>CM024675.1:53593106-54254018 GCA_014182725.1 Eucalyptus brandiana | reverse complement strand
CTCTCTCATTCTTTATTTTGCTTATTTTTTTCTTGATGGGGAGCTTGTTTGGCAGGTCGAAACTAGATCCATTTTGCGTCATGTTAGCAATATACACGTAGAGAAAGTTAGAGACTTTTAGTTACCCTAATAAAGAAAGAGGATATAAGCTTGCATTCGACAAAACTCAGAGCAATTACACTTACGTGACTCTCTCTTGTAGCAAGAGCTCCTTTTTCTACGCGATCTTCATCTGGTTCTGTGGTGTCTGGACTTTTAAATTGTTAGTAGAGAAGATATAAGCAGATTAGATGAACTTTAGATTCGTTTCTTGTAATATAGCTATCAAAATACATGCCTCACCTAAGGATATAATGATTAACTTTACTCTTTGTCGGTTCTCCTATTCCTCACAAAGTTTGGAGCTTTTGGCCAAGTTTGGATACATCGATTTTAAAGGATTCAAACCCTTTTGAATCAACTAGGGACGAGCGGAATTAGTGATCTATTTCAGATAGAGAGTCAATGGATCTTTTTAATTTATTACATTTTACCAATAGATGGATGGTCTGTGCTCGATATTTATTTGTGCAGCTATATAGATGCTTTTCATAATATGAAATACTTGTTGAATTGTGATTGACTTGGCAAAACTTGGCCCGGGATCAGTAAAAGCAAGAACTTCATAATCAGATTCCCTGTTCCGAATTCAATTATATCATCATCTCCATGCACGTGAGGAAGTGGGTAAGTTTCAGAATTCGCTCATGGTGTTCATGATCTTTACTGTACCCATAAGAAGATGGAAAAGGGTAGCGATCCTTTGCCCGTGACCCGTCAAACAGCAATTAGATTGACCACATATATTGCGTTCACATGGCGCTCGTGCACAGTGGCTTGCCCTGCAGATATTGGGATATGGTCCCAATCATTTCTAATTCCACCTTCAAAATGACTTTTATCATCCCTTGGCAAGCCTGAGTCCATGTTAGATCTATCAAAATTAGTTATAAACCCATTTTTATATTCATATTTGTGAATTAATTAATTATATGGATTAGTTCTATTCAATAAATGGGTTACAAATGAATTTAAAATGGCAAATGTCAAAATAATATGAATGTTAAATGAATTCACAACTTACTTAAACGTAACTAACTTTTATGACACTCTCTAGTTCTCGCTTGATTTTACACTTGTTCACTCTATGCTTTCATATTAGTTGGGCATGATGAAAGCATTTTATCAATATGGATTGAAGTTAGGTATCAATTAAATTTGAATTACTAAATATGTATCATATGAAAATAGCTTAAATTGGTCAATTTGGTTTGACGCTTTCAAATCTGACCTTTAGTATCGTATGAAAACGGCTTAAATTGGTCAATTTAGGTTGATCGTTTCAACTTGGCCCCACCTTACCGCCCATTTAACATATCTATTTCACACGCGTACTGTTTTAAAACTCAAAACGGATTAGAGATTTTGAAGCATTTCAAAGAAGTGTTTGATAGGAAAAGAAAGAGAGTGCAGAATTTCGAAAATTCAGCAATGGGTCAAAGTCCAAACAGATTAGAAGTGTAGAAAGTTCGTTTTCCGTTCCAAGTCCTTTTTCCGATGAATCAATCCTAGCTAACTTTATGGGGGGTGCAAGGTACAGGGCCGGTCCGCGAGGAAAGATGCTTGGTTTCGCCGGATCCAATACATGCACCCCAACGCACGTGAATCGTCTCATCCGGATTGGTCAAAGAAATGGGCACGTGCACGCTAAGGACTTTGACCGGAAATGATGACTCCGGTTTTACATAGGCCACGGACTCGGTTAGTTGCTTTGTTTTGATTTTGACTCTCTGCACGAGGATGGTTAAGAGGAAGTTGAACTTGGGCGGATGCGAATTCTAATTAGCAATACACACCGTGATTAGTGGAGAGGGAACTTTTTATTTGGGCTCATCACTAATGAAAACGTGAAATTCACTAGTTATTTTATTTGACAAATTCATTCTTATAAAACAAGCATGTGCTTAACCCTACTATATCTGTTAGGCCTCTTCTTAGATTTGGCTTTGTTTTATAATATTTTAAACTTTGCATTGCTTCAATTTGCCTTGCTTTAAAGTTGGATCTAGTTTATTCCTAAAATTACTCCCAAAAAGTATAAAATATTAGAGGACGTTGGAAATTGAGTATCTCGAGTTGAGTTGAGTTCAATGCAACTTATTTTTTCAAGTCAGTAAATTAGACAAGTTGAGCATGCTACCACGACTTTGCCAAATCATTTCACACTTAATTCATATTGTCAATGTCAATCCACTTGTCCATCAGATTTTTTAAACGTTTGAAGAGTAGCTTGAATAATCACACAATTTGATGACCATGAGAAGGTGGTATTAACTTATGAATCAATTAACATACTCTCTTTCAACTGATGTGGGACTTTAGATGTTATTTGGTTCAAAGACGAATTAAGCCCATATTCGATCAAACAAGGGTAAGAGGTGATTGTTTGGGCGAGAGAGCTTGGATAGTGTGACTCTCAAAAAGCTCTTATAATGGCGAAGGAAGTAAAACTAGATCAAATCACACAGTAAATGAGGAGAGTATTGCTAGGCAATTCAGTCAATGTTGATAAGTACATCAACTCCTTAAGTGATGGAACTTGTGATATTTTAAGTCCACGTTGGTTGGTTGAGAGATGCTATTTTGATAGATTCATAAGTCAACACTTACCTCCAAATGATTATCACCTTATATGATTACTCAAAGTACTCATTTTAAGGACTTGACACACGTGAAATGAATCGAGTTGTTACGAATGGTATCAGAGTAGATCTCCTCCACTCCTCTTCAAGACATGCAAAGCTTGTGCTAAGTGACATTTAACTAACACCTATGTCTAGATGGTCATCTGTCTCGCTAATTACTCAAAAATACTTATTCTGATTGCTTGGCCCACATGAAACGATCTGGGTCTATCACGTGCATATGAATCTTAGCAATACTAACTCTCTCCCTCACTTTTTCCAGTAATCCCAAGTCAAAAGAGAGTTGCAAATTTTCGTTCCTTCTGCTTTTCCCTTTCGTGTTCATCCCCAGACTTTCTCTGATCTTTTGGCCGGAGCAGCTCGGAGAAAAAGCACGCTCCATCGCCACCAAAGTTTGAAAACGCGAAGAAAGACGACAGGGCAAGCAGATACAGACCCCACGCCATGGCCAACCTCGGATCGCAATCAAACCTGTTGGTGTAGAGTAGAGTTAGTGCTAGTGTACCTTTGACTTGGAGGCTCATGTGCACCGGTGGAGTAAAGTCCCGTTACATCACATGTTAGAAAACATATTAAAGACACATAAAAGCTTACATTTCCATCAAAACCTTTCTTCTTTTTCGTACGAAAAGGAGAGAGCTTACAAGGGCTAAGTAGCCTCCTCCCTAATAATGTAATAATCATGCGGCGTTCCCCGTCGCCCCCACATGCACGACCGAAGAGAGGCGCAATAAATAATGAATGAGAGGAATCACGGCATCGAAATTGAAACTACCTAGAAAATAAGACAAGAAAGTATAATAAAAAGAGAGAAATGCTAAAAGGTATGGAAAGCATTTACTAGGGTTCCCCCAACACCAACGGCCCTTCCCACCTTGGGCCCCTTAAAACTAGCAAAATCACATCAAAAACTAAGCAAGTCCCCCCACTTTCTCCTTCTCCCTCTTCTTCTTCTTCAGCTGCTTCGACACTACACAGCTCGTCAGGGGAGCAACGCCCCCAGAAGCGCCCACAATGTCGGCGAAGTCTCCGATCTTCCCCATTCCGGAGACACAGCACTTCAGCGACTATGGCTTCGACCCTCAGCTCGACTTTTTCCAGGTCCCGTCTCGGCTCTCGTTTCCTTCTCGCCTTCTTCTTCTCCTGTTCTTTCGCGGGCGTCTCTCGTTTCTCGTGAATGCTCAGCTCCGGGTCCGACATTTTTCGTGCAGGTTCTTGGGGAAGCGAGGAGGCACAAGCGAGACGCGGCCGCCGTGAGGCCCACCGATTCCGTCCACTTCAAGCTCCAGAAGCCCATCTCCAAGGACGACCACCCGCACCACCACCACCACCACCACCACAAAACCAAGAGGCCTTCCTCCTCCTCCTCCTCCTCGTCCCCCTCCACAAGTTCAAGAACAAGACCCGGTGGTGGAGGAACGCGCTCCTCTTCTTCAAGCGGTGGGCCCACCAGCAGCAGCGCGACCGCATCGAGGACCCGCACGGCGCCGGGTGCAGGCCCCGCTCCTTCCAGGGCTCCGCGTCCGGGCCCGTGTACCTGGCCGAGAGCAGGACCTCGGCCCCGGGGACGCCGTACCGGACGGCGAGCAGGCCGTCGTCGGGGCCGCTCGCAGGGACGCTGACGCCGGCGAGGAAGGGGGACGTGGAGGTGCCGTACGTGAGCCTCAGGGATCTCAACATGGAGGAGCCGCCGCCGCCGCGAAGGACCTCCACCTCCTCCCCCATCCCCATTTACCTGGTCACTTGAGCGCGCTCTCGATCGTCCCCGACTTTATTTCATTCCCTTGAAAAGGCGTGCGATCCATAGGGAGGATTGCTTTGATCCTCCCTTTTGGTGTCTGCTGCCGACTCTTTTCGCTTTTCTTTTTTTCACTACTTTTTAGAACAGTGAAATTGGCGAACTCTCGTGCGTTGACCCGGTCAGCACGCTCCACCCCACTCTCTCTCTCTCTCTCTCTTCACTTCGAGATTGAATGAATGCGCAAAATCTTGACGTTTCCTCTTCCTGATTTTCGTTCTGGTGAGCGAGAACGGTGCTCGCATCTTGTCATGCCACGTGTGCTCGGGCAATCCGAGGCCGCTAGATATGTACCGGGAAAAACTAGACCGTAGGTTTCGTCGCATCGCATGGCCTCGCTTGCTTAAGAGCCTCGCTATATTATATACCGAGTGGATTAACGGTAAGTGCGAGATGAAGTTTTAAATCGAGAGAGATCTGAGTGACCATTTGCTCCGCCGCGCGCATGTGATCCGTGGATGCAACGGCGCTCGGGAACCAATGATGTCGCGGATCTCGGTGTGATCTAACCAAAGGGGAGCACGAGTGAAGAAGAGTAGATTCTTGCGTGAACTTGCGAACACTGGTCCGCCCACGGTGAATCTCGTGACATTGATTTTATGGACCTCGCGCGGAACTTATGGCGGTCAACAGATCTTAGTCGTGATTCAAGGCGTCTGTTTATGTGGACCGGATCTATGCAAGTAGCGAGAGAGGGGCAAGGTCTACGGTAAACTGCCCCCGAGAGACCGTGACATGACGCACGCGAAAGCTGCGTGATCCGGCGCTTGATATGCTCAGGATCCATGTTCAAACATTGCCGAAAGTAGAGACCATCGACCCCACGTCAAAGGTCAAGTCTTCCGCTTTGGTATGCAATGGTCAAGTGGACTGAAAAACGTCATCTCAATCAAAGATTCATCACGTCTCTCCCATGTGGACCGGATCGATTCAGGTAGCGAGAGAGGGGCATGGTCTAGGGTAAGTTGCCCCCGAGAGGCTGTGGTACGTCGCACGCGAAATCCGCATGATCCGGCACTCGATATGCTCAGGGGTCCATGTTCAAACATTGCCAAAATAATAGACCATCGAGTACGCAATGGTCAAGGGGACCGATAAAACGTCGAACACGGTAGACCTGCAAATCAAACATTATACGACCGATCGCCTCTTCTGATCTTTTTTATTTTTTATTTTATTTTTCTTTTGGCAAATGACTTAACTGAGGGAGGAAGCCTCCAAAACAAGAAGCGGCGGCTCCATGTGCGGGTTTCCAAGAGTTGGGTCCGGCGGTTGGCTTTTGCCATCCTGCCATCGTTTTCTCATCCAATCCCCTCTCCAACGTTCACCTCCGTCAGTTGAACATGGGCTCCCCTGCTCCCATTGATAGCTACCCCTCTGCGGCCCTGCCCTTCATTTGTCCCGACGTGCACGATCGAGTTTGGAAGCCGGACTCGAAACTTTCAATTAGGGCATAAAAAGGCGCACCTCGATCATGCTAGTTTTAGGACAAAACTCGGAAGTTGTGTTGTAAGTCCAACTGCCTTGGATGCAACGATTAGGGAAAGAAATAAGGGAAAATAGTGAGTCCCATCGATTTTGCCCTCGAAATTTTTATCTAGATGATGACCCTATGTCATATACGCCAAATCACTTGTTGAGTTTATACAAAGGGCCAATTGATTTTCGTGGATGCAATCGTTCTCTTGGAAGAATCAAGAAATGCATGCCTTGCCTTCGTCTATTTCTTTAATATATAAAAAGGTTTGAACAGCTTCGATAGATTCAACATTTAATTACAACATTTATCGCTCGGAATTATATCTCTTGTTGAACATGCTGTCATTTCTTAAATGGAGCCTTACCCAATGTACGCATGAGCAAGACAATTTACATGCAATCATGGGATTCAGTTGAGCTCGAGCAGATAATTTCGACATATCAAATCATTTTTCTTGATATTCTTGGTAAATTGATGCAAGTTCCGAGTTCTCCAATGTCAATCCCTAAAAATTTCCATTGCTCTTTCTCGTGAGCTGTTTTGTACAACTTTATGGTTCGGAGAGTGAATATTCTCGGTAGTGTGGCTTATAAAATAAATCACATCATTCAAGATGAAAGAGGCTTTTGATGACTTTCAGGAGCATTTGGACAGACCTATGTACATCGGGCTGGCTCGAGGACAAAAAAAAAAATTCTATCAAATGTGGTTAGAGGGTAGGTATTTTATGTCCGAACGTTAAAAGAGTCAAAGTTGGAGTTTGGAGTGAGGCGTACGGAGTTTGACTGCCTGGGATAGAGAGATCCTTTTCAATTCTCCAGTCGAAAGGAACCAACTTCTTTCAAACAGTGAAAAAAGCAGGCAGCTTTTAGGTTTTTGAACCTTCTACATTGTTTAAAATTAGATTTCAAACCCTATCCATCAAAGCGAAAAATTTGTCCCAAACAGGCAAGCGCACTCAATAGGCCTGAAGTGACAAACATGGTTGGGTCGAAACTGTGTGTATTGGACTGGACAAGAGGACCGAACCGAGCCTAGACATCTATTATGGAAGAACTGAGGACCTAATTGGGCCTCATGGGCCAACACCAATGTCATGATATTGTTGACCATTAAAAGGGATTTTCCCAATTCCTCATTGACAAGTGAATGTCCATGACCAACGAGAAATATGTCCTTCATCCAATGTCTCAAACGGGCCTCTCAAATAGTCATAGGAAAAAGCAATGTCACATTCCTATGCAAATGGGTCTATTTATTTTGCGAAAAATAATTTAAAAAGAGATATTTTTAAGAAATTATAGTCTATAATATAACTTGAAATAATCCATCAATAGAACTTATTTTCAGTATTAATAATAATTTATGTCTAAAAATTTTTGTAAATGATAAAAAAATTCTTTTATTGATCATTATAATCACTTAAGTGATCATTTTTTAAAAATATTTTTAAAATCCATCATTTTTAGTAAATACAAGCGACTTCATTATCACCAAACGGAGAAGAAATTAGAAAGAAAAGAGAAAAAATTCTCATCATTTGGTGGGGAAAGTAAGGGATATATCTCCTAGGAAAAGGGAAGAGCATGTTGATTCCTTCAACCGATGTATTTGCCTTCCGAAGCTAAACCGGATGGCTGAAGTGCAAGCTTTTTGCTTGGTCAATAAAAGCAAGCAATTGAAAATTTCCATCTTCCCTCCAAGGAAATATTGGCTGGGTCTTACATTCCACGTAGGCTTAGAGTAAGACTATTCAGCGATCGACACGTGGCTCCACGTAGGCGACGGCGTCAGAGATTTAAAATTTACGCGTGCCGCTCCTGGGGCCCACCACTCTGACGCTCTCTCTCCTCTGCTCTCCTTTTTGCGACTTGTCGACTCGTCTTCTCTCTCCTCTCTCTCTCTCTTTCCCCCGTTCTCCCCATTCTTCGTTCTGTTTTGCGGGAGAACAAAATTCGCAGGTGCATCTCTCCGAATACTCTTCCCCTCCTCTGCTCTCTCTCTCCTCCGCTAGTTGCCCATGATGCTAACGCTGACGCCGACGCTCTCGCTCTCTCTCCTCCGCCGGTTGCCTGCGACGCCGACGCCGACGCCCTTTCCACCTCCGCCGACGCCTCTACTCTCTCTCCTTTGCCGGTTGCCCGTGACACCAACGCCGACGCTCTCTCTCCTCCGCCGATTGCCCGCGACGCCAACACCTCTACTCTCTCCCTCCGCCGATTGCCCGCGACGCCGACACCTCTACTCTCTCTCCTTCACTGGTTGCCCACGACGCCGATGCCCTTTCCACCTCTGCCGACGCTAACACTCTCCTTCGCTGGTTGCCCGCAACGCCGACGTCGACGCCAATGCCCTTTCCACCTCTCCTTCGCTGGTCCCTTTTGGTTCTTGCTATTGTCCCTTTTGGTTCCTTTTGTGACAATATTTCATCTAGAGTGATGAATTTTTCGTGCTGTTAATCAAATAGTTCAAATCAAAATTTTCAATTGTGATCTAGATGTACTTTGGAGGTTAGTGCTGGTCTCTTCTTTGCTTACGGATAAGTAAGTAAATGAAGGTTGAATCTTGATGAGCCTGGAACTTTCGTGAGTTTGCTGATTGCTTGCGTGCATTTAAGTGCCGTATTTGACATCTGGAATGGATATAAAATCATGACTTCAAAGATGTAATCACTTGAATAAATCTTGGTTGGCGTTGGAGACTTGAGTCTTTATTTTAATCTGGAAGTTCAGTGGTGTTGTACCGAGGGATGGCCTATACGCTTCCTTGTGTCCAATCATACAATGAAAAATACAAACCAGTGTAAATTCTCTGAAAATGAGGACACAGCCAGCGATGTTTCTCATAGCGAAGGAGGCCGGATTTTATGTGGTTCTGCAGAATATATGAAGGATCTGTCTAAGGAAAAATGCATGGATATGAATGATCCTAACAATTTATTAGATGAGTTGGGAAGCCGGACTCGAAACTTTCAATTAGGGCATAAAAAGGTGTGCCTCGACCATGCTAGTTTTAGGACAAAACTCGGAAGTTATGTTGTAAATCCAACTGCCTTGGGTGCAATGATTAGGGAAAGAAATAAGGGAAAATAGAGAGTCCTGTTGACTTGCCCTCGAATTTTTTATCTAGATGATGACCCTATGTCATATACGCCAAATCACATGTTGAGTTTATACAAGGGCCAATTGATTTTCGTGGATGTAATCGTTCTCTTGGAAGAATCAAGAAATGCATGCCTTGCCTTCATCTATTTCTTTAATATATAAAAGGGTTTTGAGCAGCTTTCATAAATTCAACATTCAATCACAATATTTATCGCTCGGAATTATATATCTTGTTCAACATGCTATCATTTCTTGAGTGAAGCCTTACCTAATGTACGCATGAGCGAGACAATTTGCATGCAATCGTGGGATTCAATTGAGCTCGAGCAAATGGTTTCGACATATCACATCATTTTTCTTGATATTCTTGGTTAATTGATGCAAGTTCCCAGTTCTCCAATGTCAATCCCTAGAAATTTCCATTGCTCTCTCTCATGAGCTTTGATTCTGGGGCTTTGTACAATTTTATGGTTCGGTGAGTGAATATTCTCGGTAGTGTTGCTTATAAAGAAATCACATTATTCGAGATGAAAGAGGCTTTTGATGATTTTCGGGAGCGTTTGGACGGACCTATGTAGGTAAAAGGGCGGCGAAAGGACACTTTTGTCGCCATAACATGAAGGTACACTTAAGTGTCACATTCGAAGGATAATAGATCACTTGAGTGCCACTTGGCCAAAGTCCGACCAAAACGCCAACGTGACATTTTTCCGGTGAAACGCACCCAAAACGACGTCGTTTTGCACTGACGCGTGGCTAAAACGGCGTCGTTTAGAACCGACGTGGTAAAAAAAATTAAAAAATTAATTAAATTAAATTTAGTTAAAATATTTAAAAATAATAATTTTAAAATTAAATTTAGTTAAAATATTTAAAAATAATAATTTTAAAATTAAATTTAGTTGAAATATTAAAAAATTTAAAATTTAAATTTTTTTTTTTTTTTTTTTAAAAAAAGGAAAGGTGGGGAGGCCGCCGAGGGATTAGCCCTCGGCCGCCGCGCCGCCCGCCGCCGTCGGGAAGGGCCGGCGATGGCGGGGGGAGGGTCGGCCGGGGTCGACCGCCTCCCCCTCCTTTCCTTTTTTTTTAAATTTTTTAATTATTAAATTTTTAATATTTCAACTAAATTTAATTTTAAAATTATTAATTTAAAATATTTTAACTAAATTTAATTTTAAAATTATTATTTTTAAATATTTTAAATAAATTTAATTATTTTATTTTATTTTTTTTTTTACGTCGCCCAAAATAACGCCGTTTTGGCCACGTCGCATGCAAAACTACGTCATTTTGGGCTCCTGTCGGAAAAGTGCCATGTCGACATTTTGATCGGATTTTGACCTGATTGGCACTCAAGTGATCCATTTTACTCCGATTTTGGCGCACTCTTAAGCCGTACCTTTCGTAAGTTATGGCATTTAAGTGTCCCTTCTGCCAAAGCTAAGCGCACTCAGGGTCCGCGTCGACCTATGTACATCGGGCTGGCTCGAGGACAAAAAACAATTCTATCAAATGTGGTTGGAGGGTAGGTATTTTATGTCCGAAGGTTAAAAGAGTCAAAGTTGGAGTTTGGAGTGAGGCGTAAGGAGTTTGACTGCCTAGGATAGAGAGATCCTTTTCAATTCTCCAGTCGAAAGGAACCAACTTCTTTCAAACAGCGAAAAAAGTGGGCAGCTTTTAGGTTTTTGAACCTTCTACATTGTTTAAAATTAGATTTCAAACCCTATCACTATACATCAAAGCGAAACATTTGTCCCAAACAGGCAAGCGCACTCAATAGGCCTGAAGTGATAGACATGGCTGTGTCGAAATTGTCGTGTATTGGATTGGACAAGAGGACTGAACCGAGCCTAGACATCCATTATGGAAGAATTGAGGACCTAATTGGGCCTCATGGGCCAAAACCGAAGCCATGATATTGTTGACCATTAAAAGGGATTTTACCAAAATCCTCATTGACAAGCGAAGGTCCATGATCAAACACAAAAATGTCCTTCATCCCATGTCTCAAACGGGCTTCTCAACAAGTCATAAGAAAAGCAATGTCACATTTTTATGCAAGATCGATATCGTGGGCTCGTGGGCCATATAGCCTATTTGTTTCGTAAAAATAAATGATTTACAAAGATATATTTTTTAAGAAATGATCATCTATATTACTTGAAATAAAATAAAAAAAAATCGGTATTGATAATAATTTATGTTTAAACATCTTTGTCAATGATAAAAAAAAATTATTGATCATTATAATGACACAAGCAGTCATTTTTAAAATCCATTATTTTGAGCAAACACAAGTGAATTCATTTTTGCTAAACGGAGAAGAAATTAGAAAGAAAAGAGAAAAATTTCTCGTCTTTTGGTGGGACAAGTAAGGGATACACCTCCTAGGGAAAGGGAAGAGCATGTTGATTCCTTCAACCAATGAATTTGCCTCCCAAAGCTAAACCGAATGGTTGAAGTGCAAGCTTTTGCTTGGTCAATAAAAGCAAAAGCAATTGAAAAAAATTGACATCTTCCAACACCCCCAACCCCCTCCCCAACACCATCCTCGTTCATGCCATGCTGAGCTCATTGCCTTAGCCTCACACTGGATCAAGAAATAACTGTCTAGTCGTACAGGGATCCATTTTGGCTCGTTCATGAACGAGGTTCACAAATTCACGCAAGGGCATAAGCGGAACGTGCGGTCACTGGGTCACGACGGGCCTCCGTAACATCTGCTGATCGAAGGAAGTTTGAGATGGAAATACAACTTTGCCTTATGCTAATCGTTTGGCCTTAAAGTGCTGCTCTTGCGTTCACTTCCAAGTTGTGATATCTAAGGGCAATCCCTCCGAGCCAGGCAAAAAGTAGTCTGAAACGTTAATGCTTTCCCATTGACGCTTTCCGTCATTGGTCGAGCCTCGAGCACTTAAAATAAGATCCCCACTTCCTCGTAAAAGCATTAAAAAAGAAGGGGGACGATGCACGTTTCACGTTCTTGTCGCTTTTCTCTCGCGTGTCCCATCCCAGAGATGGCATTTTCCAATTGGCCATCCACCCAAATTCCAAATGATGAGCAATGCCAGTGGACTTCCCAAGTCTCAAGTAAGTCTCGTATTTACTAATCGATGCAACATAAGAAGAGTGCAGCTATCGATCCGAAACGCCCTACGACCGAACCTAGATCTTCTCGTGCCGAATGAACGTCTCCCAACTCGCCAGCGGCCACCGAGGGACAATTACGAGTCCTAGCGAACGGCGGGTTATGATTGTACTGGTCGCCGGTTGTTTTTTAGTGGTCTGAACAATTACGAGTCCTGGCGAGCTGCTGGCTGGACGGTAGCTAATTTGAACGCATTAAGATATCATCACGTGGACAGAGTACCATTTACTCTCTCTGACTTCATCATTGTCAGGACGACATAACATAAGTGGGTATTCGTCAGACTGCCTTTCGACCTTCCTCCCAAAAGATTCCTTCCCCGTCATCTCCTCCCCTGAATTCTCGATAACCATTTCGAAAAAACAGAGCTTACAGCATACTTCGCAGAGAGAGAGAGAGAGAGAGAGAGAGAGAGATGGAGATGGAAGGCATAGAGCACAGGACCGTCGCCGTTAACGGCATCACCATGCACGTGGCGATCAAGGGCCCTCCGGCGGCCCCACCGTCCTCCTCCTCCACGGCTTCCCGGAGCTCTGGTACTCCTGGCGCCACCAGATGGCGGGGCTCGCCGCCCTCGGGTACCGGGCCGTGGCCCCGGACCTCCGTGGCTTCGGCGACACCGACGCCCCCGCCTCGGCCTCGGGCTACACGGGCCTGAGCGTGGCGGGGACCTGGCGGCCCTCCTGGACGCCGTGGCTAAAGGAGAAGAGAAGGTGTTCGTGGTGGGGCACGACTGGGGAGCGATCGTGGCGTGGCACTTGTGCCTGTTCCGGCCGGACCGAGTGAAGGCGCTGGTGAACCTCAGCGTCCCGTTCACCCCGCGCCACCCCGCCCGGAAGCCCCTGGAGAGCCTCAGGGCCGCGTATGGTGAAGACTACTACATCTGCAGATTCCAGGTTCTTTTCCTCCAAATTTAGTCTCTTCCGGGTTCATCCATGAACATGGGCAAATTACATGACGCGAGAGATTGAAAATCATGTCATATATCAGGAAAAAATTCGATCATTTTATATCTGGTATTATTCTTTCGAAGTTGTCTGGTTGATGTGCACATGGTTGTTGCACTTTGATAGATTTTGAGCTGTGTTTTCTGGGAAGAGGGTGAGAGGTGGTCTCACGTTGTTTTTGGCTTTGTGGTCTAGCTAATTTTGACTGTGTTCTAAGGATTTGGCTTCGCAGTCTTTTGTTCTTCTGTCCTGCAGATGATTCTGTCTAGTGTTTTGAGCTCGTTACCAATTTTTATTGTCACTAATCACCTTATTGCTGGGAGCTCCTTATCACTTTTCTTGTCCTGCTTACCAATCTGCAATTTCCATATTTTAAGAACTGATCTAAGCAAGCAAATTCTTTCATTTGGTCTTCGAAATTAGAATGAACCCCCAAAGAGAAAGATAAAGTGAATTGACCGGATCTGATCTTTGATCAAGTTAGTCGAAATCGCTGTACCTGCTACTGGAAAAAACAGGAGGTATTTTGCTGTCATGGTGAAACAGGTCTATTCTCCCTTTCCTTAGGTAATTTAACTAACGCTAATATTATGACTGCACGAGATAATCATAAGTATGCGATTGCCTCATGTTTGCATTAACAATGAATATTATGTGATGTTTCATTGCGGTATCTTTGTTTAATGTGTTGTGACTTTCGCTGCAATTTTTTAATGTTTGGTGTTTGTTAAAGGTGCCACCTGTCTGCTTTCCTACTATTTAAACTAATTAACTTAACCTAATTAATCAGTCTTGATAACTTAAAGTAACATAAATGGATCGTTCCTTGCTCGATAGTCCAAGAATGACTTGTTCTTGACCCGACAGAATTGCGCATCACTTTGTGGAACAGGGAGGACATTCGCATGATAGAGCCACTTCTTATCCTTGCCTTTTCTTTTTCTTTTTCTAACTACAATGATAGAGCTGATGATGTCAATTGTACATCATCTCGCAGAATTTTATCTTATTTTTCTTTTCTGATTGACTTCAGTGACAAGATTTTACTTAATGTGACTAGACAATCAACAGTACATGAATCAATTGAAATTATTTCATAACGCATCACATATCATTCAATATCTAACAACTCTGTATCTTGCACGTGTTAATGATTAGCTTTGAGTTAAGCTGAGCTAGGCGATTGATATTTTATAGGAGCCTGGAGAGATGGAAGCTGAGTTTGCTCAGATCGGTACAAGGAGAGTCCTTGAGGAATTCTTGACGTACCGAAACCCAGGCCCGCTTTTCTTGCCGAAAGGGAAAGGGTTTGGGCACCCTACAGACACCCTGATCGTCTTGCCCTCATGGCTGACTGAGGAAGATGTTGACTATTATACTTCCAAGTACGAGCAAACAGGGTTTACTGGTGGATTCAACTACTACAGAGCTCTGGATCTGTATGTTGCTTAGCCCATTCCAACTCTTGCCTTGTGAATTAGAAGCATATGCTGCATGCTAGTGACATTTTATCTTGGAAAATAAGTGTTATCTTTCTTGGTTATGGTGATATTATGTAGAAAATTTCTAAGTTTACAAAATTGAATACCAATTACCAACTCATCTCATGAAGTGTCCTTACGAAATAGTCCGAAAAACCAAACAATTCAGTGCACTAATCAGTTATCACACTGACTTCTTGTGTCCTAAGTTAACCATGACATGAGTGTTGCACCTGGAAGCTATGTCCCAATGAGTTTTCTCCAACTACTGTCCAGTAATGACGTCTCATGTTAATTTCAATGTGTTGATAATGTTGCAGGAACTGGGAGCTCACAGCACCGTGGACCGGGGCTCAGATCAGAGTACCGGCCAAGTTCATGGTCGGTGACTTGGACCTCACTTACAATTCTTCGGGCACTAAAGACTTCATACACAAAGGTGGGCTCAAGAAGTATGTGCCTTTTCTAGAGGATGTGGTTGTCATGGAAGGAGTGGCTCACTTCATCCATGAGGAAAGACCTCAAGAAGTCACCCAACACATTCATGACTTCTTCCAAATGTTCTGAAGCTTCAGGACTTGTCCTCTTCTCAATTGAGTGCCGGTATTGTCAAAACCTATTAAATGATGTGAGTGTGAATAAGTCTGTTCAATGGCTAAGTCCCGATCCCAAATATTTCTCTATGTACACGAGACTCTGAAGCTGCTAGCTTTTTTCTGCTAAAATGATATTTTCGCTTTTCCTTGAGACTCAAACTGGGTTTGGTTACATCCATGTGGACATGCATGGGTATCTGATCACTGCAGAGGATGCACATTGCGTGCGTCTATGTGTACGTGCCAAATCAAAAGAAGGAAGAAGTACTGTTTAGGTCCAAGCGCCCGTGCTCTCTACTGGTTTGTAACTCATAAGAGAGATGACGGAAGATATGAACTCTCAACAGCAGGTGTCGAATCGGTCCTGATCTTCTTTACATGATGTTTCAAACTCCAAAGACTGTCTAAGTGCGAGAATTTCAGAAGCTCAAACAACATCGTTGTATCCTCTTTCCAATTGAAAGAGGAATGAAGCTGAGCAGTGGAGTTTCACGAGAGCGGTCGCTTGCTGATCGTGAGTAGTGTGCATCTCTACTGGATGCTTCGCTGTGAGAGATGCAGCGTGACCTGAATATTGACATTGACATTAAAACAAATCCACTTGTTGGTTCAAAAAGAAATTAACTCCAGAAGTCTCAGCATGGAGAGTTTTCTTTCCGCCAATAAACAAGCAATAAGACTGTGCAGGCGAGAAGGTAGAAAAGATTAAACGAAGTATATCTTACTTGATAAAGCTAAAGGATTCTTCCAGGATGTAAAGTGATAAACATGGTTGTCTCAAAACTATGAATTGGATTGGACAAGGGACTGAACCGGGTCTAGACATCTATTGAGGCAGAATTGAGGACCTATTAGGGCCTCAGGGGTCAAAACCAAATCTATGACATTGTTGCCCATTAAGGGATTTCCCAAATTCCTCATTGACAGGTGAAGGTTCACGCCTATCCAGATAAGTGTCCTTCATCAAATGTCTCGGATGTGCTTCTCAAAAATTCAAAAGAGAAGTGATGTCCCATTTCTATGCAAGATCCATATTATGGGCCCATAAGCCTAATGGGCCGTTTGTTTCCACCAAAAAAAACAAAAAAACAAAAAAGAATGATTCAAAAAAATATATTTTTAAAGAAATTTCACTTGAAATAATCAATCAATAAAAATTATTTTTAGTATTAATAATAATTTATGTCTAAACACTTTTGTAATCTATTTTTATAAGTAATATAAGTGATCATTTTAGAAAAATATTTTCAAAATTGGTCATTTTCAACAAAACACATGCATCCATTAGTGCAAAAGAGAGAAGAAATTAGAAAGAAAGAAGAAAATTTTCTTGTCTTTTGGTGGGAGAAAGGAAGGGATATACCTCATTCTAGGGAAAGGAAATAGCATGTTGACTTCCACTTATGTATTTGGGGAAAAGTATAAAAAATCTTAAACCTATTACATAGGTACAAATTCAATTATAAACATCTTAATCGGATTAATTTAGTCTTAAGATTTTAAAAATGATATCAATTCGGCCAATTTATACAAAAATCGCTACTATAGACGCTAAGTGTAATATAAGGCCCATTAATTCAGCCCACATATTTTGTTATCCAAGCCTTTAGCCCAGGCCATCTTCATTTTTCCCTTCAACAGATCATGCGTGAGTGTAAGAGGAAGAGTACTAGTGACATTACCAAAGAAGGTGGGGGGAGAGAGAGAATTTTCATGCAAACTGAACTAGACAAGCGATTGAAGTCTGGTTTGCAACATTTGGTAAGTAATTGAAGCCTCTTTTTGTTTAATCAAAGAAATTGTCGAAGTTAGAGCATGAAATTTGGATTTATATCAATTCGGAGTTACTACGTACAATTGACGAGTTGGTGGGCCACATTTATGTGTGGAAATGATAGCTTAGGATTTTATGAAGTTATAACATTTTACGGATCTTGATTTGCTTATGGTTTGCCCACAATGGAATTTTGAAGTTGGCCACATGCGTTGAACTTCACCTATTTTCGGCTAGATTTTTGGTTGGTAAACTCGGGTTCTTGTAGTAAGTTGAAGGGGCTTTCTATTGACTATTAATATGTTTGAAATGGAGTTTAGTGGAGGAAGCATATTATGAACAATTTTAGCGCACGAGCTGTGCATAGTAGACATCAATGAGTTTCTACAATGGGCGAGCTTTTCATTGACGCATAGGTGGTATTTTACCGGCAAATAGACATAGTTTAGTCAAGTAATTTGTCAAAATATTGTTTTATTCATTTTTGATATTTTTTTTTTCAATTAATTATTAGGAATTTGAGTATGTCGCTTTGAGTAACCACCATAAGTTGATTTTTGATTTTCCCTAGTGAGTAATACTATTTCTTCTATGAATTTACAAACTCATGTCTTGAAAATAGTAGAATTTTTATATAGTATGAGTTATTGAGAGAATGTTTTTTGCATAAAATGGGATCGAACTTTTATTACCTTTTTAGTCGATTGAAAATGCATTGGGAAATTCTTATGAAGTAGATTTTTTTTTGTTGAACTTATGACGTAGTTTGAAAGGACCATTTATGGACGCTTTGGTTAAATGTTTTGTGAAGAGAATTTCCAAAAGTTGTTTGTATTGGTTACGAAATGTTTATCAAATAGTTTTCTGATATTGATTGTGGTTTGTTGGAGAAAGATGTTGGTTGATATTGCTTATATTAATGCATTAAGAATTCATTGAGGGAGCAAAGTATGCATATTATTTCATGATATCCTTGTAGGCCGAGTCACCGACTTGATATAGGTGGTAGATCTAATCAAGGGGATATACTTGGTCGCCTTTGTCACGGTGTTAAATGTGACCATAGTTTAATGATGAACATTAGATTAGTCACTGAAATGAATCATCAACAAGTGATTTGATAAGATTAGTCATTGGATTAGACCATTGGTGGTTGTTTGCTATTGTTGAGTAGGTTTGTTGACTAATCTTGTACGTATATAGTTTTGTTGGAAAGTTATTATACATTTTTATTATTTTATGTATATCGTATATTAAATTTAAGATGATGAGTTATGATATCGTTTTATAACAATGCATAGTGATTGATTGACCTGCTTATAAGTAATGTATTATTTACTGAGTTGTGATAGTTCATTCCTTTCATGTACTTGCTTTTAAGGTTCTTTATCAAGCTGCAAATAGGTCGTGAGCGTTATTATTAGCAGGTGAAGAACTTTTGGGTAATGAGAACTTCTAGATATATGTTGTGTGTAGATGATGATCTTATGAGTTAGTTTTGTTGAATATGTGTATATATCGTGTCGTGGATTATAGAAAACTCTAATAGGGTAATCGAATGATTTTTTGTCAAATACATATATGGATGTATAAATTTTGATATCACGTTGAATTTTGATTTTGTTAAGGCTGCCTCCTTTGTGGAAAAGATGGCCATGTAATAGCCCCATCCTTGTGGAATTGGAGTGTGATATGGGCCATATCACATGGCATTAATGTAGACTTTTTAATGATATTTAATTTTTTTTCTTTATTTCTTTACTCTTTTTTTTACTTTCTCTTTTTTTTTTTTCGGTGGTTGGTCGTAGGCCATCACGCTTGAGAGAGGGCAAGCGCCAAAGAGGCTAGCCCAAGTGAGGCCAAGCTAGCCATAAGGAAAAAAATATTTAAAAATTATAAAAAATGTTAGACATTAATGCCAGCCATACCACATAGGAGAATGACATTTGTGTTAGCAAGTTTCTAGACTAAATTGATCGGATGAATTAATTTGCTATCGATATGAAAGTGTTTAGAACTAAATTACCCTAATTAAAATGTTTATAATTGAATTGGTATAAATATAATAGATTTAAGGCATTTTTGGTATTTTGTCCCATGTATTTGCCTCACGAAACTAAACTGAACAAAATGAAGTGCAAACATTTGCTTGGTCGATAAAAGCAAGCAATTGAAAATTTCCTTCTTGCCTTTTGTTATTTTTATCATTTCGCAGAGTTAGATAATCATAATAACAATCTCCCCCTTTGGAAAGGTTCCCCCAATCGTCGAGGTGGGGATCGATGCTTCCGGTACATTCCTCATTTTGATCAAGATGGCGTCGGTCTCACGCCATGCCGAGCTCATTGCCTTAGCCTCACAGGATCAGGAAGTACTTGCTTAGATTCGGATCTATCATGTCGGGAACCATTTTGGCCCGTTAACGAACGAGGTTCACAAATTCACTCAAGATGGATCAAGGGCATAAGCGGAACGTTTGGTCACGGGGCCATGATGGCCCTCTCTTAAAATCCGCCAATCAAAGGAAAAGTCGAGATCGAAATACAACTTTGCTTTACACTATTCCCCTTGGCCTCTAGGTCCAGCTCTTCCTATTCTCTTCCAAGGTACACGTACAATCTCAAATTGCTTCCTCGATCCTCGCCTGTTTGAGATCCTTTGGTTTGATCCTCGAGCACCTAAAGTTTTCAAGTCTCCACTTCTTCAAAAGGACAGCAAAGGAAAAGACATGCACGTTACCCGCTCTGGTCGCTTTGTCCCCCATGTCCTATGATGACACTTTCCAACTCGTCATCCATCCAAATTCCCAAGTGACGAGCAGTGCTAGACTCATTTGTCTCGACGAGTCCAACATTTTACTAAATGATGCAACGTGAGAGAAGTGTGGTGCGACGATCAATCCGAAACGCGCTACGACCAAACCTAGATCTTCTCGTGCCGAATGGAAATCTCCTAACCGCCGGTGACCGCCGAGCGACCGAGATTGCAAGGACCCGATGGCGGCTTATGGTTGTATGCGATGAGAGGCAGCATCTATCTAGCAGAAGAGAGACGAAGCAGTGGGTTTAAACTGGTTGTTTGGTGTTTTTAGTGGTCTGAACAATTTTGAGTCCTGGCGACCTGCCGCCGCCTCGACAGTGGCCAATTTGAGCGCAAAATATATTATCATATGGACAAAGTAACATGTAGTAATGTACCCTGAATTCATCATGATCTGGACGACAAAAGTGGGTCTCAGCCATTTCCTTTTGACCTTCCTGGCAAAGATTCCCTCTAATTATCTCCTCCCTCCAATTCATTCTTCATGACCATTTTGAAAAACAGAGCTTAAAGCACACTTCAGAGGCAGAGAGACAGAGAGACAGAGAGAGATGGAGATGCAAGGCATAGAGCACAGGACCGTCACCGTTAACGGCATCGCCATGCACGTGGCGATCAAGGGCTCGTCCCGCAGCCCCACGGTCCTCCTCCTCCATGGCTTCCCGGAGCTCTGGTACTCCTGGCGCCACCAGATGGCCGGCCTCGCCGCCCTCGGGTACCGGGCTGTGGCCCCTGATCTCCGTGGCTTCGGCGACACCGACACCCCCGCCTCGGCCTCGGCCTACACCAGCCTGAGCGTGGTGGGGGACCTGGTGGCCCTCCTGGACGCCGTGGCCAAGGGAGAAGAGAAGGTGTTCGTGGTGGGACATGACTGGGGAGCGGTCGTGGCGTGGCACTTGAGCCTGTTCAGGCCGGACCGCGTGAAGGCGCTGGTGAATCTCAGCGTCCCGTTCACCCCACGCAACCCGGCCCAGAAGCCCCTGGAGAGCCTCAGGGCCGGGTATGGTGAAGACTACTACATCTGCAGATTCCAGGTTCTTTTCCTCCAGTTTAGTCTCTTCCGGGGGTCGTTCCACATACGCTAATATTCATCCACGAAAATGGGCAAATTACATGATGCAGATTCCAGGATCTTGTTATATCTAGTATTATTCTTTTCGAAGTTGTGTGGTTTATGTGCACATGGTTGTTGCATTTTGATAGACCTTGAGGTGTGTTTTCTGGGAAGTGGGTGAGAGGTGGTCTTAAGTTGTTTTTCGCTTAGTGATCTGGCTAATTTTGACGGTGCTCCAAGGATTTGGCTTCGCAGTCTTTTGTTTTTTTGTTCTGCAGAATGATTCTGTCTGGCGTTGTTGGGAAATGCTGACCAGACTTTAAATTATTTTGAGCTCGTCATCAGTTTTTATGGAATTTATCACTAATCACCTTACTGCTGGAAGCTCCTTATCACTTTTCTTGTCCTGCTTACCAATCTACAGTGTCCGTATATGAAGAACTGAACTAAATAAGCAAATTCTAACATTTGGTCTCCGAAATCAGACTGAACCCTCTAAGAGAAAGATAAAGTGAATTGACCAAATCTGATTTTTGATCAAGTTAGTCGAAATCACTGTTCCTTCTACTGGAAAAACAGGAGGGATTTTGCCTTCATGGTGACGCAGGTCTGTACTCCCTTTCCTTAGGTGAGATAACCTAGCCTAATATTATAACTGCATGAGATAATCGTAAAGAATGAATATCAAGTGATGTTTCATTGTGGAATCTTTGTTTAATGTGTTGTGACTTTCGCTGCAATTGTTTGATGTTTAATTTTGGTTAAAGGTGCCACCTTTGTCTAGTTCCTACTGTTTAAACTGATTATATTAACCTGGTTAATCACTCTTAAGAACTTAAAATAACATAAATGGACCATTCCTTGGTCATTAGTCCAAAAATGACTCGTTTCTTGATCCAACAAAAACGCCCATCACTTTGTGGAACAGCAAGGACTTTTGCGTGATGTCATCACGATTCATCTCGCAGAATTTTAACTTATTTTTCATTTCTGATCGATTTTTTTAGAACCATTCTGATTGATTTGAGTGATATGATTTTACTTAATGAACAGGACAATCAACAGTACATGAATCGTTTAGAATTATTCCATAAAGCATTACATATCATTCAATATCTGAAATAATCTGTATCTTGCACATGTTAATGATTAGCTTTGAGTTAGGCTGAGCTAGTTGATTGATACTGTATAGGAGCCTGGAGAGATGGAAGCTGAATTTGCTCAGATTGGTACAAGGAGAGTCCTTGAGGAATTCTTGACGATCCGAAACCCGGACCAACTTTTCTTGCCAAAAGGGAAAGCATTTGGTTACCCAATGGATGACCTGATCATCTTACCCTCATGGCTGACTGAGGAAGATGTTGACTATTATGCCTCCAAGTACGAGAAAACAGGGTTCACTGGTGGATTCAACTACTACAGAGCTCTGGATCTGTATGTTGCTGAACCCATTTCAACTCTTGCCTTGTGAATTAGAAGCATATGTTGCATGCTAGTGTCATTTTACTTTGGAAAATAGGTGTATCTTTCTTGGTTATGGTGATATTATGTAGAAAATTGCCGAGTTCAGAAAATTGAATACCAGTTACCAACTCATTTCGTGAAGTCTCCTAATGAAATAGTCTGAAAGACCAAATAATTCAGTGCACTAATCAGTTATCACACTGACATGATGTCCTAAGTTAACCACAACATGAGAATTTCACCTGGAAGCTATGTCAATATCCAATGAGTTTTCTGCAACTACCATCCAGTAATGACGTCTCATGTTAATTTTACTGTGATGATGTTGTTGCAGGAACTGGGAGCTCACAGCACCATGGACCGGGGCTCAGATCAGAGTTCCAGCCAAGTTCATAGTTGGTGACTTGGACCTCACTTACACTTCTCCTGGTGCTAAAGACTACATACACAGAGGCGGGCTCAAGAAGTATGTGCCTTTTCTTGAGGATGTGGTGGTCATGGAAGGAGTGGCTCACTTCATCCATGAGGAAAGACCTCAAGAAGTCACCCACCACATTCATGACTTCTTTGGAAAGTTCTGAAGTTTCAGGGCTTGTCCTCTTCTCAATCGGGCGTTGGTATCTTTGAAAGCTGCTATAATGATGTGGGTATGAACAAGACTGTTCCGTGGCTTAGTCCTGATCCCGAAATTTCTCAAACTATGTACGCGAGACTCTGAAGCAGCTAGCTTTTATATGCTAATAATATATTTTTGCTTTTCCTAGAGACTCAAAATGGGTTTGGTTCCATTGATGAGGATATGCATGGGTATTTGATCATTTTGAGTAGTACAAAATGGAATCACTGCAAAGGAAGCACATTGTGTGCATCTAAGTGCATGTGCCAAATCAAAAGAAGGAATAAGTACTGTCAAGGTCCAAGCGCTTGCATTCTCTACTGGTTTGTAACTCATAAGAGACATGATGGAAGATGTGAATTCAGGAGCAGGTATTGAATCAGCTTTGATCACCTTTACATAATGCTGAACTCCAAAGGCTGTCCAATTGCGAAAATTGGAAGTTCAAACCGCATCTTTGTATCCCTTTCCAATTGAAAGTGGAATGATGCTGCGCTGTGGAGTTCCAGGAGAGTGGTCGCTTGCCAATTGTGAGAAGTGTGCATCTCTGGTGGATGTGTCACTGCGGGAATTACGGCCCGACCTGAAGATTGACATAAACATTAGAACAAATCTCATAGTTGGTTCAAAAAGAAATAAACTTCGGAGGTCTCAGCAGGGAGTATTTTCTTTACACCTAAATAAACAAGCAACAAGACTATGCAGGCGAGAAGAGGAGATCATAATATCTGTTAGAGTAAAAAGATGAAATGAAGTATATTTTGATTGATAAAGATAAAAAAAAAAAATCATCCAGGATAAAGTGAAATTTCACTTAAAGTGTCGATGAAAAGATGTTGCAGAAATCGATTCTCTGTCAAGACACAGAAACAGCACTTAGACTGGCATGGTTATAACACTACCCAGAATGTTTCAAAGAGAGAAGAATTACCGCTGTCGAAAATTAGAATGCTGCCCACTGAGCAACAAACTGCTTGAGCGATGTCCAGAGAAGTGATTTGCATTTTCTGAAGAATGTGAACTCGACTGAAAATGGCAGGAAAATAAAGGGCAAATACTTAAATAAGGTTAATGCAAAGAGTGGGACAATGCAGTGGAAAGGGTGCAAAATCCTTTTTCTGAACGCCAAAACGAACAAATATGCAGTGTCCAATATGTCAGCTCAAAAGGCTAGTCTACTTTCAAACCTATGAAGCTAGGATTATGTTCAACTTTGCTTCAGAATCTTCTCTAGTCACTAGATAATGCAATCAGAATATTGTTTACGAGGTTAGTGAATAGCTTACATCTTGATTTTGGACATCATGCACATCGGTTCGACTTGGATTCCTGAGTTCACTGCGTCTCCTTTCATTCACCAGAAGGATTGCGCATTTGCATGTGAAATATAAAAGTGCAACTCCGATATAGGACATAAGAATGAATTCAATGATGATAGCTGATCCAAGTGCTGCAGCCCACACAACATAAAGACTTTTGAGTTTTTTCCAAATACTAAGTCCCCTCAATTTCATGGTTGAGTCAACAGATTAGTCATTAACAGTGATTAGTTTCCACTTCTACTCAAAATATAAGAACTGCATCTGTAATCCCCACAGTCAAAGGACCGATCAAGCCCATCTGACTGAGCAAACCAAGTTGTGTTTTGTGGCTACTTACAGTGAGCTAGCAGTGGACTCATCAGATTTCTTCCGATCAGATTGACTGATGCTTCGGTGTACAGGGGCAATGATGACATTTCGGCACAATCTGGATAGCAACCATAGTTTCCCAAATCGTTTAGCGACAAGGTCAACACGGCACCATTTCCTCTACCCTGTAAATTAAAGGCTACTATGCTCCTTAGGTAGTCCTTTTAAGTTAATATTGATACTGCATGCAATATCAACTGAAAAACAGATTGCAACCACTGAATCTGGGTTTATTCTGGAAAATAATTTATTTTGGAGATGGGGAATAAGCATGAATACCATCACAGGTTGAATGTGTATTCAGCAAGGGATGTGTTAACATGGAACATATAAAATCTGTCCGGGAAAAACAAAAGGCTACTTACATGATAAAACAGTTGCTGCATTACATTGTTGCAATCCTCGACTCTTCCTCGGAACCTGATTCCAGCAGCTTTGACCTTAAAATATTTCGAGATTGTGACATAAGTCTGAAGAGGTTGCCACT
This sequence comes from Eucalyptus brandiana, assembly GCA_014182725.1. NCBI lineage: Eukaryota > Viridiplantae > Streptophyta > Magnoliopsida > Myrtales > Myrtaceae > Eucalyptus > Eucalyptus brandiana. The sequence continues at coordinate 54,228,814 of CM024675.1, read as the reverse complement.
GATAAGTGATCCTCAGCTTCAGCTCGGTCGAGTTGATGAGCTCTGCTGGTAGGCTGGTCACCAAGAAGCCATCACTTACTTCCACTGAAAATTCAACTAGGAAAAGAGACCCACCACCTGAAATATAACCCACAGACAAAGCATCGTGTCAACCTCTGCAACATCAATTGGCAGGATCCCATAGAAGAAGAGAAACAAGGAAAGCCAAGATATCTGCACTTTATAACTTTACCGTCACAGTTTATATTTTGTCATTCAGACGATTTATGTACTATTTGCACAATTAGGACCGCAACATTATACAGATCTTTAAGTTTCTGTGTTGACTAAATTAAAACCCACTCGTTAGTCTTGTAATTATATAACAGAATTTGCAGAAATAAGTATGATTCCACAAGTTGTCAAAGAACAGTTTCGAGTTTCAACCAAAGGCCATATAAAGATATTTCCCATTCTTATGGTCCAACTTGACCATAAATAAACAGATAAAAGAAGCAAGCTAAAGATCAAAACCTGAAAAGTGAAGAAGGTCCGGATCACCAGCAAAGAAGTCAAAATTATCTCTTTCCCTATCAAAGATCAAAGCTTCATCACCATCGAACTTCAGAATTACAAATTCAGGGACTTGAAAGAATGGAGGATCATTGATAGGTTCGACAACCACTGATATATCCAAGTCGTTCTTTCCATTTCCATTTCTAGCCGAGGCCCGGATTGTATCCTCACCACTGAAGTTCTGATTTCTGCAAAGAGGGGCAAAAAATTCCCCATAAGTAAATGGATTCTGTAAGTACTCTTAACATTTGACATAATCATTAAAATAACTGACAATATAACGTTTATCTTGATGATGAAAATTTGAATAAGACAAAATGTAGTGAAGTCAAAAGAACTTCATAAGCAAGTCAATACGTGATGCTGTTCTTGTCAAACAAAGCATCAAGTGGAATTTTAGTACCCGAGATACTGGAATGACTCTAGAGCTGAATTCACTGCTTCAACACGTCCCTGTAAAATTAGTTCCTTTGCTTCTCCACTGTCTCTACTCACAAAAATTCCTCCCTGCCAGAATTCCATCAGCATGGGAGATAAAGAAACAGTCCCAAACTGTGCACTAAGACTGACAGATATGTTCTCTGTGAAGTCTGCATATGCTATCCTCAGACCAGAATAACCTCTGAACAAATCAACAGGTGTTTAGAGAACAAAGTGTCAGGGAAACTATCAGATCAGATATGAACATCATCAGGTCAAAGAGCCTCGAAGAAAGCTGATGAGTACATATAAGCTAAAAAACATTACCCGAATTTGGGGCAGGTCGTATCTTCAATGGCTTGCAGTTGAGTTGGAAAGGAGACAAACTGGGGCGGAATTTTAAGCACTACTATGCTTACAGAAGCGGTTGCATTATTGCCATTAACATCAGATATTGTGTAAAGGAATGTGTCATTCCCATAGTAATCTTTGTAAGGAGTGTATCTAAGAAGCCGTCCATACTGAACTAGTGAACCATGACCTGGCTGGCAAGTAAGGCTCGTATCATGTAGGTTTCGTCTAAGAAGCATTTTGGAAGGTCGGTTTTCAACAATATCTCCGCACCTTCCTACTAATACTATGCTTTCATCGCCATATTGCAGACTTGAGGACAAACATAAAACTCGAATTTACACAGCGAGTTTTGTTAATATTCACAGCAGAAGAACAAAAAACAGAAATGGTTTGCTTCCATTTGCTTTGCCGATGCGATTCAGAATTACAACAAATTGAAATTTTGCATTACCACGAAACTGCGTACTGGGGTGCTAAAAACTAAAGGATGCTAAGAACTAGAGGAAGCAAGGGGTGAAAGGAAAACATTACAGATAAAGTTCTCTACCTGAGAAAAGTAAATGATACTTGCGTTGTTTGCTGCGAAGTAATCATTTGCTAGGACATCAATAGCAATGGACTCGTCCTCCCATACAGATACTGCATCTTCATAAGCTTTTGGAAAATACTCGCCTGGGAGACATTGAAACTATTGATCAGGCGTATTTCATAACGGAACTTTACTTAGGTCCAAATGGTTCTTTGTGCTTGGGGTCTTGTCATAGGCTTCAGAATTTTGTATATTTGTTTTCGTTACCATCTTTATAAGAAACCAAGTATTATTCCATGCATGCATATAGGCCAAGAAACAGGGCATAAATCTAGCTATGTGGATCTCTCATCAAAAAGATAAGTGCGCCCTTTGGTCTTGTGTGGACACATTAATGCACAGATAAATCCATGATATTATTGTTTTGTCTAAACCATAATTAAAGCAGTAATAAATCCACAGTTCTCAAGTATAAAGCAAAGTTATCTCATGATTTCAGGATTTTTTTTCCCCTTACTGCCGTACACATTGATCCTCTGGGGAGATGATGCAAAGCGGTTTCCATCAATTGCCGCACTCATCTCATAAGTCCCAATGTCTGGTGCAATGTAGTAAACCGTATATGACCCGTCGCCATTGTCTGTAAAAACCCAACTTGAAGATCCGGAACTGTTTGTCGAAACAATCTCCAATTTCAACCTTGAATGTTGTGAGATTATGGGGTTGTCGAATGAGTCCATCAGCCTCACTATAACTTCGTTTTTAATCTGCTTCGGAACCTTAGCATCATATTTCACAACTCCAGAAACTGACATGTTAACTTCACCTGCGAAAATTTGGGATTGCATTTATCATGGAAGGCTTTTAATACGGATGAATGAACGAACTAGAGAATTCAGATATGTCCATACAAATTGTGATGATATTTGCCTAGAACCAGCAACATAAAAGTTCATAATTAAGAAGCAGCAAACAAAGGAAAAGGATTTGCAATGAAAATTCTTTTTCCTTTTCCTGCAAACTACAAAACTTGAAATCTTGTTCATACCTGCTTTCACTTCCTTTTTGATTGGATGACCATTATTCAGTAATACATTTCCACAGTAGACATAAACACCGTAGATCCCACTCTTCTCAGGTGTATAAATCACATTGAAAGCACTGGCACGCAAATTCATGCTCCCGCCAGACTGGTTCCAACCCCAACAAAAAATTAACAAACGCACGAAAATGAAAGGAAAATTAACTGCTTCAATCGTGCATAGTGACATCTTACATGGTTAGTCAGGTCAACAGCAGGCCCTGGAGCGGCTGCTGTCTGGCTCATAGCACTGAACCTCGGTACCCGACTCGCTGCACTTCCTAGAACAACGGTTTCCCAAGTTCACATGCACAAATAATCATGAAAACTAAAATAAAAATAAAATTGAGGAGATGGATGCAGCTATCGCACAATGATGCACATACCATTGATCAACTGCACAGGGTATATGTGTGGCCATATTGTGTAAGAGTCGATTTCCCTTACGATTTGCACTCGGACCATGTTGACTTCAACTGGAGATGGGTACTGGAAAAGGTCATTCAAGTAGACTGAAAATTCCTCCATCCCTCCCGCCATGGAACTGTTTAAACCAGAACCATTTACGACGCTTTTTGATGCGTCACAGTAGCCTATTAAAGTTTTACACAAAAGAAGGTTCAGAAAGGGGACAGAGTAATTGGAAGAATCCCCACCCTAACCCCCTGAGAAGGTGGGGATTCGAACTCCCACCTCTCCCTTCCATGTTGAAAGGATAGTCACTGGGGCAAACCCAGTGGTTAAAATATGAGTAGAGTAGGACTGACCAAAAAAAAATATATATATCCTCAATTGATTTCTTTATCTTGCAAAGATTATTTCATCATAAACTGGCATCTCAAGGTGGGGCCACTCAATAGTCTCAAGGAGTCCTTGAATCTACTCGAGAGTATTAATATGAAATCCTTTCAACACCTGAAAGAGGGGGATGTATCCCCTTTGGTATGCATTTCCTAAGCATGAACAGACGTGTACTAAGTCACTAATATAAATAGAAAGTGGTATAAGTTTTGTTTAAAAATGCCAGACAAAAGGCCCATAAGTAGCATAATGCGCGACCATATCCTGTGTAAGAAAAGCCACATGCACCTGTGAAGACGGTAAAAGCATATGGCATGTTCGCTATGCTTTTGCCATGCTTTGCGTCGAATATCCTGAGCCAGAAGTTGCCTACTTCTACAGCGCTGAAGGAAAATAACTGTATTCCCGGTGCCACTTCTTCAAAGTGCAAATCCACGATAGGAATGGACATATTTGTGCCATTTTCTGCCATATCAACATCGAATACATATAGTCCCGAAATGAGGTTTCCGCTCTGATCTAGCTGGTATATGAAGATTTCCACCTTTGAAAATATTTGCCAAGCAGTTGTGTCAGACTTCCACTTAGCTAGACAGCTGGAAATATCTAGAGGTCCTGGAATTCCACGCAAACCAACCTAGTGTCTCAGTGCGATCATATAATCATAAAGAAGGAAGTGAAAAAGTGAAATGGTGGATGAGCTCCCATATCAACACAATTTTCACATCATAGCATAATCGATTAAGAATGTTGCCCGCATCTTAGCTGTCTTTTCACTGCTCAGGTAATCATTCTCTATTGCCACATTCTCTTAGACATTGCAAGTGCTAAAGATTTTGGCAACCCCACTACTGCTTTTAAGAGATGCAGAAAAATGCATTCACCTGGTTTCACTTGGAAGGGAAGTGGAGAGCCATTGAGGTTTTGTCCTTGCCCTAATACCTGTAAAGAGAAATTTCCGGCCATCGAAACTGTAAACTCGATGATGATGTACCCGAATTCGTTCCAACTCAAGGAAGTGATGTTTGGTGTGCTTGCGACTGAATTATTTGCATAGAGTGAAAATATCGTGAAATTGTACGAGTCTAGTGGCACGTCCACTGAGGATATATTATTCCCAAATGCATCCTTTGGAAGGACCAAAAGGGCGGCTTTCGTTCCCGCCGCAAACTCATGCACAAGCCCAAGCCATGAGACAGGGAAGACGGATGCACAGACAGGACCTTCAATCGAACAGAGAAAAATGAGTTAACTGGTATTCTTTTCGGATGCAATGTTGATAATAGTCATTACCAAGAAAAAGATAAAAGCTTTTGAGAAGGGAGAGCAATTGGACAGTTTATGAGACATGAAAAACTAAGATGGGATGTAGTTTTTCGTGCAATCCAAGAGAGCGAATGTATGGCAATGACACATTCATGAACGACATATGCACAAGAAGAGGATCAACCCCACGGGACCATCAACAAATTATCTAAATTTCATGTTGTTATATAATTCCTGTTTCTCCCATTAACTGGGACCAACTACAGAACTAAATTTGACTGTGATATTACGAAATGATGGTGAGGCCTGACTGCGCACAAGCTGGTGAGCAACAACTCCAAATAAGCCAAGCAAGCTATGAACTAATCTTTGTGTTTGTTTTGTTTTTGGTTTTTTCTTCTTTTGGCTTAGTACCACGAACAAATGTCTCAATGGCTTTTCCCGCATAAGAATGCACACGAGGAGACATTACCACAGAAACACTGTACATAAAAAGTAAAAGAACCATTTCTTAAGGGGAAGAAAACCTGGGACAACTTGGAAATGGAGAGATGAATCCATCACTTTGAAACTGTCCTCAGTGATGATCACATTGAACAAACCGGCCATGATGGGAGTGAAGACAATCCGCCAGTTGCTAGGATCACCACCAAAGTCCAAAAGTACCCCTGAGACGTAGGAACTATTCCCTGTCTTGCCATTCACAGTGAGACTGGGCCTGAAACTGCTCGCTTCAGGCGAGGTGGCATTGCCTCTATTCACATCGCTGTCCATAACTTTGACGTTGATGGTCGCCACATCACCGGCACGGAACGTGTTGTTGTCGTTGGACCAACTAAATGCAAAAGCGGGCAGTCCTCTTTCTGCTAGAGAGAGAGAGAGAGAGAGACAGAGAGTCAGTAATGACACGACATATCCAACTTCCATTGATGAAGCAGTGGAAAGCAAAAAGATGGAAACTTCGAAGGGGTTGATGCATTGTCGCGAGTGAGCGTGACCTTGGGGTTGAAGCGAGAAGGCAGTGACAAGAGAAGAGAGAGCCATGGCTGCCGCCATGAGTAAGGATGAGTACTTTGAGCGAAATGCCATGATTACCAGACAGAGAGACAGAGAGACAGAGAGAGAGAGTTTCAGTTTTTACTTTCAACAGTAGGGGCCGGTGGAGAAGAAGTTTATTGATCGAGCGGATTGTATTCAGCGGCGACGAGAAGGAGAGTGATCGTGACCGTTGGATTTTTCAGCGGTTAGCGACGGTTGAGCATTTGGAGAGGGAAGTGGGCGACATTTTCTTCCATTCCTTTATTTTCGTACAGAGGCGCAGGTGGAAAACTGAAATATCGAAATTGTGCAAACTACTAGAACTTTACAATTAGTACACATTTTATCACGGTCGCCACCCCTCGGTAATATGTTCGATTAGCATGTACATTTCACATAACTTTTTAAAAATTAAGTTTCAAAATACAAGATTATCTCGTTTTGTTAGAGAAACCTAACTTTTGCACTTGATTTTTTAAATAGATAAATAGATGAAGGAAATAAATTAACTAATGTTCATATTTTAAAGATAATGTCAATGACAGTGCTTAAAACTAAAAATTGTTAAATTTGATGAATATACTTAGTTCTTAGAAAAATAAACAGATTAAGTAAAATGGAAAAGGCATCAGCTACAATAAGGTCAAATTATAAAAATCATATGCACTTACGCAATTTTAAATGGTCAATTAATGTAAAAAATAATAAATTAATAAAACTATCTACAAATATCACATCGGATTTTGTTTAGTCATTTCAATTTACGAATTGAGGGTATCATGTCTTTTATAGTTAATCAATCATTTTTCTCAGCAATTAAACATTAAAATATACATAATGAGTAATTAATTTTTGTCATTTCGTAAAAAAATATTTTTCCATTTAACCTTTTTATGTTTATTTTTTCTTAAAATATCTAGCTAATGTATTTTAAAATGGGTACAGCTATAAAATTTTGACAAATTGTTATTGTCAACTTATTTTTTATATTTATTTCTTCTGTTAGTATTTTGGTTAATTTAGTTTTCCCTTATTTTTATATTTTTCATTTTTTTACAATTATCAAGGGTAAAAGAGGCATTTCCTTAAAAATGAGATGAAAATATACCTTTGTACCTTAAAAGCCACTTGCATTGTAATTGTTAATGGAGAAAATAATGGAGACAGCAATTATAACAAAATGAAAGTTTAGATGGGTGTTGTATAACAGTTCAGGAGCAAAAGTATATTATTCCCAAAAAAAAAAAAAAATCGTGGGTGTTTTGAGTAATCCCAAAAGAGTTACTTTTACTAAGGTGAATTTTAATTTTTTTTCGAAGGAGCTATTTGCTTGTGAATATTGGGACTTTCGCGGATTCAACCATGCTTTGTCCGATTCCGGTTTAACCCCGGGCCACTGTCCATTCAATCTTCGAAACGAAAACTCTTTTCTAAGAATTGGCTTTCAAAATAGTCGTCAAAGATCCTTATCATTACCAACTAAGCAAAAATTGCATTTTTTTTTATCACCTCCCAAGTTTGTCTGATGTTTACATCCATACAGAATCAAATGAACTCAATACCCACTTGAGAGAAGACAGAATATCGACAGCACTTGTTAAGAGGACTTCTTTAAATTTTAACTAAGATAGTTTGTTAACTATTAACCATAAGCATGCGGATTCTGGAAGAGGTACGCTTCGGCGACTTTGTACATTCCCCAGGCTTTCTCTTTGCTTGCCTGAATGCCTTCTTCTTTGAGCTCAACATCGTCTTTGATACAATAGGTGCTTTTCATTTTGATAAGTCAAACTTTGTTAATAAGGCACTTCACTTATATCTTATGTTTGAAAACAAGTTCGCTTTATATATGCATTTGTGCCAACTCAATTCTCAACCTTATAATTGGGCCTTTTTTTTTTCATCGAACAGCTTGTCTAGTTTAGTCCTAAACATTGTAAGGATTTGCGAATTTAGTCCAAAACATTTCAATTGTATTGATTTAGTCCTAAATCTTTTGGTAATTTGCCAATTTAATCATTTTTACCAATTTTGATCCAAAAATACTAATGTTGACTACTTTTAAAACCTTTTAGTTTTTTTGAAATTTTCATTATATTTTGTCTTTTTTCTTCTTCTTTTTGCCCAACTCTTGGCCAATGAGGTCGCCAACCAACCCTTGCCTTGTTTGGATAAGCACTGCGTCGGGCACCAACCTCTCCCGTGGTTGGCAAGGGTCGTTGGGTCAATGACCTTGTCGGCCAAGAGTTGAAAAAGAAAATTAGATAATTTATAAATTATTAGAATTAGTCCCATTCAGTGCCAGTCCTTCCTCACAGGATGGCTGGTGTTTACTCAATCACCACGTCAACGTATTTTGACTAAAATTGGCCAGAAAGATTGAATTGACAAATTGTCAACAAGTTTATAATTAAATTGGCCAAATTAAAATTTTTAAGACTGAATTGGCACGAATACAATATGTTTAGGTTGGGTAATTTGCCCCACAATCACTAAAGCAAAATAAGTGAACTCTTGAATAGAAAGATGCTTATGCGATCAAGATTGTGAAAGCATGTATCATTCATATCACAAGACACGAGTTTGGCAATATAGTAAAGCCCCACAAGGCAAATCTAAGGGACTTCTACCAGCATATAGACGTGAAGGGACTCGGATACGTCTAACAGAATATAGAGAATATCATTGAGCACCCATTGACAGGGCTTATTAAATTTATTTAAAAAGCCTTTGAAGCTTCAATTATAAGCATTGGGGTTTTGGAGCACGTATGTTATGATGGCCTTGAATGAACCCAGGAATCTCTTTGCGTGCCTGAACATCCTCTTCTTTGAGTTCGACATCATCCCTGGTGAAGTACGTGTCCATAACATTGTCCTTGCTTCTGCTTTCCGGTGTTGGCTCAATTTTTACTTCATGAACAATAGATTTTGTGACGACCCAAACCCGGGGCAGTACGGAGGGATGGACTAAGATCGCATCGGCAGTACGCGGGCGAGACTAAGGGCATTTCTCCTTTCCCACATCACTTAGTGGGGAGTCCTGAGAGCCTTTATAAAGCTTGTGTTCCTTAATATGTGTGACGCGTTTTAAAACCGTGAGGGAGAAGACCGTGGCTGGGATGGCGATTTGTCCGCGCCAGGACAGGTGACCCAAAGCGGACAATATCACATGGTGGGGCCCAGGTCCTTACAAATGGTATCAGAGCCGACTCCCGCAGCATGTGGGGCCACAGCAAGGGCGTTGTGCCTTAAGGGGGGGAGAATGTGACGACCCAAACCAGGGGCAATACGGAAGGACGAACTAAGATCGCCTCGGCAGTACACAGGCGAGGTTAAGGGCATTTCTCCTATCCCACATCGCTTAGGGGGGGAATCCTAGGAGCCTTTATAAGGCTTGGGTCCCTTAATATGTGTTACGCGTTTTAAAACCGTGAGGGAAAAGACTATGGCTGGGATGGCGATTCATCCACGCCAGGGCGGGTGATCCAAAGCGAACAATATCACACGGTGGGGCCCGGGTCCTTACAGATTTAAACTTCTCCATCAAATCGATTATGTTATACTTGCACGTGAAAGTTTCCTCGTTCAACTCATCTATGCGACTCTTGATGCCAATAATCCGACCACCTATATTTAACAGGAGATCGTAGCATAATGTACGTGTCTATTGTCATATTATGTGTTTAAGCTATAAATAAATAAATAAAAGAAGAGCACATTTAAATTGCATAATTACCTTCAATGAAGTTGATCTGTCTAGTGGTCCAGCCCCTCTATCGCCTTGGATGATGTCAATACCCTTGACAACTTGAGGCGTGAGTTTGGAAATGTATTCATTAGCGAAACTGAACACACCCGTGATGCTTTCGAGGTTGATACTACAGAAATATGGACAACATGATTAAAGAGAGTGGAGTTCAGGAGGTTTGTTGAGGTTATGATGGAAGAGATGAGAATGAGATAGGTGGATATATAAGTTGAAGTGGAAGAGCCCTCATTTTTCCAAAGTAATTAATGTGTTGCAAATTAAATCTACAAACTCACGAGGACATATTAGTCCCGACTCGATCTGAGCACATAAGCTACTCTCTAAAGCTAACTGTAATCTTCCATCTAATTCATTCTATAGAGTTAAATATAAAAGTCAAACGATAGCTTTCGAACTTTTTCTTTAGGGCGTCTTTAACTAATTTACACAACATAGCAAACTAGACACTGTACCTATAAATGAAGACATTAGAGGGGTAGGTTCTCAGGAGATTGACCATTTTGCACGTCTCTCCAACTTTTCTAAAAGGGAAAAAGCTACAAAATTTTTGGGAAAAGATCACCAAAAACCCTAAACTTTGCTAAAAGTGAGAAATTTACCCCAAACTTTTTTTTATGACATGAAAAATCCCAAACTTTGCCAATTGTGACAAATTTACTCCAAACTTTTTTTCATGATACAAAAAATCCTGAACTTCTATCCTTGTGACACATTTACCCTAAATTATAGGGAATTTTGGTCCTTTTACTTTAAAAAAAAAAAAAAAAAAAAATTCTTCTTCTTCTCTCTTCCGACCGCCGACAAAAGGAAGCCGGCGTCCAGCAAGGGCTGGCTAGGGCTGCGCTCGCCGCAAGGGCACCCCTCACCAGGCCCTCGCTGGCATCAAGCGAGGGCCATCCTCGCTCGACGCAGTGAGGGCGGCCCTCGTTGGCGTCGAGCGAGGGCGGCCCTCGTTAGCGTCGAGCGAGGGCCTCCCTTGCCGGCGAGGGCTGTCCTCGCCCGACGCAGTGAGGGCAGCCCTCATTGGCGTTGGGTGAGGACCTCCCTCGCTAGACCGGGGCCGTCCTCACCCGACACTAGCGAGTCCCGCCCTTGCCTGCGTCGAGCGAGGGGTGCCCTCACCCAACCCAGCCGAGGGCCACCCTTGCCGACGTCAGGCGAGGGTCGCCCTCACTAGACACCAACAAGGGCAACCCTCGCTGAACACTAGCTTCCCTCCACCGACTCCGCCATGGCTGGTGGAGGGAAGAGAGAAGAAGAAGAAAAAAAGAAAAAAATAATAAGATGAGGTGGGGTAAATGTATCACAGTTTGCAAAATTTGGGGTTTTTCATGTCTAAAAAAAAAATTGGGGTAAATTTATCACTTTGGATAACGTTTGAGATTTTTGGTGGTTTTTTCCCAAAAACTTAATACTATGTCAACTATGACATATTTATTCTTAATTTTATTTTGTGACATCAAAAACCTCAAATTATACCCGTTGTGACACATGTATCCTAACATTTTCTTATCATATGAAAAACCCAAACTTGTATATATGTGACATATTTACCTTCTGTCAATGCTCCATTAGATGATTTCTTAGCTAAAACTAGGGATGATCAGTTCTAAATTCCGTACAGATTTCACTTGAAACCTAGAACTTATTCGTTGGAATAAGTTCCTCATTTTTTCTTAATCTGGAACCTATCATGCAAACCCTAGAACCTGAAACCTACTATAACCTTTAATGACCATCACTTATTATTACAATCCATTGATCATAGCTTATATTTAGGTGCACGAAAAATGGTAGACATGTGAGACTCAAAATCTCATGCCGAGGAGCATGGAGATTCAAGTCCTCTTCAAGGCATAATATTGAGAATACTTATTGAATTGGAATAAGTTTGGCAGTGGATCATGAAATCTTGGCGATCTTCTCTATCTAATGAATGAAAAGTTCATTTTGAAATCGTCCACCTTGCACTCATCCTCACAATATATGCTTCAACAGGAATTTGCTTATGTAGGAGGAGATCTGGTATTGAATATGAAAAATTAACAAGGCAAAAGTCCCGGTCATAAAAATGAAAGTTTAAACTAGTGATTCCAAATTAAATACTCATCATCGAACATCATGGAATATTGCAAGATCACACAAAGACATTGTCCTAGAAACACAAAATTTAATTTCAGGTTCCACCTATTTATAACTTAGGACCTACACACTAAAATAGGTCCCCCAATTTTTAGAACCTAGAACCTATAGTGCATATCTTAAAAGTTTAAATCAAATAGGTTCCTACCGGTTTGATTCTTCAGTTCCAAGATCTATCATAGAACCATGCTCACTTTACCCAAAACAACGTCATTTTTAGTTCCAAGATCTTTATTATTGTTATTAACCTTGTAACTGCTACGAAAATTAAATTTGACCGTTACATTTAAAACTGTTTCAAAGCATTAATTGGTCATTTCAGATCATTAATGTGACCATTAAGTTCTAAAACTATTTCAAAACTTTAATGTCACCATTAAATCTGAAATCATTTCAGAAATTTAATTTAGCCATTAAGTATGGAACCATTTCAAATCATTAATTTGGCTATTGATTTTAAACTCGCTTCAAATTATTAATGATGTCATTGATTCTGAACTCACTTCAAACTATTAATGATGCCATTGATTCTGAACTTACTTCAAATTATTAATGCATCTATTAATTCTGAACTCACTTCATATTATTAATTTGGTCATTGAATCTGAATCATCGAAACCTATGTTTTTAGGGAAATTTTTGAACTATCTGCGAGGGAAATGAAGTCAGAAATAGAAGAACTGTGTCCACATCCTGATAAAAATCAAGCACAAATTTATTAGATTCAAAATCTTTAGAGAGAGAGTTTAAAGAGGGCAAAACAGGGAGAGGCAAAAACCACTTAAACACACTAATCCAAGCATCCAAGCAATTCCTAAATCCATCCTATATCCCCAAGATCTTCTCCTAAGTGCTAAATCCGAATGATCTGTATTTACCTCTATATTTACCTCATTGGACAATCTATATTATTTACCTAGAGCTCCATTAATGGCTATATACAAAGCAAATTGATTTGGTTTAGGATTCAATCTATTTCTAACATCAAGCAAAGTGTGCCTGTAAATACCAGGATGGAACTAGGGCTTCAAACCATGGAGAGATATAATCGGAATTATGAGTAAAATGAGGAATTCTTTTTCTACTTATCTAAATGAAGGAGCTTTTAAGCCACCCTTAAAACTTCATAAAAAGTAGGAGTTGCATTAGTTTGCTTCAAAGACCATTATGACTTCATCCAAACCTATGTTTTTAGCGAAATTTTTGAACTATCTGCTTATTAAACAGAGGGAAATGAAGGCAGAAATATAAGAACTGTGTCCACATCCTGATAAAAATCAAGCACAAATTTATAGGATTCAAAATCTTTAGAGAGTTTAAAGAGGGCAAAACAGGGAGAGGCAAAAACCACTTAAACACACTAATCCAAGTATCCAAGCAGTTCTTAAATCCATCCTATATCCCCAGGATCTTCTCCTAAGTCCTAAATCCGGATGTGTTTACCTCATTGGACAATCTGTATTATTTACCTGGAGCTCCATTAATGGCTATATACGAAGCAAATTGATTTGGTTTAGGATTCAATCTATTTCTAACACTAAACACCAGGATGGAACTAGGGCTTCAAACCATGGAGAGATATAATAGGAATTAGGATTAAAATGAGGAATTCTTTTTCTACTTATCTGAATGAAGGAGCTTTTAAGCCACCCTTAAAACTTCACAAAAAATAGGAGCTGCATTAATTTGCTTCAAAGACCATTATGACTTCGCTATTAAACAGAGGGAAATCAAGGCACAAATTTATTAGATTCAAGAGAGTTTAAAGAGGGCAAAACAGGGAGAGGCAAAAACCACTTAAACACACTAATCCAAGCATCCAAGCAGTTCCTAAATCCATCCTATATCCCCAGGATCTTCTCCTAAGTGCTAAATCCGGATGATCTGTGTTTACCTTTGTATTTACCTCATTGGACAATCTGTATTATTTACCTGGAGCTCCATTAATGGCTATATATGTAGCAAATTGATTTGGTTTACAATTCAATCTATTTCTAAATACCAGGATGGAACTAGGGCTTCAAACCATGGAGAGATTTAATAGGAATTATGAGTAAAATGTGGAATTGTTTTTCTACTTATCTGAATAAAGGAGCTTTTAAGCCACCCTTAAAGACCATTATGACTTCATCCAAACCTATGTTTTTAGCGAAATTTTTGAACTATCTGCTTATTAAACGAGGGAAATGAAGGCAGAAATAGAAGAACTGTGTCCACATCCTGATAAAAATCAAGCACAAATTTATTAGATTCAAAGTCTTTAGAGAGTTTAAAGACGGCAAGGAGAGGCAAAAACCACTTAAACACACTAATCCAAGCATCCAAGCAGTTCCTAAGTCCATCCTATATCCCCAGGATCTTCTCCTAAGTCCTAAATCCGGCTGTGTTTACCGCATTGGACAATATGTATTATTTACCTGGAGCTCCATTAATGGCTATATACGAAGCAAATTGATTTGGTTTAGGATTCAATCTATTTCTAACACTAAATACCAGGATGGAACTAAGGCTTCAAACCATGGAGAGATATAATAGGAATTAGGAGTAAAATGAGGAATTGTTTTTCTACTTATCTGAATGAAGGAGCTTTTAAGCCACCCTTAAAACTTCACAAAAAATAGGAGCTGCATTAATTTGCTTCAAAGACCATTATGACTTCTGCTTATTAAACAGAGGGAAATCAAGGCACAAATTTATTAGATTCAAGAGAGTTTAAAGGGGGCAAAACATGGAGAGACAAAAACCACTTAAACACACTAATCCAAGCATCCAAGCAGTTCCTAAATCCATCCTATATCCCCAGGATCCTCTCCTAAGTGCTAAATCCGGATGATTACCTCTGTATTTACCTCATTGGATGTATTATTTACCTGGAGCTCCATTAATGGCTATATACATAGCAAATTGATTTGGTTTACGATTCAATCTATTTCTAAATACCAGGATGGAACTAGGGCTTCAAACCATGGAGAGATATAATAGGAATTAGGAGTAAAATGTGGAATTGTTTTTCTACTTATCTGAATAAATGAGCTTTTAAGCCACCCTTAAAGACCATTATGACTTCATCCAAACCTATGTTTTTAGGGAAATTTTTGAACTATCTGCTTATTAAACAGAGGGAAATCAAGGCACAAATTTATTAGATTCAAAGTCTTTAGAGAGTTTAAAGATGGCAAAACAGGGAGAGGCAAAAACCACTTAAACACACTAATCCAAGCATCCAAGCAGTTCCTAAATCCATCCTATATCCCCAGGATCTTCCCCTCAGTCCTAAATCCGGATGATCTGTATTTACCTCATTGGACAATCTGTATTATTTACCTGGAGCTCCATTAATGGCTATATACGAAGCAAATTGATTTGGTTTAGGATTCAATCTATCTCTAACAATAAATACTAGGATGGAACTAGGGCTTCAAACCATGGAGAGATATAACAGGAATTAGGAGTAAAATGAGTAATTCTTTTTCTAAGCCACCTTTAAAACTTCATAAAAAATAGGAGCTACATTAGTTTGCTTCAAAGACCATTATGACTTCATCCAAACCTATGTTTTTAGCGAAATTTTTGAACTATCTGCTTATTAAACAGAGGGAAATGAAGGCAGAAATAGAAGAACTGTGTCCACATCCTGATAAAAATCAAGCACAAATTTATTAGATTCAAAGTCTTTAGAGAGTTTAAAGAGGGCAAAACAAGGAGAGGCAAAAACCACTTAAACACACTAATCCAAGCATCCAAGCAGTTCCTAAATCCATCTTATATCTCTAGGATCTTCTCCTAAGTCCTAAATCCGGATGTGTTTACCTCATTGGAAAATCTGTATTATTTACCTAGAGCTCCATTAATGGCTATATACGAAGCAAATTGAATTGGTTTAGGATTCAATATATTTCTAACACCAGGCAAAGTCTGTAAATACCAGGATGGAACTAGGGCTTCAAACCATGGAGAGATATAATAAGAATTAGGAGTAAAATGAGGAATTCTTTTTCTACTTATCTGAATAAATGAGCTTTTCAGCCACCCTTAAAACTTCATAAAAAAATAGGAGCTGCATTAGTTTGCTTCAAAGACCATTATGACTTCATCCAAACCTATGTTTTTAGGGAAATTTTTGAACTATCTGCTTATTAAACAGAGGGGCACAAATTTAATTTATTAGATTCAAAGTCTAGAGAGTTTAAAGAGGGCAAAACATGGAGAGGCAAAAACCACTTAAACACACTAATCCAAGCATCCAAGCAGTTCCTAAATCCATCCTATATCCCCAGGATCTTCTCCTCAGTCCTAAATCCGGATGATCTGTATTTACCTCTGTATTTTCCTCATTGGACAATCTGGAGCTCCATTAATGGCTATATACGAAGCAAATTGATTTGGTTTAGGATTCAATCTATTTCTAACACTAAATACCAAGATGGAACTAGGGCTTCAAACCATGGAGAGATATAATAGGAATTAGGAGTAAAATGAGGAATTCTTTTTCTACTTATCTGAATGAATGAGCTTTTAAGCCACCCTTAAAATTTCATAAAAAATAGGAGCCACATTAGTTTGCTTCAAAGACCATTATGACTTCATCCAAACCTATGTTTTTAGTGAAATTTTTGAACTATCTGCTTATTAAACAGAGGGAAATCAAGGCACAAATTTATTAGATTCAAAGTCTTTAGAGAGTTTAAAGAGGGCAAAACAGGGAGAGGCAAAAACCACTTAAACACACTAATCCAAGCATCCAAGCAGTTCCTAAATCCATCCTATATCCCCGGGATCTTCTCCTAAGTGCTAAATCCGGATGATCTGTATTTACCTCTGTATTTACCTCATTGGACAATCTGTATTATTTACCTGGAGCTCCATTTATGGCTATATACGAAGCAAATTGATTTGGTTTAGGATTCAATCTATTTCTAACACTAAACGCCAGGATGGAACTAGGGCTTCAAACAATGGAGAAATATAATAGGAATTAGGAGTAAAATGAGGAATTCTTTTTCCACTTATCTGAATAAATGAGCATTTAAGCCACCCTTAAAACTTCATAAAAAATAGGAGCTGCATTAGTTTGCTTCAAAGACCATTATGACTTCACCCAAACCTATGTTTTTAGCAAAATTTTTGAACGGAAATGAAGGCAGAAATAGAAGAACTGTGTCCACATCCTGATAAAAATCAAGCACAAATTTATTAGATTCAAAGTCTTTAGAGAGTTTAAAGAGGGCAAAACAGGGAGAGGCAAAAACCAGTTAAACACACTAATCCAAGCATCCAAGCAGGTTCTAAATCCATCCTATATCCCCAGGATCTCCTCCTAAGTGCTAAATCCGGATGATTTGTATTTTCCTCTGTATTTACCTCATTGGACAATCTGTATTTTTTACCTAGAGCTCCATTAATGGCTATATACGAAGCAAATTGATTTGGTTTAGGATTCAATCTATTTCTAACACTAAATACCAGGATGGAACTAGGGCTTCAAACCATGGAGAGATATAACAGGAATTAGGAGTAAAATGAGGAATTCTTTTTCTAAGCCACCCTTAAAACTTCATAAAAAATAGGAGCTGCATTAGTTTGCACCATTATAACTTCATCCAAACCCATGTTTTTAGGGAAATTTTTGAACTATCTGCTTATTAAACAGGGGGAAATGAAGGCAGAAATAGAAGAACTGTGTCCACATCCTGATAAAAATCAAGCACAAATTTATTAGATTCAAAGTCTTTAGAGAGTTTAAAGACGGCAAGGAGAGGCAAAAACCACTTAAACACACTAATCTAAGCATCCAAGCAGTTTCTAAATCCATCCTATATCCCCAGGATCTTCTCCTAAGTCCTAAATCCGGATGTGTTTACCTCATTGGACAATCTGTATTATTTACCTGGAGCTCCATTAATGGCTATATACGAAGCAAATTGATTTGGTTTAGGATTCAATCTATTTCTAACACCAGACTTTGTCTGTAAATACCAGGATGGAACTAGGGCTTCAAACCATGGAGAGATATAATAGGAATTATGAGTAAACTGATGAATTCTTTTTCTACTTGTAAGAATGAATGAGCTTTTAAGCCACCCTTAAAACTTCATAAAATATAGGAGCTGCATTAGTTTGCTTCAAAGACCATTATGACTTCATCCAAACCTATGTTTTTAGGGAAATTTTTGAACTATCTGCGAGGGAAATGAAGGCAGAAATAGAAGAACTGTGGCCACATCCTGATAAAAATCAAGCACGAATTTATTAGATTCGAAGTGTTTAGAGAGTTTAAAGAGGGCAAAACAGGGAGAGGCAAAAACCACTTAAACACACTAATCCAAGCATCCAAGCAGTTCCTAAATCCATCCTATATCCCCAGGATCTTCTCCTAGGTGCTAAATCCAGATGATCTGTATTTACCTCTGTATTTACCTCATTGGACAATCTATATTATTTACCTGGAGCTCCATTAATGGCTATATACGAAGCAAATTGATTTGGTTTAGGATTCAATCTATTTCTAGCACCAGGCAAAGTATGTAAATACCAAGATGGAACTAGGGCTTCATGGAGAGATATAATAGGAATTAGGAGTAAAATGAGGAATTCTTTTTCTACTTATCTGAATAAATGAGCTTTTAAGCCACCCTTAAAACTTCATAAAAAATAGGAGCTGCATTAATTTGCTTGAAAGACCATTATGACTTCATCCAAACCTATGTTTTTAGGGAAATTTTTGAACTATCTGCAAGGGAAATGAAGGCAGAAATAGAAGAACTGTGTCCACATCCTGATAAAAATCAAGCACAAATTTATTACATTCAAAGTGTTTAGAGAGTTTAAAGAGGGCAAAACAGGGAGAGGCAAAAACCACTTAAACACACTAATCCAAGCATCCAAGCAGTTCCTAAATCCATCCTATATCCCCAGGATCTTCTCCTAAGTGCTAAATCCGGATGATCTGTATTTACCTTTGTATTTACCTCATTGGACAATCTGTATTATTTACCTAGAGCTCCATTAATGGCTATATACGAAGCAAATTGATTTGGTTTAGGATTCAATCTATTTCTAACACTAAATACCATGATGGAACTAGGGCTTCAAACCATGGAGAGATATAACAGGAATTAGGAGTAAAATGAGGAATTCTTTTTCTAAACCACCCTTAAAACTTCTTAACAAAAATAGGAGCTGCATTAGTTTGCACCATTATAACTTCATCCAAACCTATGTTTTTAGGGAAATTTTTGGACTATCTGCTTATTAAATAGAGGGAAATGAAGGCAGAAACAGAAAAACTGTGTCCACATCCTAATAAAAATCAAGCACAAATTTATTAGATTCAAAGTCTTTAGAGAGTTTAAAGAGGGCAAGGAGAGGCAAAAACCACTTAAACACACTAATCCAAGCATCCAAGCAGTTCCTAAATCCATCCTATATCCCCAGGATTTTCTCTTAAGTCCTAAATCCGGATGTGTTTACCTCATTGGATAATCTGTATTATTTACCTGGAGCTCCATTAATGGCTATATACGAAGCAAATTGATTTGGTTTAGGATTCAATCTATTTCTAACACTAAATACCAGGATGGAACTAGGGCTTCAAACCATGGAGAGATATAATAGGAATTAGGAGTAAAATGAGGAATTCTTTTTCTTCTTATCTGAATGAAGGAGCTTTTAAGCCACCCTTAAAACTTCATAAAAAAATATGAGCTGCATTAATTTGCTTCAAAGACCATTATGACTTCATCCAAACCTATGTTTTTAGGGAAATTTTTGAACTATCTGCTTATTAAACAGAGGGAAATCAAGGCACAAATTTATTAGATTCAAGAGAGTTTAAAGAGGGCAAAACATGGAGAGGCAAAAACCACTTAAACACACTAATCCAAGCATCCAAGCAGTTCCTAAATCCATCCTATATCACCAGGATCTTCTCCTAAGTGCTAAATCCGGATGATCTGTATTTACCTCATTGGACAATCTGTATTATTTACCTGGAGCTCCATTAATGGCTATGTTTAGGATTCAATCTATTTCTAACACCCAGCAAAGTGTGCCTGTAAATACCAGGATGGAACTAGGGCTTCAAACCATGGAGAGATATAATAGGAATTAGGAGTAAAATGTGGATTTGTTTTTCTACTTATCTGGATAAAGAAGCTTTTAAGCCACCCTTAAAACTTCATAAAAAAATAGGAGCTGCATTAGTTTGCTTCAAAGACCATTATGACTTCATCCAAACCTATGTTTTTAGGGAAATTTTTGAACAATCTGCTTATTAAAAATCAATCTAAGCTTCAAAGTCTTTAGAGAGTTTAAAGAGGGCAAAACAGGGAGAGGCAAAAACCACTTAAACACACTAATCCAAGCATCCTTGCAGTTCTTAAATCCATCATATATCCCCAGGATCTTCTCCTAAGTCCTAAATCCGGATGTGTTTACCTCATTGGACAATCTATATTATTTACCTGGAGCTCCATTAATGGCTTATATACGAAGCAAATTGATTTGGTTTAGGATTCAATTTATTTCTAACACCAGGCAAAGTGTGCCTGTAATTACCATGATGGAACTAGGGTTTCAAACCAATAAGAATTAGGAGTAAAATGAGGAATTCTTTTTTCTACTTATCTGAATAAATGAGCTTTTAAGCCACCCTTAAAACTTCATAAAAAATAGGAGCTGCATTAGTTTGCTTCAAAGACCATTATGACTTCATCCAAATCTATGTTTTTAGGGAAATTGTTGAACTATCTACGAGGGAAATGAAGGCAAAAATAGAAGAACTGTGTCCACATCCTGATAAAAATCAAGCACAAATTTATTAGATTCAAAGTCTTTAGAGAGTTTAAAGAGGGCAAAACAGGGAGAGGCAATAACCACTTAAACACACTAATCCAAGCATTCAAGCAGTTCCTAAATCCATCCTATATCCCCAGGATCTTCTCCTAAGTGCTAAATCCGGATGGTCTATATTTACCTTTGTATTTACCTCATTGGACAATCTGTATTATTTACCTAGAGCTCCATTAATGGCTATATACGAAGCAAATTGATTTGGTTTAGGATTCAATCTATTTCTAACACCGGGCAAAGTGTGCCTGTAAATACCAGGATGGAACTAGGGCTTCAAACCATGGAGAGATATAATCGGAATTAGGAGTAAAATGAGGAATTCTGTTTCTACTTATCTAAATGAATGAGCTTTTAAGCCACCCTTAAAACTTCATAAAAAATAGGAGCTGCATTAATTTGCTTCAAAGACCATTATGACTTCATCCAAACCTATGTTTTTAGCAAAATTTTTGAACTATCTGCTTATTAAACAGAGGGAAATGAAGGCAGAAATAGAAGAACTGTGTCCACATCCTGATAAAAATCAAGCACAAATTTTTCAAAGTCTTTAGGGAGTTTAAAGAGGACAAAATAGGGAGAGGCAAAAACCACTTAAACACACTAATCCAAGCATCCAAGCAGTTCCTAAATCCATCCTATATCCCCAGGATCTTCTCCTAAGTGCTAAATCCGGATGATCTGTATTTACTTCTGTATTTACCTCATTGGACAATCTATATTATTTACCTAGAGCTCCATTAATGGCTATATACGAAGCAAATTGATTTGGTTTAGGATTCAATCTATTTCTAACACCAGGCAAAGTAAAGTGTGCCTATAAATACCAGGATGGAACTAGGGCATGGAGAGATATAATAGGAATTAGGTGTAAAATGAGGAATTCTTTTTCTACTTATCTGAATGAAGGAGCTTTTAAGCCACCCTTAAAACTTCATAAAAAATAGGAGTTGCGTTAGTTTGCTTCAAAGACCATTATGACTTCATCCAAACCTATGTTTTTAAGGAAATTTTTGAACTATCTGCTTATTAAACAGAGGGAAATGAAGGCAGAAATAGAATAACTGTGTCCACATCCTGATAAAAATCAAGCACAAATTTATTAGATTCAAAGTCTTTAGAGAGTTTAAAGACGGCAAGGAGAGGCAAAAACCACTTAAACATACTAATCCAAGCATCCAAGCAGTTCCTAAATCCATCATATATCCCTAGGATCTTCTCCTAAGTCCTAAATCCGGATGTGTTTACCTCATTGGACAATCTGTATTATTTACCTGGAGCTCCATTAATGGCTATATACGAAGCAAATTGATTTGGTTTAGGATTCAATCTATTTCTAACACCAGACTTTGTCTATAAATACCAGGATGGAACTAGGGCTTCAAACCATGGAGAGATATAATAGGAATTAGGAGTAAAATGAGGAATTCTTTTTCTACTTATCTGAATGAAGGAGCTTTTAAGCCACCCTTAAAACTTCATAAAAAATAGGAGCTGCATTAGTTTACTTCAAAGACCATTATGACTTCATCCAAACCTATGTTTTTAGGGAAATTTTTGAACTATCTGCTTATTAAACAGAGGGAAATCAAGGCACAAATTTATTAGATTCAAAGTCTTTAGAGAGTTTAAAGAGGGCAAAACAGGGAGAGGCAAAAACCACTTAAACACACTAATCCAAGCATCCAAGCAGTTCCTAAATCCATCCTATATCCCCAGGATCTTCTCCTAAGTGCTAAATCCGGATGATTACCTCTGTATTTACCTCATTGGATGTATTATTTACCTGGAGCTCCATTAATGGCTATATACGAAGCAAATTGATTTGGTTTAGGATTCAATTTATTTCTAACACCAGGCAAAGTCTGTAAATACCAGGATGGAACTAGGGCTTCAAACCATGGAGAGATATAATAGGAATTAGGAGTAAAATGAGGAATTCTTTTTCTACTTATCTGAATAAAGGAGCTTTTAAGCCACCCTTAAAACTTCATAAAAAAATAGGAGCTGCATTAGTTTACTTCAAAGACCATTATGGCTTCATCCAAACCTATGTTTTTAGGGAAATTTTTGAACTATCTGCTTATTAAACAGAGGGGCACAAATTTAATTTATTAGATTCAAAGTCTAGATAGTTTAAAGAGGGCAAAACAGGGAGAGGCAAAAACCACTTAAACACACTAATCCAAGCATCCAAGCAGTTCCTAAATCCATCATATATCCCCAAGATCTTCTCCTCAGTCCTAAATCTGGATGATCTATATTTACCTCTGTATTTACCTCATTGGACAATCTGGAGCTCCATTAATGGCTATATACGAAGCAAATTGATTTGGTTTAGGATTCAATCTATTTCTAACACTAAATACCAGGATGGAACTAGGGCTTCAAACCATGGAGAGATATAATAGGAATTAGGAGTAAAATGAGGAATTCTTTTTCTACTTATCTGAATGAAGGAGCTTTTAAGCCACCCTTAAAACTTCATAAAAAATAGGAGTTGCATTAGTTTGCTTCAAAGACCATTATGACTTCATCCAAACCTATGTTTTTAGGGAAAATTTTTAACTATTGCTTATTAAACAGAGGGAAATCAAGGCACAAATTTATTAGATTCAAAGTCTTTAGAGAGTTTAAAGAGAGCAAAACAGGGAGAGGCAAAAACCACTTAAACACACTAATCCAAGCATCCAAGCAGTTCCTAAATCCATCCTATATCCCCAGGATCTTCTCCTAAGTCCTAAATACAGATGATCTATGATTCGGCCATAAAGTTTGAAGCCCCAATTTAAGATTCATTATCTTTTAGCCCGATTCAATCTAATTGGCTCAACTTGCAAACATTTTTGCAATATTTTCTCTCTTGTTCAAACGTCATTCTAATTGGTTATAGTATGTGACATCCCTAGATTCATCATTGAGCTGGAAGCTAAACTTGTATTAACACATTAGCACAACTAAGAGAACTGATTGTCCAGATCAATCTCTTGTTCCTGCAAACCATGAGTGACATCTAGTAATATATCATGACTACCTAGACAGTGTGAAATGTTTCAAAAACATAATGAACTTATCAGCTTTGGCGATTGTATAATTCGATTATTTTGTCTCACCATGTCCTGATCGAACAAAGGTCATGGAATTATTGGTCAAGCCACCAATTTAATCATATGCCCAAATCTAATTGACATGTATTCTACGAGACATTAACCATTCATTCTCAATTACAACCCTGGTAGAGAATTTCAATATAATGTTACGATTAAATCGCATAGGACATCAATCTTGTATATCTATATATAATAAGAAAACAAATTCCATATTGCGCACGCATGTGCCTCGTATGTGAACAAACTATGACCATCAGGTACAAAGACAGCTCGACAAAGCAGCAATATGATACTTGTGAACCATAGCCATCCAACATACAAGTTAGCATCATGCCTCAGGTTTAAGGATTTTACACCTGACCAAAGCATGAACGATTGAACATCGAGCCCTTTAAAAGCTTCATGTTGCCAATCGTTCTATATATGCCACATTCAGTGAATTTGTCCAATACAAGCACCTATGTTCTAGCTTAGATATCACAATGTCCAATGACTTGTGACTCATCATCCCCTCAAATATCTAATACCGAATAATGAAACTTGATAACACATCGATCTCGACAGGATTATCAATATCCTCTTAATGATCTATCAATCGGGAATTGTTTAAAAATTCAGCATAATTGTAATCCTGTCACAAATACTATTAACACCTTAAAAATAGATTCAGTCGTAGCTGATCTTATATACTCAATCACATAAATAGAACGATGAATGAATACTTATATGCCATTAAATAAATTCTAACATGTAACTATTACATGGTTAACCTTAGGACATATAGGGCCTGTTTGTTAATGTTCTTTTTTTCTGTTCATAAACAAAATTTCTGTTTTTTGTTCCAAGAAACAAAAAAAGAACATAAACACGTTTGTTTGCGTTTTTGTTCCAAATCCATTTTTTTGTTCTCAGGAACACATTTGAAATAGAAACAAGAAACAAGAAAAACGTGTTTCTTGTTTTTGGAACAATTTTTAAGAACAAATTTTCTCTCTCCTCTCTTTTTTCTTCTCTTTTTTTTTTCTTTTTCTTTTTTCTTTCGCCAGTCGCCGGCCTCGGCCATGGCCGATGACCGGCCGTCGAGGGCCGGCGACCTCGCCGGAGTGTCGCCGGCCCCTGGCAAGGCCGAGCCTCGCCGACGCGAGGCAAGGCTAGGCGAGCTTGGGCTCGCCCGCATTCGGCGAGCCCGAGCTCGCCCGTGGCCGGGCGAGGTTGCCGACCCTTGTCACGGTCGCCGGCCATGGCCGAGGCCACCGGCCCTCATCGCCGGCCTCCGGCCATGAGGCCGGGCGACCGGCCAAAAGAAGAAAAATAAAAAATAAAGAAAATAAAGAAAAAGAAAAAGAAAATATTTTAAAAATTAAAAAAACAAACAAAGAACACAAATTTACCAAATCAAGTTTCGTTCATTTTTTATTCCCGAACAAGTTTACCAAATGCGTTTTTTTGTTCAAAAATTGTTCCCCGAACATAAACATTTTTTTTTATTTCTATTCCCCAAACAATTTTTAAACGAAATGTTACCAAACGCGCCAATAATTAACAGTTTTATGGTCCAAAAATTGGTAACCAAGTATAACAAAGTAGGTTTCAAATTCTAACTTTGAAGCTACCCATTCTAGAACCAATCACCACTACCAAGCGAGGCTAGTTCTTGCCATTGTCTATGGCCAGTGGCCAGCCACAACACAAGGAAGAAGAAAGGAAGACGAAAATTTAAAAAAAAAAAATCAAAAAAAAAAATTGAAATATTATTAAAAGTTGTTCATGTTAGCATCAATCATATTATAAAAGACGATCAACATCTACGTTAGTAATTTCTAGCCAAAATAGGCCTAATGAACTCAATTGACAAAATTTGAAAAGATTTAGGACTTAATTCTCAAAAGTGAAAGGTTCAAGACTAAATTAGCAAAAAATCTTAAATTTAAGATTTTTTGGACAATTTTTCCTTCATTTGTATTAGATGACTATAATAAATTTCAGCAATGAATTAAATTTATACAATCACAAAAGCAAAATAATGCAAGGTTTATGCTAGTATATGTACTCAAAGAGAATACATGCCTCGTACAAATTTATTATAATCCATTCTTGTATTATTCAATAAGGATTGTGAAAGCGTATGACATTCCTATCATGAAGTATGAGCCACCTCACAAGCCAAATCTAAGGGACGTTTTCTTGAAAAAAAAAAAATCAAGGGACGTTTAGGCATATAGAAGCGTCAGAATTCGGATACTTCCGACAAGATATAGAGAATATTGCAAGTACTTATTTATTGGACTTCTTGGTGTTATTGAAGAGAGCTTTCAAAGCTTCAAGCATAAGCATTGGGGTTTTGGAGGAGGTATGCTTCGGTAAGCTTGTACATTTCCAGAACACTCTTATTGCTCGCCTTATCTTGTTCTTTGAACTCAGCATCACCCTTGGTGTTGTATGTGGTCATAATAATGTTCTTGCTCCCGCCTTCTGGCGTCGGCTCAAGTTTGAGTTCGTGAACAATAGATTCAAACTTCTCCTTCCGATCCATCATGGAGCACTTGTACGTGAATGTCTCCTCGTTCAGTTCATCCACACGATCCTTGATGCTGATAAGCCGACTACCTGTATCCAATAGGAGATCGTATTGTAGTGCACATCCATATGCCATAATACATGTTTAAGCTAAAAAAACACATTAATATAGAAAAATTGCATAATTACCACTGATAATGTTGATCTGCTTAATGGTTCCAGCCCCTCCATCACCTTGGATGATGTCAATACTCTTGATAGCTTGAGGCATGAGTTTGGGAATTAGGTTATGCGAGTCCAGAATTAGAGCCTTGAACAACCTTGCCGACGGAACCGTCGAAACGTATTCATTCGTGAAACTGAACACGCCCATAATGTTTTGAGGTTGCTTGCTAGAGAAATATGAACAATACGATCAAAGAGAATGGAGTTTAGGATGCTTGTTGAGCTTGGGATGGAAGAGATGAGAATGAGATACATTTATAGGTTGGAATGGAAGAGTCCTAATTTTTCCAATGTAATTAATTTTTCAAAATATAGGAAACTACAATGACACTTTAATCCAAACTAGATCCAAATACATAAACTACTCTCTAAAGGGAACTCTAAAATCTCCTATCTACTCCATCTTATAGATGTAATTGTTAATGTTAAAAGATTAGCTTTCGAACTTTCTTCTTTAGGTAAAACATCAGTAAAACATAGCAAAAGTCTTGTGCCTCGAACACACACATACTTCGAAGTCCCTTTGCTGCTAAATTTCCTTCATGGAAAGACTAATAATCTATTACTAATTTGTCCTATATATCACACTAGTCATGTATGCTACCTATTAATGGAGAGATTTCAGGAGTTGAGGCTCACAGAATTGACCATTTTGCCCGTGTCTGCTACTCTACTAAAATCCAACTAATCCTCAACTTCTCCTTTTTTTTTTATATTTTCTTCCTTATATCCCAATTACTAATATGATTTACTAAATCCATCAGATATATACACGCAAGGTGAGTCACAAGTCCTATATCTATGTCTATGTCAATTCGCATTCATTCAGATAATCAAGGGAAAAACTTAAGTAGTTGGTCTCAAATTTTGATTTTACAAATTATCCATCTTTAAATGAAGACATCAAATAACAAATATGGTTAGAGATGTAAAGCACCTTCAATCTCTTTCTTATCTTGCATTTACCCCATTTGATGCCATTCGCTGAAATTGTAGCAAAAAAGGGGGCGAAGTAGCTCCTTCCACGTAATTGCCTCCAATTTATGCCAGGTTTATCTCTTTTTGGTGCCTCCCACTATTCTCAATTTAACTTTATTTAACCTCCACTATCTTATAGGTAGCAGGGGTGTACAAAAGAATCGAGGATCGCCTAGACCACTTGGAATCAAACCAGACCGGATTAGAATCAGCAAGGAAATCGATTCGATTCTCGGTTCCAATTTATTGAAATCGGTGGGTATTGGTCAAATTCCCGGTCTAAGTGTGAAATCACCCACTCACCAAGACTGGATTGGTAATATATAAATATATAAATAATTTTTAAGAAAAATTTCCCACCAAAAAATTTAAGAAAAATAAAAACCCTAAAATTCTTAATCAAGCTCAACACTAATTAACTAAATGCTTGTCTTGTCTCACTCTCACTTCATATAAGTCATCTTTCTATTTGTCACTTACAGCCTCGACTCTCAAGCTCAACGCCCATCGACTCACAGTGCCAACTCTCAACTTTCAATACAAATCCAAACTTTTTACTAATCTTACAATTAAGAATAGGAAAGTTCTTTACTTTGGCTTGCTGAAAAACGTTGCATGAGTGCATGAAGCTTGATGGAACCAGTTTTATGGACCCACCAAGGAATCAGACCGGACTAACAATCCAGTTCTTGGATGGATCTATGAAATTAACAGGTGGTTCCTGATTTTAATATTTCGGAACCGGGCCTTAGTAAGCAATTCTCAATTCCATAATGGAAATCATCCACTCAAACCATGTCATCCCAATAAGTAGGTTATGTCTACACTTATAATTTAAAAAAAAAATAAAATTGCTCCGTCCGTAAAAGGATCTTCAAAAGCAACAACTTCCACGCAAGGGGCAAGGGTAGATTGGGGGGGGTGTGTGTGGTGGGGGAGGGTGGTGCGGAGGGGGAAGGGGAGGCTTGAAGGGGGCGGGACATTAGAGCGCCGTAGAACGGCGGATTGCGTACTTCGCCGTCAGTCGTCACTCCTTTAGCAGTCTTGAGTACGTGCTAGATATTGCGTAGAGGCTGCGGGCAAGTCGTAACAGCAAATCTACTTACCGACGAGGACAACGTCAGTCAAAGCAGAGATTAAGCTCTGGATGCATAAAATAGCCTCGTGAGCCAATGTAATCCCCTCGCGTTCTAGACCCGTCGAAGACCCAGGCCCAAAACCAATTGGGCCTCCAAGACGTCAGGCCCGTGACCAATGGGGCCCAGTCCATACCGGCACGAACAGATCATTGGGTTGAGAATTTGGCCGGGGGCCGCGCGATGGCAGGGCCCCCACTGCCACGAATTATGACTTAGGCTCAGCCGCTTTGGGCTGACCTTATAGATTAGCGCACCTCACTAGCCTAGGCCAGGGGCCTCTTCTTGATCACCCATCGACCCCGTCCAGACAAGTAGGCAGAGTCTTATTCATGCCTAATTCATATGTGCAACGCAACGGTGTCCTAATAAGATACTTCACACCCGCGTGTTATGTGAAAGTCTAGTGGCATTTCTCGGTTTCACCATGGAATCACTTCAACCCCAGCGCTGCATAATAATCGATGTTTCGTCCTTTCGGACATGTACATTCTGTTCCCAAACGCTTAAAAAGCTCTTTTTATTGCCATGTACAGACACGAAGGAGGGACGGCAACCTGTATTTCGTTGCCGGATCACCTCATTTGCAACATCAGCATCTCCGGTTTTTCCACGTATTGCTTCCACTCGTTGCAAAATCTGGCCACCGTAGCTCCGTCCAGAACTCTGTGATCCGCACCCACGTTCACCTGATATAAGGAACAAAGACTTGCGTCGGACACGATAATTTACTCGTCAAATGATAAGATTTCATCCCCTCCCATTACTTATGTCACGTGGCTTATTGAATGCAGCTAACCAGATCGAGATGCTATTCTTTGCAGGCAAAGCAACATGTTCTTTCTATTTCCTTCTGAAAATTGTCATACTTACAGTCATGATAGACACTGGATACACGTCTCCATTATCTGCAAACTGTGGAGTCTTCTGGATCCGCCCGACCGCAATGATGGCAACTTCAGGCAAGTTCAGAAGGGGAGAACCAAACTTCCCACCGATTGCTCCAATGTTACTTAACGTTATTGTTCCACCAGATATATCTTCTGGATTGAGCTTGTTATTCAATGCAAATTGTTGCAACCGTGACAGCTCCTTTGTTATCTGATCGCATCATAGACGAGCGTTAGCTTTAAAGCAGTGGCTTCTCGTTGGTATGATTCATTTTAGTAAGAAGAAAGAAAACGCTTCATGCAAATTATTTTAAGATTCATCTGTTACTGGGAAAGAAGTGCAGTTCAATTAAGCGGCGGTGTTTTGCCTAAATGTTATAGTGCACAAGCAATTCTAGCAACTGAATGTGGGCTTGAATAACGGAAAATATAAACGCCCGCAAGAAGCATTTGTCGAGGACTTCTTTTATGTGTTATGCATGAACAACACCAAATAGATTGGAATCTGGATTACAAAAAGAAAGGTCACTCACTCCTCACTCACTCCTCATGTTGTCTCCTAAATCTTATCGTTATTATTCTCTCACAATAAAGAAGCGACAACCTAGCAGATAAGTGGAAGTGAATAATTTAATAATTGAATGGAGAGAGGTTACATTCAATGTCACCTCTGGGAATATAGTAAAACTAACCTCCAAGATAGACAGAGACTGAACATTTTTAATATTTGGAACAACAAGACCATTTGGAGTAGCCATCGCAATCCCTATATTGTGCGAACCTGCAGAAAAGAACATTCAGTTTGTCTTGTAATCATAAGAAAACCAGAAACAAATCTCATAAATCATGCCTAATTTCTAGCATTCACGGGGTATAGTCAAACTAGCAATCCCCATCCCGAAGATCAGCTAACCTTTAAGGATGACTTCAACTGATTCCTCATTGAAGCAACTGTTCATTATGGGATACTTGCTTAAGGCCATTGAAAGTGACTTTATCAACAGCGGTAGAAAAGTGTGCTTGACATCTGGATCTGTGTTATTGTCCTGGAAAGATGCTTTAAGCTCCACCAGAGCATCACAGTTTATCTCCTCCACATAATGAAAATGTGGTACTTTTGCAGCCATGGACATTGATTTGACCATTGCTCGCTGGAATCCCCTGAAAGAACATGCGAGAGATACTCAGTTTAAATAACTTTTAGAGAGCTACTAAAACGACCTCATGTCGCAGAAATTCATCACTCAAGACTGCTGAACAAGAACAAGAGGGGAAGACAAAAACAGTAGTAGATGAATCTAATAAATGAATTGATAACTAGTATCTTAGGCAGCCCTACAGTCAATTCTGTTGAGTTCTTTATCCTCGTTTTACAATGCAATTGGTGTCAAATAGTCAAACAGAACTTCATGAAGAAAGCTGCAACTGGACAATGGAAATAACCACATCATCCACCTGAAAAGTATGATTAACTGACACGACCAAGTTATGGAGGCTTATCCATGAGATCTTATCAAAATTCTATAAGCTTACGTGTACTCTTCGCACATAACAATCTAACCAGATGAAAACTAACCCTTATTGATCCCAAAATTATTTGTGCAGGGCATGATAATACCCCACAAAGAGACAGAAACAATGAAAACATCATCACTACCACAGTTTCCATTACTAATAAGCCATACTATGTGCTCTGCTTGAAGCTTGCATTTGCAGGCCCAGAAGGCAGAGAAATTGTCATGCTAAATCAAGGCTCACCTCAAGGGAATCGTTTCATCATTGTAATGCCATCCAGATTTAGCTGATACATTTTGGTGAGTCTGTGCCCCTCCCAAAAACTGATCCTCGTGATCAGTACCCAGAGAGGCAGAACTACCTCCCACACTTCTTTTGTCAGCAGCATATCTAAGAACATCTTCCTTTAGCACTCTGCCATCCGTTCCAGTACCATGCACATCAGTTATGTCTATGCCATATTCCTTGGCAAGACCTCGAACTGCTGGTGTTGACAGGACTCCACATTTTTGGCTTTTTATCGTCTCAGAAGTTGGAGAATTGGCATTTTCTAAACCATCGCAAGCCTCCACTAGAAGATGTGGTTCCTCAACAACCATCTTTAGAAGAGTCTCTCCGACCTACAGTTAGCAAACTTTAAAGCAAGAACAATAGGTAGAATGTCTCTCCATAGATTGCAGACAAAAATCCACTCAGCAAATGGAGGCTCAAACCTTTACAGCACAAGCATCCCTAGAATATTAATATCCACAATTCGCCTCTCCCTCAAATTCCCAATGCCTATATACTCATCAAGGATGCATAGCCTCAAAAACATCATACAAGTGCCACGCTGATCATTTATGTGATGCACGTTTCATTTGACATGCGATTATTTCCAGGTTCTATAACAATAATTTCATTCCACATCTCCATTATGATACCATTTCTCCTGTATACTCTTATAGCTTTACTAGATAATAACTCTGGATAAATAATAATATACAAAACATAGGCATAGGCTCCAGAAGAAATCAAGATACAGGCTAATTCTTACCTTCACTATGTTGCCAGGAATGTGATTAAGATGGGCGACTTTTCCTTTGTACCGACTTGTTATTTCTATGGTCGCTTTGTCGCTCTGAACTTCACAGAGTGGTTCGAATTCTTCGATCGGATCCCCCTGCCAGTATAAAATATCAATGCCAAAATATCACAGCTCATTCTTCACATTTTATATCTTTATATGCATGTATGCCCGGGGTGGACGATCGTAAGACACTCGTTAACACAGCGTACTTCCATGATTCAGTTAGACATCAGTATCGCGAAAATCGCTTATCTATTACCAATCCACCAAGCAAGAACGACAACCTTTGACAGCCAACGATTCCGCTTGACTTGACAAGCGTATTCATCTCTAAATGCACACGAACATAACAGAGCAAAGATTCAAAGTTAGCTTCACGGGCTCACCTCTTGAACAAACCACTTGATAAGTTCGCACTCGGCGATGCCTTCCCCTGTCTGCGCCAACGGCACATCGACCACTCCAGCGACGGGAACGTCCCTCACCGCGTCGCTCGAAAAGCCACGCGCCTTCGTTCCACGAAAACCTTCGAACTACATCACCGAAGGAGAGGCAAAGAACGAAAAACACAACACACAACACAGTTTCAGCAATCGCGACACCTCAAAACAGATTAACCGGCTCTCCGCCGCCGCGCCTGAACGAGCTCGGAGAAAAACTAAGGAAGGAAAAACTCGAGCAATACTCACTCGGACTCGAAGATCGGTCGCGAGGAACGCCGCGGCCGCGAGCGGAGGAGGGCGGCTCGGCGTCGCGCGGCCGCCCCGGGCGGGAGGCCTTCCGAGCTCGCCCGGCGGCGGGGGGCGCGTAGCTTGACGGGGCGCCGGGGCCGGCCGCCGCGAGCGGCAGCACCGCCGCAGGTCGCGCCAAGCTCTCCGGCCGATCATCGTCGCCGTCGACGTCGACGTCGCCGTCGCCGTCGCCGATCGGGGATATTCCGGCTAGGATTCCGGTTTTTCAGGGACGCCGATCGGAGGATTGACGGATATTCGGGAATCCTTTTCCGCTGTCTTCGCTAGGAGTCGCGACGGACGAGAAGGTCAGTCCATTTATGGCTTCTTCTTCTTCTTTTTTTTTATTGGGCCTATTTTAATTTAATTTTTCATCGAGAATAGCGCGAGAGAGCGTGCCGGTGTAGCCGACAGTAGAGTAGAAGACCAGAACATTGGGCATGACCTGGCTGTTTATATCCGCCACGTCATCAGCGTCGTGTGATTTGTCGGATCATGTTTCGCAATTAGGCTGTAACGTGCGAGTTTTGCCCAGGGAAAGTTGCACCAAAAGAGAATCTTCAACGTATTCGTGCCTGAGCCTTTCAATATGGGCAATTTAATTTCAAATTATTTTGGCGATTTTTTAATTTAAACCTTCCGATTAATTTTAATTGGTAATCACTGATTTAATACTGACGCCAATAATGTGCACAACTTTTGATTTTTTTTTTTGAATTATTATTTTCTTGTCATTTTCTTTCTATTTTTTTTCTTTTTCCTATGCCAGTCATCGAACCTTGACAGCCAGTTGCATGCGAGGGCTAATGAGGGTCGGCAACTAGTGGAGAAAGAAGGAAAGAAAAGAAAAAATACTCAAAAAAGTTAAAATGAAATATAAATTTGTTCACATCCGCATTGGTCATGCCATACAGCTAGCATTTGGACAAATGGATTACATGGATAAATTGTCAAAATATTTATTACTAAGTTCGTCAAATTAAAAAGTTTAGTAGAAAATTGACATCCGTATAATAAATTTAGAATTTTTTTAGAAATTACGACATTCCAGTAGAGAAGATCGTCCCCTGATGCCCTTCTTTTGTGCATTTCTATAGGGAGTTAGCACATATGGTAATGTAGACACGAAGTTGGATTAGATAGGATAAACATCCAAAGATTCGGTATCATTTCATATTTTTGTTTCAATAATCAAGTGGTATTCGGGCTAACTTTTTTTCGATAATCATGTGTTGTCGCCCAGTACGACAGCCGACAAACCTAGTGATCTCGTTTCTCAAGTAACCCCTGCGATGGTAGCGGCAGCCTGAGATTTTGGCATGGTTCTTTCTCCCTCCCTCTCTCTCTCTCAGTCTCAGAGGCAAACACCCCAACAGCGGTTGCCCTGGATGGGCCTGCGAGATGAGTAGCGACCCAACTAAGGGCCCATAGAGGCCCAAAAGGTGATGCCCATAATGGGCATGGGCCATACCCTCTCAAGAGTCTCAACGAAGCCCACTAACAGATCGGAGTTGAGTCAAGGGGCCCTGGAGACGTACGTAAACACTGAGCAATATTTAATCAACGAGAGACTCACGTGGTTTACCAGCCCAAGAAAAACAAGAGGAGCCTCCCATGAGAGAAAATATTAATCTCTATCGAAATGGAGAAGAGGAAACATCACATCCTATCCTTTTAATCTTGGATAGCACAAGCTTATCTCATACTTATAATTCATTGAATCCTTGATAGAACAAGCCCAAAAAATCGCAACATCCGTATGCATCGAATATGACTCAACCCTTAAAATTTCTTTAAAAGGAAGACGTTTCGATTCAAATACTAGATGGGCGGCGACCAAATATCATGTATATGAACACGATCAAATCCATATGGAGTAAACATGGCTACAAAACGGTCGATCATTCCATGGTTTGAAATGTACAATTCGGTTTAATTGGACACGTTTCTCCATTCATGCAGTACGAACATGATCGAACCGCACATCGACATCACCCCCATCCTACCACTAGCACACACATGCATACACCATGTTCCTCGTTATATACGTGCGAATAGTCGATTTGCCCATCTGTTCCATCTTCACTTCCTTCGTCTCAAACGCTTTGGATTTTCACACGTTCTGGCGAAGAATGTAACGAATCAAAAAAGGGGGATCGTGTGTATTGCTAGATTAGGTTAAAGGTGCGGTCATCTCACATGCCTGCGCATGTGCTTCGGTACATAGCCCTTTCCTTGACACTTGACGTATCTGGGAAGCGTCTCTAGCTAGCTAGCTAGCTAGCTAGTAGTCGAGAATATGCCCTCTTATGTCCTCAGCTAGGAGGGTTGCTTTCTAGGCGTCTAAAATTGGAAAGAAAGGATAGTGGATCGTAAAGTCGAGATGTTCCGGAAACAACGTGATCCCCCACTAGTTCTCTCTCTCCTTCGGCAGTAATTGATGTCCAATCGCTTTTTGAAATGGCCTTAAGGAAGCACCTTGCGCTACTAAGGGTGCGAATGGTAACGTTTCCGTTCTTTTTTTGTTAAGGGAACATAAACAAAAAAAAAAAAGTGTTTACCTTCGGAGCAATTTTTGAACAAAAGAACGCGTTTGGTAACGTTTGCTTCGGAAATAAAAAATAAATAGAAACACGTTTGGTAAATTTTATTCTTTTTTTGTTTCTTTTAATTTTTTAAACATTTTTATTTTATTTTTCATTTTTTCCTTTCTTTTTTATTTTTTCTTTTTTCGGCCGGTCCCCGGCCTCCGGCGACCGGCCGACGGGGCCGGCAGCCTCGCCCAACCACGGCGAGGCTCGCCGGCCAAAGAAAAAAGAAGAAAAAAAGAAGAAGAAAAGAAGAAGAAAAGAGAAGAGAGAGAAGAAATTTTTGTTCTTTTTGGCTTCGAAGAAGTGTTTCTTTTCTCAAGAAACAACTTTTTTGTGTTTCTTTTTTTGCTCCAATTTTGTTCGGGAACAAAAAAAAGAACAAAACGCAACCAAACGCGTTTTTTTTTTGTTCCCGAGAAAAAATCCGTACATGTTGTTCCGAAACGTTTCTTTGGAGCGTTTCCATGCACGCCCTAAGTGTTCTGAATTTTCGATGATACGAAGTACATGGATAAAATCTGTGTGTTCAACGTGTCTGCAGAATGATACATTGCCTGTGTAATAACTTATTGTATTTCTTCTTCTTCTTCTTTTCCATTCTTCGGCCAGTTTGTGTCCAACCTCAAGATGTTAGCCGAGTGATTCGGTACTTTCGTTTTCATACAGTGGATCTCTGTTTGAATCATGACATTAGCCTTTTGAAGTGATCTCGAGGACATGGCCACTATCCCGTGGTGGAGTACTCTTGCTTATTGCACATGGACAAGACGGGTTCGTGTGCTTTCCCAAAAATTAGTCTTGTTGATGGTTTTGAACATCTTGAAGAAAACATTTTTTTTTTTCTTTTCGTTAGCTAAATATGGTTATATAGTAAATGTCCAAGCTCGTCAGCAAAAGCCAAACGCAGTGAATTGGGATCATTTGTATCCTCAATTGATGTTGACGGGCAACGTATTGTGCCAAGAAAACCTTGTCACCAATCTAAACAGCAGCACACTTCAATAATGAGTGATTACAAGTCAGGTACCCCCATTATCCTGCTGGAAAAATGATATAAGGACCATCAAACAAAATAGCTTTTTAACAACTTATGACTCATCATATATAAGATCAATTGATTTTAAGTTTATGTTTATCTTATCGAAAACTTCATGATAATGATATATTTTTCATTTATTTTGTGATTTAGAAAAAGAGAAGTTGTTTTCTCATACTCTAAGCTCTTTATTTTCAGTTCATGGATAACATTTTTCATAAACCGATTATTTTTTCGTAGGAAGGTTTCCCATTACTTAGCCGGAAAAATATGTGGCCATGAAAGAGGGATTAAGTGAAACAGAATTGACTGAGAGGTGGAGTCGTGGAAACATCTCTTTCTTCCCTATTTTGGACCTTAACTCCATGGAACAATATGCTACTGCTAAAACACAGAAGAATTGAAATCTTAGATCAAAACACTATGTATGGATGGTATGAACTGCCTAAAAAAGAATTTTTGAATCAGTCAATCTGCCATCTTTTTTTCTTGCCAATAAGGAGATGGCTCCATGTGCTCTGATTCATTATTTTGGTTTCGACTCAGAAGCACTACCAAAGTGTTTCAAAAAAGGGTTATCTTGACGTAGGCCTGCTTTTTGCTGAAATTAACCTAAGTTAAATGTAGTCTCTATCGGCCCTGCTTAAAAAGCCAAATCAACTAAATACCAAAAAGTCATAAAATAAAATTCTAAAAATAGTTTTTCTTTAAATGAACAGATCCTTAGTTCTGTTTATATATCATTCTTATATATCAAGATTGTAAATGGTGGAATGGTCAGCAGCATCAACTCGTTGACTCTTGTTGCTATTGGGTGTGTGCTCTTTTTTTTTTTTTTTCCTGCTCTTTTTTGACTGATTAAGGATGAGCAAATCGGTAGATGTATTCAATGTTAGCATGGCAAGTTGGTGAGACCAGATAATGTGGACAGTACCTTTGTGCATTGGCAGAGATGCTTCCCCCACTAAGGTTTTCCGATTGTTGGGAGGAGACCATCAGACTTTGTATCCAAATAAAACAAAAGTAAGTTGACGAAGGAGTGTACAGCGAGATGTTAGTGCTATATCTAGTAAGAAATGTCAAACTCATGGATCCACCAGAAACCCTAATTTGATGCGGTGATATTTCCATGGTCACCTTATGTTCTTGACCAGCTTATGGTTGAAGATTTACTTAGACTATATCCCTACGCTAGTGGTCTTCCTATTGATGCAACATTTGCCTTTCTAAAAAGAAGCGAGGCAGAGGCGCATCATGCTGGGGAGACTTATGTAGGTTAACAATTTGGTCGAATTATGTATAGGATTATCGATTATTTGTCGGTGACATTACTATTGATTCTTGTTATGTCTCTCTAATAACATTTCGGAGTGACAAACATGCTCACAAAATCTAAATGCACAAATTCATACATCCGAACAATTTTTGCTATCGTAATCAATGGAAAGCTCAAGATACTCCAAAGAAAGGGAGAATATAAAGGAAGGATTGAGCTTTAGACTCCATGACGATCCATGCTCTTTGTCATTGGTTGAAGAAAAGCGGAGACATGACGGTTGTTTGATGTCTTTTTCCTCCTCCTTTTTTCTAAGTTTGTGGATCGTGGTGGTTTTAAGCCTTTTTTGCTCGCTATAGCTGAGACCGACCTTGGGACCATTAATAAAAGCTTATTAACAAATCTAAATCAAATGCAAAGAAGATGTTACCATTGACCAGCTTCTTTCATCATGATGAGGAACTAAAGACTAGTGTTGTCATCACAAGAATGACCCATTCATATTATCATGAGAAATTTCCCCTAGTTTGCCTTGTATTTCAAGTCAAGTTTTCTATGAGGTTTACAGAGGAATAGTATCCGGAGTTATGAATTTTCCACTGATTTCCTAATGCGAAAACACGTTGACCAAGTTTGACGGGTGTTCTTCACACGAGCCACGGTGTCTCAAGGCATCTGGGGAGAGATGCCTTACGTCGGTAATACAGTTCGTCCATGGTGGTCCGTCTTGTACTAAGTGCATGTGAATTTGCATAAGACACTTAGGTAAAGCGAGTACATGAGATCAAATGGGGAGAAGAACAGAAGAAGTGGGGCATAATGATTGTTTGATGAGGATAGAGTGGCTTTTAGATCAGTTGGTGTAACTAGACGCACATGCATATGGCTCCATTCAAGCGTGACAGGCTAAGGATTTTCAAGTTAGCATTGATTACTTAGGTCATTATGGGGAGAGAGAGGGAGAAAGAGAGAGGACTTTCTATTATTGGTAACCTAGCTTTTCCACAATATAATAAGGGTTATGGAGGAATATACCATGAAATATTACCATTTGACTGTTCCAAGTGTTTTAAAACTCGGGTATCTTTGACTGAAGTCAAAAGTGCGATGAACTACGTAACCATGACATTACAGAATCAAGAGAACTAGAACAATCATGTAAGTGCAGGTGAAGCCTTGAGATTTCCTCTCGGGTTAACCAAGCTGACTAGCCTAGAAGTGCAGGCCATAATATCATCTTGGAAATCAATTAAAAAGGCAAGAAAGAAATAAAGGACTTTCACGTGCTTGGTTTTGTTATGAAACGAACCGAAAGGGCTCTTTGCTTGTGATCTAATTAACCAAAAAATTGCTTGATTTGTGGGTTGATGTGAATGCAGAGCAATAGACCTTCCTCCCACTTCCCGCTTATTGTTGAGAGGCCCTACGCAAGAGTGGGGAAATATCTCACTGCAGCATAATGATTCACCCTTTCGTTATGATGATTATGTGATCATATTCATGATTTGACCCCAAACAGTTGAGAGTCGTTGAGTTTCACAACGTCTAATCTATTCACAAAAATTGATCGTATTGTCATGATCAAGAGAGACCCACAAATCAGGACGATCAATCTCCTCTAAATGTAGACTCGAGATTCGGGTCTCTTTATTCTAAATCAAGCCATCACTTAACTTGAAGTAATGAGACTCCCGCTAGGATCCCAACCCACGATCATCATTATGAATTGGTCCCTGCTTTGATTGGTTCTATTCACCATAGATAAGGGTTGGCGTTTCCTGAAAGTCAATTGTGATTTTTGGGTACTTCTACCGAAACAGAGAGAGGAAGAAGTGCTTCCAAAATTGATCATCTAGTTAAAGTGCCTTTCGTACACTTACGGAAAAGACACATGGGGATTATGTTAGAAGCTGTGGAGGAGCACATGCCATACAGTTGTTCTCAGTCACTATAAGAATAAGATAAAAAGGAACCTTGAGAGATGCATGGAAACAAATGACATTTCCCTCACATGATCATACCAATTTTAGTAATGCAAGTGTGCGTTGTATGGATCTTTTTCCAATGGAGGCACGTTGATGATGCTGAAAAATGACAAGCCAAGAAGATTTTGGAAACGGTGGAACGTGGATGACTCTGCTCTTATCACCTCAGTTTTAAAATGATCCATGCTCTCGCTTTTGGACGAAGTCGTTTTAAATTTGCAATTAATCATTAGGCAAATCGAGAGATTTTGACTATGTTTTAGCTTTACAAGAGCTGGAAGGCATGCTAGGGGCCATCTAATTGCCCATCAAATTCTGGATTAGAGGTCATTTATTATGGTCCCATTATATCGTCAATCATGATTGATTGTTAAAAGGGTCTAATTATGTTACAGAGGACTCTAAGTAGAGACACACAAAGAGGGAGGGAAAAAGAGATACAGAGAAAGAGAGAGAGAGAGAGAGAGAGAGAGAGAGAGAGAGAGGAAACACACATGATAAGTTGCTGTGCTCTGCCACTAGGCCACCACCTTGCATTGCCACCTTATAAAAACCGAGATAATTTCTCAATTGTTCCTAACAACGACAGAAACCTCCTGCTCATTACGCTCCTCACTACCTCACTCACTCCGACAACACAGAAACGCCAGACAAGAACAAAGAAAAAGGGTGCCAAACAGAAACCCGAAGAGAACAATGGGTGAACCAGAACGGTTTCAAAGTTATCCAACAGTGCCCGAGGTATCTGCAAATGACCCTCACGAAATCCTTGAAACTTCATCTTCTCAGAACTCTGCTATGTTAACTCCATGTTAGTCCTTGAATCTTTCTTGTTCTTTTCCCTTGTCCTCTTTCGCAGGCAGTGGAGGAGCTGAAGAGAATAGCAGACATTGGCATCCCAATTCTGGCGGTGAGCATAGTGAATTATCTAAAGAACATGGTCTCGGTGGCCTCTATCGGTCGGCTTGGAAGCCTTGAGCTGGCGGGCGGTGCACTGGCCATCGGCTTCACCAACATAACCGGCTACTCTGTCCTCTCAGGGCTGGCGATGGGGATGGAGCCCTTGTGCAGCCAGGCTTTTGGTTCCAACAACTTATACCTAGTCCACTCGACCTTACGGAGGACAATCCTCATGCTCTTGCTTGCCTCTATCCCGATTGGGTTCTTGTGGGTTAACCTCGAGTCCCTCATGCTCATCCTCAACCAAAGCCCCGATATTGCGCAGGTCGCCGGCCTCTTCTGTCGCTTCGCACTACCCGATCTTGTGGCCAACAGCCTTCTCCATCCGTCGCGTATCTATCTCCGAAGTAAAGGGACCACGTGGCCACTAATGTGGTGCTCCTTGCTTGCTATTCTCGTGCACATTCCTCTGACCATCTTCTTGGCCTTCACTTTGGATCTCGGCATCCCGGGCATCGCTATCTCAAACTTCGCAACCAATTTCAACATCCTGCTTTTTCTTCTTCTGTTCATGCTCTACGCTAGGACTAGGGCCATCGCTCCCAGTGAGGAGGAGATTGACATGAAAGTTTTATTAACATTATCCCATCCATGGCCAGTCTCTTTAGGTGCCCCTAATGCCTCACTAAAAGAGGAATGGAAGAAACTACTCAGCCTCGCCATTCCTAGCTGCCTAGGAGTTTGCTTGGAGTGGTGGTGGTATGAGTTCATGACCATTCTTGCCGGCTACCTTCCTCACCCCCGCGTCGCCCTTGCAACTGCCGCGATCGTGATCCAAACCACCTCACTTCTCTACTCACTACCGACTGCTTTGAGCGCCTCGGTCTCGAGCAGGGTCGGGAATGAGCTCGGAGCAGGACGGGCATATAGGGCACGGCTGGCAACCATAACTGCCCTGGGATTGGCATTGGTGGCTTCACTGTTTGGGTTACTGTGGACAACCTTGGGCAGGAGAGCTTGGGGAAGAGTGTTCACAAGTGATAGTGACGTGCTAGAGCTGACCATGGTGGTGTTGCCATTAATAGGACTGTGTGAGCTTGCAAATTGCCCACAGACCACAAGTTGCGGGGTTCTTAGAGGGAGTGCAAGGCCTAGCGTTGGGGCAGCCATCAACTTCTGCTCCTTTTACCTAGTAGGTGCACCAGTGGCCTTGGTCTTGGCCTTTGTGTGGGGGTTGGGGTTTTTGGGCCTTTGTTATGGGCTTTTGGCAGCTCAGATTGCATGTGTCGGATCAACGTTGCTGGTGATATACAGAACTGATTGGGAGAGAGAGTCAATGAAGGCCTTGGACTTGGTGGGAGAAGCTTGTGATTTTGCACAACATGAAGCCCAATTTGTCAAAGTTTGAAGGTTGGTGTTGGTTTCTGAAAGAAGTGGATTCCAAAAGGTGAAGGAAAAGGAGACGATTAGGAAGAAGATTGTTAGAAGCTCTTATTTGATGCAGCGTAGAAGCCAAGGGAGAAATCAAAGGCAATATGACCCATATTCTTTTTTTTCAAGTGATTATCGTTTATAATGTAATTGCTTGTCTTTCTTTTTGCTCCTTCTTTATAAGGGAGGGATTGGACCTGGGTCTTACTGTGGAGGGGAATCTCCCGGTAGCTTATACTACGTTGTTAGCAACTAATATCCCATTAATTACAGAAGAGATCACATATTGTCACATCATGCAAATGTGTCTTCACTGTCTCCCCATGCTTTTGAGCTTTGCCCAGTATCTATCATCTATACTATTAAAGGAAAACAATATTGTCCCCTTTACATATTTCCAAAAAAAATTATTTACAATACATCCCTAGCCATCAAAGTAATCACCACCTCTCCCAGTTACTTTTATGCCTAACCACCTAACTATTTATGAGTGCATAGCGGGTCTTAACCCTAGTATTCTATGAGGGTAGAATCAATCATACTTCAGGAGAAAGTCATCTAGTCTTAGTATAATAGAGTAAAAGCATATTTGGCCTAATTTCATGCAAGACCTTGTCATTTCCCTGTACCCAGCCTAGCACACTAGGAAAAGGGCATCGCAGGGATCTAAGGGGGTTCCCACTCCGTAAAGGAGTTGGCCGGGAGAGCCCATGGGGACTTTATCCCTTGTTTCTTCCCCTCACTTGCCTTTAAATGGCTTGTGGGGAGAAGACACCCAAGGATGTCCAATTCAGGGTGGAGCAGTTTAAAGACTTGCTCAGGTCTAATCTAGTCTTAGTATAATAGAGTAAAAGCATATTTGGCCTAATTTCATACATACACAAGTGTGAGCCCCCTAAAGTCCTGTTAATCTGTAAAAAGCAAACAACATGAAGCTTAATCAATTAGAGTTATTCACGTTCAACAATAAGCATGTAAATATCAGAAGCATCTCATGTTATGACATGATGGTCATAATATTGCCGGGTAGCAATGACAACAAGGACGACGCAATTTGTTGCTTGGTTGTTTTTACGTGTAAACTAATGAGGAAAATTATTAGATACTCTTGACTTTAATTAGCTCGCTTCACATGAATCATTAGTTGATATTAGATTTATTTGGGATTTGCATGATCTAACGATCCGTGCAGGGCCAACGTAAACCAGGAGTACCTAAAAAAAAAAAGAAAACTCCTTAGAGCCCTTTGAGTCTATCTTTGACAAAGACTAATTATTATGGATAGCATTCAAAACAATAACCATATAGTGTAGGATCTCAACAGCGAGCCTGATCATGATATGATAATAAGCCATGACTCCATCAAGTCCTCTTCAACATGGGGGCCCACCAAAAAAAAAGCCCAGTAAAAACTCTAATTGGGGCCCGGAAAATGGGCCCACCAAAAAATCTGGGCCCTCTCCAATTTTACCCTTTTCACCTGTTTAAAAGGAAATAGTCCTAAAAAAGTCATATATCTATTATACTTACGCTAACTCAATTATAAACATTTTAATTGTACTAATTAAGTTATATACATTTCGCTGAAGTTAATGTCAGTTGTCCTATATGACATAGCGAGCACTAACATATACGATTTTTGATTTTTTTTTTGAATTTTTTAATTTTTCTCTCATTTTCTTTCTTTTTTTTCACTCCACTATGGGTTGACGACCATCATCGACCACAGGCAAGAATAAGCGACCCTCGCCAGCCAAGGGTGAGAGCTTTCACCCCCTCTCACCAACCACAAGCAAGGGTGTTAGGCCCTCATCAACCTAGAGTCGTAGAAAAACAAAGAAAGAAAAGAAAGTAAAAGACAAAATTCAATAAATTATTAAAAAATTATTAGAGTCAATGTCAGTCGTACCACGTAGGACGGCACAAGCAGTGTTCATAGCGATTTTCGATCAAAATTAATCAGATAGATTACATTGAATAATTATCAAAAAAGTCTAAGAATCAATTAGTACAATTTAAAATTTTAAGACTTAATTGACATAAGTGCCATTGGTTTTATGACTTTTTTGGTTCCCATATAAGATAGCCTTCAAGACAACCATACAATTCGGGTCCATAGACAAAGGGATGTCACCATTGGATCATACGAAACCATCGTCATCAATCAATGGTTCTCGTTAGATGCAGCAATCTCCACCTCTGTTTTGTATTTTTGTCTCCATTTTATTTTCACATAATCAATTATTCAAGAAATATGTCACAAATGGTCATTGAATTATGTTCTAATTTATAAAATCGTTTTTGA
The DNA here is from genome assembly GCA_014182725.1 of Eucalyptus brandiana. NCBI lineage: Eukaryota > Viridiplantae > Streptophyta > Magnoliopsida > Myrtales > Myrtaceae > Eucalyptus > Eucalyptus brandiana. The sequence goes on along the minus strand of CM024675.1, from coordinate 54,184,315 downwards.
ATTTTTAATTTATCTAAGTAGGTACTTGAATTTTAATCCAATGTGTAATGCATATTTTGAACTTTTAATTTATTTAATGTGATCACTAAACTTTGGTCTAATATTCAATGTAATCCATTAATGTTTAAATATCTTCATATAGTTTAGAGATTATATTGAATAATTATCAATAATTTATTAATCATATTAAATAAATTATAATTTTGATAACGACATTGCACATTAGTCATACATTTCAAAATCACATTAGGTATTGTATCGAAATCGAGGGACCGTTTGTACTGTTATGAAAAGAAGTGTGGTGCAAGGGATGGGGCATAGTACGCGACGTGAAGGGCATAAGGCGACGTGTGCGGACCGTGGTTGAAGTGCTGCCGATCTGGAACGCACGACCGGAAGTGGGTCGAGCGTCGCGTTAGAGTTAACCTCTCGTGCTAAGGGGCCGAAACATCGGGCGCGCATCAACCTCCACCGACATGTCAAATCCCATATATCCCTTTTTTGGGACATCCTACATTCAATGTTTCCTCGTACGTGCATGCATCAAGGCTGTCCGTTTCAGCATCGACCCTTGACACGGGTGCGCATCGTGGACGTCCGTTTGAAACATTACTATCATTCCATGTGCGTTTTGTTTGTATCCAGGTTAGAGCAGTGTATTTGTACTAACATGACGTCTTTCAATAGATTCAGTCGACGAGGTCTTCATTTCCATTGTGTGCTTATAAGAATTCGTATATAAAATACAAATTTTGCTTAGTTCTTAATGAGAAATTCGTACGCTCGACAAAAGTGTCCTGTTAATACTTGCTGACATTTTGATATAAATTTGATTGGCTTCAATTTGGCTGCGCGTGGTTGAACTTTGGGGAAATGCGAAATCATTTCTCAAAAAAAATTGGACTCAAGTTGCATTTAATCAAAACAAACAGTGTTTGGTTAGTGGTCTTTTTGTGTACTTTTTGCAACTTCACGTTAAAAAAAAGGAGGAGAAAAGGAAGGTGAAGCAAATGAAGAGTTCTGGCGAAGCAAATGAACAGTTCTGGTGAAGCAAATCTCTCCATCTCCATCGACTCCATGGTGTATTTGCCCGACCACCGCTCTCTCGCTCGCCGCCCTCTGCCCAAAGCAAGGTGACCTTCGCGTCCACAGACCCAGGCCTCCAATAGCCGACGACCATGGGCAAACTTGATGAACAAATCTGGACTGGAGCCTCGACAAACTGGCGACTGTTAACCCTCGCTCAGATTGAGCCTCGTGGCTAGCCATGATCTCATCTGGCCTACAAGCGTCAGCCCCAACCTAAGGTGATGCGACTACGACGTCACATGAGCTAGGCAATAAGTAACCGAGGCCATGCAATCCTAGTGATGCAACATCGATGTCACGCAACCATATGTCGTGAGGCTAAAATTGAAATATGAAATTATTAGTGGTGGTAATTTGGAAAGAAAATAAGTTCAATTACCTAGGAACATATCTCAAAAATACTGAAAGCTCAAAACACTAATTTTGCCAATGCGGGTATTTCTCCAAAGTGGTTGAAAAAAGAATTACCAAACAACTAAACTTTTTTAAGAGTCTAAATTCCCTTCAGAAAGCTAAACTAAATGGGTCATTATTTTCTCTTAAAATAACAAGATCATATTGCGTATCATATCTATCATGCCTCAAATGATCATGACTGTATTATGTGGTCATGTGACATGATGTCAATATTGCACGTTATGACAAGTACTGCTTAAGATAGGAAACATGGGCTTTTCTGCTTAGGCCTTACAGCCTAATAAATATTGCTCTCCGATAAATCAAAGGAGCACCGCGTTACAACGCATTCCAAGGGATGCACTCGATGGGAATCGATGTGCAGGGACGATAAGGGCGAAGGTGAAAGCATCAATTAAGGTTTCTCCCACGTCGTTTTCCGACGTGAGATTCTATTCCTCCTTCGTGACTTAGCCGCAATCATCTTGACGGGGCCATCAGTCGAAAAGCGACAGGACGTACAATGATCTTGTTACAGGTCAGAGGTTATGGTTAGATGATTAAAAGCGCTGGGACCTTGAGGATACGTACATCTGTTGCTTTGTTCACTATCCTCTTAAGAGCTTTTTATCGAAGCTTTATTTGGCATTAAGCAACGATGGGACGTTCAAAATTGACTTGACTAAAGATTCACCACGGACACGTAGCTTTCGAGCCTTTTGCTTGGCTTGATATTGTTGTTTATCTGGCATTGTTATCTTCTTCGGATTGCCGTAAAGTCTCCCTCTCGGGCATCTGGAATGAGCTTATCTCAAGTGTCAATTGCTGTCTTCTTCGGACGGCTATACTGTTGTTTATTGAGAGGGTAGCTAGCTATCGTATCATCGGCCAATTCTTGAGAGATAAGTATTCTTCTATTGTTTACTCAGGAAAATATTTGACTTTTTGGCGCAATTTCACTTTGACCCTACTATTGATATCTAGAGTACGTGTCGGATTTGCCCTTGCAAGAAAATGACTAGATATAATAGATCTCTCTAAGTAAATATTCAAAGATCTTTAAGAGAGAGGGAGAGAGGATATCTAAAGATTATGTCTTTACTTAATCCACTTGACTTTATACTTTTTTTTGTCGGTCTTATCCTACTCGTACTCTAACTCTTAGTGTTCAAACTTTTGCCCCATCCTTGTAGGGTTTGGGAATCGAAAACCCCACCTAAAACTAAATCGTTCCCACCTCAACTCTCCTAAAAGAAGGTGAGGATTCAAACTCCCCTCTCCCCCTAAGAAGGTGGTACCCCTTCCCTTGTGAAAAGGGTGGCCCCTAGGCAAACCCCAAGAATTTCTCTTGTGATGACATATCTTTTACTAAAAGTTGTTAATTGGTTTATAATTAAACGAGTTTAGGGTTCTGCACCAATTCTAGATAGAAAATATCACAGGTAATAAGGAAACTGACAACTTTGATTAGAACGTGATTGTATATATGCAAACTGCATCGGAATTTAATCAATGACAAGACTTGGGAAATCTAGACTCGGCAAAGTAACCAAAGGCAAACAAATTATGCCAGAATTTAATCGACAATACAACACCCAAGATAAAGATGCATGCCAAAATTTAATCAATAACACAAATCTAGCTACAACTAGAAAAATAAAGTACTAGTGGTTTTCAACATAAGTCACAAATAGAGGTTACAAATGGCTACAAATAGTTACCGAAAAAATTACTTCCTAGTGGTTATGAGAAGTTACAACAATCCTAAAATAGCAACAAAATAACAAACAGTGGTTATCCTCTTGTGGATTGCTTGATGTCCATATTGATGATTTCGTCAACCAACTTCAAGGTCCTCGTTGAAAACTTTACTTTTTGTGTCGTTGATGACTTCATTAGCGAGCTATCAAGTCTCTGTAAGTTACTAATAATTCTATTCATAAATAACCAAAATCTGCTCTCATTGATTAAGTTTATCACATGTTAATAATAACTAAAAGTTGGTCATTTTTTAATGCAAACAAATGCCTTTTTTAAGAGAATGGAATATTTATCAATCATTTGATTATTTTAGATTAAATAATTGAGAACCATCACGTGCCCTTTTGTCATCGGCAATCTTTTTTCCTTGTCCTATATTGGTCAAATTCATCATATAATTCATATTTTTCCACAAAAGGCATGTTTTATGCAAAGTCTTCATGTGGCCCTCTATTTCTATACTTTAGTAATAGCTCAAACTTAGACACTCTTGTTGCCAATTAAAATAAATTGGCAAAATTTTGGCTTTTAAATTTTTCTTTAAGATTGAATTTCAAACCATTAAAAGCCAAATTTGTAATTTTTTTTCTCTAAGTGTCCTTTTTTGAGCCCTCTTGAATCAAGTAATAAACTAATCAACTGACTCATTATTATACTAATAAATGCTAGCCAAATCAGCAATTGATATGCCATGTAATGTTTTATATAATTGAGAATGGAACTGTCTTTCCATCTCATCCCAAGTATAGATTGAATTAGGAGATAAATTCACATACCAAATAAAGGCAATTTTTTATAAAGACAAAGAAAGAAACTAAGTCTCAAGAACAATGGGAAATAGATCGACCAATGTGTTTGACAGTCACTAGTCATCTTCACCGTTGAAGATAGCAAAGTCGGGAATTTTGAATTTTCTTGGGTAAGGTATAATGTTAACTCAATCAACATGTGACTTCATATATACTAACTAGACCATTCCTCCACGGCACCTAATGGTTGTAATACAAATTTAGCCACTTTGACACCTTTCTAGACCCCTAAGTTGAGGGTAGATAAGTTGATAGACTTGAACTTCCTATCCCTTAGGTTTAAGGTGTTAAAGAAACATCTCCAAGTGATTTTGATGATGTTCAAACTATTCTTAGTATAATATTTACTATGATATCTGCAGATGTTCGGACCAAAGGACCGCACAATAACCATAGTGTGATCCATGGGAAAGAAGTAAGCAAAATGTCTTAATATAATTTTTCCATAAACAGTACTAATGGACCTAAAAGATCAGCAGTTGATGATGTTTATATCGAAGCTATAAAGATCGAGTCAATGGTGTTGTGACAATCATGTACATCTGATGATATTCATTAGGTCAGCAAACTAGCCGTTGTGGCCTTAGATTCTCACAATAGTAAAACCCAGATGAAGCATGCAGTCGAGTAGCTAAGTCGTCTGACACATCTATCAAAGACTATAGTGGGAAAACAATAGCAATTGTTATTTCTAGATAGCCTACAAAGGTTCAAGGAAAAGGCAGTTCCATCAACGGACAGTAGCTTAACGGTAACTCCAATAGCTATATGCTTCTCTAATCCACTTCAATGGATAGATTGAAAATGGCTATAAAAGAGAAAACCTCGGAAGCCATGAAAAAGAGTGTGCAAATTCAAAAGATCAAGAAGCCTACTTCCTGCTTTTTTCTTAGCTATACACTCTCTTTCATTCTATTTGTCCGAAATCAATATCCGTACTATTTAATAATTGTGTTAAGGATTAAGTGTATAAAAGTAAAAGCAGTAGTTGAGTCCTAATAATGATATCTATCTTGGAAAAGATAAGTGCTAGTCATTTGTAACTTTCCAAACAAATTATTAGTGGAATCCAGGACGTAAGCTTGTAAATAAAGCCAAACCACTATAATTCTTTGTATGTTGCTGTTTTCATCTATTTTACTCTTATTTGCACATAGTTGCTTCACGGCTTTTCAAAACATCACATTAACCTAATCTTTACTTAGCCATTAGCTAATTTCCGCAAAAGATCATCAAAATTTCTGAAACAAAATATTCATCCCCTAGGCTTTATTGTTAGCCAACAATACAAAGTAACTAGGATTTTCAAACCTTTGTAGAATCCTCACTAGTAGTGAGATCACTTGGCCTAAATATTTGCCATTCAATTGATTAAGAGTTAGAGAAGCATACCCAGAAAACGTAGTATTAGGCAAATTACTTCCACCAACAGGTATCATATCTTATCGATCTAGGTCGAACCAATGGTAGGATTTAACTACATCTAAATTGAATGGCTTGATGTTCCTCGCCCGTGTATACCTACATGGAAGGTGTTGACGATCATGGGCATGACCACCTTGATGAGGTATTTTTTCATGTGGTCAATCATTTCGTTCTAGTGTTCGTTAAGAAGCCTCCTCATAGTAGTTATAATCATTAGACTTAGCTCTAATTGCATTCTTTGCTCATTGATGAGTTGCCTTGGCATGTTGACATCTTCACCTTGGACTTAATTCGCCACCAGCTGTGCAACTAATGGCTTGGCACTTTCTACCCTCTCATTGGTAGGTTGTGGTTAATGAATTGGTACCACCAATATTGTCAAGATCAAATTGATTCCACATCCATGGGCATTGTTGAGTGTTGATAAAATTGGGAAGTTACTAAAGATGAGGTGACTAACAATAATAAGCAACCCCATAGACTATGAGCAGAGACTAGAATGAACTTTGACACCTTGATCGAGACGAAAATGCTTAAGTTACGGGCCACAAGATGGGAACAAAGAAGACAATAGTTACAACGGAGACAATGATTGAGATTGACAACAAGAATGAAGAAAAAACTTGGGTTTTGATTTGGGTCCATGTCTTTTGATGGCTTTGATACCGGGTGAATATTCTAGGATTTTCAAAAGAGAGTGAGAAACATGACTTTATACCTTATTAGATAAGATATTTATACCCAAACAATATGCATAGGAAAGGAATTAGTCTAATAAAAAAATTATGTATCTAAAAAATAAAGATATTAAAAAAATATCTCTAGTATCTAATTTTATACAATATTCTCTAATTAGGAAATTCTCTAATATCCATAGACATACTTAAATCCCCCCCCCCTAAGCTAGAGCATCTAGCTTGCATCTAATAAATGTTGCTTTTTCCAAAGTCAGTGACCAAACGTTGTGTAAATTGAACCTTGCACTAAACAAGAGATATGGTAAATCATATTGGATTTGACAAGCACTAAAGAATCACATAATCAAAAAGTTGACATATTTTTCTCAATCAACCTTTATAAAACCGTGTGGAAACCCAACTTGAATTGTGGCCACAACTCTCAACTTTGGTTGTTCAATGAAGGTGTGCTCGACTTCAACACTCATGATTGCCTAGATACTTGACAAGCAATTGAAAGAGAGTTCACAATGAATAACTGTCCACAGTAGGTACTATGGAGTTTTATAAAATTGGGAAGTTACTAAAGATGAGCTAACTGATGACAGTAAGGCACAACCCCCTAGACAACGAGTAGGGATTGTAATAAAGCTCGCTACCTTGACTTAGAGAAAGATGTTGATATCACTAGCCACAAGAAGGAACAAAAAAGACGATGGTTGTAACAAAGAATGATTGAGATTGACAACAAGAATGAAGAAAGGGCTAGGGTTTTGATTTGGGTCATTCTATTTTGATGACTTTGATACCATGTAAATATTTTAGGATCTTCGAGAGAGAGAAAATGGATCAAGAAAAACTATACTTTTACTCAATTGACTTGAGTTTATACTTTATCAGCAAACCGTATATGTATCGAAGCGATACACATAGGAAATCAAATAGTATAATTAGGAAATTAGCCATATTAGAAAATAAAGAAATATTAGATAATTTCTCTAATATCTTATTATATCTCTAAAAATATTCTCTAATAGGAAATTCTCATTTATCCACAAATATACTTCAACACTCTCCCTCGTGCTAGAGCATCTAGCTTGCACTAATAGATGCGGCTTTCATCTGAAGTATGTGACCAAGCACCTTGTAAGTCAGATTTTACACTAAATCAGGAATGTGCATATATCGAATTGGTTTTGACAAGCGTTCAAGACACACATGATTAGAAAGTTGACATATCTTTCTCACACAACTTTGATAGAACCGTTTGGATAACCAACTTGAATTACAACTAAACAACATCACCCACACAACGCTCAACTTTGTTGTGCTGAACTCTAGTGCTCAAAGCTTTGACAATAACTCCGCTCAACGATAATGCTTGCAATTGAAAGAGGGTCCCATGAGGAATAACATCCAATGTAAGCATTGTTGAGTATTGGCAAAATTGGGAAGTCACTAAAGATGAAGTAACACGACCCCTTTGATGATGAGGAGAGATTAAAATGAAGCTCGATGCCTTAACAAAGATGAAGACGCTGATGTCCCAACCACAAGAAAGGAACAAAGAAGATGATGGTTGTAAAAGAGATGATGATTGAGACTAACAACAAGAAGTAAGAAAAAGATAGGGTTTTTATTTAGGTCCTTCTCTACGGTGGCTTCAATCTGTAAATGTCTTGATCTCTGAGAGATAGGAAGGGAGAATCAATAAAGACTACATCTTTACTTAATTGACTTGACTTTATACTTAATTATAGAAAGGTATTTATACCAGAATAATATGCATATGAAAAGAACTAATCTAGTAACGAAATTAGTTGTCATAGAAAAAAAAGAAATATCAATTAATATCTCTAATGTCTAATTATATCTCTATCGATAATATCTCATAGGGAATTCTCTGATATCCATAAATATACTTCAATACTCCTTTTCAAATTGGAGCATCCAACTTGCATTTGATAGATGTAGCTTTCTTTGAAAGCCTGTGACCAAGTACCATGTAAGCCAAACCTTACACTAAATAAGGGATGTGGATACATTGAATCGGATTTGACAAGACTTGAAGAAAGACAGAATCAAAAAGTTGACACATCTTTCTTATACAACCTTGATAGAACCACATGAAAACCTAACTTGAATTGCGGCAAACTAAATTGCATCACTCCACAACACTCAACTTTGATTGCATGATCATAGCTGCCTGGCTACGATGATCAAAACTTCGCTCGTCGATGATGCTTGCTATTGAAAGAGTGTCCAACAACATATAATGTCCATGGTAGGCATCATTGAGTGTCGACAAAATTGGGATGTTATTGAAGATGAGGGGACTGACGACGGTAAGGCATGACCCCCTTGGTGTTGAGTAGAGATTGGAATGAAGTCACACCATGACAAAGATGAAGATGCTAATGTCACCAACCACAAGAAGGGAACAAAGATAATGATGGTAGAAACAAAGATAATAATTAAGACTGACAACAAGAAAGAAGAAAATCTAGGTTTTTGATTTGGGATATCAATAAAAGATTATATTTTTACTCAATTAACTAAACTTTATATTTTATTCGAAATAGGTAATACCCAACAATATGCATGAGAAAGGAAATAATCTAATAAGAAAATTAGCTATCTTAGAAAATAACGATACATCAAATGTTATCTTCAAAATCTAATAATATCTTAACAATATTATATAACATCTATGAATATACTTCGACGCTCTTTAAGTCTGTTTGTGTGAGAGACCTATTCAAAAAGATAAAGGGAGATGATAGACAGATTCGAGGGAAATTACTAATGAAGAGAGATGACGTAACTCGTCCAACGTGATGATAACATGATCGTAAAGCCAAAGACAGCAGGGTGGGGGAGGTGAAGAAACTACGAGCTTCTTCACAAGATGACGTAACTCGATGGAGATGATGATGATAACGATGGTCGTCAAGCCAAAGAGATCAAGGTGATATGATAGAGGTGAAGAAGATACGAGTACGCAAGCGAGAGAGAGATTAGAGTTGAGTTTTTCTTTAAGCATGCCATGCAGGAAAATAAGAAGGCAGATTTATCCCATCTCAACGAAAGATCCACGTAAAATCGACCCATTTCGATATTATTCTATGATTTGCCATTTCCTTAGTGACGCTAGGTTATTGTTAATGATATATGGTATTGGTGTTTCTCTTATTGGCATTGTATAAGCATTCTATTCTCACTCCACGTCTTATTTGAAGAACCAAGTAATCTCTAACACGTTTGCTCTTCCCATCTCCATCGCTTATGGGTCTTGGCAAAACCAGTCCTTCCTGTCCCCCTTGCGGGCTCCATGATAGGAAATGATATAATCTCCAAAAGATGTTGTGCTCGCCATGCCTTGTCTCTTTTCCTTTTTAGATAGTGCAATGTCTTCGATCGGCACAAGATAGACCCTTTAAAAGAAAATTATCCACCAAAAAAAAAAAAAAAATGGCGAAATGCAAAGAACCCTCAAAAAGTTAACCACCAATTAAGGGGATAATATTAATCCCTCATTTTGTTTTTTGTATCAAAGAAAAAACAACGTGCATTTGATGTACCTAAGTTTTTGTTAACATAAGATGTACCAGAAGCAAAGTATAGGTTCAATTCTCTCTGAAAAATTTGAAAAATACGAAAAGATTTGGTGACAATTTAGGACCGACATTTCTTGTCTTTTTCGTTCTCTTTGTACCGCGAGTATATGGTACCTTTGTCGTTTGTTTTTTCCCTTGGCCTGTTTTGTGTATGGCCTGAGGGACCAACGCTCTGGGCATCTTTCTACATTTCGACGTACACTTGGTGGGCAATAACCCTTCCTTTTTCACCAAACGGTATCAAGCCAGTGCAATTAGAGGTTTCAATGCAAGCGGTGTCCGTACACCCTCGTCGATGGAAGCTGAGATAGACTCGCAGGCTCGGTGCGAGCTAATGGGTTAATTTATTACCACGCTCCATGGCCCCGCAAATGCATCCAAACTCTCTTCCTTCCTCCTGTCCCTTTCAATTCGGGCCAGTTCCAGATTCATGAAGTGTTTGCGGGGGCAAAAGAGAAAATTGACCCAAGAAAATCCCATGAAAGATCAAGCCAATGCATTTTGTCACTTTATTCCTGCAGCTGGGGCTAACCTAGATTGGATGATCTACTGTTATTATGACTTCATTGAAGAGAGGAGTTTCAAAATAAAGTGGTGGATGGGGTAGAATCACAGCATGGAATGAATCCATGATGTACTATGAATCCATCTGTATTGTTGAAATACAATAAAGTTAAGGAGTGAACTTAACAGATTCTGTCGGAATGAATCACGCCTTAAGTGTTAAACCTAGGACATGGAAGTAATCGATTTTAAAATTTTTGAACAGATACAATGGTGTACTAAACCTCTGTCAAAAAGTGAAGTTGAGTTCTAAATATTTTCAATGATTCAATTAAATATTGTCTTTAAAGAACAATACAATTAATGCTTGAAATTTATGTTGACATGTGCGGTTTGAGGATGCCATGTGGGCAACTTTAATGTGACAATTAGGCCATTTTAAGTACCATTCATCAAGATGACTTGATTATACTTTCTTTCTTTTTAAAAAAAAAAGAGGTTTTAGGATTTAGATTGCTTTCCGCAGACAAGGTTTAGTACTTTGTCGTACTTTTCTCAAACTTTCTTAGTGGTCACTAAAATCGCACCTCAGGTTTTAAACCCTATGCACGGAAGTAATTGATTGCAAAGCCTCTAGACTGGTACGATAATGTCCTAAACCTTTGTAGAAAATCAAAGTTGAGTTATAAACTTTTTTATTGATTCAATTAAATCTTTAGTCTTTATAGAAAAATACAATTAATGCTTGAAATTTATGTTGACATGTGGAATTTAAAGATGCCACATAGGCAACTTTAATGTGACAGTGACGCAATTTTAAGTATCGTTTATTAAGATGGCTCAATTGTACTTTTAAAAAGGTTTAGAATTTAGGATTTGGTTGCTTCCGTATACAAAGTTTAGTATATGTGGTGTATTTCTCTCGAACTTTCTTACCGCTCACTAAAATTGCACCTCAAGTCTTAAATCCTATGCATGGAAGTAATCGATTGCAAACCCCAAGTTTGGTACAATAATGTCCTAAACGAAGTTGAGTTCTAAATATTTCCATTGATTAAATTAAATCTTTAGTTTTTATAGATAAACACAATTAGTGTTTGAAATTTATGTTGACATGTGCGATTTAAGGATATGTGATAGTTAAGCAAATTCAAGTACTCACCGAGATGGCTTGATATACTTTAGAAAAAAAATAAAAAGGTTTAAGATTTAGACTTGATTGTTTTCCGCAAACAAGGTTTGATACTTGTAGTGTATTTTTCTCGAACTTTCTTAGTGGTCACTAAATTTAAATTAATTTTTGCTGAAATTGACTTTTAATCACTCTATGTAATGAATGATGTGTTTTGACTAGAATTCGATTCACTTTTTGAGAAAAATACTAATGTGAAAAGTCTTATTGTAATGACATAACACAATATTGTCACGTCACGATTTCTTACAAAATTTGGTTGGGTTTCAATTAAAATATGCTATTTTGATGGGAAAAAAATTCAATATACTTAATGATTTGAGAGCACGATGTTTATAAAATTCCGCAACCGCGTACGAAAATTTACCCCGCAATGACTTAACGACAAATGGACGAAAGGACAAAGAATAAAACAAAAGTCTTTTGGTAAAAAAAAAAATGAAAATTGAAATGGCAACTGAAAGCAGAGCTACGTGGCAGTTGAACAGCAGAAGAAGTTAATCCGCCCTTGTTACTGCTCTCCTATTGCTCTTCAGGACCCACCACTCCCTCTCGCTTCTGTCTCTCGCTCTCTCTTTCTTCCTCTTATTCTCTATTTATGTCTCTCGTTTTCACATCGAAGAGAAGCCCCCCTTTCCCTCTCTCTCTCTCTCCCTCTCTCCCCGTCTCTCTCCATCTTCTTCTTCATTAGAGCATCTGGAGGATGAGAGATGGTGGGTTTGAGTGTTGTTTTAGAGGGTCAAAACAGTGGGAGCAGTAGTGTCCAAAGCAAGAAAAGCCCACAGGTCATCAACAAAGCCACCATGTCCATGGTGATTAACGGCGCAGCCCCTCCTTCTCCAACACCCACATCCTCAACATCATCATTCTCTCCTAGAAGTTCTCTGCCTTCTAGTGCTTTCCCAGCACTTGCTTTCTTGGACCAGTGTTTTCTCTGCCAGAAAAAGCTCTCGCAAGGAAAAGACATCTACATGTACAAGTAAGTTAGAAAAACATAAAATAAAAAAAAATAAAAAAAATTCAGCCTTTTTTTCCGCTAACCTTTCACGCGAAGTTCTCTTCTTGATATCAATTTCACGCTTTTGAGTGACTGTTCTATTGGTTGTTATGCAAGGTTGACCTGACTGAGTTTCCTGGGGTTGAGAGACTTTCTAGTTTCTGGTTGACCGTCAGATCTTGCAAAAATGGTTCATATCCACCGAACTACCAAAGTGATAGGACTTGCATTCATTCCTCACTTACATAATCGAATGAACATGAGATGGTTTTAGATCATTTTTAACTTCTATATCTTGCTGTGTGTGTACACAGACCATGACTTTGATAAAAGACGGTTCTTTTTTAGGGGATTTTATTTCCTGTCCTGGCTATGATTTGCCTGAATCGTTTGAAATGTTGTTTTTGGCAACGAACCGGTTTTGACAATTTTATTTTTTCTTTTCTGTGGGTTCTTGCCAGAGGAGACAGGGCATTTTGTAGTGTGGAGTGTAGGTGCAGGCAAATCTTCATGGACGAGGAAGAGACGCTGAGGATAGACAACTGCTCAATGGCTGCCATAAAACCCACTTCCTCGACATCATCTTCCTCTCCATCATCCACTAGGCACAGCAAAGGAACCAGAAACAAACCAGGTGGTTTTGCTTATTGAGTCTCTGCGAGGGAGAGAGAGAGGGAGAGAGGGATTGTGTAAGTTCAACAAGAAAGAACCCAAAAAGAGAAATTTCTTTTGCTTTTTTCTTATTTTTGGGGGGGGTTTCTTAAGTGCACTAGTTTTTACTTTTTTTTCTCTCCTTTTTTTTTTTTACCCTTTTGCCTTTAATCTGTAGTGAAGTTAACATCCTCCAGTTCCTTGTCATTTTGCTTCCTGGTATGAAGCCAAAAGTGCCTTCTAACTTTTTCTGCCCCCACATACCTGTGAGTTCTTTGTGCGAGCCCATGGTTTATAATTGGTCGGACTTGGTGCAATTGAGTGAATGTGCTCTGCGCTGGTATTTCTATGACAGCAATTTGAAAAAAAGAAGAAAATAAAAAGAGTAAAGATTAGGGTTTTGACGGAGTAGTTTATAATATTCACAAAATGGCATGCACGAGACCTATTAACTTCACTTCAGCCATGCAAACATAAATGCTGCCAAGCCCTTAAATTTAAATTAATTGCCTTCATTAAACATGCATTAAAGTTGGGGAGGATTTTTTAAAAGTTGAACTTACATGAAAGTTTACGTTTCCTTGGGAGACGACCCAATGGTGGAGGTGTGTACTTGCACACAAGATGTCAAATTTAAATTATTGCAGCTTCAATCTGATTTGAAGCATCTTTAGTGGGGTTGGCGAATTCTTGGCAAGATTACCCACTTAGGACTTAGGAGCGATGCTTTTATAATTGAAGACCGGAAAGAGATTCCCTTAAATACCAAATAAATTAGAAAGAGAAAAGGAAAAAAAGTCATTTAAAATTATTCTCGAGGCTCGGTTGTTTGATAACAACGATTTTTTAGAAGGTGATTCCTTTTTTACGATATGCGTAGTTAATAGTTTGAAGGAATGTGATCTTTTCGAAGGAATACGATCTTTTTTAATTTAATATGATTAACAAGTTTCTCAACGAAGATGACTTTAATAAAAGATATAAATGTATAAATTTAGTATCTATATATAAAAGTGAATAAACAAATTAAGCAAGAGATTTAAGAAAGTAGGGAATTAGCACTTGGGAATCAATGTAATGTATTGTGGTCTCCAATGAGAATAGTATCGCCACGAGGGATCCACCGAGATTCGAGTATTAAATTGCTGAAAACCCCCTGAGCTGCTGTTTATCTGCATCTGTAAGGACTTCTTTTGTCTGTATTTTACAATTCAGGCAGGGAATGATTTGATTTTTTTTTTTCCATTGTTTGTCGGTCACTTGAAGTGACAAAAGATCCTTACCTGATTTAAGTCTTGAGAAATTCCACAACTCGCATTTTGAAAAGGGTCTTCTTGACAAGTATTTTAAAGACAATTTAAAAGGTATGCTTATAATAATAGAAAGAGTAAGCTTTGCATACTTTTGGAATGCATCTCTTAAGTGACATTTAATAAATTTGATTAACTGCAGTGCTCTTTTTTATAAAGGTTGATGCAAAAAGAATCGAAGGCCACTAGTGAAGATTTCATTGGCAATTAAAATCTGTACTCATTTTGGAAGGGACATGTTAACATTTGGATATAGTAGAAGCAAACTATAGAAGCAAGTGTAGAAGCAACGAAACAATGAATCATAACGATCCAAACTCTCTATTGGTAGATTTGGTGACCATTGGAAATCAGAAGACCTAGTGCATATACATAATATATATTTCCAAACATATTGCAGCCAAAGTCTTGGAGTAATTCTCTTTGGGGATTGATGGTCAGATGTGCTCAAATTTGCCATAGGTAACAATTTTGTCTCAATGGCCAGATCGATAGAAGGTTCTACCCATGATTTAGGTGGAATTCCAATCAAAGTTTTTCCTAGTAGATAGAAGGACATAACAGCTAGTGGATCCAGGCTTAAAGTTCGAATTTAAAGACATATAAGAAGACCAAAACGACGAGCAGGACTGTCTTGAAACAAGAGAATTTGAAGCATGTTGGGTGTTTTTGAGGTCTCTCTCTTCTTTGCCACACTGTACTCACTTGAGTGCTGATCCTAAGAGTTAACAAGGGCAGCAAATCCATTTATAAACACACGACGGAAGTGGTTGCAATTAAATGGATGACATTTATCTAAGTGACTGGCAAAGTGTGTGCAAGAATCTTTGTAAAAACTTAAATGAGTGGTTTATCGTCTGGATAGAGTAAAATAAGTGGTTTATCGTCTGGATGGAGTAAGCCTATACTCTATAACATTGTGTGCATAAAGTATGAGAACGACTATCGGAGGATTCAACAGTTACTTAGACTATAGTGGGGCAGCTGCAGAGGGAGTTGACTCCTCATGGTGGAAGAATCTGCGCTTGTCACCAGGCAATATCTGCACTCTCGGCTAAACTATTGGATTTTAGCCTGATTGGGATGCAAGAGTTGGAGGAGAGAAGTAGGCACACTCAAGTCGAACCTTTGTAAATCTCATTTCCAATTTCTCTTATTCTAAACGATTTAATTTCCGCATCATACTCACTAGTTCATTTGTGTTGTTTAAGCAAACTCTAGAAAAAAAAAACCAATTCAGCCCCTCCGGTCGCATATTTGGACCTAACCCCTACTTTAATCTCTAATGACACGCAAAATCGCCATATTTTATTCATTCTGATATCTTCAGGATCTAATCTTTAAGACTTACTGATGCGTAAGAGGTGAGGAAACTTTAAGAATAAACTTAAACTTATAGAGGCGAGTTTGAACTTAGGGAAGTCAGCTATTCTTCCTCAGCCAAATACATGAAACCTAATATTTAACACTTCACCTTTCCATCAGCGTGGAGCTTACCATAAAAAACCAGTCGGATGAGTTTTTGCCATGTAGAACCGCAGAATCACTTCTATCGCTGGCATGTGCTCTCGATGCATGACAACGCTCCTAGAGCGTTTCATCACAGGCCCTACCTTTCCTTACTTTTCTCAGCATTTTTCTTGTTTAACTTTCGCTTGTTCAGGTTCGAGTTTTGCATAGGTTGCAAGAGGCCAGTGCTTTCGTAAGAGAGCCAGATCGATACAGACAAGCACCGACTAACAGCAACTCCCTAGCATTCCGTGCAAAGCCCGACATTTCGCACTGTCACTTGCTGGGAGCCAAGCATAAGAGTTCAGTTTGCATTTTCTTCCATCAAAACTGCAAAAACCAGTCAAATCAAGCAACCAAAGAAATATTATATATTCAACATCCTCTCCATCCCTCTATCTCCAATACCCACTATCGCCTTCTCTAACTAGGTAAGTCAAAAGTAATTATGGACTTACCTAACTCGAGTAGTCTTTTTGAAATGTGAGTTTCCTAAGTGGAAAACATGACCCATCATTAAAGTTAGCAAATAGCAAAGAACTGCCCAAATAAACTCTTTACTAGCTAAAACAAAGATAATAACACGTCCACCCAAAATCTAAACTACACTTTTCATACTCTACCTATAGAACACAGCATCATGAGTCTCGAGTAATCTGTGACTGGCACTTTGATTTTTAAGGAACTGTAAGGTACGGCAGGTGTAAACTGCAAGTGCACTCCCCGTGTAAAGTGCCAGATTTTGAAATTAGAAAGTTCGCTTTGGAGATAGTTTTTATGTACATGGTAGAGCACCTCCTATGCCTCCCGCAACCTTGGTTTTCCTAAGACTTGAGATGGCTTCGAACGGTTGTCCAACTACAAAGTTACTTGATCGTTTGTGAAGACTTTTGGATTTTGAAATTATGGAGTATGGCATCGAGGTTTTGAATTATAGGATGCAAAGCAAACCGAAGAGAAAGTGGACGGTGTTTTCTTTTCTTCTTTTCATTTTTGTGGAATTTCGCATGACAAATTTACTTTACATAGGTTGAAAATGGGGAATTAGGGGTCAAATATGGAGGTTGGTCGAGCTGTAACTGTTGCAAGCAATATAAAAGGGAAACCAGGGAAACAGAAGATGAATGCCAAATGGTGAGTGGCTGTCAGTGCAAAAGGAAGAAAATGAAGGAGTTAGAAAGTTAGAACGACATTTTCTGGTAGATATCACAAACTTATTGTTAGAAAAGGTAGGCAATTAAAGTTACAGTTCAAAGGAACAATAAGAAAAAGAAAAGGAGGACCATGGAATCTAATGCTTTCCTAGTACGTGCCAATAAGGTTTTTTTCTTTTTCTTTTGCTGGCTTGAATTCCTTTGAGAGAAAGAGAGAGAGAGAGAGAGAGAGAAAGAGCACTAGGTGCTGAGATTTAAGGAGAAACTATGTTTTGGTAGGAATAAGAATAGGATTGCCACTTAAACCGTCCTGATATGCTGCTACAGTCCATAAATTCTCCCTGGAAAGTGACTTCTTGTGTGCGTCCCTCTCTCTCTCTCATGCAGTGGAATGGAAGTTGGTGGTGGTGGTTTTCGAGGTGGGGATCTTATTTGAACTGAATATGTGCACCTCTCTGGCCACGGAAGAATTCATTCTCCTGGGATCAAAAGATGTCCTTTGATGAAGATTTCTCCATTTTGGCATAGGATAATACTGTGAAAAACTCTAAATTAATAAGATTGCGACAAATTTACCCTCCATTAATTTCATTATAATTTATCATTAAATTGCTAAATTAGATGATATGTGACAATTATTTAATGTACTAATTTGGAATTTTATCCTCTATTAATTTGTGATTTTTCATTATATTAATTTAATTTAATAAAAACTAACAAAGCATAAATTAATCATACATATACCAATTTTGACTTATTAATTTAAGATAAATTTATTATAAACATACTAATTTGAGATTTTTTGTAATTTTAATCCTTTTGTTTAAGGCGTCGAATATTCATCATATTTCACACTTCAGGGATGATATGTATTTGTCGGGCACTTCTCTCTACCAAGTTTTTCGACACGCAATATCCATGAGAGAAGAACAAAAGTGTAGCCGACATTTCATTTTTCAGTTGTCGATAGCGGTGTTTTTAGGGGATTCAGCCTCCTAGCCTCATGGCTTCCTCGACCAAGAAAGGCGTCTTCACCTTTTAGCTGGTTAAACCGTGGCTTCGACAGCACAAATGTACATCTAAGAATTTTCAGAAACATCAAACCTCAATAAGAAGTCCCTACGCTTTCCTGAGATGCTTAATCCGCAATACCATGATTGCTTAATGCTGTTAAAAGTCTGGGTTTTCACTTCCTTCGGTACAATTTATAGTCTAAGTCAACCTAAAAGGCACACATTTTCCTTTCATGCGCCCAATTTCCATTCCCACGTGGGTTTGGATTTGAAGTTATCTGCGATGTAGCAGCAAAAACTAGGAAGTCGTTCAGGAACCCTCTAGTCAGGAGAAATGCTCAGACTGCAACCAAGGACCATGTGCGATCGCTGCCGTTTTGATCGACTGCTATGGGCGACCCGATCCAAGATGACCGAGTCCAGGCAAGTTATTTGCACCCTCGTAAGTCGCTAGCTAGTCAAAGAACCTACTATGCTGCTGAAAGGTTCATATAAACCACCTGACTCGCCAGTTAAAACTTACAAGGCAAATGAGATCCCTGGCAATAGACACGGATAATCTTTAAATTTTCTTCAACAGCTATGGAAAGCAAGAGACATAAATTTGGTAAATTTGAGCAACAGCACGTGCAGAGGTGACAACACACTTTCACCTTCATGGCTCAACTAGATGATTCAAAGCCATGGATGCAGTTACTGGCCAAGCGCATTCAGCACTCAACCCGCGGGGAGAGAGAGAGAGAGAGGACACCATGATTACCTCCTTCATTAAAATGTTAAGACTTCAGAGGACATTAAGATGCCAGGCGAAGTGCAAAATAATAATATACAGCTTCTTGCACCAGAAGGTCCTTTCTTTTTTCTGGTCCAATGCAGCGTAATACACACGGGTGCAAATTATAGCACCATAATTGCGTCGGATCATCATTGTCTGGTCAACATCTACCTCAGAAGGATAAAATCATCCAGATTTGAACAGCAAAATCGCCTTCTGATCCAAATAAAAGTAAACAAAGTGGTTTGTTTCGTGGGTCACATAGGAACCTACATCAAAACACAAAACTGGTTGATTGAATTCAGTGAAGCATAAGAAATTGCATCTAGTAGAAGACAAGATAATTACCACAATTGTCTCGGGTAAAAGAAATCATCACTCATACGACCAAAAGTCACATATGGTGTAGATTGCCATAGATTACTAGATGTATTGATTGATAGATAACCAACTTATTTACGCAACTGAGTGTGGTCAGTTTAACATCACCCCTCACGCACCAACATGATGATGGTCTTAATTAACTGATTCAAGGTAGAACTTTAGGCAAATCAACCTAAGACTTGTATAATGCCCAGAAAAAAGTCTATATTGCCTATCAATATCCTACCTACCTACCTACCTAATGGCAATGATTCCACCTAAGTAAAAGTGGAGTGAAAAAATTTCACCTGTGTTTCTGGATTATCGGCTATGCATACGTGGCAATCGATTTGAGAATTCAAAAGCATAATCTATCGCAACCATCATAATCCAGTTTACAATAAGCATATGCACTGTAAACAGAAATGGTCAACATGACAATTATTTACTACATATAATGCTGTTCAAGTCATTCCATCAGAGATAGCAGATGCACTTTTTCTCTTATGTTCAATAGTACAGAGTACATGCACCTCCAAATACCTTGGAACATGACCTGTCTCGTCACAACTCGAGCAAAAGTAATGGCTCACCATTTGTAGTCAAAAGGTGAGCACTTATAGACATTTATGATAAAAAGTTTATTTAAAAAAAAAAAAAAAAAACATGTTGAAGAAGACAAGATTTGATATGTAGTTTGTACATGGAGGCTGCCAACCCACACAGTCCATAAGATCAAGAAGTCTAAAAGAGAATATATGCCCATCACAAAGGTTCCTGACCCCCAAATTCCAAATGTGTAGCACCTTTCTACTGGCAAGAATACTTGTCATCCCAGTATTTAACACTTCTTCTAAGTTAGTTCAATGACAATAGCTAGAAAATGATAACTTTGTTACTTGCCCTATCGTGTCACTTGCTAGTCAAGTTGGCTTGCAATTGGCGCTTTCATATGAAACATTCAAATTGATGCCAAAAATGTACATCTCAATAATTTTCTTGAGCAGCCAACTTAACATTGTTAGCATCCAGACAGAAGGAATATGACGTTCAATGTACTTTTATCCTCTCAGACCAGAAGGGCCACAAAGGGTCTAAAAGGCGAAAGGCATGAACTGCTGGTACTCTAAAAAAAACTTACTATTTGTGCTGCAAAGAAAGACCATATGGGCCATGCAGCAACAGAACCAGTAAGATCCTTCCACTAGTTGAAAGTTCTAAAGGTAACAATATCAGTGAGCATTCCAATAACACCTATTTCAGATGCCAATCGTACAAGGATGACTATGATTAGTCATGGATACATAACCCAAAATGAAAAACGAAAATTACACATGTGGAGATTTAGGAAATGTGAAGGATTCAAATTCTGTACTCCACATGTTCCAACAGACATTTAATATGGGTCAACAATTTCTTCAAATTAGACAATGCCAAGACTGGAGACCTTACCTTCATTCACTATAGCAGCATGGTTTTCAAAAATTCAAGCCAATGATATCAGCTTGATAGACATTTGAAACAATGCATGAAAGCAAGGTACATAAATGCCAAAGTGTTCGGGTTTCCCACCACTAACAATTTATCAGCCTACCATAAAATTTTCAAGAAACAAAGGCAAATAATCACCCCTCAAGTTCAGGAATGACTGCACCCTAGCCATGCTGCCAACAGCTCCTTGACAGACCAAGGTGCTTGTGATCCAATCGATACAATGCAAAGGACAAACAAGTCGACTATGGATTCGATTCAAACTAAGCCCCCGCCTCCTATATTTAAGACAAGGCAATTGAGAGTTCGACAGAGTCAAACAAGCTCCCAGACCAATTTTATTGAAGAATTAACCATGCAGAATTCAAGCGGAGAGAATTACATAGTCATTTCCTAATCTCGCTGAATCCCTTCTTTACAGCATGCTCTAACTACTTCTCACTTTGTGTCCTTTCCTTCTTCTAACGGAACTATGACGTGTAATCTGCTCGAAATAGATCACAGACTCTCAAGCTACCATCGATCTCGGAACCATCACCTACTGCTTAGTGGAATCCCGCTAGTACACAGAAAGGCAAGAATTTGTGCAGGCAATTTACATTGAATCATCACTAGTCCGCTATCAGCAACAAAGCAAAAGCTTTTTCCCCATGATTGATGAAGTAGTGACGCACGCAGATCAAAACAATTAAGTCAGTTATCAGTTGTTTACTGATGCTCCCGGTCATGGATGTCTCTTTCTTCCACTGAGAGTGAACCTTATATAAATCTTTTGACATCTATTCAATTTTTATTTCAAACTACCAGATATCAAAAGAACATCATTCACTATTATGACCATCAACACCACCGTCGCTGATCATTAGAGAGCTTATATCAATAACCTGAGATCTGGGTTCTGTTTCGAAATGCAAGGCGATTTATCGACCGCCAAAATAGAATGTCCCATCACTCCACTGTCACCAAAGAGGAATCGTTTCCACATATTCAAAACGTGGAGAAGAATAACCACACACCCACAAGAAACAAATTGCTTCCCAGTAAGTTAATCAGCAGCAGCGACCGCGAGAGGAAAGCCGAGTCCCCCAAACTACGCGATGGGACGGTAGAGACCGCACCAGAGACCAGATCTACCCCTACTCAGCGAATGCCGCAGGACCATGCCTAACCCACATCAAGAACTTGCTAGAATCACTCAAAAACATCGCAAGGAAAGAAACCCAGGAGCAGCACAGGGGATTTACCGAAGTTGCGACCGACGATGCAGTGCCAAGTGGGGCCGTGCTTCTTGTCGAACTCCTTCTTGATATGCTCCGCGACGTCCTTCTCCACACCGTGCTTCTCGAACGCCTATCAACCCCTCCCCCCCGCAAGAAACAAACAAAAGCACACCAATCAGCTTCAGAATCGCACAACACAGGCACCCCGCGCCCGAACAACAGACACCCATCCGAGAGTGATCCGCCAAACGGGCACGACGAATTAGAGCGAGAGAGAGAGAGAGAGGGGAATACGGCGATGGCGATGTCGACGGCCTCCTTCTGCATGTCGTCCTTCATGTCGGCGCTCTTGACGACGATCTTGCGGCCGGCGGCGGAGGCCGAGGAGGGCTTCCGGTCGTCGGGGCCGGGGTTCGCCGCCGGGGGCCCCGGCGACCGCTTCTTCGGCTCGACGGCGCTCATCCTCCCGGAGCTGCTCCGCGGGGGGTCGCGAATGAGCTCGACTGATACTGCAAACGCCACACGCAGAGAGAGAGAGGAGAGAGAGAGATCCTTAATTTTCTGGGGCTTCTCTCCTTCGCTGGTTCAATTTCGAATTTCACGGGTCGGAGATGGTCGCCATAAAAAACGATTTTGACTTGGGACGATTTTAAGCTTTTACGGTACGAAATGGAGACACAGCTTTTTTCTCCCCTTTCAAATTCGTATTGTGGGAGAGTCGTGTGTACTTCTTCTCCGTGCTTTCGCTTTTAGCTTTTACCGTGCGGGTTGATCATCTCGTGTTGACGAGATGTTATTCTGTAATTTTATTTTAGATTAATATCGCAAAAGATCTTAAATTTATCATCAGTTTATTTCAAATTAATTTTTTTATCTTAAAATACCCCAAATTGAAATTTATCTCAAATCGGTACATTTGTGATAAATTTATCATCAGTTTCCATTAAATTTTACTGTCAAATTACTAAGTCAAATGATAAGTAATGTGCTTAACTAAGATACCAATTTGGGATTTTACTCTCCGTTTATTATAGTTGTATCAATTTTATGTATTCGTCGTAAATGTATCAATTTGGAGTTTTTGATAATCGAAAAATTAATTTATGTTAAATTTGTTGTATACTAATTTGGGATTTTTAGTGATATTAATCATATTATTTTTTTCGAAAGTGATGATCTAATGCACCCAAACAAAGTATTCGAGAAGTATATAAATTGGTTAAACAAGTCGATTTTAATATAACTATCTTGAAAGATTTACGACGTTTTGAGAATGTAATCTACTCACAGTATTTTACGAGCTTGGTCACTCGATTTATAACACCTAGAAGAGTATAAATGCATCCACTTAGTAATTACGGATCGCCAAATGTATGGCACCTAAGTTCCCAAATAAAGAGTTGTACGAAATGACAAAGATCATCTTATCTAGAGTTTGCAGTAAGGCCGTTGCTCGCTGCCACCAATGAGGCTTGCTAACCCCTTGGGTAATCAATGGTCAATGTCAATGTTGACTTTATGGATTCGAACGTGGCAAATAGTGTTTGATTCTATTATTTTGTTTTTTATAATAAAAAAATAAACCGTTTAAGAACCTTTTGTCATCAAAATAAATTTGTTCACGAGAATATATTCGGAATAGAATCAAGAAATAAAAAAAAAGTTACTTTATCGCTCTTAGGAACAACTCAAAAATCAAGTCAAATCATGTTCTTTTTTTCTCTTTTCCTTTATTCTTTTCTTCTTTTGCTTTTCTTTTCTCTTCTTCTTCCTTTAATAGGTTGCAAAAATATAATAAAATTATTAAAAATAAAGAAACTTCGAAAAAATATAATAAAATTAGATAATAAATGTATATTAAAAATATGATAAAATTTATATAATAAATTTAAATATATAAATAAAATAATTTAAAATATAGTGAAATTATTAAAATTTTAAAAATATAATAAAATTAAACCATAAAATTAAACCATAAAATTATATTAAAAATATAATGAAATTACATAATAAAATAATATTAAAAATATGATAAAATTATATAAAAATTAAAATTTATATAATAAAAAAGTAAAAAAAAAAAAGAAAATTATATAATAAATAAATTAAAAATAAATATATATAATAAAAGTATTTAAAAATTAAAAAAAAAATTTAAGTCGTAAAAAAATTTAAGAGTGGTACCAAACGTATTTTTATTCCAAAAATAAAATTTTGGACGCTTATCAAACGCTTTCAAATGCTCATAAACTTGTCTAGGGAACAAAATAAAAAAAATCATTATTGAACAAAAATTGTTCTCAGTAACAAAATAGTTGCCAAACACACTCTATAAGCGATAATCACCGCATCTCTTTTGTTGATGATGAAAATGATTTTCATTCATACTTTCAATCTCGTGAATGATACGTGTGATTACTTTTAAAGAAATACTTTCAATTTGTTAATTTTTTCATGAAATAAATGCATGATAAATATATTGCCAGGCGAGGTTGAAAAGTGGCATGATTTTTGCAAATGGAAGGGAAAAAATGGGTTTACCGAAATTCTTGGAAATTAACCAAGAAGAAATTCTCCTGCTACTGGCTCTTTCTCCTCGATCGGGGGGAATATCATTACTTAAACCGAGTTCTATACCATATAACCTTGCGAGCTAAAAGCAGCATATTCTATCATAGAAAGGGCTTAAATGATCGAAGTGATTTGACGTCATCAAGCAACGGTCACTATTACTGTTAACTTTATAATATTTCAGTGATGATGAAAATATTTTTTATTCATTCATTTAGTTTCGTAAGTGATACAATTGATTACTTTTGAAAAATAATTTTCAAATTATTGATTTTTTTTTATGGAGCAAATGCACCATAGATCTTTTATTGTGTGAGGTAGGGGTGTGCAAAACAGATCGTCCAAATTGGAAATGGCACTGACCAGACCGGATCGGTTGGTTTGGTTCGGTTCCCAGGATTGTCAATCTAGTTGTTGGTTCCTAAAGTAGAATCAATATTCGGGCAGTCCAGTTGCCAATTCCAAAGGGGAAACGGACTAGATCGAATCGACTATAAAATACCTTTTTTTTTTTTTTAATTTCTTCAAAAAAAAAAATAAAAGTGTTTCTCTTCCCTCCTCATTGCTCTCTCATTTTAAGTCGCTCATGTTCTTTCCTCAGAGGGAGTTAGTATGCTTCATTTCAAATAAAATTATGTTGTTGATTCTATTCACAATGGACGTTGATATGTTGACTAACTTTGATGCGTGGCAACATTTCGGAAAGGATGATCAATATGAAGCTCAAGAACAATGGACTATGGTACTGCGCTGTGCATGCGTGGTTCCCACTATGGACTTTGCGTAGGTTTGCCTCTTGTTTCTGTTGCTGATTGTAATACTAATATAAGCTCAAGCGTTTATTATTATTATTATTATTATTATTATTATTATTATTATTATTATTAGTTAATTTCTTCATAACATAAGATATTAAATAGTGAAAGAAAAAAAGTGACCAATTCCAATGGATCAAAATAGGAACTAGACTGGACCTAGACCGGACCGGTGGACCGGTTCCTGGTTCTAAGACTAATTGGTCCGGTCCACGAGAAAATATTCAGTGGTTAGTAATCACCACGTCATCGGCTGACGCGGCGTGCATGTTCCATTGAGAAATCGACATCTGTCCGTGAGCTGGAATATGTAAAAATTGAAAAATAAAAATCGGAAGGGCTGGGACGCTCTTTTCTCTCTCATCTGGCAAACCACTGACACAAGGAATAATAAATGCCTGTCTCCGCTCAAGCCCTCTCTCTCATCTTTTCAATTTTTCGATTACCCGCGCGCTCTCTCTCCCCTCTTTTCTTTCTCTCTCGTCTTTTCCAGTTTTCAAGCGATAGACTCTTCACATGCTCTCTCTCTCTCTCTCTCTCTCTCTCTCTCTCTCTCTCTCTCTCTCCTTTTTGGAGAAAATATTCGCTTGTTTCTCACTGCATCAACAAGAAGACGGCATTTTTCTTCCTCCATCTTCTCCAGAAAATCGAATGTTGGAGCGATTTCCATCAACGCGGATCAAGCAACAAGCGTAAACTCGGACGACCAGCGCACGGGGACCGGGAGATTATTTGCAGTCTCCAAAAAGAATGGGGTGCACGCTGTTGGTCCTCCTCTCTGATGTTGTTCATCTTGTTTCTCTTGCTGCATGACTGGGCAGGTCGACCATATTCATAGAGATCATACAAAGAGTGGGGTGCATGCTCACGGACGATCACGGGAAAGTGTATCATAAGGGCGGGTGCGGAGGATTCGGGAAGCTCAGCTTCTCGGAGCTCTTCAAGTCCATCGAGGAGTACGAGAAGACGCTCGAAGCGCATCGTGTCTCTGCCTACCACCATTTGTTACCTAGTGTGGATTTCTCGTGGAAGCAGTTCGTCACCGTATATTTGAGAGCTAAGTCTAGTGGAACGAACACTTTGTCGATGAGGTTGGGTGCGTTTGTGCTTCTCTGATGAGCAATAATGAAGAAAACTCTATCGTCGGATGTGAGATTGCACGTCACGGCATGAACCAGCAAAGAAGAATTGAACCTATGTGCACAAATCGATGACGACAGTTCCTTCTTCATCGCCTCTATCTTAGACCATATAGATTGGCCTTTTGACATCACAATAGCAAACTCTAACCATCGATGCTCTAAAAGCATGAACGCTCTATCGTCGGATGTGAGAAGAAGCACGTTGAAAAGGGCAAATTTTTACGATCGCTCGTAGCATTTTGTTAATAATGTATATTTGTAGATTGAAATAGATGGCTAATTATGCCGTCCCTATCAAGTCTTGATACTAAAGCTTTATCGCTGCTAAAAAAATTCTGGTTGATAGAATTTTCAAAGTGGCGAAGCTTAAATGCAATGATAACGTGAATACATAGTTGGCCAAAAAAATAAAGTACAGAATGGCGAGAGGAAAGAAAAAAGGAAGGCATAAGAAGAAATGAAGAAACGGGTATGCAATTTCTCTTTTGCATTATAAAGAATATCTCAATCTTTCAAGGGATCCCAAAAAATGCATGAAAGTTCACTTAGAATGGTCCCAAAAAATTACTACTGGTACACAAACATAAAGCCATTAGTTGATTTCTATCATAGAGATGGGGCAATGCGTCTGCACACTGCTTGAAATGTCCACCCACCATTCCCGGCAACATTTTGGCCTTCCTCGGTCGCTGGTCAATATCTTCACCACTGGATTGTTCACGAGTTCTTCCTCCGTCAGTGCTTCAAACATGGGTGGTTTTCCAAACAGCCCTTCATCCATTCGCCCAGTTCTTCAATATCTGTGATGGTGTAAATTATGCCCCCAACAACCAGAGTATATGCATACTCGTCTAGCAAGAGAAACAAGATGAAAAACATCAGAGAGGAGGACCAACAGCGTGCACCCCATTCTTTTTGGAGACTGCAAATAATCTCCCGGTCCCCGTGCGCTGGTCGTCCGAGTTTACGCTTGTTGCTTGATCCGCGTTGATGGAAATCGCTCCAACATTCGATTTTCTGGAGAAGATGGAGGAAGAAAAATGCCGTCTTCTTGTTGATGCAGTGAGAAACAAGCGAATATTTTCTCCAAAAGGAGAGAGAGAGAGAGAGAGAGAGAGAGAGAGAGAGAGAGAGAGAGCAGGTGAAGAGTCTATCGCTTGAAAACTGGAAAAGACGAGAGAGAAAGAAACGAGGGGAGAGAGAGCGCGCGGGTAATCGAAAAATTGAAAAGATGAGAGAGAGGGCTTGAGCGGAGACAGGCATTTATTATTCCTTGTGTCAGTGGTTTGCCAGATGAGAGAGAAAAGAGCGTCCCAGCCTTTCCGATTTTTATTTTTCAATTTTTACATATTCCAGCTCACGGACAGATGTCGATTTCTCAATGGAACATGCACGCCGCGTCAGCCGATGACGTGGTGATTACTAACCACTGAATATTTTCTCCCGGTCCACAGTTCCCGATTCCATCTTAAAACCAGACCGGATTAGGAGTTGATCATCCCTATGATCTTTGCATATGGGAGGGGAGGGAAAACTGGGTTTGTCTAAATTCTTGGGCCTTGCAAGGCCCATCACAAATTGGGTTAGGCCCATAGCGAACCGGTATTGCTCTATAATCTAGTCATCACCTGCTTGTGCTTACCAGGAAGTCCTTTGCTGTTTGGACCATTTTAGCCCGTTGGGCCTTATAGAGCTTGATATGCTAAGGCTTTTTCAGCCTTTTGTTTTCCTTTGATGCCTTTTTTTTTGGTCGAAGTTTTCCTCTGCTATCAATCGCAAGCCTTTTCATTTTTTTTTTTTTGCAATTGACTTATTTTATTAGTAAATGGGCATGGAGGACGATCAGCATTACTGATCCCTTCCTCACCCAAATATTCAAATTGACTCATCTCGAGACCCAAAGTTATAAAATTGGCGAGCCCATCATTGAGGCTCACTAAAATTTTAATAGTCATGAAATCTCTTTGCATGAGGTAAACCGTTAGAAATTCGCTCACAACATGAATTGAAATTGTGATTTTATGAAAAATAGATGAACAATTAATTAATAGGTCTAAGAACCTTGATGGTAACTAACTTAATTGTTAATACAGGGTTAATAATGGAGAACAACAATAACACCAGTTGTGTCCAATAATAACAATCAAATCTAGTCTTAGCTTGCAATTGTCATGGAACTTGTTCAATGAGTATTGTCATAACAATGTGGGCGTGCTGGCTTTCCCCTTGCAACCAGCCTAATTCCGTGATGATGAGACATAGCAACTTGATAAAAAATTTGTAGTGGATGAGTGTCCAAAGTGCAATGCGTAATAGCAATGACAATAAGTTGGCCTAAAAACACATATGCCGCATAAGTTGATCAATTCAATATGATGAATTCCACACCAGAGACGAAGAGCGCACCCTCATCAAGTAATGCCTAGAAAACCTATGAGGCCTTAGTTTCATAAGAAGAAGACCAACCTCGTTTGGTTCGGCTTTTTCAAGGTGCTTTGGGCCCTCAAAACTCCTTGGGGGAAATATTTGGTTTTTGTGAGACATTTTTGAAAGCTCATTTGCCAAATATGAGCGTTCCAAATGCTAAAAGCTGAATGCTAGGGAGGGGTTGCTTTGAGTTTTGGCATTTTGGAGATGCAATTTTTACTATTCATGGCAACACTATTCATCTTCTTCTTCTTCCTCGGCCATCTTCTTCCCGGCCTGAAAGTCGCGCTTCTCCGGCAGTCGCCACCGCCGCCTAAAGTTGTGTGTCCCTGGTGACCACTGCTTGGGGTGGCGCGACCCATGACCCAGGTGGCGTTGCCTGGGCTACGCAGACCTCGGGTGGCGCCCCCTAGCGTGCGCAAACCAGGCAATGCCGCGAGCGGCCAGATCTGGCTGCCGGGAACCCTTCCGTAAGGTCGGGCAACCTTGAGCATCGTCTCAGGCGCGACCCAAGCAACTGGGTTGCACGACTCAAGGCATCGCCTGAGGTTGCTGACCTCAGGCGAGCCGCCTCCCGCCACCGCCACCGCCACCAGCCGCTCCCCCACGATTTTCCCCTCTCCGGCTGCATCTCCCCCCTTTCTTTTCCTTTTTTTTCCTTTTTCTTTTTACCTTAAAGCTACTTTGCAAAATATACACAACCAAACACACTTGTTTTCACAAAATGCTTATTCGCTCAAAGATACTTGGGGAAATAGCTTTGCATTTCCCTAAAGTTGAACCAAACAAGCCCGAACACCGCACATCCTTTTGCTAGATCTTCATCTTCATCTACCGAAGAGTTTGAGATGTTATCGAACTCCGAGTACACTTGATAGAGTCATGTAGACAACACTAATATTCTGAAATAATGAAGGAGGTGAGCCACCACTTTTTCGATCTCTCCAGCATGGTTCTCTAACTTACACACCCACCGGCATCTATGGCACATCGAGAGCCCATCTTTTGTACAAGCCAACGGATCTCGAAAGATAACAGGTCCCATTTGTTCGTTAAAAATTTTAAAATGACTACTTTTTGGCATAATTAGCTTTCGTAGAAGTCAACTACACAAGAACGTGTTAACAAAGATAGATATCATTTAAATAATGATGATGCAGTCATTTATGTTCATTTATGTTATAATCA
Source organism: Eucalyptus brandiana (assembly GCA_014182725.1). NCBI lineage: Eukaryota > Viridiplantae > Streptophyta > Magnoliopsida > Myrtales > Myrtaceae > Eucalyptus > Eucalyptus brandiana. Next base: position 54,154,219 of record CM024675.1, on the reverse strand, counting down.
TTTCTAAAACGGCGCTACTAAGTGCATTGTTTTTCCAAATTACTTGAAATGCACTGGCATCGCAACTTGATTCGATTGAATAAGTGTTTTCCAATAATTCTTTCTTCAATTGATTTTCTTTCTTTGAAAATTACCAGGCCGTCACCGTGGCCAAGTGCTAGGATGGGGGTAATGGGCTTTATAAACTCAAGAAAGGGCCCCCCTCCTTCGCCTCGTAGTGCGTGAACATTGGAAATGTCAAATCTCTTATCTTCCTATCAGAAAGGCATTATCCATCTGATCTGAATAAAATCATATATCTTTTTATTTGTTAAAATATTAAATATTAAATTACATACTTACCTAATAATTTAAATTTTTAGAAGAATTAACAATGAACATCGTATCCAAATTGAAATCAAGGAGAGTTTTCGGGAATTCAAATTACATATAAAATCGACTTTTTCGTGTTACGAAAAAAAGATCAATTTCCCAAATCCAGGGTTCATTAGACGTTGCAAGGATATTCGTCTTCTTTGATGCGTTTTTATCTCACCTGTGTCGATGATCTTGAGGAGTGCACGGCGGAATGGAGACGTGCGGTGTGGAACCGACAAACGCCAACGAAGGAAGACTTTGTCAACGAAGGATAAAGATCTTATCTTTATAGTAAAACGGGAATTGGTTTTCCTTTGAATTGTATTTTCTCATGCTGAAATCAGATCCGGTGCAGCTTCTTGGAGTTTTTATCTTACAAGCTGCGCAAAGCGTCGCTTTTCCCCAGGACGACACGGCACCTCCATAAATACTGGGCACCACACCGATCCCGACCCAGGAAAGATCTGACGTTTTCTTTTACTCTCCAACGGTTTCCTTGAATTCTTGCATCGAGACACCTCTCGGGGAAGGAGAAGAAAAGGAAGAGAAGGGCCGTCTTTTTGGGGGTAGGGAGAAAAATGGGAAGCAGCCCGAAGGGAAGAACGACCCTCGATGTGGGAGCTGATGGGGTGGCGGTCATCACCATCATCAACCCGCCTGTCAACTCTCTCTCTCTCGATGGTAGCCTCACTCTCGTTTCTTGATCGGTTCTTGGGTTTTTCTTGCGAATGTTTGCTTTAGCCGCTGGTCTTGTTTGAGCCCTCTTTTTGGGATCCCTCTTTCCTTCTTTTTTTTGGGTTGTTTCCTTTGATCCCGGATGGCATGATATGGTGTGGAGTGGGGATTCTGCAGCTGGGTTCTTTTCCTTTTTGAATTATGATCTGATGTTCGTTGCTGATATCACCATCAGCTTGATTTTTCGTGTTCTCTTTTATCGCCCCTCATTATTAGAGGCTTCTGTGGGTTTGATGAGTGAATTTGCTAGTGGCTTATTGCTTTCGGGAATTTGGTAGAATTTGAAAATTGTTCTTTTGGGTGTGTGAAGAGTGTGTGCTCTGCTTCGCATAAACGGATATAGCAGATCACAGTGACCCATCTATGCCTTGAATATTTCATCTTCATGTTTAGATCAAAGTGTTGCCAGCCTGACGGTTACAGTTGTAGTGAGTGGATACCGGCAGGATTATGTGATAAGATGTCAACAAAAAATTTAGTGATTAAACTATTAGGCTTTGAGGATTGAAGCTTGGATGCTAGCATGGTTTAAATAGCAGATTTGGCAATAAGTGGCACTCCGGAGTCTGGATTCTCCCGTTTGTTCTTACTTGTGTTATTGGAATAGGAGACACATACCGAGAAAATTCTGCTGTGATCTCTGATTACTACTTGAAATGGGGTTGATTACTGACAGGAGGTTGTACCTTGGTCTGCAAGAGTGCTAGACTTTTTGTTTTCTGGAGTGGCTCCAGTTGACGACTATAATCTGACTGATCGTATTGCTTACACACGGAAAGCCTTTTTTTCTCTTTTGGTATTTTCCTCTCTGGTGCTTGCTTGTTGAGTGCTAAGCTCATGGAGGTGGATTCTTGGGTTCTATTGAACACAATAATGCTAGCCAAACTGGGTCACTTACTGACCTTGGACTTTTAGCCATCGCGCTTTCAAATATGTGTAGATATAATGACTCCAATGTTATTGAAGTAACCTTGAACTTATAGCTTTTGACACATATTTCTGTAACTTCGTATGTTATATTCTGTTACCATCTGTAAGATGATAGCTTGAATCTCTTTATCCTCTCCAGTTTTGAACAGCTTAAAGCAGAGTTATGATGAGGCCTTGCGAAGAAATGATGTTAAAGCAATTGTCGTTACTGGTAAATGTTCAAGGAGGAATTTTTCTGCCTAATAACTAATCGATGGGTAAAATGGAGACGGACCTAATAATTTTGTGCTCGACCAGGTGCAAATGGCAAGTTCTCTGGTGGCTTTGACATTACAGCCTTTGGTGGAATTCAAACTGGCAAGGGTATATCTATGATCTGATGCTCTTTAAATATGGTAAAAATTGTTGTCGATTTCAAATTCACGTGGGTTCTGTGTTGCCAGCGGAGCAACCAAAGCCTGGTTTCATAGCAGTCGAAATACTCACCAAGACTGTTGAAGGTATGCTAAAGATACTTCTCAAGATCTTTGAGTTGAGCTGAGCTGTTTTTGGTATTTTGATTGGTCATGTTTCTTGTCAGCTGCTAGAAAGCCTTCAGTTGCTGCCATTGATGGCCTGGCCTTGGGTGGAGGTTTAGAAGTTGCTATGGTATGTATTCCCTTTCTTTGGGCACCTTCCATTTTCATGTAAAGAGCTTTCTTGTGTTATGTTCTGTCATTATCAATTATTTTTTCCCTCCATTTTGCTTTGTTAGGCATGCCATGCAAGAATTTGCACTTCTGTTGCACAATTAGGCCTTCCTGAACTGCAGCTTGGGGTTCTTCCTGGATTTGGAGGTATTTAATTGCTCAAGCAGAAGTGCTATTGCCTGTGTGACTTTTCTCCTAATCCATTCAGTAAGCTTTACTGTCGGAAGTTTACATATGTATCTTGATTCTAGATCGTATAGCAGTAGCATTTAAATTGCAAAAGAAAAGGGGTTTCTCAAGAAAAGATGTTGGCATACATTGGAGGTCAGAAACCCCTGTGAGGTGTTGATGTAGAAGCAGCATGGAAATTGTATATAAGCTTTCAAATGCATAGTGGATGTAAGCGTGGAATGGTGTTCTCTGGCTGGTTTTTATTTTCCATCATATATGCACGTATCTTTGATTGTTAAGCGATGGACGGAAAAGGATAATCAATACTTTAAGGTAAAAATGTTCCTGCTTATACCTTCATCTCTTGATGGCCTAAGTTCAATCAGAAGTTTCTATTTTAGTGCAAGGACATTATGGCATCGCCTATGTGTTCTTTGTAATTCTGTAGCTTCCTTTTCTTATGCATGTACACTGGTTCAGGAACGCAGCGGCTTCCGCGTCTTGTTGGTCTATCCAAATCTCTTGAAATGATGCTGGTAGATCACTACTTTAATCTTCAACTTATATTTTACCACATTTTGTGGGCCTGTAAAGTTTACTTGCATACTCATTCATCCTGTCCTATTATCTGCTCTTTTGCAGACCTCAAAGCCAGTAAAAGGGGAGGAAGCGTTGGGCTTGGGTCTCGTGGATGCTGTTGTTTCACCAAATGAGTTGGTTGCCACCGCGCGGCGGTGGGCACTGGATATCTTGGAAGGTAGAAGACCATGGGTTGCCAGTCTTTACAAGACTGACAAGTTAGAGCCTCTTGGAGAGGCCAGAGAGATTTTTAAGTTTGCAAGAACTCAAACAAAAAAACAAGCTCCTAATCTTACTCATCCGTTGGTTTGCATCGACGTTATTGAAGAGGGTGTAGTCTCTGGTCCGCTTGCTGGACTTTGGAAGGTCACACCTTTGTCATTTTGTTCTATGTTTATACTAGAGGATATGGATCTGTAAAACTGTGTATTCGGTGCTGCAGGAAGCCGAAGCTTTTCAAGTGCTTCTACATGCTGACACGTGCAAGAGCTTGGTTCATATTTTTTTTGCTCAACGTGGAACTTCAAAGGTTTGAGTGGAGTCTACGTTCTTCCACATGATGTTGTTTGTTGTGAAATTATGGAGATTTAAATTGCAAGTCTTATGCCTGTAGAGTATGAAGCATCTGTTGTTCGTCTTTTATGGAATTATTTGTAAAAGCAGGTTTAAAGCTGGTAAGGTAGAAAATAACCACCTAAAAAAAGAGATTTTCTTATTATGAGTATTCAGGAATGGGAAACTGCTTTCTGATTCATTTCAAAAGCATTTTGTGTCTTCAACCTCTTAACAATTATATGCAAGTTTCTTTGTACTGAACTACTTTTGTCACCTTAGTCTGAGGTGTAACCTGTGTAAATCCACTGACACAACCTTGAATATGGTCATTTTGAATGTAACAATGGGAATCTTGTCTGTCCAATTGCTTGGAGATAGTGAGTATTTGTATTTATTTTCAGTCCCTTTTGCAATGTAGGAGCCTCAAGTGCATATCTCAGTCAAATGATTTTCTTGTAACTTTTTTTTTTCCTGATAATTCTCCATTTCCTATCCTTTGTCATGTAATCTGGCAACACTTATTGTCCGAATTATGAACAGGTTCCAGGTATTACTGACAGAGGCCTGATGCCTAGGCAAGTGAGGAATGTTGCTGTTGTTGGTGGAGGATTGATGGGCTCAGGAATAGCGACAGCATTGGTACTCAGCAATTATTCCGTGATACTTAAGGAAGTGAATGATAAATTTTTGCAGGCTGGCATAGGCAGAGTGAAAGGTCAGAGCTGTCGTCACTTTGTGTTTGCAGGCTTGATACGTTTTCCAGATTGCTTTAATTGTGTTTTGGAAAATGTTTAAGCTGAAAGTACTTGGCATCAGCTAATCTGCAGAGCCGTGTGAAGAAAGGCAACATGACGCAAGAGAAGTTTGAAAAAACAATGTCTCTTCTTAAGGGTGCGCTAGACTATGAGAGCTTCAAAGATGTGGATATGGTTATTGAGGTAGTATTACTATCGGCCTGTGGACGCATTTAAATGTGGAAAGGGTTAAGTATTAACTATTACATGGTGGTGCTTTAAACAGGCCGTGATAGAGAATGTTTCGCTAAAGCAACAAATTTTTGCGGATCTTGAGCGAAGTTGCCCACCTCATTGCATTCTTGCGACTAATACTTCCACAATTGACTTGAACCTCATTGGTGAGAAGACCAGGTCGCGGGACAGGATTATTGGTGCTCATTTCTTTAGGTAACATGATATGCATGGTTGTATTCATTGTTTTTTGGGTCATTGTCAATTTCTTCTTCTGCTCACCTCTGCTTAGGCTCAGTTGCTGACTAATATTTCCATTGCAGTCCTGCCCATGTCATGCCCTTACTAGAAATTGTACGTACTCAGCATACATCTCCCCAGGCTATCGTTGACCTTTTAGATGTTGGGAAGAAGATAAAGAAGACCCCAGTCGTGGTTGGGAATTGCACGGGCTTTGCTGTAAACAGGATGTTCTTCCCTTATACAATGGCAGCTATGCTGCTTGTCGAGCGCGGGGCCGATCTCTATCAGATCGACAAAGTAATTACCAAATTTGGGATGCCAATGGGTCCATTCAGGTGGTTAACACATTTGGGTGTATCTTAAACTGTTATTTTGAAAAAGAAACTCCCTATCATTCTGCCAAATGGTCTCATTTGTCTCACATTTTGGTTGTCTGCAGATTGGCTGACCTTGTCGGGTTTGGCGTGGCTATTGCAACTGGCGCGCAATTCGTCCAGAATTTTCCTGAACGAACTTATAAGTCGATGCTCACTCCACTTCTACAGGAAGATAAGAGACTAGGTAAACAGAAAATGAGTTAAAGCTTCAGGAGCTCAGGGACCTGTGATGCACTGGCTATCATCTTTTTCATCCTTTGACGTTTGACAACTTCATTAATTTCTTATGGCACTCTGTGGCAGGTGAAGCAACCCGTAAAGGCTTCTACTTATATGATGATAGGCGAAAAGCTAGCCCTGATCCCGAGTTGAAAAAGTATGTTGAGAAAGCTAGGAGTATATCTGGTGTCTCTATTGACCCTAAGGTCTCTCTCTCTCTCTCTCTCTCTCTCTCTCTCTCTCTCTCTCTCATGTTACGATAGTCATCCTTAAATATAAGTTAGTGAAGAAGTTTTACATAAGTGAATGTGGAAACAGCTTGTGAAGTTGCCGGAGAAGGACATTGTGGAAATGACATTCTTCCCTGTGGTGAATGAGGCATGCCGGGTTCTTGATGAAGGCATCGCTGTTAAGGCAGCCGACCTTGACATAGCTTCCGTAATGGGCATGGGTTTCCCACCTTACAGGTATGCATATTGGATTTATTTGTACATACCTTTATTTGTTTTACCAAAACTTCTGAGTATCTGTTGAATATTGTTTCTGACAGGGGAGGCATAATGTTCTGGGCTGATTCTCTTGGATCCAAGTACATCTATTCGAGATTGGAAGAATGGTCGAAGCTGTATGGAGGCTTCTTCAAGCCTTGCACTTACTTGGCCAACAGGGCAGCCAGGGGAATTCCCCTGGTGAGAAATCTTATACTCTATATAACAGGGTTATGTACACATATTTTACTAATTTGAAGAGTTGCAAATTTGTAGCATGTCATGCTTGGCATCTGAGATCCGCTAGTTTCTTGACTTGATGTGCTTCTTCTGGTTTACAATTTGAGCATCAATTTCCAACGGAGAGCTTGAATCCATGAATCAGTTTAATTAGGCATATATTTAGTGCCCATCCTGATATTAGTCATGCCAAAATGAGAGCATGACAATTTTGCTTACCTGTGACTAGTAATCTTCTGTTCTAACATGGGCTCTACTGTACTGCTGCAGGGTGCTCCATCTGGGCAAGCAATATCTCGGATGTGAGATTCGAACTCGCTTGTTTGCGTCAGTAGAAGCTTTTCTCTTTCAGGTCTGTTGTTTCAATATGCGATTCTCAGGAATTCTTAATAATGTTATTGTGGGGAAAGTGAGGAAAAGTGAGGAATTATCAGAGCTTTTAGTCTTATGAAGGCACCGGTGTCTAATAATTATGCATAGCTTCATCTCGAATACGTTGTGTTCTTGACTGTTCCATCCATCTAAATTTCGAGATTGACCTTCTAGTTGGGTTTGTTGCATTTTGCTTTTGCTTATTTATGTTAGCCATAGAACTCGTAACAATAATTACAGCCACTGATGCGTGATGAATGGGAGCAGGGTCGAGTTGTTCTCAGTTTTGCGGTGGAATGATACTCCTGAGTCTAGGATTGTTGTTCTAAATTTTGCGATGGAATGATCCACATAGATCCTCAAGATGAGCCACCACGAACAGTTGGCTTCTTGAAACTAGAAGTGGATGCATGAGTTCGAGCGTGGTGTGAGATTGGTCTATCATGTTTTGATGTGAGTTCGGCTCTAGTCGAGATGGTAAATACGAACTTTAACAAGTCAGAGAACAAGAAACGAATTCTCTGCGCAGTCCCGTCAAATTTACTTTCATGCTTGGTTCGAAAAAAGCGAAGTTAGTATGCGAAAGAAGTGAAGTTAGTATGGCTGAATTTTCCGTCTACGCATCACCATTCTCGGTTAAGTTTTGTGTGGCGAATGTCTGGTGTTTGGAACAATACAAAAGGATCAGACCACGCGACGGATGACATTCTCTCTTCTGACAAACTTGTGGAGATCTGGGGTTATGCGGTTCTCATTCCGTAGTTCAGGTCGCGAGTCACTTCCTAGCAAGACGGTATGCGGAATGGTTTCGTCCGGTGCCGATCCATGGTCTTAGCGGGTAACGGGTGCTGCAAACTTCAAGTCGTTCTTGATCATAATTTGGCGGTTGCGATCTTGGAACGTCATCTTGCTCATCTTTAAGGCAGTACACGTATAGGACGCGCTCGGCCGAAGTCATTGTCACAAGATAGATGTAGCTCACAACGCACAGCACAGCCAACGGTCATACCAGACGGTCTTGGCGCATAGCCAATGTCAGCCGACAGATAACCCCGTCTTACGAGCCTCTTCCTTTGATACAGGCTTAATTTGATGACCTCAGGTCGACCCATATACTATGAAACATGGTCTTTTAACTGTCGAAGGCGTGATTGTTATAATGACGCACGTTGGAGCATCGGTGTCCATGCAATTTTCGTCACGTCCACTTTCAAATTGATGGCCGATGGGGTCGCGTTGAGACGACTGGAAGCTTTATGGACCCAAAAAGGCGAAAAAGGGTTAAAGGGAAAGAGGAAGATAAGGACAATGAGGAGCTTCGCTCAATCAATACCTTCTTCGCTCGAGAGAGGGTCGTCACTTTCAGATCTTGTCGTATTATGTGTCTTTGTTTGGAGAATGTGGGACTCGTTTTTTCTGTTTTGAGTATGGGACAAGGGCATGAGAGTTACTTACTTCCCCCTAGAATTTCACAACTACTCTTTTTCTGGTTATTCGTTATGATCTTGCAATTCAATATCCCATGCGAGGGAAAAAAATTATCGGAAAAATCAATGAGGAATGATAAGGTCATTTTTTGTCTACATTGTTTCCTTTGAATATTGGTATATTCTCCATGGAAAGAGCTGACCGTCGAGAAATTCATTATGAATTCAGAGAAGTATAGAGTTTGCAAACACTCAATAGCTCAAGTATTTCCAGCCCTAGATAACACTACAGAGATTCTCAATTGTGTTTACTCACAATCTTTCACAGTATTTTCACCAATTCACTTAGAGAAATTAAACAATCCAATGGAAACTTATGTCTAAAAATGAGTAGAGCCCTCTTTACTTTGGTCGAGCCATGTTAATATCTGATTTCTTCATTGTCTATTGTTGATTTCTTTGGTAATTTCATTCTCTCGCGTTTGATAATGAATTGCAAGAAATGTTCACTTTTGCGCCCACAACAATTGGTATAAAAACTTTTATTGCGTCGGCCCAGTAGATCTTCTGAACGCTATGCAAAAGGTAGGCCTGACCCCAAAATTTAGGGGCGTCATCGGCTTGTCTCGTTAGCCAAAATTTTTCTTCTTTTTATTTTTTAAAGGCTGAAAGGACATGGCCTTTCACGTGCTTATGGACTAAAGTATGTATATTTTAGGACTGACCTTAGAGCTTACATAGCGAAGAATCGTGGAGGAGCGAGATTTGTAATTTTAAGTGTCTCTTTCATAATCGAACTTCCATTTTATTTCACTAGCAAGGTAATCTTTTTGTAAATTATCATGATTAGTTTAACGAAGATAAAGTTTGACATGATTTGAGTTAGCTTGTGTATCGATCTGGTTAACAAAATTCTTTGGTCTTATATTAAAAAAATTCCGTAATTCCTAAATTTGGAAGAATGCCATTAAAGAATAAGAACACGAGAACCTTCAAATTCGAAGTTTTTGTTTATCCATTACAATTTTGTTTTGTTAGAGGGTAGTCATAACCTTTATAGATAGCCATAACATTTATATAGATTAAGGAGTAATTTGACATTCTAATCTTATAGTTATGCAAAAATAATGAACAATTTCAAAATTTCCTTACAAATTGAGTTATTTTTGTTTTGTTTACGGTATGATGTGAGGGGTTTTCTTTATTTAAAAAAAAAAAAGCAATGAAAATCAGAGAGATAATACATTATATGTCTTGGCTTATTTTCAGTTAATGATCAACATTAAATAGCTATATGGGTCTAAGTAACCGAAGTCTAGTATTTCAATAATTAGATATAACATTATAAAAAATTATTCTCACACACATACGGCCAATTTACATTTTATTGAGTGTTTTTTATTTTATTTTTAATTTGGAATTTTATGGTATTATGAAATATAAAGTCAATAAAGATAAACGTTTCCAATTGATTATGGCATTAGAAGACAAATTTTAACGTCAATGCATAAAAGTCTCTATATGATAAAAATTTTCCAACTGATTCTGGATTAGGCTCTCCAGAATTTTCCAACTGATTCTGGATTGGGGTATCTAGAATGATTTTCTAATCAATTTTTCGCAACTTAAAAAAAAAAAAATCAATTTTTTGCAACTTTAATATTCACTCGTCTTGGAGACTTCCTCTTCCAAAGGTGGTCTCCGCCGTATTCCAAACTGGAAAAAAAAAAAAAAAAAAAATCGAATTTTTTAATAATTTTATATTTTTATCATATTCTTTTCTTTTCTTCTCTTCTTTCTTTTTCTTTTTATTTCTTGCTCTCCTAGGGCGCGCATGACAACCATTCATTCCTGAAATAGTTTAATGCAAAATGTATTTTTCTATTTCTATTTCTAGAAGAGTTTAAGCAAAATAACCGTTTGATAACGACACAAAATTTCTACTCTAAAAATAGAAATTCGTTTGATAACGACACAAAATTTCTTCCTTCCGAACGGCGGTGGCGACGGCCACCGACGACCTTTAATATAAAAAATAAAAATAAAAATAAAAATGATTTAGTAACAAAAAAAATAATGAATAAAATAAAATAAAATAAAATAAATCATAAAAAAATAAAATAAAAATATCATTTTATTTTAAAATTAAAATATAAAAATAAATTTATTTTATTTATTCTATTTTATTTTATTTTACGAATAGATTTATTTTAAAATGAATAAAAAATAAAAATAATTTTATTTGGCAAAACACTCAAGGCAAATAAAAATAATTTATTTTTATTTATCATAAATAAATTATTTTAAATAAATATAATAAATTTATTTTATTTATTCTATTTTATTTTATTTTACGAATAAATTTATTTTAAAATGAATAAAAATAAAAAATAAAAATAATTTTATTTGGCAAAACACTCAAGGCAAATAAAAAATAATTTTACTTTTAATAAAAATATTTATTTATTTATCATAAATAAATTTAATAAATTTATTTTTAGTAAACTAAAAATAAAATGATAAATAAAAATAATTTATTTATTTTAATAAATTTATTTCTATTTTTAAATGAATATATTTATTTTTATTTTGGACAGAGAAGAGGCGTACGAGGGAGAAAAGAGTGAAATTAGGGTTGGGAGAAATCGAAATTGATTTACGAGAAATCGAAGTAGAAAATTTCTACTTCGATTTTCTTCCTCTATTTCTATTTCGGAATAAAATCTATTCCAAAAATAGAAAATTTGATAAGCGTTATCGAACAAGTTTCGTTCCAAAATTGTGCAGAAAAAAAATCATTTCCTGAATGAAATAATTTTTATCATGCACTCCCCTAGCCACTGGGCCTCGGCAAGCGCCAATAATTAGCCATTGGAGAGGACCAGCGAGATCCTATATTTTGGGGATTACCATCCCTTTTTCCCCCCTAAAGATATCCTTAATTAGTAATTTCAATATTATTCTATTACGCGTGAAGTTATATTTCTCTTTTATCTCCTAGAAACTAAAACCAGCGGTGGCGCCGCCGCCGCCGCCGCCGGGTTACAAGCCGTACCGCCACCTGAAGACCCTGACCGGCCACACCGGCAGCGTCTCCTGCGTCAAGTTCTCCAACGAAGGCACCCTCCTGGCGTCCGCCTCCCTCGACAAAACCCTAATCATCTGGTCCTCCGCCACCACCCTCTCCTCTTTCCATGGCAGATCCTTCGCGTTCCACTCTTTCCATGGTAGGTCCTTCGCCCTCGGCGGCGTCGGCCGTCGGTAGCCCCCGTCGTCAAGCTGGGGTGGTCAGACGCTCCCGCCCGCCTCAGCGTGATGCCGGCCTTTCCGAATGGGAGGTGTTCTGCTACATTATGGCTGCCGTGGCGGCCAGTGGGGTAGTCTTGGTGGTCCTCCCATTAGTCGCTGGCTTCCTGATCGGGCCTTCATACCCCACCCTGAAGGTTACGGGGCTGATGGTGTCCAACGCCACCTGGGAAGCCACACTGTTGGCGGAGAGACTGGGCATCCGCGGCACCTACCTGTTTAAGCAAGTAGAGTGCTTCCTGTATTACGGTTGGGACGCGGCACGGCCCTTTGCAGTGGGGTCGGTGGAGCCACTGGTATTGCGGACACCCGGCAGCATTGTGATAGAGGCGACCATGATGACAGAGAGGTCCGAGGAGGAGGAGGAGGCGGAGGGGTCGGTTATCAGGAAGATGAATCTAGAGCGGAGGACTCGAGGGATGGTGGTGGTTGGTTTGGGCCTGCGGATGCTGGGGACGACGGAGTTTGGCCCGTGGTTTAAGGGGGACTATGTGCTTATTGAAGCACGCTGTAACCACCTGAGTATTGCGTTTGCGAACTCATCGTCGACGGAGGGAAGCTTAATAACCGGCATTAATGTCGGCGGTAATCCGTCCGATTATCTTCCATCGTGCTCGTTTATGTGAATCCATGACTATTAAGGTATTTGGCCATAATCGCTTTTATGATTTAAATGCCCTGAAGTTGTATTGTCTCCTCTTTATAATTGCTTGGAGTAGGCTGGTCTGTACTGATTAATAACTCTCTCCATTTCCAGGTGTGCCAATCACGCAGAGTAGTGGAGATTCTGGCACTAATGTCAAGCGGCTCGAGCAAGAAATGGAAGCAAAATTGCACACCTGAAGACGGAGGCCACGAGAGTATCTCAGGATGTCGTGCAGATTCTGTTGAAGCATGTGACCACTGTAAAGAACTAGGGGCATCTTGTAAGTGAAAGTCGCAAAATTTCCACGTTTGCATGTTTTGGCCGGTGCTTTCTTGCCGGGTATCACGATTTCTTTTTCTTTTTTCACCTGATGGGTATAACTAGTCTTCTGTGCTGCTGTGAATCTATATATTTATGAATGAGATTGGTGAAATCATGTCCTATCTAAGAAGTCATTACCCTCTGTTTGTTGTCTGTCCAAAGAAAAGTTTCATACGCTTATGAGGAGATGTCAGTTTTGAAATTTCGGTTGCATGTTTTTTCTCTGATCTACATGAGTTCGGTCCAATTTGGTGCAACTTCACTAAAAGCATACAAAGGATTTCTTTAGGGGCCAATCTCCATTCCAGACTACAAATGATCACTGCTTATGCTTTCATATGAACATTATCAGAGCATCATGAATCAATTATCAAGATCTTAACTAGAGCCATTTTTTTTCTGGGTAGACTATACTGGACCGAATCAATGAACGGGCCAAGCACAGGTTAGAGTTATTAGACTCGACGGTGAGGCAGGGAAAGACCCAACATGAGGCCAGTAAACCTTGCCCAAGCCCGTCATCTCATGAGGGACTTGGTACATTTTTTCCTAAGCAAGTTCAAGTTTGGATGAGTTTGGACGGGTGGTCGAAATCCAAGTGAACATGAACATAGTTTTGGTGCTTGTTTGAAGAAACATTCGTGCCATCAATGAAACAAATAGTAAGGCTGGACATCTATGGGACTTGCATGAGGAAGAGTTCCAGGAAGGTTAGGGAGAAGTATCGCGCGACTAGTCTTTTCAAATCAATATTACGTCGGCCACCGATGAAGAATGATGGTATATATTCACGAAAGTAATTGTACACTTGAAGTTCCATGATAATACAAAACTATCATTTGTGCTCTTAATTAACTATTGTTCATCTAAAATTGAAAGAACTCCATTCCTCGTGACCAAAGAACTGCTGCAGATTGTGTTATGAGTTGAGCTAAGCAATCTGGACTTGAAACTTTAGTTTCTTCTACGTGTTCATGAAGCCATCTTATATCTTTACTTGCTCATCTCGATAAATAACCTTGGCTACCGCCACAAGCCCAGAATTCACTAAGAAGACCAAAATATGGTAATATTTTTGTTTCCAGAACAGTTTATGTTTAGAAACAATTTTTTCTGTTTTTATTCCCTGTGAGTTTCTAAGCAAAAGAATGCATATAGTAACTATACAAAATTTATATTTCTGAAACTGAAAAAAAGGGAACATAAATACATTTAGTATGACCTTAAAAATTTCTATTCCCTAAAATATCTTATTCCCAATTTTTTTATTTAATTTATAAAATATCAGTTATAGTTTATTATATGAAGTTCTTGATAGAGAAAGGTGGAATTGGAATTAGAAACTCAAGCTTTTTAAATTTTAAAAATACCGTCATTAGCTAATTATCACACTGGCATGGCCTAATAAATAGAATGAGAATATATAATAATATAGAATTTAATGATCTTGACACCATTAATAGAAATGTTGCTAAGTACTAATAAACAACATTACAAAAGTCGGAAATATAAAGTCATGGAATCTCGGGCATATTGAGATGCCTTGCTATTTTATTTGCAATATTTTTTCTACTGTCTCTTAGGATTCATTGTGGCGACGGAGGAGGAAAGGTGTTGGCGACTCCATCGTCTCTAGCAACCGTCGATTGATTAATGGAAGAAGGAGGAGGACAACTTTCGTGAGATAGAGAAATTTTACGAGGCTGAGAGAGAAGGAGAGAAGAAAGAGAGAGAGACGTCTCGTGATGCAAGAGGTAAAGGGATGAGAAATTGATATTATTTTTATTTTTATTCCTCGGGACAAAAAAAAATAATTTTTTTGTTTTTTATTTTTGTTTCAAATCTGTTCTTAATAATGGAAAAATTACAAAATTTCTATTTTATATTTTTTTTCGAGAAATAAAAAAAAAAAAAAAAATTGAAGCGTTATCAAGCGCATCATAAATTAATGCTTTTGGATAGCCACCGAATCCATCAAATGTTTTTTTTAACATGAACCGACCTCTTGGCAAAACATATCCCGCACTTCACCTCGGGTAGAATCAACGAATGTCGCATTACTAATGGTACAAGGAAAATAAATAGATGCCATCCCAATTCTGTGATGAATTTTTATTGGGACTTGCGTTATCAAGCGCATCATAAATTAATGCTTTTGGTCCCCACTCTGCAGCATAGGAGGGGCAATTTTGGGATCGTGATCTTGAATTCCACCCAATAAAAATTCACCGCGTGCCTAGCTTTTTCCCCATTAAAATGAAGGATACGAAAAGTGCCTGTCTAGTAAATTGCCCGACAACAATTTATCCATTTGAATGCGAATTTTTTCGATTTTACTTGCAGTGCGACAATCTCCTCTAGAACCTGCCTCGTTAAATTAGTGAAAATTTAAATTATCTGATTACACCTCTTTGTCGACATTACCAAAAAAATTGTAAATATACCGCCAATAAATAACAAGCTAGACGTATTATAAATGCATGAAGTCATATGAGTAAAGAGATGTCGTTTGGTTATTCCCAAATGAGATCCAAATACAAAAAAACATTTTCATTCACATATGACCAAACAAAAGAAAAATAACTATTTTTTTGAAAAATGATTTCTCAAAAGGTAATTTCCTTTTTCATGATGTTTTCCCCCCCATTTTTCATTGAAAATTTCATAATAAAGGAAAATATTTTTCATGGGAATTATTTTCATGAAAAATAATTAATTTTCATTTGTATGATAATTTATGAACAATTATATTCTTCTTAATAGAAAGGACTTTTTTTTTTTTAAAAATATAAGCTTGATTTTTTCAATCCTTGAAAAATATTTACCATTAATAGATTAGTTTTCCGTTATTCAAATATCGAGAATGAGAAAAAAAAACTTTCCAAATAACAATTTTATTTTAAACAAACGGACCTTAAAAGAAAAAAAGTTATTGTAGTTAACCTGGCGTGCAATGCAAGTCTGATTACCATTTCTCTTAATTAGTATCTGGCAATAAATGTCACTTCTCCACTATTAACTACTGTTTTAAAAGCAAGAGTGATCAGCTTGGAGAAACCCTAGCCATTGTCCACCTAAAAAAGCAGACGCACTGGAGACAAAAGGGGGACTATCTCTCTCTCTCTCTCTCTATGCAGGACACCTGGTTTTGACTTGTCAAGTTAGGGCATGTATGATAAAATTTCTACTTATCTATTTCTCTATTTCTCTATTCTCTAAAATAGAAATTCGTTTGATAACGCAATTTGATT
Source organism: Eucalyptus brandiana (assembly GCA_014182725.1). Taxonomy (NCBI): domain Eukaryota; kingdom Viridiplantae; phylum Streptophyta; class Magnoliopsida; order Myrtales; family Myrtaceae; genus Eucalyptus; species Eucalyptus brandiana. The sequence continues at coordinate 54,138,345 of CM024675.1, read as the reverse complement.
TTTCTATTTCTAAAATAGATTTCTATTCCAGAAATAGATTTGAAGAAGAAATCAGAAACTAAAATTTTTAACTTCTCAATTTCTGAAATTTTGTCATATGCACCCTTATTGTCCCCACCACTGCCACATGCCACTAAGAACCATCAAGAGTATTGTCAAGTCCAATTACTATTGTTTGCTTTTACACACCCTATTCCAACCGTGCAACGTGCACTATCGCCTTTGTTTTTGACCAAAAAAACAAACGTGCACTATCGCCGTGAACACTGCAACCCCAAATCCATTGTGCACCGGCTGCCCTCTCCATTCTATCCCATTAGACTTTACAATATCTTATGGCTATTTACAGATAGATTTTGTTGTCTAATTGCTTTAATGAGATTTAGACATTATTAGGGCATTTTTGATTACCTCAATTTAATTACTGATTTCATCCATAAAGCCCGCCCGATAAGCACCTCCACCTCGTCTTGTAAGTATCATTCCACACAAAATTTGTGGGCGCTAGGATGAACAAGTTACACCGAGAAATTAAGCACAATTGTAAGATCCAATCCAAATTCGCTTAATGATCACTTATATCATGACTAATCGTAGTTGACTACTAAATATCTATTCACATTATCCCAACTCTTGCCTTATAAATAATTTCTTTTTTATATGAGCGATTATTGCATTTTTTTAAAATGGGGTCAAAAAATTTTCCATTTGGTTTTTTCTTTTGAACAATTTTTTTTTTCCATTTGGTTGGAAGGAGCAGTTTTTAGGGTCTTTTAGGGCTGTCTTATCGGTGCGTTCCCTCTGCGCACGAGGGAGTACCCAAAAAATCGTACCTTCCCGTTCTTCTTCTCCCCGAGCTTTGACGCCTGCTTTTCTCTTTCTTCGCGTTGATGGGATAATAGGACTAATAAGAAAGATACAATGGAGAGAGAGGATGGAAAGTTTGCGTTCTTAAGTGATGGGGCAACGAATCAGTAAGAGAAGAAATGCATTTGCACTTCCGAATGTGTCCTTTTTTTTTTTTTTTTGGTGACTCAGGAGAGTCCGTATGGTTCGGCAGTCGGAGGTAAACCATTAGGGGTGACACGTGCCACTGGATAAGTCGCCAAGAGTCTCAAAGCTAGCTTTCCTGTAATGTAGAAGCTTCGAATACTAGACCTTATTGATGAAAGTCTAGCGCCTACCCAGCTGAGCTACTGCGGCGGGTGATTCGAATGTGTCCTTTTATTGCTTAGGAGGACAACAAATCAGGTCTCTAATGCATTTTCCAATGTATCCTTTTATTGCTTGTGCCTTGTGAGGGCAACAAATCAGATCTTGAGCGAAGAGAAGAAATGCATTTGCATTTCCCAATGCATCCTTTTACTGTTTAGGAGGAGAGAGAGAACAGAACCACATGTGAAATTTAATGCGTCGTATGTTTATTTTATAGCGTGCATAGGCCACTTTGGTGGCACGCCCATGTAAATGATTTTCGACACGAATTGATTGGAATAATTACTATAAATTTTGAGCAAAGACTGAGAACTAAATCAATAAAATTGGAATATTGAGAACCTGCCATCTATATCAAATAAGTTTTTGGTGTTGCCGAAATCCTTAAATTTGTACTGCCGTGACCAAAATTTGAGGGTTTTGGTACTAAAAAATTTAGGACATTGGTGTCGCTTTGGGGTTTTTAGATGGTGTTATTTTCCACGAGATAATGATAACATAAAAGCCAATTGAATTGGAGGCGCTACCACAGGTGAAAATAAAAACAACGTACGAACAGACGAGTGTGGGGACGGATCGATGATCATTATAGCGTGAGGGTACAGTTTCCTTTTTCACTTTTTGACCTTTTTTTTTTTTTTTAATTTTTTAAAATATAAAGTGAAATTTCGTAGCAATAAATTAATAAATATATTGAGTAGCGATCCTAACTACATGGCCTTTTTCAAATATACATAGGTTAATTGCCAAAAAATATATATATATAGGTTGAGTTCGACGAAAGTGACGTTGAATTTATAAATTATTCAAATGGAAACAAACCCTCAAGTTTTGCCTTCAGTTGGTGGCTTGATTGGCAAACATCACACGTTTAATAAAGAGTTAATATCACAAAAAAACCTCTAATTTGACATATTATAAAAAATCTCAAATTAATACATTTATAATAAATTTATTCTCAATTAATGAAATAATATTATGAAAAATCATAAACGATATATTTGTAACAAATAGAGTATAAAAATCTAAATTGATACATGTCTAACTCATCAATTTGATAGTGAAATTTAACGAAAACTAACGATGAATAAATTTATTACAAGCCGATTCAAAGTTTTTGGTGGTCAAAAAATTTGTTCTAGATAAATTCATCACATTTGGCCAGTTTGAAGTTTTCCATAATATTAACCATTTAATAAATAACAACATTCATACATAGATAAAGATCATATTCATACGAATCAAATAAGCAAAATATTTATAAATCTATTATAATTGTGTCCAACCATCACCGGAATTCATTAGTCATCGACATGATTGTCTTATATGGCACTGTTGCCACTAACCTAAATAAGTTTACATTTTTTATTTTTTATTTTTATTTTTTGGACCGTTGTCCTACATGATTTATTTATTTATTTTTATGGGAAATTTTTTTATAGTTTTATTATATTTCAATTTCATTTTGATTTTGGTGAGGGAGACAGTCCCCGGGCGTTTGGTCATTGGTGAATGGATGGAAGCGTCGTCGTTCAGAACGATGGAGCTGCCGGGCGGTGGTGGCGCCACGTGTCTGCGCACGCAGAAGGAGGGAAGGCGATGTGCGTGGACGTGGGTGGGGTCCAGAACGCAAGTGGACCCCACGCATTTTGCTTTTAAAGGCTTTGCTTCCTTCACATCAATTATCCATGTATCTTTATTTACTTTAACTATCGTTTTCTCGCCACCCTTCCAACATGGAAGGGGGAGGTGAGGGGTTCAAATCCCCACCTTCTCAGGGGGGGATGGGGTAGGGACGCGTAAGTTTCGAGAGTGGGTTGCGACTCCCCCGCCCGCAAGCAGGCGGGGCACAAGTCTGCGAGTGAGTGTAGAGTAGGAATAGAGTAGAGACCAAAAAAAAAAAAAAAAAAAAAAAAAAAAAAAAAAAACTATCGTTTTCTCAAAAAAAAAAAAAAAAAAAAATTGTCCAAGTCCCGATCCTAAATTTTTCACACCTGTCCAAAACGCTTAAAACAAATTAAAAACCAAACCACCCAAATCATAAGCTATAATACTAAAATGAATTTGCAAGAAAGGAGTGATTCCATTTTTTACCATTTGAGGTTTTGCTTAAAGGTATATAAAGGGTATTTACAAAAATAGAGGCACATAAATGATTATCAATTCAAAAATGACATGTGTTTTTTTAAATTTTCACCTTATAAGAACCAACCAATCCAGATATATATAATTGATTAAAAAAAAGGATGTCGTTCATAGATTACTTGGACATGGGGTTTAGAGTCCCATTTTCTTTGGGTTTGGTTGCATTATAGAGATGATATCACTCTTTAGTTGAATTTAAGAGATATCATGCACCTAATCAATAATTCATTGTTGTAATTATACACAAGTAGAGAATTAATGGGTAAGCCAAGGGGCATATGCGTCCTTTGACCGGGGATTGACCCCTCGTGGGATCCACGTTTCCGTAGGGGGAAATAATGGAAAACGAGACGGAGGAGTTACCATATCTCGTGGCGCGAGAACAGCCGTTGGATCCGTTTACCTTTGACTATTTCGTTAACGGCGTGAGCAGGGGGCGTTTGTTGCCGTCTTCACAGTGCATGTGATGAATGTCTGGTTCTTTCTCCATTTATTGCTACTATTTTTCCGTGAATTAGAATTATCATATTATTTATTGTAAATCATGGGCGGACTCCTCCCTGACAATAATAGACATCCGAAGCAACGTCTATGTTTGGTTACAAGAGCTGATTTATATCTGGACTAATATATTAATGAGGGATTTGTGAATGATTTCTTGATTTTACCTCACTTCCTCTTCCTTAAACAATAAGAGTAATTGAAATAATGCCACTCCAAATATACATTTTATTGATGAATATACCACCACTAGCTAAACTGGAATTGATATTTTTCAAGTAAATCTGATTTGGTCCAACGGAAAAAAAAAAATTCACCGAGTAAATACGTTCAATTAGTTCGAGAAATGCAGTTTTAGTAAATTATTGCTAGTTTATAGCTGGATTAGTTAATTTTATATGAGAACCGCATGTGCGAGTTCCCCCGCATACTGGGCTCAAGTGGCGAAGGCTCCGATACTTTTCTCAGCTTTGCTATGAAATAATTAAACTAGAAAATATTATGTTGTGATTTGGTTAAAAAAATAGATAATTTGTAATTTTCCTTCTTCTTTTTAATGTTCGAATGTGGCTTTCATTAATGTACACTGAATACAAGTTATATGATAGAAAAAAGTTATTTCAACATATAGATAAACCCATCGTGTTTCATAATATATGCTAAGGAAAGTTAATTAAGCTATATGTAATGGTACCTAATATTAACTTCTTTAGATTTGAATACGTATGTGTACACAATAGTTAATGTATCATTTTAAATTGTTTTCCTTAAATGGAGTAATTTTAAATTAACGGATTAGCTTTCTATACCAATTGTAGTGATTAAAATTCATACAATTTGATTAAAAAAAAGAAGTAACATATGATACTACCTTTTCTCTCGTGTTTGGTTGTGGAGGTTGGATGTTCCCGTTCCGGGTAGCGATTTGTTTGGAAGCAAGTCAGCGTGAGATTGTTGGAAGAAGGGGCACGTCTCTGTTTGGTTCAACATTGAGAAGGAGCTTTGGGACTCTAAAGGAGTTTGGACAAATGCAAGTAGTGTTTGGTTCAATTTTTTGAGAACTTTGGGGAGATGCAATTACATTTTCAAGGGGCTTCAAGGGGCTTTGGGGGAATGGAGGGGTAGAGGTCCATTGGCAACTTGCATTTTCGGAATGCAAGTTGTACTGTTCATCACTGTTCATGTAGTCGGTGGAGAAGCCGATCGAAGGCCGACGACCGCCGGCCAAGGGGTTGCGTGCGGCGGCGCGTCGCCGGCGACCGCTGCCTGAGGGTCGCCCGACCCCGGCAACCGTCGCTGGACCTCAAGCGACGCTTGGGTCGTGCGACCCAGGCAGCCGTTGCCTAAATTGTGCGACCCAGGCACAGTGACACATCTATGCCTAAAATATTTCATCTTTATGTTTAAATCAAAGTGTCGCAAGCCCGACAGTTATAGTTGTAGTGAGTGGATACCAGCAAGAATATGTGATAAAATGTCAACAAAATTTTTAGCGATTAAATTATTGGGCTGAACGCTAAAGACAGAAGGCTCGCGGCTCTGTGCAAAAGCATGTGAAATCTATGGCACGCAGTCGAAGTTGTCGATCTCCCAGGTATTATCTCCCCCGAAAAACTCAGTGAGTGCCGTAAAACACTCTTCGGCAGATTCTACACAAACCCAACCTTGAACTACAATGCATTCATTACCCTAATGAGGAAAGCTTGGAGAACAGAGAACTTCACCCGCGCAACACTGGAACCAGGTTTCTTCTCTTTCTCCTTTTATTCGGAAGCAGAGGCTCGGAGAGTGCTCCAATCGGGACCTTGGTCATTCTCCAGCCATCTTCTTATCCTTAGGCAGTGCGAACCTGATACACCAGAGTTTTGTTATGACTTCAATCACTGTGATTTCTGGGTAAAGTTCTTGGGCTTACCTTATGGGAGAGTTACCCATGATGTGATAGAAGAAATAGCCTCCAAACTAGGAACTGTTGTTGAAGTAAAGCTTGATGATAAGGGAAATAGCACCTACAAAGTGGGTAAAGCCCGAGTGACACTAGCATTAGAAAACCCGTTGAAAACTGGAGTAATCGTGAACCTAGACAATAAGAAGCTGTGGGTCGAATTTAAATATGAAAGACTGCCCTATTACTGCTACTCATGTGGCAGAATTGGTCACTACGCGACGGATTGTACTGAAATACCTTATAAGGAGTCAGGGCTGGAACAGAACTTACCGGCTAGATGCGGGGATTGGCTGCGTGCTGAGGTGAAGGCTCTAAGCCCTTATGGCCAGATATTCTATGGAAAGAAGGAAATTCCTCTTGACGATGTAGATGTAGTGCTAGAAACCCCACTATCTCGGTGCACGAAACAGCAAATAAACTCATCATCATCCCAAAGCAAACTCAGGTATGTGATCCACGCCCAAAAGGAAAGGAAATTTACCTGCCCTCCTCAGCTCGAGAACTAATTCGAATGGAAGAAAGAAGTCCCTAAAAGCGAGGAAATACTTGTATTGACGAAGAATCAATCTTAACACTCCAAGAGGAACAGATGAAGGAAGCTGAGATTGCAATGGAGACGACCCCCCCTACAAAGTTAAAAGGAAAGAGTGTGAAGCCAACAAATTCAAAAAAAGTTAAGCGATTCTGTCCCTATGGAGCACAAACATCAGCTCAACTGTCAGAGAAAACCAATCAACTAGTGGATGCACCTATTCGAGTGGCAGAGAAGTCAGACCAATGGGCTCTGGTGGCTAGCCCTAATAAGCCACCAGCTTACCCATGAAGATTTTAAGCTGGAATTGCCAAGGGCTGGGCAATCCCCTAACATTCCAGGAATTGCGAGTCACTGTGACTCAGGAACGGCCCAATATCGTTTTCATTATGGAAACTAAAAACTCAGAACAGAAAGTGCTCAGAATAAAAAGGAGGCTAAATTTCCAAAACAGCTATATAGTCAATCGGGAAGGAATAGCAGGGGGCTTAGCTCTATTCTGGGATGATCATCTGCAGGTATCGATTGACTCTTCCTCAGCCACAGCCATATTTACACAATGTCACCTGAAAAACAGCAACCAGGAAATGAAAATTATTTTCGTCCATGCTCCAATTGTATTTAGGGAAAGAATTGAGTTATGGGAACAGATCTCCTCAGTCAGTATGCATTACCGAATACCTTGGTTGTGCTTGGGAGATTTTAACGAGATATTAAATCACCGGGAGAAAGTAGGCAAACACAGAGCTGAAACTTACGAGGCTAAGCGCTTTTAGAAGCTTCGTCAATCAATGCTCCCTCATGGATCTCGAAAGTAAGGGGTGCTCCTACACTGGTCAAACAAACGTGAGGGAGAACATTTGGTCAAAGAAAGACTAGATAGGGCTTTTTGCTCGCTTCAGTGGAGAATCACTTACCCAGAGGCCGAATGCACTGCTCTCCCGGCGATAGGTTCTGATCATACTCCTCTCTTGTTATCCCTGGCTCAACCTAAGAGAAGGAAGAGAAAGCAATTCAAGTATGAAGCATACTTGGAGTGAAGATGGAGAAAGCAAAAACATAGTCACAGAAGTATGGAACGACCCTCTCACAAAGGATCTTACCTCGGCTGCTAAACTGAAGCAAGTACAGCAGAGGTTGACACAGTGGAGCAAGCACAAGTTTGGCCATGCGAGGAACAGGGTTAACTGGCTAAAAGGAGAACTCCAAGACCTGATGAACAGAACACAAAACACCGGAGAATCAGGTAAACAGAAAGAGATTATCCAAGAAATAGATAAGCTATGGCGTCAAGAGGAGATGTTTTGGGGTATGCGATCACGAATTAGCTGGCTAAAATGGGGCGATAGAAATACACGGTTTTTTCATGCGACAACAGTTCAGAGGAGAAGTCGAAACTAGATAACCATGCTGAAAAATGAGTATGAAGTCTGGATTCGTGGGGAACAACAAATACAGGGGATGATAGCACAATATTATAAGAATCTATACACCTCAGTGGGCTTCCGCGATTGGCAACCTATAATACAGAACATTCCTACTCTAGTTGATGATCGGATGAACAATACCTTGACAGCCCCACTCACTGAGGAGGAAATTACCACAGCAATGCTACAGCTAGGAGCTTTAAAGGCCCCCGGTCCCGACGGCTTTCACGGAATATTCTATAAAGAGAATTGGCCAGCAATCTCCAAGGGGATCTTCCAAGAAATACAGTCTTTCTTCAATTCCGGTAAGCTGGATCCTGCATTAAACAAAAACACTAATTACATTGATTCCAAAAGTCCCACAGCCTGAAAAACTAGAGCAATACCGCCCAATTAGCCTATGCAACTTCCTATATAAAATCATCTCCACAGTACTCACAAACAGGCTCAAACCAATTCTACCACACATAATTGCAGAGGAACAGAGCGCCTTTGTCGGAGGTAGGCAGATTCAGGACAACATACTAATGGTTCAGGAGGTGCTGCATAGACTGCGAACCAGTAACAGGAAGAAAAAATTTCAAGCAGTCCTAAAACTAGACATGCAAAAGGCGTACGAACGCATCGAGTGGGACTTTCTACAGGCTTGTCTAACACAACTAGGCTTCTGTGATTTCTGGATTCAGAGGATCATGCAATGCGTCAGCACAGTGAATTTCAGCATAAACTTAAATGGAGAACCTTTACCATCATTCAAACCAACCCGTGGATTGCGCCAAGGAGACCCCCTCTCACCTTACCTCTTCATCATCGTTGCCAATGTGCTCTCCATTCTAATAAAGAAAGCTGTACAAGAAGGCACCCTTACTGGGATAAAGTTGAACAACCACTGCCCTACCTTATCGCATCTACTCTTTGCCGATGACTCTATCTTCTTCCTGCATGGAACAATTGTCGAATGTCAGAACTTGGCTGGCCTCTTAAATCAATACTGTTTCGCCTCTGGCCAGGTAATAAACCTCAACAAATCGGGCATCTATTTCGGAAAGGATGTCCTACGGCTCTAAGGAGAAACATGGCATCAACACTTCGAGTGCCGAAATTACAAAAACAGGTAAGTATTTGGGCATACCTTGGGCCCAGGGGGCGGTCAAGAAAGACATGTTCGCATGGATCCTAGCTCGGGTCAACTCCAAACCGGATAGCCGGAAGGAAAAATTGTTGTCAAAAGCGGGGAAGGAAGTACTTCTGAAAGCAGTAATTCAAGCGATCCCACAATACGCCATGTCAATCTTTAAAATTCCTACGTCGATTTGTAAAGCAATCGAGAAAAAAGTTGCAGCGTTTTGGTGGAAAAGCAATGAAAAAAAGGCTGGCATTCACTGGAGGAAGTGGGACTTGCTAAAAACCAGAAAGAGTGAAGGGGGCATGGGTTTCAAGGACCTACAAACTTTCAATACAGCAATGCTAGCAAAACAGATGTGGCGAGTAATCACTAATCCAGACTTACTGGTAACTCAAGTATTGAAAGGCCTTTATTACTCACATGGAGATTTTTGGCATGCTGGCAGAGGCTCACGGCCCTCGTGGGGATGGCAGAGCCTCATCAAGGTAAGGGATTCAGTTGCTCCTCAGGTGATGAACCGGATTGGAAATGGAAAAAAAAACATCAATCAGAACAGAGAGGTGATTAAAAAGCGGCATAATAGGAGGAGCAGCATCAAACCATGAACCAAACAAAGTATCGGATATAATCAATCCAGACACAAGAACATGGAATGAGCCTCTTATACATTCAATGTTTGAAGACAGAACGGTACGTGAAATTCTAGCCACACCCATTGGCTTACCTGATGAAGAGGATCAGCTGGTATGGCCGCACACAAAATCAGGTAATTATTCAGTAAAAAGCGGTTATTTCACATTCCGAAATGTCTCCGTCGCATCACAGAACACACAAGCAACATCATCTTACACAGCCAACCCCGATCTCTGGAAATTTATATGGCAATCCACAACCCCACCCAAAGTAAAAAATTTCCTCTGGAACGCATGCAACAACGCCCTTGCAACTATGGAAAATCTACACCACCGAAGGATCGTACCTTCCCCGATCTGCCCCCTGTGCAAATTGGAAGTCGAAACACTAGAACACACGTTCCTCCTCTGCTCATGGACAGCCAAGGTTTGGCAGTCCGCCCCTCTGCATCTACGAATACCTAGATTTGGACTCACCCGATTTGAAGATTGGATCTGCAGCATAAAATGGAACCCAGTCACCTCGGGCAATTTTAACCACAAAGCGGTCGTACTATGGAGTATCTGGAAGGAAAGAAATCGGAGCATCTTTAACCAACAAATACCCAGATCACAAGAAACAATAGCTAGAGCAGAGGCGTTCGCAGAGAGCTTCACAGAACTAAACAAAAAACCAACAGACAAGAACAAATCTGAAGCCTTATCTGAAGCCTGGTGTCCACCTCCTCCAGGATCGATACGAATCAACCTCGACGCATCTTTCGAACCAGATCCGGACAGAAGTGCAGCACTCAGCGAAGCCAGAGAACTTCCCCGGCACAGAGCTGCCATCGCCGGTGTTTGCAGAGATCACAGGGGGTTCCTCGTCGATGGATTCGCCAAGACAGTCGAGGCCACTTCGCCTCTTCACGCGGAAGCGATCGCGATGGAAGAAACCCTAAAATTCGCACAAAGCCGTGGATTTCTCTCTCCTCAAGTACACTCTGACTGTTTGCCTTTAGTGCACGCGTTGAAGACTTCAACGGAACGAGTTGGGAACTGGGCCGCTTTTGAACTGGGCCCGAGCACAACTCGATCATCTACCGGGCCTATCCTTGGCCCACTGCAAGAGGAGCATGAACCGATCCGCGGATTGGATAGCGAAGGCATGCCGAACAAGTACCCTACCCCGGAACCGGATATCTAATCCTCCCCCGCCTTATTTGATCTTCTTTGCACCGACGCTCCGAGTGTAATTTTCTCTTGCATTAAATAGTAAATCAAGCGAAGATGTTTGCTGATCAAAAAAAAAAAAAAAAAAAAAAAAAAACTATTGGGCTTTGAGGATTGAAGCTTGGATGCTAGCATGGTTTAAATAGCAGATTTTGCAATAAGTGGCACTTTGGAGTCTGGATTCTCCTGCGTGTCCTCTTGTGAGATTGTTCTTGCTTGTGTTATTGGAGTAGGAGATACTTACCAAGAGAATTCTGCTGTCATTTCTGATTAGCACTTGAAATGGGGTGGATTACCAACAGGAGGTTGTATCTTGGCCTGCAAGAGTGCTAGACTTTTGTTTTTCTGAGTGGCTTCAGTCGATGACTCTAATCTGACTGATCGTATTTCTTCCGCATGGAAAGCCTTTTTTTTCTCTTTTAGTATTTTCCTCTCTGGTGTTTGCTTGATGAGTGCTAATCTCATGGAGGTGGATTCTTGGGTTCTATTGAACACAATAATGCTAGCAAAACTTGGTCACTCACTGACCTTGTATTTTTAGCCATCGTGCTTTCAAATATTTGCAGGTGTAATGACTCCAATGTTATTGAAGTAACCTTGAACTTATGGCTTTTGACACATATTTCTGTAACTTCTTCTGTTATATTTTGTTATCTGTAAGATTATAGCTTGTATCTCTCTGTCCACTCCAGTTTTGTACAGCTTAAAGCAGAGTTATGATGAGGCCTTGCGAAGAAATGATGTTAAAGCAATTGTCGTTACAGGTAAATGTTCAAGGAAGAATTTTTCTGCCTAATAACTAATCAAAGGGTAAAATTGAGACAGGGCTTATAATATTTGTGCTCGACCAGGTGCAAATGGCAAGTTCTCTGGTGGCTTTGACATTACAGCCTTTGGTGGAATTCGAACCAGCAAGGGTACGTCCATGATCTGATGCTCTTTAAATACGGTAAAAATTGGTTTCAATTTCAAATTCACGTGGATCCTGTGTTGCCAGTGGAGCAACCAAAGCCTGGTTTCATATCAGTCGAAATACTCACCAAGACTTTTGAAGGTATGCAGAAGATTCTTCTCAAGATCTTTGAGTTGAGTTGAGCTGAGCTGTTTTCGGTATTTTGATTGGTCATGTTTCTTGTCAGCTGCTAGAAAACCTTCAGTTGCTGCCATTGATGGCCTGGCCTTGGGTGGAGGTTTAGAAGTTGCTATGGTATGTATTCCCTTTCTTTGGGCACCTTTCATTTTCATGTAAAGAGCTTTCTTGCGTTATGTCCTGTCATTATCAATTCTTTTTTCCCTCCATTTTGCTTTGTTAGGCATGACATGGAAGAATTTGCACTCCTGTTGCACAATTAGGCCTCCCGGAACTGCAGCTTGGGATTCTTCCTGGATTGGGAGGTACGTAATTGCTCAAGTGTTGCCTATGTGATTTTTCTCCTAATCCATTCAGTAAGCTTTACTGTTGGAAGTTTACTTATGTATCTTAATTCTAGATTATATAGCAGTAGCATTAATATTGTGAAGAAAAGGGGTTTCTCAAGAAAAGATGTTGTCATACACTGGAGGTCAGAAACCCCTGTGAGGTGTCGACTTAGAAGCAGCATGGAAATTGTATATAAGCTTTCAAATGCATAGTGGACATAAGCATTGAATGGTTTTCTCTGGCTGGTTTTTATTTTCCATCATACATGCGTGTGACAACTTATCTTTGATTTACCGTTAAGCGATAAAAGGAAACGGATAACCAATACTTTAAGGCAAAAAAGTTCCTGCTTATGCATATCATAAGTTTCTATTTTTGTGCAAGGACATTATGGCATCGTCTATGTGTCATTTGCAATTCTGTAGCTTTCTTTTCTTATGCATGTATACTGGTTCAGGAACACAGCAGCTTCCACGTCTTGTTGGTCTATCCAAATCTCTTGAAATGATGCTGGTAGATCACCCTCTTTAATCTTCAACTTATATTTTACCACATCTTGCGAGCCTCTAAAGTTTAATTGCATACTCATTCATCCTATCCTATTATCTGCTCTTTGTAGACATCAAAGCCAGTAAAAGGGGAGGAAGCGTTGGGCTTGGGTCTCGTGGATGCTGTTGTTTCGCCAAATGAGTTGATCACCACTGCACGACGGTGGGTGCTGGATATCTTGGAATGTAGAAGACCGTGGCTTGCGAGTCTTTACAAGACTGACAAGTTAGAGCCTCTTGGAGAGGCCAGGGAGATTTTTAAGTTTGCAAGAGCTCAAGCAAAAAAACAAGCTCCTAATCTCACTCTTCCGTTGGTTTACATTGACGTTGTTGAAGAGGGTGTTGTTGTTACGAAATCGCACGTCGATTCCAGAAAAATAACACTCGCAAACAATTCTCCAGACAGAATATAGTAATAAAAGAGCAGAATCAGATGAACACGCCGAGAAAATTTGTTATCGAAGTTCACCCAAACCCGGGCTACGTCTCCGCGCAGAGGCACTCTGCGAATCCACTAGACTTCGAAAAAAAGTTGGAATACAACGACGATCTTCTCTCAAGATCGGGGTACAAAGAGATTGAGAACTCTCATCAAGAAAAACTCACTTTTTTTCTTCTCTCTTTTTTCTTGCCTCTCTATTTCCTTTTTCGGCGTCTTGACGGCTAGGGTTTTGCCATCGCTAATATATAGGTACCACTTTTAACCTAAAAGGAAATCTAATAGAAAGACAAAAAAGCCCCTAAAAACAAATATTTGGCTTTATCTATAACAATCTCCCACTTGAAGACAAATATACCCAAGCACCAAGCAACTTTGCATCCATCTTCTTCAAAAAATAGTAGTTGTGAAACTTGTGCCTCTGCGATACTCCTCATCAATCAACATGGAGTAATACCAATGGTAGTAGTACGAAAAATATGCTTCTCTCTCTCGTCTACTACCTTGGTCATCATGTCACTGGATTCTTCGAGCCATCAATCTTTTGTAGCTTTAATTCATTATCTTTCAATGCTTGACCTGATAAAGTGATAACGCTTCTTGATATGTCTAGTCCTTGAGTGATAAGCTGCATTCTTTGCTAAGTGCACTTTGCACTTTGACTATCACTCCACAGTGTACTGACTGGCTGTTTTTTCGATGTAACTCCTCCATATAATCTTGTAACCACATGATTTCCTTGGAGGCTTCTGTAATCGCTACATATTCTGCCTCTGTTGTCGATAAAGCAACTACTTTTTGTAGTTGAGATACCCAACTCACTGCTGTACCTGCAACTGTAAAGACATATCCAAAGTGGTACTCTTACCACTATCTCGATCACCCGAATGATCTCGCATCTACATAACCCCGCAACTTTAGAGATGTACCACTATAACAAAGTGAGTAATTGGAAGTACCTCGCTAGATATCTCAATATCCATTTAACGCATTCCAATGCTCTCTACCTGGTTCTCGCATATATCGACTCACAACTCCCACTTTGCTTGTGCAATGTCCGGTCTCGTGCTCACCATGGCATACATCAAACTCCCCACTCCGATGCATATGGAACTACCGCCATCTCATCTTTCAAAGCCCGAGTGCTTGGACACATATCCTTGGAAAGTTTGAAGTGATTCGCTAAAGGAGTTACAACCGGTTTTGCCTTGTCCATGTTAAATCTCTTTAACACCTTGTTCACATAGTCTTCCCGCGACAACCATAATTTCTTATTTTTCCTGTCTCTAATGATTTTCATGCCTAAAATATTCTTGGCCTCTCCCAAGTCTTTCATAGCAAACCGTGATGATAACATCTTTTTCACTTCTACGATTCTCTTCATATTGGAACTAGCCACCAGCATGTCATCCACATATAAAGATAAATACACAATGTCACCATCATCATATTTGCGAAAATAAACACAGTGATCAGACTCAAAGTGTGTAAATCCTTTTTCTTGCATGAAACCATCAAATTTTAAGTACCATTGTCGCGGAGCTTGTTTCAAGCCATACAAGCTTTTCTTCAAGCGACATACCATGTGCTCCTTACCTTTGACTTCAAAACCCTTAGGTTGTGCCATGTATAATTCTTCATCTAAGTCACCATGTAAAAACGCTGTTTTTACGTCTAACTGCTCAAGATAAAGATCCTCCACTGCAACTATACTTAGCGAACTCTAATTGATGTCATTTTCACTACAGGTGAAAATATCTCGGAGTAGTCGATCCCTTCTTTTTGAGAAAAGCCCTTAACTACAAGTCTCGCCTTGTATCTAATACTACCATTTGCTTCATTCTTAATCCCGTACACCCATTTGTTTAATAAAGCTTTTTTTACTGTGGGCAACTTGGTCAACTCCCAAGTTTTGTTCGAAGCAACGAGCTCATCTCGTCTTTCATAGCACACTCCCACCGCAAGTGAGAGTGTCTGCCTTTGCCTCATTGTAAGTTTCCGGTTCTCCCGAATCAGTATATAAGACATGACTTAGAACAAAAGTATTAGCCGATGGATCAAAAATTACCTTTGGCTTTCTCACACGTGTAGACCTTCTCAAGACAGTACTTCAAGGTCATTCGTTTGTTCCGAATCACTGCGTTCTTCTTGAACTACCTCTTCACCGATAATAGGCTCATCTTGAACCTCTCTTTCAGGTGAACTTTGATCTACCGGAAACATCTTCACGGGCATTGTGTCTAATTCAACATATTCGATTGTACTACCTTCTCATGCTCTGTCTCTCGTCGACGATCCTTGTACATCTTTTCTTCATGGAATACCACATTGCGACTGCGGATAACTTTATTATTCTCATAATCCCAAAGTCTATAACCATACTCGTCGCCACCGTATCCGATAAAGACGCACTTACGGGACTTAGCATCAAGCTTTTTCCTATCCTCCCCCCGTCAATCAAAGCATATGCAATACAACCAAACACCTTTAAATGTGAATAATTAATCTTCTTACCTGACCACCGCTCCTGTGGTATTTCTCCATCCAACGCACTAGATGGACTTCTGTTGATAAGATAAACAGCTGCATCAACTATGGCAGCCCATAAGTGTAGCGGGAGACCCGCGTGTAGTCTCATGCATCTCGCACGTTCTAGAATAGTCCCTGTTCATTCTTTCGCTACACCGTTCTCTTGAGGAGTTCTAGGAACAGTCTTTAGCCCGTGTATGCCTTCTCGACTCGGATAATTTGCAAATTCTTTACTTGTATATTCACCACCATTATCGATTTCAAAGCTTTAATCGATAACCTTTCTTTTTTCTACCATAGTCTTCCACATCCCGAACATCCCGAATACTTCGATTTTTCTTTAAGAGCATAGACCCAAGTCTTTCTTGTTGCATCATCAATGAAGGTGACAAAATATCTCTTACCACCATAAGAGAGTTCCCGAGCGGTCCCCATACATCGGTATGAACCAACTCTAGCTTCGGCCTTTATTTTGTTGCCCATTCAATTGAAAACTAACAGCCTTACATTTTCCATAAATGCAACTCTCACAAAAATCTAACTCAACTTTTTGTAAACCCGGAAGTAATTTCCTCGAGTGTAATTGCTTTACACCTTTTCACCAAGATGTCCCAAACGATAATGCCAAAGAGTAGATAAATTACCTCGTAGCCATTGTAGTTGCAACTATATCACGATATTGTCTCCTTGGAGAAGGTAAAGTGTACCCGTACGCTTTCCCTTTGCTACTACTCTTATCCCCGAGGTTATCTTCCACTCTCCACAGCCAAAGGTTATTACCAAACCTTCTTGGTCAAGTTTTGGTTGAAATCAGATTTTTCTTTAATTCTGGAATATGCCTAGTTTCACGCAAAACTAGATGTCCTCCACCCGAGATGTTCACAGTCACGGTTCCTTTCCCAACAATTGGACACATGTGGCCGTTTCCCACAACCACTTGTCCAAAATCTCCACTAGCATAATCATCAAATATGTCTCTTTGCGAGGTGCAATGAAAAGAAGCGCCCGAGAATCAATAAACCATTTATCTTTGTCAAATCAAACCCCGTAGACAAACACAAGTTATCTAGCAAAGATTTATCGCTAACTACATTAGCACCTTGATTCTCATCTTGCTGCTTCTTTTTGTAGGCTTCACATTGAAACCTCCGGTGTCCGGTTTTGTGACAAAACCAACACTCATCTTTTGCAACCTTTGTCTCTTACCCCTTGATTGTGATCTCGCCACGACCGCTGAAATTTCCTCTACTTTTACTTCTTCCACGGTTCTCCACCGCAAGTGCCGTTGAAGATGTAGATGCAAAAAGATTATCTCCACTCGAGACTTTCCTTCGCATCTCTTCATCCATGATACTACTCACAGCATCATCAAGAGTTAAATCATCCTTCATGGTGCTCGAAATTCCCGCACCGCGGTATTGTAGCTTTTCGGAAGAGAACATAAAAATAATAAAGCTTGAAGCTTCATATCTAAATTTATGCCTGCGGATTCTAATTGACCCGTGACTGCGTGAAACTATTAATATGCTCGCCACAAAATCTCTATCGGATAACTTCATATTAACCAGTTTCTTCAGCAAAAATACCGATTTGATGTGGATGGCTTCTCAAAAATATTTGTTAGAATATCCATGGCTTCTTTTGCAGTTTTTGCTTTCGCGATGTGGTACCTGTCTTTTCGTCAACCCTAGACGAATCGCACCTAACGCCTTTCGATCAAGAATTTTCCATCCGGCTTCGCCGTCGGATCCACTTCCGCCATCTCGGGTTTCCAACCCTCAAGTGGTGCATAGAGATCTTTTGATAAAGATAATCCTCTATTTGTAGTTTCCACCATCCGAAATCCTCTCCATTGAACTTATCGATTCTGATTTTATCTTCGCCATCCTGTTTGCTTTCAATCGAACGTCACCGAAAACCCTCAATGTTCTCGATTAGCCAACCCAAGCTCGATACCGTTGTTACGAAATCGCACGTCGATTCCGGAAAAATAACACTCGCAAACAATTCTCCGGACAGAATATAGTAATAAAAGAGCGGGAATCGGATGAACACGCCCAGAAAAATTTGTTATCGAAGTTCACCCAAACCCGGGCTACGTCTCCGCGCAGAGGCACTCTGCGAATCCACTAGACTTCGAAAAAGTTGGAATACAATGACGATCTTCTCTCAAGATCGGGTACAAAGAGATTGAGAACTCTCATCAAGAAAAAACTCACTTTTTTCTTCTCTCTTTTTCTTGTCTCTCTATTTCCTTTTTCAAATCTTGACGGCTAGGGTTTTGCCATCGCTAATATATAGGTACCACTTTTAACCTAAAAGGAAATCTAATAGAAAGACAAAAAAGCCCCTAAAAACAAATATTTGGCTTTATCTATAACAGTTGTCTCTGGTCCACTTGCTGGGCTTTGGAAGGTCTCACCTTTGTCATTTTGTTCTATGTTTATATTAGAAGATATGGATCTGTAAAACTGTGTAGTCGGCGCTGCAGGAAGCTGAAGCTTTTCAAGGGCTTCTACATGCTGACACGTGCAAGAGCTTGGTTCATATTTTCTTTGCTCGATGTGGAACTTCAAAGGTTTGAGTGGAGTCTACATTCTTCCGCATGATGTTGTCTGTTGTGAAATTGTAGAGATTTAACTGGCAAGTCTTATGCCTGTAGAGAATGAAGCATCTGTTTTTCGTTTTTATGGAATTAGTTTTAAAGCTGGAAGGTAGAAAATAATCACCTAAAAAAGGAACTTTTCTTATTACAAGTATTCAGGAATAGGAAACTGCTTTCTGATCCATTTCAAAAGCATTTCGTGTCTTCAACTTCTAAACAATTATATACAAGTTTCAGTGTACTGAACTACTTTTGTCACCTTAGTCTTTAATCCCACTTAAACAAAGGGAAGGTGAACCGAGTCATCCATGAAGTCATACTGAGGTGTAACCTGGGTAAATCCACTAACACAACCTTGAATATGGTCATTTGGAATGTAATGGGAAATCTTATTTGTCAAATTGCTTCGAGATAGTGAGTTTTTTTATTTATTTTCAGTCCTTTTTGGCAACGTATGAGCCTTAAGTGCATATCTCAGTTGAATGATTATCTTAATTTTTTTTTTCCTGATAATCCTCCGTTTCCTATGCTTTGTCATGTAATCTAGCAACACTTCTTGTCCGAATTGTGAACAGGTTCCAGGCATTACTGACAGAGGCTTGATGCCTAGGCAAGTGAGGAAAGTTGCTGTTGTTGGTGGAGGATTGATGGGCTCAGGAATAGCGACAGCATTGGTACTCAGCAATTATTCTTTGATACTCAAAGCAAATGATAGATCTTTGCAGGCTGGCATAGGCAGAGTGAAAGGTCAGAGCCGTCTTGACTTTGTGTTTGTGAGTGGCTTGATACGTTTTCCAGATTGCTCTAATTGTGTGTTGAAAAATGTTTAAGCTGAAAGAACTTGGAATCAGCTAATCTGCAGAGCCGTGTGAAGAAGGGCAACATGACGCAAGAGAAGTTTGAAAAAACAATGTCTCTTCTTAAGGGTGTGCTAGACTATGAGAGCTTCAAAGATGTGGACATGGTTATTGAGGTAGTATTAATATGGGGCTGTGGACAAATTTAAATGTGGGAAGGGTTAAGTATTAACTGTTACATGGTGGTGCTTTAAACAGGCTGTGACAGAGAATGTTTCACTAAAGCAACAAATTTTTGCGGATCTCGAGCAAAGTTGCCCACCTCATTGCATTCTTGCAACTAATACTTCCACAATTGACTTGAACCTCATTGGTGAGAAGACCAGGTCGCGGGACAGGATTATTGGTGCTCATTTCGTTAGGTAACATGATATGCACGTTTGTATTCATTTTTTTCAGTCATTGCCAATTTCTTCTTCTGCGCACCTCTGCTTTGGCTCAATTGCTGACTAATATTTCCATTGCAGTCCTGCTCATGTCATACCCTTACTAGAAATTGTACGTACTCAGCATACTTCTTCCCAGGTTATCATTGACCTGTTAGATGTTGGGAAGAAGATAAAGAAGACCCCAGTCGTGGTCAGGAATTGCACGGGCTTTGCTCTCAACAGGATGTTCTTCCCTTATACAATGGCAGCTATGCTGCTTGTCGAGCACGGGGCCAATCTCTATCAGATTGACAAAGTAATTACCAAATTTGGGCCAATGGGTCCATTCAGGTAGTTAACACATTTTGGGGGTGTATCTAAGCTGTTATTTTGAAAAAGAAACTCTCTATCATTCTGCTGAATGGTCTCATTTGTCTCACGTTTTGGTTGTTTGCAGATTGGTTGACCTTATTGGATTCGGCGTGGCTGTTGCAACTGGCTTGCAATTCGTCCAGAATTTTCCTGAACGAACTTATAAGTCAATGCTCGCTCCACTTCTACAGGAGGATAAGAGACTAGGTAAATAGAAAATGAATTGAAGCTTCAGGCAGTCAGGGACTTGTGATGTGCTGGCTGGAATCTTTTTCATCCTATGACATCTGACAACTTTGTTAATTTCTTGTTCCACTCCGTGACAGGTGAAGCAACCCGAAAAGGCTTCTACTTATATGGTGAGAGGAGAAAAGGTAGCCCTGATCCCGAGTTGAAAAAGTATGTTGAGAAAGCCAGGAGCATATCTGGTGTCTCTATTGACCCGAAGGTCTCTCTCTGTCTCTGTCTCTGTCTCTCACACGTTAAAATATCCTTCCTTAGCTATAAGTTAGTGGAGAAGTTTTACATCAGTGAATGTGGAAACAGCTTGTGAATTTTCCGGAGAAGGACATTGTGGAGATGACATTCTTCCCTGTAGTGAATGAGGCATGCCGGGTTCTTGATGAAGGCATTGCTGTTAAGGCAGCCGACCGACCTTGACATAGCTTCTGTAATGGGCATGGGTTTCCCACCTTACAGGTATTTATATTGGATTTATTTGTACATACCTTTATTTGTTTTAGCAAAACTTCTGAGTATCTGTTGAATATTGTTTCTGACAGGGGAGGCATTATGTTCTGGGCTGATTCTCTTGGATCCAAGTACATCTATTCGAGATTGGAAGTGGTCGCTTCTGTATGGAGGCTTCTTCAAGCCTTGCGCTTATTTGGCCAACAGGGCAGCCAAGGCATTTCCCCTGGTGAGAAATCTTATATTCTATAACAGTAGGGTTATTTACACACAAACTTTACTAATTCGAAGAGTTGCAATTTCGTAGCATGTCAAATGTCATGCTTGACATCTGAGATCCCCTAGTTTCTTGACTTGATGAGTTTCTTGTGGTTTACGATTTGAGCATTAATTTGTTTTCATTCCAACGGAGAGCTTGAATCCATGAATCAGTTCTATTAGGCATATATCTATTGCCCATCCTGATATTAGTCATGCGAAAATGAGAGCATAACAATTTCGCTTACCTGTGACTAGTAACTTTTGTTCTAACACGGGCTCTACTGTACTGCTGCAGGGTGCTCCATCTGGGCAAGCAAAATCTCGAATGTGAGATTCGAACTCACTCGTTTGCGTCGGGAGAAGCTTCTCTTTCAGGTCTGTTGTTTCAATATGTGATTCTCAGGAATTCTTAATAATGTTATTGTGGGGTAAGAGAGGGAAAGTGAGGAATTATCAGAGGTTATAGTCTTATACAGGCACTGATATCTAATAATTATCCACAGCTTCATCTCGAATACGTTGTGTTCTTTTTTTTTTTTTTTGGTGACCCAGGGAACCCGCCGCACGGCCGGCAGCCGGGGAGTAAACCCTGGGGAGGCACGCAGGAAACCACCACCCACGCACCCCGGGCAAGGCACCACGCAGCGCTTCAGCCTCCCTGCTTCGTAGGGGCTCGAAATCGGGACCTCCATCGTGGAGTCCAGCAGCCCTACCATCCACGCTGCAACGATGGGTGGTGAATACGTTGTGTTCTTGATTGTTCCATTCATCAAAATTTCGAGATTGACCTTCTAGATGGGTTTGTTGCATTTTGCTTTTGCTTATTTATGTTAGCCATAGAACTTGTAACAATAATTACAGCCGCCCTGATGAATAGGGGTGGCAAATGGATGGGTCAGATCGGGTATGGGTCGGGTCGAAAATGGGTTAACCCATATTTGACTTATTTAATCCGTTTTGACTTGTATTCTTGTAGTGTAAATCTATTGTCTCATACCCGACTTGTATCCGACCCGACCCGTATTACTAAAACCTACTTATTGTTAAAATATTTTTATGCAATACAAATTTTTTAACAATTTTTATGCAATGCAAATTTAATGGAAAACTTTTATAATTCTTTTTAAAATATTTTTTTAAAAATCGAATTTTAATTTTTAAAATATTTTAATTTTTAAAATATCATTTTTAATTTTAATAATTATTTTCTCTTTTTTTTTTCTTCTTCTTCGGCCGGCGATCGGCCATAGGCGAGATCGAGCTCGCTAGCGTCGGGCGAGGCTCAATCTCGCCAATCCGCAAGGCTAAGGCCTCGCTTGACGCCGGCGAGCTCAAGCCTCACCGGTCGTCGGCGAGGCCGAGCCTCGCCGAATCCGGCAAGACTCGAGCTCGCCGGCATCGGGCGAGGCTTGATCTTGCCAAATCTGGCGAGGCCGAGGCCTCGCTTGACACCGGTGAGCTTGAGCCTCGCCGGCGTCGGGCGAGGCTCGATCTCGCCAATCTGACGAGGTCGAGGCCCCACCCGATGCCGGCAAGCTATAGCCTTGCCAGTCGTCGGCGAGGCTGAGAGATCGAGCGAGGCTCAGTCGTTGGCGACCTTTGAGGGAGCGGCAGAGGCGGGCGGCGAAGGCGAGCGTCAGAGGCAGGCGGCAGAGGCGACTCGGAGGCGAGCCGCGACGGCGAGTGGTGGAGGCGGCTTGGAGGCAAGCGGCAGAGGGTTGTCAAAGGGCTGAAGAAAGTGAAGTTCATGTTTTTTAGGTTTTAAAAATGGGTTGAAAATAGGTCAGAACGTGTGATCCATTTTCGACCCATATAAAACTGAACTTAAAATGGGTCGAATGTGAGTTATGGCCTATTACCACTTTATAACCCACATTCGACCCGTTTGTGAAAAATATGGGTGCAACCTCTACTGATGAATAGGAGTGGGGTCAAGTTGTTCTCAGTTTTGCGGTGGAATGATCCTCTCGAGTCCAGGATTGTCGTTCTCAATTTCACGATGGTATGATCCACTTATGGTCTAGACTTACGCCATCTTTTTCCCCTGTGATTCTCAAGACGAGCCACACCACGAACCAGTCGGCTCCTTGAAACTAGAAGTGGATGCATGAGTTCGAGTGCGGTTTGAGATAGGTCTATCATGTGTCGATGCGAGTTTGGCTCCAGCGGATATAGTAAATGCAAAACTTTAACAAGTCAGAGAACAATAAATGAATTCTCTGTCCAGTCTTGTCAAATTAACTTCCATGCTTAGTGCGGAAGAAGCGAAGTTAGCATGGCTGAATTGTCTGTCTACGCATCACCATTTTCGGTTAAGTTTCGTGCGGTTAACGTCCGGTGTTTAGAACAATACGAAAGGATCAAACCGCGTGAACGGATAACATTCTCTCTTCCGACAACTTGTGGAGATCTGGGGTCATGTGGTTCTCATTCCGGAGTTCAAGTCGTGACTCTCTTCCTAGCAAGATGATATGCGGAATACGTTTGTCCGGTGCCGGTCCAGAAGAGCGGTCTTGGTGGGTAATTGTCGCCGCGAACTTTATGGCATTCTTGATCATAATTCTGCAGTTGCGTTCTTGGAATATCGACTCACTCATCTTTATGGCGCGGCATGCATGAGACGCTCGGCCGAACTTAATGTCGCTGGACAAATATTAGCTAGCAATGCACAGCACATCCAATAGTCATACCAGACGGTCTTCGTGCTTTCTTCGGCTGCTCCGCACTGAAGTAGGAGGATAAACGCCGTCTTACGAGCCTCTTCCTTTGATTAAGGCTGAAATTGGTGGCCTAAGATCGACCATAAAATCTTGTACGATGAAACAGGGTCATTGAACTGTGGAAGACATGTTTATTAAAATGACGCACGTTGGAGCAACGGTATCCGTGCGTTTTCGTCACGTCCACTGTCAAATTGATGGCCGATGGGTCGCGTCAAGGCGATTTGAAGCTGTGTGGATCCAATAAGGCAAAAGGGAAAAGGGAAAGAGGAAAAGGATAATGAGAAGCTTCGCTCAACTATATCTTCTCCACTCTAGAGAGGACCGTAACTTTCGGATCGTGTCGTGTTTTGTATCTTTGCTTTGGAGAACGTGGGGCTCGTTTTTCCTGTTGAGTATGGGACAGGGGCATGGGAGTTAATTACTTCACCCCTAGAATTTTACAACTACTCTATTTGTTATGAATTGACATGAAAATTAATGAATCTTGCAATTCAATATCACGTGCGAGAGGAAAACATTACTAGAAAAATCAATGAGGAATTATAAAGACATTTTTTTTTGTCTATGTTGGTCCCTCTAAATAATGGTATATTGTCCATGGAGAGAGCTAACAGCCGAGATATTCATTATGAATTCGAAGAAGTGTAGAGTTTCCAAACACTCAACATCGCAAGTATTTTTGGCCTTGGATAACACTAGAGAGATTCTCAATTGTGTTTATTCACAATCTTTCACAATATTTTCACCAATTCAAATTAAACAATCCAACAAACTCAAGTCTTAAATTGAGTGGAGCCCTCTTTACTTCGGTTGAACCATGTTCATATCTAATTTCTTGGTTGTCCATTATTGATTTATTTGACAATTTTGTTCTCTCGCATTTGGTACTTAATTGCAAGAATGATTACTTATATGCTCATAACAATTGGTGTCAAAACTTTTATTACATCAACCAACTCAACGATTGTTACCAGAGTCAAGATTAGGGTTTCTAGAATATATTTGAGGCTTTATCTTGCCTAATCATTTTGTGGAATATTGGGTTTGCAATTATATCTAGAGTGAGAGTTAAAGATTGAGAAGTTCAACTGGAGGAACAATTTTAGATGAATAGCATTAAGATGTATGCCATATTAATAACCCAAGGTTTAGCGAAGGTTTTGGATGGCAAATATTAAATTACTTGAAAGGATGAATGAGGGATGAATGAGGCTAATAAGGTCAAGTTAATGGAAAAGATGAAAAGGATTATCTTAATGAATCTGTTGGATGAGGTGTTGATGCAAGTGATATTAGAGTTAATGGTTGATTGTGGCCTAATTGCAATGTATATCGGTGTATGGTGGATATCAAAAAGAAAATCTGTGATATGACTCCTTAATTAATGTGGTAAATGATGCCCCTCGACTTCTTTCAAAGTTGTGCTAGGCCAATTATTGATTTCTTTGGTAAATTTTGTTCTCTTGCGTTTAATATTGAATTGCAAGATATGTTCACTTCTGCGCTCACAATGATCGGTATCAAAGCTTTTATTGCATCAACCCAACACAACAATTGTTATTAGGGGTGATTGGTTCCAAAGTTGAGAGGTTGTCAGAATTGGAAATTGAAACTTATCATGTTATAACTTGTTCTTAGTTTTAGACCTTGGAACCTACCCTGTTTGGCTGGAATCGATTCTAGAACTTATCTTATTTTTTTGGTTAGGTTTCGGGGTCTACTCAAGAACCTTTTTTTTTTCCGTTCCTTTTTTATGTTTGTTTTTTATAGCAAAATCATATGAGGTTATAAGCAATAAAATGGTTCCAAATAAAAGATGAACAACAAAAGTCCCTATTTGCCAAAAATAACAATTCATAAACTGAACATGTGGTCACGTACAATTATAAACAATAAAAAGTTTAAACACATAACATAAAACATAAATTATAAATTTCCATTTCCCATTCATCCATAAAAATTTAGGATAAGAGGAAGGATTGACAAGGAGTTCCAAAACACAGCGATCTGTGTCGATTCTCGAGTTGGTATTCACTCAAAATCTACTCCCGGTTCCAAAAATTTGGAACCTATTCCTAGACTGATTCCAAGGAGAATCAATTCGGAGACATGTTTTTTGGATGGTCTGATTTAGTTCCCTAGTAAAGCCGGTCCAATTGCACACCCCTAATTGTTACCGCGGCCAAGATTAGGGTTTGAGAATTCATTTGAGGCTTTTTCTTGTCTGATCATTTTGTGGAATACAATGTTTGCAATTATGTCTAGAGTGAGAGTTGAAATTTAGAAGTTTAAAGGGAGGGACAATCTTAGTTTTGGAGCATTAAAATATAGACCATATTAATGACCTAAGGTTTAGTAAAAATTTAGATGATAAAAATTAAGTTACTTGAAACGATGAATGAGGCCAATGAAGTTGAGTTAATGGAAAAGACGAAAATGATTATCTTATCGAACCTGTTGGATGAGGTGTTAATGCAAATGGTATTAAAGTTAATGGTTGATCGTGACTCAATACCAATGAATATCAGCATTTGGTAGATATCGGAAAGAAAATCTCTAACATGACTTCTTCAATTTTTATGTGGTAAATGGTGCCCCTTGGCTTCTCTCTAAGCTGTGCTAGGCTAATGTAATTGAGGTGGAGTTTGAAGGGTAAATGTTGTCCTCACAACATATACCAAACTTGTTTGAGACAAGGTGGTCATTTTCGAGTTTAGAAAATATTGATAGGCAAGGATACCTAGATTAAGAAGGAGCGGCCTTAACAGTAGTGACTTAAATGTGGGGGAGAGAGTTGTTAAGATGCATAGGTAAGGGTCTTAGGCAAAAAAGTCTTTTAATCAAGGATGCAATTTAATATGAAGCACCCAATATATTTTAATTGTCTATAATTCATTGGTCTAAGTTTACTAATAAATATGAGTTCAAGTGGATACATTAATAGATTCGGACTTAGGCTCTCCTTCAACGATATCTCTGAATGAAGTATTGAATTCCTAGGGCATCGACTCAACACAACACACTATTCATATGAATTCGTTATAAGTTTATAACATGTTTTCCATTTAAAGAAAATAACATAGCTATAAAGTTTAAGAAATATCTATAGCAAACGGGGAAACAGAGGAGTTAATGTGGGTGAAAAAGTAACTTGGAGAAGGGTCCATTGAATTTGAGAAGCACTTATGGATGTAAAGACACCCCTACACATTAAATAAGATAATAAAACTAGCTCAACTAGTTTGGAAAGTTTTGGCTACCAAAATTTTATTTACAAAGTAATAAATCAAATTTTCAAGGGATAGAATCCATTCGAGCAATCAACAATAATTTGTCTGTAACAACCCTTTCTAAGTCAATCCATGATATTTCTTCTAATATTTCTAATTTTATTAAAAGACTATCATCTTAATAGAGATCTACCCTTAACATAAGATCTGTTCTGTTTTACATAGATCAAGTGTATCTAATAATCAATAAGGAACAAGAATGTTGTCTCGAGACAAATTGATGAGATACTCATGTTTATTTTAATTGATATCCCTTTGTTCAATTCATGAATAGGGCAAATTATTTGAGGCATATTTAATTATAATCGACTTATTATAACAAGCATCTAACTTGACGGGAGAGGAATCTTCCTTGCAGCAAAATTTTTCCTTCTGGAAGACCTGCAAATCCAATTCAGAATTTTTGGTGAGGCAGCAGGAAGAAATACTTTTACATGAAGAAGCAAAGCTTTTAAGAAATGATGGGGATTTCTGTTTATGGGGCCTGTTAGATTTCAAAGACTAGTAGATTCTTCTGAATGCCTATGCAATAGGTAGGCCTGACCCCAAAATATAGGGGCATCATCGGCTTGTCTCGTTTGCCAAAATTAATTTATTTTTTACTTTTAAAGGCTGAAAGGACACGGCCTTTCACGTGCTCATGGGGGCTCCCCCCGAACCTTCCGTAGGAACCTCAATGCCATCATTTTTTTTTTTTCTCTCCTTCCTTTTTCCTTTTTTTTTTTTCCTCCCTTTTAAAAAAAATTATATCTTTCTTGATAGGACAACAGCTGAGAGATTTTGCCCCTTTTTCCAAGAGATATTTAGATTTGGAATTTTCTGCCTTATAAAGAGAATTATGTTTCTTACCAAAAAAAGAATTATGTTAAGTTGTTTTGCAGAAATATGCCATCTCTCAATTATTTACTTAGAGGGTTGTTTCTTGATGATAATATAGTTATTTATATAAATGATATCGATCATGACGACGGATATAATGTGCCTAGAATACAAAAGGAATCTGAATTGGTTATAAATTAGTGATTAATTTTTTGAATAGTTCTATCTCTTTGGCTAGTTTCTTATTTTTCAGGACGAATCATTTGTGAATTATCATATTTTTTTTTGTGTGGCTCAATGACATGTAGGTTGAATATATATAATAATCTTAGCAAGGACATACAAATAGGAGATGATGCAGAGAATTTTGTGGTAGCATAATCTGTTTATGTGACCTTTTGTCCTCTTTGAAAAAGAAATTCTATTAGTTTTAATTTATGATGATTATATCATTTATTGGACGAGCAAGTGAGTAAGTCTTTTTTTATAAAACAAATATTGGGACGTGCGGAATCAAGCACATAATTTATTAATTTAGTTTTAAAGCAAAAAATAGAAAACAATCCCAAGAAAACTCCGTATAATTTGTGCGGAACAGTTTCAATTAGTTTTGATTTGTGATGATTATACTATTTTTTCAGATGAGTGGGTGAGTTTTTGTCTTTCTCAAAAAAAACATTGAGACGTGTGGAATCAAGCATATAATTTCATTCATTTATTTTTATGGCAAAACAAAAAAAATCCCAAGAAAACTCCAAAGAGTAAGAACAAAAAAGAAAAAAGAAAAATCTGTAAACTAATAAGCAGAAGAGAAGTCATGGGCATGATCATCGTCTCCATTTTCCCAAGCAGTATCAGCTCCCTTGTCTTCCCTCTTCCACCCCATCTCATCTGTCTCTCTCTCTCTCTCTCTCTCTCTCTCTCTCTCTTGCTTTGACCAGTCTTGTTCCCTCATCCTTGTCCTCTCCTCTTCATCTCTCTCTCTCTCTCTCTCACTCTCTCACATCAAGAACTGTACTGCAGCAGAGGGAAGTGAGAACTCAAGAACACCCACAAGGAAGAAGCTGCAGGCGACCCATATGCGTGATCGAAGCGGCTGAGGTAGACAAGTGAAGCAGAGATGGAGAATCTCAAAGCGGCGGCGGTGGACGTGGGCGCCGACGGCATGCACTGCGCCTTCCACCCTTACCACGCCGGGGGCGGCGGCGGCGGCGGAATCTGCGCCTTCTGCCTCCAGGAGAAGCTCGGCGAGCTCGTCTCCTCGTCCCACTCCTTCCCGAGCCAACGCAACTCGTCCCCGTCGCCTTCTCCTTCCTTCAGATCCAACGACGTCGGCCCTTCGGCGCTGTCGTTCGCTGCTTCTTCCTCGATGCCCCGCCAAGCCCACGGCGCGCACCACGCCAAGCACTCGAAGGTCGCTTCCTTTCTGGCCAAGAAGAAGAAGAAAGAGGCGGCGGCGGAGGAGGGGAAGGAGGAGGAGGCGCCGAGCGCGGTGTTCCAGAGGAGCAGGTCCATAGCCTTCTCTGCTGCCACTCCTCAGAGTTGCCATTTTTACGACGGTGGGCATGTTTATAGCCCCAG
This sequence comes from Eucalyptus brandiana, assembly GCA_014182725.1. Taxonomy (NCBI): domain Eukaryota; kingdom Viridiplantae; phylum Streptophyta; class Magnoliopsida; order Myrtales; family Myrtaceae; genus Eucalyptus; species Eucalyptus brandiana. The sequence goes on along the minus strand of CM024675.1, from coordinate 54,109,105 downwards.
GAAGAGAGGTGGGTTCTGGTCTTTCATCTCTCTCTCCTCCTCTGCAAGGCCGCACAATGCGAGAGACAGAGACGCAGGGCATTCTCTGTCCAGGACAGGGCAAGTCGTGGTCGAAGAGGATAATGTTGTCGTCGTCGCTGCCAACAGTGGCGTCTCTGCTTCCTCTTACGAGAACAATAACAAGGTCTCGAGATCCAGATCTGTGGGGTGCGGGAGCAGGAGCTTCTCGGGGGACTTCTTTGAGAGGATCTCCACTGGGTTCATTGGGGACTGCACGACTCTGAGGAGGGTGGAGTCGCACAGAGAAGGCAAGCCACCCAGAGCCTCCACATCCACCGCCACCTCAGAGGCTCACCATCATCATCATCCTCATCAGTGCATGAAGGAGAGGGTCAGGTGCGGCGGGATCTTTGGTGGGTTTGCGATTGCCAACGCCGCCAACTCATCCTCCTCCATCTCATCATCCTCGGCATCTTCCTCGTCCTACTGGGTCCCGTCGTCCTCCAATTCAGCTGAAGACAATGTCAATCACATCGGCGCGTCATCAAAGCCAGCAGTTTATCCCCACCATCATGGCAGGAGCAGGAGTTGGGGCTGGGCTCTCGCGAGCCCCATGAGAGCCTTCAGCAGGCCTTCTTCTTCAGGGAAGAGAAACGCTGGTGCTGCCGTCAAGCCGTCTTCAGGCATGAACGGAGCTTCCATACTAGCTGTCGGAGGCTGAGAGAGAAGGGGCGTTTGTTAGCCCCAGTCTGATGTCTTATACATAAATCAGTCATTTTACAGTGCTTGTTGATAAGGTCTCTGTTTCATTAGTTTCAGCTTGCATTACAATGTAGCACTTGATCCCCGCTTCTTCTCTGAGCTCATTTATGTTTCTTTCTTATTCAGTGAAATGCTTATATGTGTTGGTTTTGAGAGTGACCCATCTGCCACCTCTCTCTCTCACTCCCTCTGTGTGTCCTCTTTCTGGGGAGGTAGAGAGAGCATCCAAGAGTCCCCATGTGATTGTTCAATTGTCTATCTTACTTGATTTTTGTATTCATTGTAGTGCTAATTGTTTTCATAAGTTGTTGAATCGTTGATGGAATGGTCAATGGTTGCGAAGTGTTTATTTATTACAAGAGCAGTGTAATGTTGGAGAGGGGGCTGGGAGGGGATTTTACTTTGGGGTTTGGGGGGGGGGTCACATGGACACACGTGTTTGGTCTTGGGTTAATACAAATTTAAGCAGGGCTTGTCTGGCATGTTCAGCAGCTGTACACAGAGCATTCATAAGCAGCTCACTGGTTTTGGGATTAGAAAACTCTTCACTGCTGTTTTGGTCATGATTGACACGAGAATGCAGAACCACAGACAATTTGGTTGAAAAACATTGACGAATGATGCCAAAAGTTGGAGGAGAAACTGAACTGTTCCAGCTTGTCCTGTTGTAGTAGCAAGAGAGTATGGAAGAACAGAGTGGGAAGGGAGAAGATAGAATGTGTCGGTCCGGCCTCCCCCTGCTTGCTTCCTTACCTACTAGGACTTATTTGTCCTTTTGGCGATGTCTGTGGGTAAAGGACGGCTCCATTTGCAAAATCAAAATACGATTATTTTGCTGAAATTCAAGGTTAGGGAAAGATTTTTTTATAATTTTAATCATTTCATTTGCAAAAATAAGTTCATGAAAGAATCTATTTTGATGATTAACAGAACTGTTGGGGCATATGCAATATCTTCTCGAAATTAATACACCCCGAATATTTTTACTGATTTGCCTATGTTTCATATCAAAGGTGGCAACTCGGCTTGACCCAAAAAGAAAGAAAAAACCTTACCTTTGTCGTCATCAAATATAATTTTGATCAACCTTTTGAATTGAATTCTTCAATATGTATGGAAAGCAATCAAATTGTTTGTCACTAATTCCATTTTAAAACTCCAATCGCATGATGGGTTGAGAAGTCATTGAAAACAACCATGATGTGCCAAATTCCATTTATATTTCTCGTTGAGTCTCTCTTTTCAAGAGATATGGGATAAGAGAGCAAGAAGAGGTTGGCCACTAAAACCACAAATTTTTCTCCTTTTCGTTTGGCCATACACCAGAAAATTTAGATAGAAAGGAGGAGGAAGTGAAAATGTGGATCCCATCCATCATTATGATCCAAGAAAGGGACTGATGATGATCGATGATGATGCAGGGGAGAAGCTTGGAAAAGTTTTTTGGAAAGGGTAGAGATGGCGACGGAAGAAGCCGTGAAGTACAAAGTGGAGAAGAGAAAGGACGTGGGGAAGGAAAAGCTATGGACCACCCCATCCCCATCCCCCACCCCAAAAATGTGGAGAAATTATTTGACCAATTTAGGATGTGAAAATGCCTCGACGGATTTGGCAAAAAGAAGCAAAAAAGAGAAGAAAAGGGAAAAAAGAAAATAAGAGAAAAACTAGGCATGAAATCTGTGGTGAGAAAGGAGGAGTGGATGCATATATAAATATATATAATGTACATGTTTATACTTTTTTTAAGATAATTACAAAATATTTGGATCGATTTCATTGATGGTCATGAGAGTTTAGGGCATTTTAGTATTAATTCCCTGAATTTTGAATCCACGAAATGGCACTGAAGTTTCCATTGTTTCTGCAACAAGGATCTGAGACATTTTTTTGGCAAATCACTAAAGCGGTGGAAACATGGCTAATTTTGTCGACTTCGCGTCATTGTTATATGTGTATCACAAACTAATCGATCTACAACGACAAGATCTACGAATTTTGCTAACGAATTTTTTGGAGTACTTGTGAAACGTCCACATCAAAAAATTGTCATTTCTAAGACATTGTTCTCCTTGTGCTATGTATGATCAGTGATTGAAAACAAAAATCTCTCGTTGTTGATATGATTACCGAGTCTCACGAGAACGGTTGTTATCAAGACTTTTCTATTATTCTTTAGTATTATTGTAAAGGGTTGAATTTAGGCTTCAAGCTCCCCGACATGGGTATGTCAAAATAAAATATAGTCTGTCTGTAAGTCCAACTAACATATGAATACCAGTACCACATAGGTGATGAGTACTCATAACAATGTAATTGAGGTAAAAAATGATCAAATAAGATCAATTAAAATGGAAGGATGGAAATTTCAGTGGGTCAATCTATTGTACGCTCACACAGAGACTTCTCCAAAAAGTTAGAAGGTGAAAGAATTTTCCGATATTGTAGGTTTTATGAATCACTAAGATCCCAAGAGCCATGTTTTGAGAAATTGACTCGGAGACATCAATTAGGTCCCCCAATTAGTGGATCGTTGCTCACAAAGGTATATAAACTAAAATCAAGAGGAATTTGCCATTGCATTTGTATGAACCACGTTCACGGAAAAGCTTTATCCAATCAACATGACCCTGCTGATGATCCCTGATTAAAATAAGCTAATAGTGAGTGCATATATTGCAGAAAGAACTCGCAAATACGTACTTTTCCAATATTTGATACATCAAATTAACAAGGATTTGACCACGGCCGACCTTATCCTCCATCACATGTTTTGAAATAGTTTTTTCAATCTCTAACGTGGAAAAATAAACCAAGAATTCTCTTTCTTTGTCATCAATCCTTTGGTTTAGTGACCTAATCTCTATCTAACATAGGCCTACCCTTTATTCGCTTACAAATTTTACTTTGGAGGATTGACCATGAACTTGGACGCCACGATGCGGGTGATGCCCGGCAAGTCAGCCGTGGCCTTCCCGGCGAACTGCAAGGTGGATCGGAGCCCAAAGGCCGGGAAGCTTGGGGTTGCAAGTGAAGAGAGGAGTCATGACCACCGCGAGGTAGTTGTTGAGCAGTGAAGAGGGGAAAAGTGCCAAAAAAGTTATAAACCTTTTGTTTTTGTACAAATTTAATCCTAAACCTTTTTTTGGTGCCGATTTAGTCCTAAACATTTTTACGTTGTGCCAATTCAGTCCTTTCCGGCCAATTTTGGCCGGAATTTGCTGACTGGACGCCGGCCGGCTGACGTGGCCTCTTCAGCGCTGACGTGGACTACATTTAATAATATTTTAATATTTTTAATATTTTTAATATTTAATTTTTTTTTTCTTCTTTTTTTTTCTTTTTGTCTTCTCATCTTCTTCCTCCAGCCAGTCGCCGGACCTCGGCGACCGGCCGGAGGAGACGGCCGGTGAGGTCGAGGTCGACCTCGCCAGTGGCCGCGAGGGTGGCCTCGGGCCGGGCGGCGAGGCTCGCCCTTGTCGAATCTGGCGAGGATTGAGCCTCGCCCATGGCCGGTGAGGCCACCCTCGAGGCCTAGGCGGCAAGGGCGAGCCTCGCCAGCTCAGCGCGTGGAGCATGGGGAGGAGAGCGAAGCCGACGGTGGCGAAGCTCGGCGAAGGAGACGACGCGGAGAACGAGCCGAAGTCCGTGGTGCCGCTCGGCGGCAGCGACGACGACGACGACGACGAGGAAGCGAACGAAGACCTGAGCCTGAAAATCGTCGAGAAGGCGCTCTCGGCGCGCGCCGCGAAGCTCGCCTCCACGCTGCCGGGCGTCGACGTGTCGGAGGAGGACGACGATAGGCCTCGGTTCCGTAAGACCTCGAGGACCGAATCCGGGAATTTGGCCACCTCCTCGCGCCGAGCTGGCGAGGCTCGACCTCGCCAGATCCGACGAGGGCGAGGCTTGCCGCCCGGGCCTCGAGGGCGGCCTCGAGCCCGGCGGGCGAGGCTCACCCTCGCGGGATCCGGTGAGGTCGACCTCGACCTCGCTGGCCGTCGCCTCCGGCCGGTCGCCGAGGTCCGGCGACCGGCTGGAGGAAGAAGATGAGAAGACAAAAGGAAAAAAAAAAAAAAAAAAAAAATTAAAAATTAAAAACTAAAAAAAAAAAAAAAAATATATTAAAATATTAAAATATTAAAATATTAAAACATTATTAAAAGTAGTCCACATCAGCGCTGATAAGGCCACGTCAGTCGCCCGGCGTCCAGTCAGCAAATTCCGGCAAAAATTGATCAGAAAGGACTGAATTGGTACAACGTAAAAAGGTTTAGGACCAAAAACCACTAGGATTCGCCCCTGATGGATTTAATTGGTGATGGGCTTAAGGCCCGTCCGCCCATGCTGGGCCCAAAAAGCCTGGCCCACGGGAATAGGGCCCGTGGATGGGGGAAGGTATAAAAGGGAGGAGAGAGAGAGAGATGGCACCTGTTGTAATCGACGTACGTTCCTTTTCCCGCGCTCTCTCTCTCAAAAACAAAAAGGAACAGTAAGCAAACGGCTACACTGTCTTCCCTTCAAGGCGCCATCGGATCGAACAGGACCAGGTTTTCTTCCTCTAATCGGCATTGGTGTTTAATCTGTGGCTAACAAGGTACGCTCGAATCCGTGGTGTGCTTTACGATCGGTGATACGTGTTATTCCCGGGCTTCGTCTTCCGCATTGATTTAGGGGTTCGATTTAGTGTCGAATCCGGTTTTTCGGGGATCCGTTATTCCACATTGGTATCAGAGCCCTAGTTCACGTTTTCCCAATCAATTTGATGTTTTTTGATTGAATTTTCGCGAAGAAATTCTCGGCCATACGGATCGAGGCAAAAATCCCGACACCCGAGCGCTGTTCGGCCATTTTTCTGAGTTTTCGTAAGTCGAAAACGAATTCTGAAGGAACTAGGTGAAAGGCGACGTCGAGACGAGTCCGGCAACATGTCGCCCGCCGCCAGGAGACGCCGCACGCGCCCACACGCGCGGCCGGAAGGCGCTGCGCGTGGGCGCGACGCACCAAGAAGCGCTGGCTTCGCCAGCACATGCGACACACGCGCCGGTGACGAACCGGCACGTGCGCGTAGGCGACCGGCGAAACGGCACGCGCCGGTTGGCGAACCGACGCGTGCTGACGTCACGTGCTGACGTCATCCAACGGTTAGTAACCGCTAGGATGACGTCATCAATGACGTCAGCGATGACGTCGTTAGCCGGGCGGCGACCCGACCGGAGACCCGACCCGACCCGACTTGCGGACGCAGGCACGCGCGTGGCACGTGCCGGCTGACGTCTGCGTGACGTCAGCCCGCGCATGCGCGCGGCACGTGCGTCGGTCCGCCCGAGCGGTTCGACCGGCCCGACCGGTCCGTCCGGTCCAACGACCGTTGACCGTTGACCGACGACCGTTGATCGTTGACTTTGACAGTTGACTTTGACCGTTGACCGTTGACCAGGAAAAAAAAAAAGAAGGAATTTGTTTATTTTTTTTAATCATGCCTATGTGGGTTATAAGTAATCCATTTTTTTTTATTATGCATTTGTTGCATGGATGTGCATTTGTTGCATGAATTTTGGAAAATTATGTATTTTCCCTTATTTTTATTATGGATTATAAGTTATCCATTTTTAGTTCTGCATTTGTTGCAGGAACTATGATGCGTTATGCAAGGATACCTGCAATCCCGAGAACGGACGAGGGAAATGCAAGACTTAGAAGACTAATGTCAGAATTAGCTAATTATCGGTGGCATGATGGTGATTTAGTATCACATGTGGTCAAGGTCAATCGGATGATACGAAATCATCCTGGAATGGTTATCTTATGCCGGATTTTGAGAAGGTGCCGGCTTTGATGAACACTCTTCCACCCGAATGGCAAGCGGTGTTGGATCGGCTATGGGAGGTCAACGTGGTCCCGGGTTATAGGAGGCTGGTGGAAGCTTTTGTAAGAGAGTACTATAGGATTGAGTTGGCCAAAACTTCAATCCTTAGATTGAGCGCTACATGGCGCCGAGTGAATGCGCCTTGGAGGCGACATGAAAGCTCTCCAAAAGTTTTTCCTTGGTTGGCAAATGTGCCTTCAGTTTTCTCAGATGCTTTGACTGATAAATTAGAAGGGACATTCCCTATTTATTCCTTGGATTAATTTGAGATGTTTTTTATGTGAATATCTCTTTCTATGTTGATAATTTACTTTGAATATATTGCTTAGTGTAATGTATGGTTGTATTAAAATGAAAGCATTGTTATTCTATTGGATGTTAGATATTGTTGCTTTCTATTATTGCTTTGTTCTTTGTGGGTAATTAGTCAGTGGGTAGTTTTAGAAGCTTTTGTAGCTTCATAGAATTGATTTTGCATATGACAATCATATTAATAATAGTTTTGAGTTAGGATTTTTGGAGGATGATTGGAAATGTAGTAACCTTTTGATTCTGAAACCTTACTTAAGATTATTCATTGATATGATGGGTCTATGTAAATAGGGATGCATAAATGATAGGCATTAATTATTCGTGCATGTATGTCGATGTGTTCGAGATTAATGATTTCAAAACTAAGAACGTAATTGCCGATATGAACGGCGACAATTGTGAAATATTGAATATGAAGATTCAATATGTGCTGGAAAAGCAAGAAGCACTAGAAGCTCTTGACCATGTTATGGAAGATCTTAAGGATGTCATGCGCCACCTTGAGCTAGAAGAGGACCGCCTAACGGTATTTGAGCCGAAAATAGACATTTGCTATCTTTGGTTCTAGCTCGAAAGGGCTTTGTGCTCTAAGCGCAAACGTATTGATTCGTTCAATATGTGGAAATGCAAAGGATCAAGTCCTTATTACAAGAAATCAAGAGTTAACCAACACAAGAGAGGAAAACGTCCTCAAGTGAAGAAAATGTCAAGGGTGAGGTGTTACAATTGTGACAAGAAATGTCACTATGCTTGCAAATCGTTGTGAGTCAAAAAAAGTCAACACCTCTTGTACATTTGAGAACTTTGCTTATGTGTCAAGTTCAATATTATTGGCTGAATCCAATCCTTTGTGGACTGTAGATTCAGGAGCGACAGATCATGTAGCAAAGGATAGAGGATCCTTCGTGGAATTCCGACGAAACCAACTGGAACTAAGTGGATCTATATTGGAAATAACTCCAGAGCTGAAGTTAAAGGGATTGGCACATGCCAATTGAACATGCATGGTGGACGCATCTTGATGTTCTATATTCTCTGGAGATTCGTCGAAATTTAGTGTCTGTCTTAATGTTGGTTAAGCTTGTTTTTGGTATGAACTTCCATAATAAATGTGTAGATTTGTGTTTAGATACAAACTACTATGGTTGTGGTCACTTACTGAATGGTTTTATTGTACTAAGTATTGACTGTGATGATGTCAATATGTTATTCCCTTGTTTCACGTCTTCTACCTTATATGATAATGATGTGAATATGGTGGCATGTTAGACTTGGTCATATGGGCCAACAACATATGAATAGATTAGCCAAAGAGGGCTTGTTGGGCAATATTGAAAAAGTCGATTTGTCCATAAGTGAGCATTGCCTAATAGGGAAAATGACAAGGAAACCATTTGGAAAAGGTAAAAGAGCTGAATTTCCTCTGCATTTAATCCATTTGGGCGTCTGTGGTTCAATGAATGTGAGAGGAAAGCAATGGGCTGTTTATTTCATCACTTTTTTTATAGATGATTATACTCGAGTCGGATATGTCTATTTGATTTCTCATAAATCTGAAGCATAAGTTGTTTCAAAAGGTTTATGAACCTGGCAAAAAATCAATTAGACAAGAAAATAAAAGTATTTAGATCCGATCGAGGTTGAGAATATTTATCTGATAAGTTCAGAAAATTATGTGATGAAAAAGGAATAGAAAGATAGTTGTCTATTCCATATACTTCTCAACAAAATGGTGTTGCAGAGAGAATAAACAGAATCCTACTAGAATGGTTAGGTCCAAGATGGCACATGCTAACTTACCTATCACTTTTTGGAGTGATGTGTTGTTAACTGCTGCCTATATACTTAACCGGGTGCCTTCCAAATCAGTTATTTCCACTTCATATGAGTTATGGACAGTTAGAAAACCGGATTTAAGTTTTCTTAAGCCATGGGGTTGTGCTGCCTATATTCATGAGTCATCTCACAAGTTTGGGAAATTGGGTTCCAAAGGAAATAAGAGTATTTTCATGAGATACTGCGAATACTCGAAAGGGTATGTGTTCATACGTGAGCAGGAAAGTGGGAGTATAACTGAATTTGAATCACGGGATGTCACATCCTTAGTGGATGAATTTCCTAAGAAGGGCGAAATAAGGGAATATTGTTCCCTATTTGAAATCTTGGATCAAGATAATGATGTAAGTGGAATTCGTCCAAGTGGGAGTAATATGAGAAGTGATGAATTAATTTCAACTCATTCTCAATTGCAACCATATGATGAGATGTCGTTATCATTATCTAATCCTAGTGGGAGCATAATGGAGAATGATGTGCTAAGTGTGCAATTTTCCATACGGTGAACAAGTTACTAAAGTATTCCCCGTCGACGTTTTGACATTGAAGGGGAAACTTTTATGATTGCTCCACAAGATGAGGATGAGCCAAGAAATAATTAATAAGGCTCTAAATTGCCCTAGTAAGGAAAAATGGATTCATGCAATGGAAGAGGAAATGGAGTCAATGAAGTCAAACCATGTTTAGGAACCTGGTTGATCTTCCAAAAGGACGCTTGAGCTATTGGGAACAACCGGGTTCTCAAAATAAAGCGAAAGGCGATGGCTCGATAGAAAGGCATAAGGCCCGCCTTGTGGCGAAGGGGTATAATCAACGAAGTAATTGATTATGAAGATACATTTTCTCCTGTAGTGAGATTTACCTCGATTCGCATTATTCTGGCAATAGTGGTTAGTATGGATCTTGAGTTACATCAAATGGATGTAAAGACTGCTTTCCTCAATGGAGAACTAGAGGAAAAACTATATATGGAACAACCCGCTGGTTTCATAGTGGAAGGCCAAGAAGGTAAGGTATGTCGACTTTTGAGGTCGATATATGGTCTTAAACAGTCATCGAAATAATGATATATACGTTTTTCATAATGCCATAATGGCATATGATTTTACAATGATAGATGAGGATCATTGTGTATATATCAAAAAATCCAATGATCAATTTGTGATCATATCATTATATGTTGATGATATACTAATTGCTGGAAACAATATGGAGTTTGTTAATACTCTCAAGAGTTGGTTGTCTTCCAATTTTGAGATGAAAGACACGGGTGATGTTGCATACACTCTTGGAGTTAAGATTTCAAGAGATCGTTGTCTCTTTCGCAAGAATCATATATAAATAAGATTCTTGAACGATTTCGTATGCCGATTGTAAACCCATAGACACTCCTATTGCAAAAAGGTGAAGGATTGAGCCATAGTCTGTGTCCAAGGACTCCACAAGAGAAGGAACAAACGAAATATGTTCCTTATGCTAGTGCTATTAGAAGCTTTATGTACGCTATGATGTGTACAAGACCTGAAATATGTTTTGCAGTTGGAATGGTGAGTAGTTACCAATCCAATCCAGGTCAAGCACAATTGAAAGTCGTTATGAAAATACTAAGGTATCTAAAGGTGACTGTTGATTATACGTTGAGTTATCAAGGAAAGGATCTGCGACTCTAAGGCTATCCTGATGCTGATTGGGGAGGAGGTTTAAATGAAAGGAAATCTACCTCTAGGTTTGTTTTTCTTACTAAATGATGGCACTATATGTTGGAGCTGTAAGAAATAAACATGCATAGCCTTGTCCACGATAGAAATTGAGTTCGTGGCATTATCAGCAGTAGTATAAGAAGATGTTTGGCTTTAGAGATTTTTGGATTGTTTAGGTGTTATTGGAAGTGCTGCAGATTCATTGTTGGTTAACTGTGATAGCCAACCAGCAAAAGTATACACCAAAGATCTAAAATATCATGGCAAGACCAAACATATAGATACCAAGTATAATCTTGTCAAGGATATGGTTGCACGAAAAGAAGTGAACTTACAGTACATATCTACGCATAGAATGGTAGCAGATCCTATGACAAAGCCAATACTTAGAGATATGTTTTTGTGGCCATATGAAATCTCTAAGGTTACGTAGAAGCTGATGTACTGAATATTGTAATTTCCCTAAGTGTTCATAATTTGATGAATTTGTGTTTTCATCATTAATGCCTATGAATCTTTGTTTGATCTTTATGCATCTTAATGCTCAATGCATTATTTTAAGTTGAGAAGTATGTCGGACAGATATAAGATTAGCCCACTCACACGGGTAATCGCCTCTATTTACTGTGTGATAAATAGAGATGAGACTGTTTTTAAGCTTATTATCTAGGTGATAATCGAGAGCTCAAGCTTAAAACACGTATGTCGCCTTAATCGACTGTTAAGATGAGGACATAATACTTACTATGTCCGAAAGTAAAATACCCCACATATTTTACCTTATCTCGTCTAAGATGTCGATGTGAGTTCGATGAATTTTGTGAATGAGTAGATACGTGAACTCAAGTTAGACATTGGGTATGTCCGAACTATCATCCGTACGGTATTGAAGGTGTAGACATACGCTCCATGGGAAAGGAGTTAATACCGTAATACGTATTTCATACTACGTATGCATGAGACGACCAATAAGAGTGGCAAAAGTTTGATCTCAACTTTTATGTCGTGTGAGACTCTTGAGGAAAAGAGTTCCTCAATTTTTTAGTCCCCTCATGACTCTTACTTATTCACGAGATTTCTATTTAGTGTTTGCTATCTTAGGATGTTGCCAATGGTCATGAGTGATTCGATCTAATGGGGCATTTCTAGAAAAGCAAGTTGAACTGAAATTGAGAGTTTGAAGGAAAGAGGAAGATCGATTTTAGAGAATCACATTGTAGTTTTGTGTTCACCGGTTAACCAATTATAACTGTCTTTGTGATAATCATAATTGTGAATACAATATATATATATCATTGTTTAAAAGAGATCAAGAGAGATATAAATGTGATTAATCGATCTAGGGTACGCATACTAAATCTACTCGGGATGTGATGCCCATTATGAGTGCTATATATTCCTAACGAGATGTATGGCAACGAGCTCTCAAAATATGCTTTGGTCGCACGGATTATTCACCGCATGAATGTTGAAGAGAGGTAAAGAGAATTACATTCGGCCCACCATGTGCGAGTGGGAGATGATGGATTTAATTGGTGATGGGCTTAAGGCCCGTCCCGCCCATCTTTGCCCAAAAAGCCTGGCCCACGGGAATAGGGCCCGTGGATGGGGGAAGGTATAAAAGGGAGGAGAGAGAGAGAGATGGCACATGTTGTAATCGACGTACGTTCCTTTTCCCACGCTCTCTCTCTCAAAAACAAAAAGGAACAGTAAGCAAATGGCTACACTGTCTTCCCTTCAAGGCGCCATCGGATCGAACAGGACCAGGTTTTCTTCCTCTAATCGGCATTGGTGTTTAATCTGTGACTAACAAGGTATGCTCGAATCCGTGGTGTGCTTTACGATCGGTGATACGTGTTATTCCCGGGCTTCGTCTTCCGCATTGATTTAGGGGTTCGATTTAGTGTCGAATCCGGTTTTTCGGGGATCCGTTATTCCCAACAGCCCCAGTGGCCACCCTTCCAACATGGAAGGAGGATGTGAGGGGTTCAAATCCCCACATTCTCAGGGGGATGGGGTGGGGACGCGTAAGTTTCAGGAGTGGGTTTCGACTCCCATGCCTTGCAAGAGGCAAGGCAAAAGTCTGAGAGTGAGTGTAGAATAGGCATAGAGTAGGACTGACAAAAAAAAAAAATCGACACCAAAAAAGGTTTAGGACTAAATTAGCACAAAGACAAAAGGATTAGGACTTTTTTGGCACTTTTCCCCAGTGAAGAGAGAAGGGATTCAGCAGGAACCAACACCATTGAGAACGCTCCTGAGCCATTTGTTGTCGTGTTCGCCACCACAATTGATTCACACCGTAACATCACCTGAGCATCTGCAATGTGACACATACATAGATGTTATCAGGTGTACAACAATTTCTAGGGACTTGTTATAATTATATTACAGGAAAAATAAGGGTTATGTGAATATTCTCATTCTTTAAATAAAAAATCAGGAGATTCTAGATATGCATTTCTGGGGAAAGAAACATGCGGATTTTTTAAAGTAAACAAATGCAATTGCATGATATCCAACGATTCTCTATATTATATATTGTAACGGATGATGAATCATTCATTGACTCTCTCAGAATAATTATATTATGAATCCTATATTTATTATGAAACAGCTATCATTCAAGAAATCTCTTCACACGAGATATGTCATAGCTAGGTAATGTAACACGAGCCTTTCAGATGTCCCTTCGCCATTAGACCAACTGCCTTCTTGATGTTCGAGATGTTTGGTTAGATATTTCTGAAGTGCTTATGCTTTTTTTCACGAGATGGGAATCATTGTCGTAAATGTTTCGAAATTAAGAGAGGACACAAATGAACTTCGAGCAACTTATGTATGAGGATTCTCCAGAGATTTCAATTTTCAGAAACTTGAGATCACTTGTTTGTAATGTAACTCATCAAATGTGGGCAACATTTGGCTCCCGTCGACCAAGCTACACTCGTTGCTGCCCAACGCTAATCCCATTGTCGCGGACTGACTCGGTTGCCAGTGCCCTCGCCGTTGCCCATTGGTCTCCATCCCGCGCCTCCATCTCCGTCCACAGCAATCTTGCGCCTCGCGGCTGTGCGAGCTTGGGGAGGCTTGTGTCCACTCGAGCTTAAGGCTGTCTGGCTGTGCGAGCTTGCTCTCAAGTTCATAAGAAGAATCACATCCGAGCCCACCATGTCCTGATGATGTCGTCCCTGATAAACATTATCACCAGCATGCTCTCTAGACAAGGAAATCAGAGAGAATGAAACTTGAACCACACATGTTCTGATGTGATGAGATTGTACGATCAGATTTACGTGGTAGAGGTCGGAGATGCGCGTCAAAATCTTCGTTTTGTGTTTATAATGCGCGGATGATCGAGTCATTCTATCTTGCATCGTCTCGTCGTCCTTCCATCTCGGTTTAGCAGTGTCTCATCAAGCGATAATATTATGTTAAGCGAAATAATGCACGACGCCGTTTACCCTTCTGATTCAGGCTATAAGTGCCAAGGATGAAGTTCTCACGTGAAGAAGATGATGTTCGTCAGTAATTGACCGCTGAAAGACTTGTCGTTGCGCAAACCTTTTCGAGACGAAGAAATCTACTAGAGGACAATGAGGTGACAGAAATTTATTGAAAAGTAGTTGTACTTAGACGTTCAACTTAAGGCAGTTGGGAAATTACAATGGGAAATTACAATTCATTGCGATACGGGATCCGGAAAGTCATCTAGTACTTAAGGAAGCATCATTTTGTAAAATGCCTCTTTTTAATTCAACATACGACACATTAATAAGCATGACCTTATTTGCCTAAATACGGTATCTTATATTGTTATAGTCATCCAAGCTTGCTTAGGTCGGGTCCGATTTGCATGCCGTACAGCTCAGCCAATGAGATTGAATCCAGTAGGAACGATGTTGGTGATGCTGAGGAGTCCCTGGAGTGTGTTTCCGGCGAGCTGCAGTGCTGACTGGAGGACCCCGGTGACAGGCAAAGCTGAGTTGCAGCTCGAGAGAGGAGTTGGGACCACCAATTGGCAAGTGTTGAGTACTGTGGAGAGGACGTAATGGAGAGGGTCCAACAGAATAGAGAAGACACCATTCTGATTTGTGGTCGCAGAGGACACCACATTGCCTCCGCACTTAAGTTGCACCACTGCATCTGCAATTGCATGCAATAGAATGGGCAAGGACAAAGCTATTCAGTGTGGAAAATTTTGCTTCTTTTGGATCAAATCCATCATGAAAGACATATGATGATCGGAATGATGTGCAATAATGACGCAACCACAGAAGAAACCATTGATTTTTCACCTTTTGGCACTAGAATGAGCAGAGCAAAACACTGCATATGCGAAGTACATGACATGATGACAGGTTCGTTGGCTTGCAGTGGACGTTGTGCAAGAACACGATTCATCTAATCAAATTCGAGAATTCCATGTGAAATCTACCCCAGAGCCATGCCCATTGTACTGGTTATCCCAAATCTTTTCCTCAATGCCGATGCAATAATTAGAATTACTTGGATTGCTAACAAAGCCTCTCTATGCAGAATGCAATAGGCAAATTGAAAGACGATTAACTAGATATAGGACACTGTTAACTAGACAATATCTTAAAGGGAGCAATCCGATATGAGCAAATCGTGCAGTTTGCAACATGTTAGGACCCTGTAAATATGAGGTACAGATCATGTAAACTGTGATTAGTTAGCTGTGCTACTCGACTATATAGTGTGCTAATGTGGGGTGGCAATAAAAGTGTATAGATTTGTGGAGTGACTTACTAGGGAAAAGCGGAATTGTGCCATTTATGAGTGAAGTGGTGCTGTTGAGAAGGCACGGCACGATCCCATTGATCCGTATCAGGCCAAGGAGGGAGCCGATGATTCCTCCTACTCCTCCTAATTGTGCCTGAGCCATGGGAGCACCCACCGCAAGCACCCCAACAATGAGTGACATCAGGAAAAGTGATTTCAGCGCCATTATTCAAAGTGATTACTGGAAGAGCTCTGTGGAATGCGTTGGTGGACTTGTTTTGGTAGCGAAGTGAGTGTTGCAAGATACCGGAGGGTTTGCAGCCATTTTATAGGGGCTGGAAAGGCCCTAGTTGCTGCAGCATTTTCTGAATGCGCCTCTCTCTCTCTCTCTCTCTCTCTCATATATGCATGCGTGTGCAAACAAACACGCAGAAGAGATATGAGTTCTCCTTGGAGAGTGTTGTTTTGGATGAGCCACATGCAAGCAAGTTGAAGAAGAGTATGTGACCACTGAAAGATCGACCAACCTCTCTCCCTCCCTCCCTCCCTCTCTCTCTCTCTCTCTCTCTCTCTCTCTCTCTCTCTCTCTCTCTCTCCCTCTCTCTCTCTCTCTCTCTCTCTCTCTCTCTCTCTCTCGTATACATGCGCGTGCGTCCAAACAAACATGCAGAAGACATATGAGTCTGCCTTGGAGAGTGTTGTTTGGTATGAGCCACATGCAAGCAAGTTGAAGAAGAGTATGACCACAGAAAGACCAACCTAGAAGAACTAGACCAGCTATATATGTTGCTGTTCTAGCTATGTCCAAAAAATGAGTGGTCCGACGTTTGAAAAGTGGTACTGATATCCTCAGATCACTCACAAGATTGGAAATTCTGTCGATTGCGAGTATTAACAATGGATCAAAAGCGTAATTCACACATAGCAGCATTAACAGTCTACAAGTGTTATTGGAACCAAGCTGACAGTACCCATAAGTACTCCGAGAAGTGCCTAATCCAGGTCATGTTGGTTGTGTAAATTGCGTTCATTGGGGTACACAGAGAGATGGGTTTTTTCTTTCTTGGCCAACAGAGAGGAGTTGAAAAAGATGATAACTGTGACGTGAAAAGAATTGCTTATGCTCGTCGTATATTCTGATTAGAACAAGTCGGTCACGTTCTACATTGAGCGTGCTCATTGACGTGGGCTTCACTCTAATTGGTCCACTCAACCCTCTACCTACGCAGCACACAAACAAAACACGGGCATGCTCCCATGCATGCGTGTATAAACTGTAGTGTACGTTGTTCAATGCGAATCCTCTCTTCTGACTGAGATGAAAAAGACGCCTCTTGTCTTCTTCTCTCACATAAACTCTTCACAGCTAGATTTCATGTTGAAAATTTCTTTCTTTTTAAATAGCACTGTATATGTTGCTGTGCAAGTTGTTACAAAACCCAAGTGGATGACTGAGATTCTCAGCAAGTCCTTGATGTCGGCGATGAGTTCAATTCAGGCCCTCTACAATTTTTTCTCTTAGAATGATGTTGAAGGCAGGTCCCGGAATTCTACTCTAGACTTGCCCCATTCATATCATTGAGTTGCAGAAATCTCCAAGTTCTTGAGAGAAGGATTTGCTTCTAGCAAAGGGCATTGAAGAGAATGACTTGATGCGAGAAATGACGGATGATCCTATTGCTGTGGTCCTTCTGACATGAGAACTCACATAAACAAACAACACATAGAAGGCGGTCATCGTTGCCCTGCTAGGATGGTCTATTACATTGTGTGAACCCACGCAAAATTTTGTCAGCCTCCATCATCATCTGGACCTAGAAGATTGCTGTTATAACCTGTACTTTGTAATTGATGTCAAGTCCAAATATTACCATACAAAGCTTCTACTTACTAAAATGCAGTAAAAAAAGAAAAAAAAAAAATAGAGTCGAGTCACTGCTATGAATGCCTTGCATTCTTCTAGCTAGTGATTGAGAGTATATAAACACGGTTTTGGCGAACCATCAAGTTTCTGCAACCGTTAAGCACTTGATGTTTGGATAGACTATAGAGAGGTCTTGGAGAAACATTGGATTCTGTGTTTGCTTGAGAGAAGAGCAGCAGTAGAGAGAATCTCTGTTCTGCTCCCTCCCCCTCTCTCTCTCTCTCTCTTTCTCTCTCTCATGTTAGATTCAGGCCAATTTTCCATTAAAAAAAAACACGAATTTTAGGTGGTGTCTCAAATCTGGCCTGAACTTTATTTTGTTTTAAAAAAAAAGCATGAACTTTAAGCGTTGTCTCAAATTTGGCCCAAATTTTATTTTGTCTAAAAAAAAGCACGAATTGTTGTTTTAAATCTAGCCTGAACTTTATTTTATCTAAAAAAAAGATACAAACTTTTACTTGTGTCCCAAATCTGGCCCTTCGTTAACCCTCATTCCACAGTCATCTGACATGGCATTTCCATGTCAGCAATAATATCCAACATAGCAAAACGATGCTGTGTTCGAGTATTTGGAGGTAGTGTTAAATTTAAGTTTGTCTTCCAATGAGGTGAACTTTACAAATAATTCTCATGGGAAAAATAATTTAGCAGCTTTAATTCTAGGGGACGAGGCATATAGCTAGGGCCATTAGATCAATTAATAATTAGCAAGCTGTTTGCAATGTCAGAAGCTGGATTGGAAGTAGAAGATTACATTACCTAAAAGCGAGATATTAAAAGCATATGTATCTTGTAGTTAAATAGAGATGTAAAGCCTATTTGTAATAGACTTAGGGCCCGTTTGGTTTGGCTTTCGGGGAATGCATTTGCCAAAATGCAAATACCTTTGGATGAAGGGGATTTTTCGAAATGTAAATATCGTTTGGTAAAATTTACATTAAAATACAACTTTGGCCAAAATACCGTTTGGTAAATCCAGGGTCACGCGACCCCAGGTGATGGTCACCTGAGGTCCAGCGACGGTCGCTGAGGTCGGGCGACCCTTGGCCGGCGGTTGCCGGCGCGTCGCCGGTGCGTGCGACCCCTTGGCCGGCGGTCGTCGGCCTCCGATCGGCTTCTCTCCAGTGAAGATGAATAGTGATGAATAGTGGAAGTTGCATTCCGAAAATGCAACTTCCCAATGGACCTCTCCCCCTCCATTCCCCCAAAGCCCTTTCAACCCCCTTGGAAATGCAATTGCATCTCCCCAAAGTTCCCAAAAAAAATGAACCAAACACCACAGCAGTTGACCAAACCCCTTTAGAGCCCAAATGAGCATTCCAAATGCTGAATCAAACAGGGCCTTACTTTATTTTGTTCGGGCCAGATTTGGGACAACACCTAAAGTTCATGCTTTTTTTTAGACAAAATAAAGTTCGAGCTAGATTTTGAACAATATCTAAAGTTCATGTTTTTTTTTTTTTTTTTAGACAAAATAAAGTTCGAGCCAGATTTTGGATAACACCTAAAGTTCGTGCTTTTTTTTTTATGGAATTGGCCCTGTTAGATTCCCGTTAAGTCAGGTGAACTAACAAAGAGGCTATGAAAGAGCAGTAGTCTTGGAGGCATTTGGCCAATGTTTAAATGAAGAAAGCCTGACGTGCTCGTTCTTTTGCCAGCGTAAAAATCATAGTCGACAACATTGCACGAAACGCATGGCGATGCACATAATTTCCTGTTGGTCCAGCGCAAATGCAATATTTCTTGAAGTGAAAATGACATGGCCGAGTAAATAATCGAGTCTTCTCTGTTTGTAGTTCTGAGAAAGAGAGACATCCCACAATCTTAAGCCTCTCCTTTTTCTAACCTTCGTTCTTGCAATGTATGTCACATGTAAAACAAGTCCACCATCAGACAAACCGAGCATGGAGATAAAGCACTCACGGTTGCATGCATAGTTTTGTCGCTCTGACATCTTGAGCGATGGGATATTCCCGATCTCTTATGAACGATCTACTCACGGCCAAGTCAGTTAGTGTTCAACCATCACCACTGCAAAAAACGTGTTATAACTCCCGCTCATGATAGCAGAGATGTCTATTCCATATGGCAAAAGATTCCTTTCCATGCACTAACAACGTTTGTAACTGACAAGTCTTTTTGCCGTGACAAGTTTAACTTCTCAGGACAAAGCACCAAAATGGTGTTTCAGTTTCAGTTCCCACTTCCATATAACAGAATTTCCAACAAGCAGGGCAAGTTACTTCCCTCGATCCTTTGATGTCCTCTTCAGAGTCAGAGCCTCCATACCCTCATCCATCCCCCCACAGGAGCTGAATCAATTCTAGTTCTTCCACTTGATGACCATGGCATCGTCAGGACATGTCCTCGGTTTGCTGGGGTTCGTTCTTGCATTTGCCCATCGCCATTTTCCGTTGGCAATGCTCGGTCTTGTGGCGATTGTCTTCCTTGTAAGTAAAAGGAAAGCCTCGGTCTATTTACTGGACTTCAATTGCTACAAGGCGCCTGATTCTTATCGGCTACCCAAGTGCATGTTCCAGGAGCACCTTTTTTTCGATGATAAGGTCGATCCGAAAAGCAAAGCTTTCCTAATCAAGATCTTCAACAAGTCAGGGTACAGCGAAGAGACCTGCATTCCCCCATCAATTACTGAGTTACCCATAAAAAAATCGCTCTCTTCTGCCCTAGAGGAAGCCGAGACGGTCATCTTCTCCGTCATTCATGGCTTGCTGAGGAAGAACAACGTTAGCCCCAGAAGCATAGACATATTGATTTGCAACAGCACCATGTTTTGTCCCACGCCATCTCTAACTGCTATGGTGGTGAACAAGTTCGGAATGAGGAGCAATATCCAAAGCTACAACCTCTCCGGCATGGGGTGCAGTGCCGGTGTCGTGTCGGTAGGGCTAGCACAAGACCTGTTGAGGGTTCACAGGAACTCCTTGGCCCTCATCGTAAGCACCGAGATTCTCAACATGAACTGGTACACGGGGAAGGACGCATCCAAGTTGATAACCAATTGTCTGTTCCGAATGGGGAGTGCGGCCCTGCTCCTGTCAAGCCGAGATCAAGACAAGAAGGCGGCCAAGTACGAACTTCAACACCTCATCAGGACGACCAGAGCTCGTGACGATCAATCTTACACGTGCGTGTACCAGGATGTCGACTCTGAGAACGAAGTTGGGGTGTCGATATCCAAGAGCATTGTGAATGTTGCCGGGGATGCACTAAAGTCAAACATGGCTTCCTTAGGCCCTCTGGTTTTGCCTTACACGGAGCAGTGCCGATATGCATGGTCCCTGATCAAGCGAAAGCTTGGTACTGGGAGAGAAACGGAAACTTATGTGCCGAACTTCAGGAGAGCTTTCGAGCACTTCTGCATACACGCCGGAGGGAAATCCGTCATAGATGCAATCGGAAAGAACTTGAAGTTGGGCAAAGAAGATCTGGAAGCATCGAAGATGACACTATACAAGTTCGGGAACACCTCGGCTTCTTCCATCTGGTATGAGCTTGCTTACACAGAAGCAAAAGGAAGAGTCAAGGCAGGGGATAGGATATGGCAGATCGCCGTAGGGAGTGGGTTTAAGTGCAACAGTGCTGTGTGGAGGTGCATAAACCCCGCAGCATCAGAGGGAGCCAAAGTGTGGGAAGGCAAAATGGAGACAGACCACGTCGAAGTGCCGTAGATCCGATAAGAGAAGCAGGTTCGACTTCAACAAGTTTGCAGGCATAAGCTTCTTCAGGAAGATGCAAATTTTATCTTTAGAACAACCAGAATAATGGGTACATCGTAAGCGTTCTTCAATCTTAGAAAAGCAATTTATAAGCCGTCTGCTCTTTAGCTCAGATGTATTTTTAATCAAATCTCCAGCATACACTATGGTAGCATATTTCATCACGTGTTTATGTCCCCAGCTCAACAATGTTGGAACTCAAAACTCTATTTCGATTCATATTGAAAGGACAAGGAAAATCTGTTCGCAATCCAAAAACCAGAGTAACAACCAAAATCCAATAACAACATTGAAATGTCGGAAACGAAATCTTTTGAGCAGATTCTTAATCTTCCTCCTCTCCCTCGTTCTCAGCAATGTTGAAGTACCTAAGCTCATAGACACTGCGGTCCTTGTTTGAAGCAATCACCCGGAGCCAATCCCGAACATTATGTTTCTTCAAGTACTTCTTTGTCAGGTACTTAAGGTACCTAATAGATGCAAACGGGATGATTAGTTACAGATCTAAAGTTAAAGTTAAAACTGAATCAATTGAAGGTGCATGCCCAGGAGATCTTCAAAGTTTAAAAAAAGATAGCACATCAAGCATTTGCTTATACCAGTACCAGATGGAGGCTTCCTAGGGTATAGTAAACCAAAAAAATCATAAAGACTCGAGTTTCAACATTCCAAATGCGTGATCTTGTGTTGATCAGAGACTGGCTCCTGGGTAGCTTCTTTAGCTGACCCTTGACCTTAACCAGAATCAACCCTAGGCCGAATAAGAGATCCTACTTCCTAAGCCTGAAACCTATAATTCTTGTCTCAAATGCTATATTCAGAATGAGAGATAACACTTAAGTAGAGAGCATTGCAACTCAACTCCAACAATGAGATTTCGGCTAAAAAAATCAAACTTTAACAGGACAGCATCAATACCAGCTTAAGATACTTAACTTTTCAAAGCAGGAACCACCCCACAGAAGTATATTTACTCAACCATCAATTCTCTCATGCAAACCCTGAAACCTCTCAGTCTGTATCCTTTTCGGTGTCACAACCCAACCAGCAAAGTAACAGAGACACCGTCTCTTCACACAAAATCATCCACCGCCACTCAAGGCCCGGAGATAAACCACATGCCATAAGCTAGACCATTATGCACAAAATATTCACCGCAATGCAATATGCAACAGCCTATGAACATGAGGTGCAGAAATCCCACCACGACAACAGACTCGCCGCAAAGAACACGGCATACATAGCCACCCGCTCACAGATGAACGGCACGAGTGCCGCCGAGGCGCCTAGTCCTACTAAGGCACACGAAAGCTCCAGACTTCAGCAGGAAACGGTAATCTAAACACCCAAGCAGCTACAGAATCAACTGAAAAAAGGCAACTTTCCGCCAAAATCACGACTGACGAAAGCAAGAACATGCAGCATCTTCACTATCGCGACACGATCGAGCACATTAGAAGACCTACAGCTCTTTCCATTTCAAAGAAAAGCCCCTCGATTCAACAAGCATCCTACGCGAGAGAGAGAGAGAGAGAGAGAGAGAGAGAGAGAGAGAGAGAGAGAGAGATTCTGGCGGTACCGCTTGGAGAAGTCGGAGGTGGAGGTGACGGTGATCTTGGACTTTTCGCGAGAGACAGTGACGGAGTCGCCGAGGGCGCCGGCCTTGCCGTCGACCTTGATGCGCTCCTGGAGGAACTTCTCGAGGGAGGCGATGTCCATGATCTTGTCCTCCACCGGCTTGGCGCAGTCGATCACGAACGTCGCCCCCTTCTTCTTCGCCGCCTTGGCGCCGCCGCCGGAGCTCCCTCCTCTGCTCATCTCTCCCGACCGGAACTCGAAATCACTTTACCTACGCCTTCTGCGACTGCATCAAACGAAAGGGTGAGGAAGGAAACGTCACGAATGTAGAGAGAGAGAGAGAGAGAGAGACCTTCGTAGCTGCTCTGCTGGTGATGGCGCGCCGCTGAGAATCGGAGGAGAGTAAAAGGAGAGAGGAGATGAAAGGAGAGTGAAGCTAGGGTTTTGGGGGCTTCGCGGGTGGGCCTGCGGGTTTGAGTTGGGCCGGAGCGGTTGATTTGGGCCTGGCCTGATGTTTCAAAAGAGAAAAATGAATAAAGATGGCCATTGCCTTTGAAAATTTTTCGTTAGTTTCCTTTTCAATTTTAAACGTACTTATTTATGATAATTAAGGGATTTGTAGTTGACCATTTGGGTAGTTCTCCGTCAAGTTTGAATTACTTTAGTCACCGGAGTTTCGCCCCATGTTCTTGTCTGATTTTAATTGAAAAAAACATTTTATATTCAGAACTTGTAACCTACCAATCAAAAGTTGAGATATGATTGAAAAAAATCTCTTCCGATCTTGATAGTAGGAAGTTATTGCCCTCATTAAAAACCCTCTTATCCTTTTGTTTATAAGAGAACAATGTAGGAGCTTCGCCCAATTTCTCCACTCGACATACGTGGGAATCCACAAGGTGTTCTTGCCTGTAGTTTAAAAAACCAACGTAAGAAAACGTTGCCAACAAGCCGAAAATGGTCTCTCTCCTCTATTTGTCGAGCGAAAATGAAGAGAAACATGTTTCGTCGGTGGTTGTCGCGCTCGTTGAGTGATGATTTGAACTACCCTGCCTTCATTTACCGTCAACTTGTTTGGGGATGGCAACAGTTCGGCACGTCGGATGTGAGCCTTGATGAACTGGTTTTCGTTGAGCGAACAGCTCGTGCCAAGCCGAGCTGAGCTCAGCGCACATGTAGATTGAACCAACATCAGATGAACATTTTAGGGTTCTGGCTAGTGATAACCTGAGAAGAGACATGCAATTTTTCCCTTGAGAAGAGCGGGGGATCCAGCGTCGCACGATGGCATGATCAAGAAAGACCAAATCATCTCAATGAACGTATGACTTTTTGAGTCTCATTGAGTGTACTTTTTATGAAAGAATCGGCCACATTCGCCCAAACGGGAGTGTATATCCGACCCCCATCTCAACAGGGGACTGTCACAAAAATCACATGATTCCGAACAGAGCAAAAAAGAATCACACAACAAAAGCAATAAGGAGTCCAAGCTAAATGTTTTCTTCTCCATCTGACAAAAATCGTACCCATCAATTCTCTGCCTTCCCACATCTTTGTAACTCTTCAATGAATCTTTCACAAATCTCTGTCTTTCTCTCGCTTTTCAAATCTTTTTATGTAACAATTCACTCACGATTGTACTGGCGGGACCTCAAGTATCATTCCAGCCTGGATCTGGCCCCATCCAATCAGACGCCAGTGGCTTTCGACTCGCCGACTGAGGGCAATCTTCTCGCCTTTGCTTGTGCACACTGGAGAAGTGAGCTGCAGCTTGGCCAAATCATTCTTCACGGCGATGACACGAGCGCCGGTGGACATTGAGCCGATGTTCAACATGAGGATCTCTCCCTTGGTCAACTTCGACACCTTTCCTTGCCTCTCTGATCCTATTGTCCTGACACCTAGAAGTCGTCGCAGAAGGAAGAAATTCACCTGCAAAACAGATGGAGGTGAACTTATGAAGCTGGAAATACCCAGGCAATATGACCCACATTGAACAGGGAGTGTCAGGGCGAAATAAAATACATCCAATGTTATACCTCGAGCTCAACGTAGATCTCGGGGAGGGATCCAACCTCCCCAAGAACCTGACCCACCAATCTATCAGCTCTGGTCAAGGTAGGGTCCATGGTAGTACCAACTCCAATGAGACCTCCAGGCACAGCAAACTGGAGTTCATTCTGCTCCGCAAACAGGGATACTATTCTGGAGTATATTGGTGTACAACGAATAGTACCATTTGCATCTTTAACAACAATTCCTGGACGAACTTCAATCATCTGATTTACTTTCAAAACACCCTAGAAGAACCCATTGCAGAGAGAGAGAGAGAGAGAGAGAGAGAGAGATTAGTGCCTCATGAATGTGAAATAAAATTACTACGAGGCAACTTCACACGTGGCACTGAAATTAAAAGCATGAGTACTATTCATGCATAAGAAGAAAAATTAGCAAATGGAAAACATACTCTGAGAATACTTCCACCAGCCACGCCGCCTCTTATCTCATCAACCTCAAAACCAGGCTTATTGACATCAAAAGATCGAATCACAATCATATTTGGAGGATCAACAAAGTTCCTCTCTGGAATGGGAATCTTTTTCACAATGTACTCACAAACAACATCAATGTTGTACTTTAGCTGGGCAGAAATTGGGACAACTGGTGCACCATCAGCTACAGTTCCCTGGTGGCCAAAATTATGCACATACCAATCAGACAACTGACAGGAGGTTATTGTACATTGAGGCCATAATTCGACGACTTACCTGAATAAATTTCTGAATAGCTTCATGCTGGTTGATAGCTACATTTTCCTGTATAAGATCAATTTTGTTTTGCAAGATTATAATATGTTGGAGGCGCATAATTTCAACAGCAGCCAGGTGTTCAGAAGTTTGAGGTTGGGGGCAGCTCTCATTTGCAGCAATGAGCAGCAATGCACCATCCATAATAGCTGCTCCATTAAGCATAGTAGCCATGAGAATATCGTGACCCTATCAACACAAGTACAAAAAAGGTAACAGTTATAGGGAATGAAAGGACATACAAAGAAAGAAAACCCACATGCTCCTTCCACAAATTCCCATTTGTGCTATATCTAGACCAACTTAAAACCATAGTCCATACAATCTTGAACATAATTAATTTGTTGGAATTTTCCTATGACTGCTTTATCAGTACCACCTTAATGCCACATACAACAACCACGTACTCTAGTCCTAATAAAATGTGATGCATAGTGATGCAATTTAGAGGTGAAGCAAAGGCAGATAAGTAAAGACAAAAGAAACAGTCCAAGATGCTATAAAATGGTTATCTGCTTATGACTACATTCTCGTCTGGCTCTAATAACATGTGGTGCATAATAATGCTACTTATAGGATAAGCAAAAGACAGGTGAAGCAAAGGCAGACAAGTAATGCCAAGAGGAAGGGTCTAAGATGTGACAAAATGAATATGCCATTGTAGGTGCATCTCCTATATTAAAAACGATGTGCCTAGCATGAGCTATTAAGGTGAAGAAACTTAGAAACCATACAGCAGAGGAGTGCAACACCAAACCAGCTGACAGAACTATTACAATGGAATTAGAAGAACTTGTGTCTGCGGAAAAAAAAAATAAAAAACACGCTCCTCATTTAGACTCAAGAAATTAAATGCTCCTGCCAAATGCGCCATGCAGGAACAATGTTTGAAGAAAAACTTCCATGTTTCAGAACACGAAAAACGGCAAGGCTTAAGTTAATGATCACCTAATTCAACCTACAGTTAAACACACTATCTTAATTTAATGTGATACCATAAGAAGTATGAGACCATTAACATGTGGGTGGTGGGGAACTTACAGGACAATCTACAAAAGACACATGTCTGAGGAGCTTCATTCGGCAATTTTCAAACCCAGGTACATCACACGCAGGAGTATCTTCTTTTCCACTTCCATAAGCTCTGGAAAAAACACAATAAAAGTATAAGCAAATAGAAGCACATTGTGAGGAGTAAAAACTAAAACACATTCTGGAAATCAACATACTTGTAGCACATAGGCCTAGGACATCGTTCATCTTCACATTTGTAAATCTTTGCATTGGCATATCCAAGCTTAATTGTGATGTTTCGCTCTAATTCGTTTTTGAAACGAACAGTCTGTGAATACACAGCATCCAACATCAACTCATCAGGTATTCTAATATTAGTAAGAGGATGTATACAGCACATCCCAAATAAAGGGTCTACCAACTAGTAGAAGTAATAAACCTATGAAAAAGAAAGAAAACCCTATTACAACCAGGAGAGCATCCAACTCAGCATTAACATCATTGCAGTCAACAACAGTTACCCTTCAAATGTAAAGCTTACTTATCTCTTTACTTCAAAGAATAAGCGACACACCACATCATGAACACATAGGGTGAAGATGTCTTGCATTTAATGGAATTGAGGCACATGGTTTCTTTCACATATTACTCAGTTTATAAACATCTCTCAATCATGTGCTGTTTCACATGGTAAGTAAGACAGTACATGAAACTCCATATGGGCAAGGGTAAGGATTCCCAGACTAACAAGTATCACATATAGGGGCATGGTGGCGAAAGACACAGCAAGTACACTCACCTGGACGCCAGATATAGCTTTAACGACCGTCGACTTTCCATGCGCCACGTGGCCGATCGTGCCTGATGATGATAACATACGTTTCATAAATATCGTGGTAAACAAAAAAAGCGAGAAGCTATCGTTAACAGCAAGCACAGAATACAGGGACAAATAGCTACCAATGTTAATCGTGGCTTGGCGGGATATGACTTCAGGAGAGAGTGGAGTCAACGTCGTCACATCCAATTTACTCAGGTCCTGCTCCATCAAACCCTTCCTCGACATTTTTGCTGGCTCCCAAAAACCCTCTGGCTCAAAGAAATGAAACCATTAAGGAACTGTAAGAAACGAACCAGCAAAAGACAAACCTTACTAATAACTGGTTAACCAGCACGACCTAAAGCAGGCGCAAACATAAGTTCGACATTCACCCCCGCAAAAAGATACCGCGGTTCAAATCTACAGAACAATCCCGAACCGCCGTCGCTGCGGGCCCCACTCAATCGACCGAGGAACCCAAACGACGCGTAAAACGCAAGCGAACAGATCGCCGACCGACACCGGCGACAGACCAATCTCTCGCGACAACCTACTATCCGCTCGGATTCCCGCGACGGACATAGCTATTCGAGCTTCAGCTCCGGGAATCCGAAACCCGAACCCGAACCCGAACCCGAACCGCGCGCGTCCTCCCGACCGAACCGAAGACCGGCGCGCGCGGGCGAAGAAGAAGCAAGCGAAGCTCCAAATCGCCCGCCGGACTCGCGGGAGAGGTTCCGGCAGCGGCGGATTCGATCGGCGAGCCGCCGGAATATGGCAAAAAGCGGCGGAAATGATCGGAGGAAAGAAGCGGTACCTGCTGCTCAGCTCGCGGCGAATCCACCAGGTAGAGAGAGAGATAGAGAGAGAGAGAGGAGAGAGAGAGAGGGCTTTTGGAATGGTGATGTTGCAGAGAGCAGAAAGGAAGGAGGAGTAAAAGGAAGGAGGAGGAAGGTTTTAGGGATTGAAAGAGCGTCGTATCGATGCGATGCAGCGTGGTGGGGTTGGCCGGATCCGGTGGGCCGACGGGGTTTTTCGGGAATGGGGTCTGCTTTTGGGCCTTCACGGCCCACCGACCCGATACGGTTAAATTCTGTACCCGGTCGATTGTCACGTGGGTCTTGTGCTGGATGATGAAATAAATGAGAGTTTCGAAATTCAAACACAAACATTAGTCGGAATACGTATCACTCATCTATAGCTTGTCAATAGACCTATCAAATGGAAGAGTCGGGTCGATAGGAAAATGAGCCCGACCCAAGTTGACTACTTATCTTGAACATTTTGACTCTTTTTTCATGCAATATAAATTCAGTTACTCGTACTTGATCTAATTCATATTGTTAAAACATTTCTATATTTAATTCAATTTAAGAAAATTTATACCCAAACTATGGTGAGAGCATGGAGCGAACGTGTGCAAGATCGAGTAAAGAAGAGAGAGAGAGAGTTAGAGATGTTGGTTGAGTTTAATTAAGTTGAAACTCATTTAATACTCATAGCTAAACTCATTTAGGTGAATATAACTGACTCATAAAAGTAAGTATCAACTAAAAGGGGTAAAAAAAAAGGGTGACTTGATCAAATCTTGACAAATTAAAGTGTAATTGAAAAAGTCAAGTTCAAAGTTAGAACTAGAATGCAAAGTTCAAAGTCTGAACAAACTTCAGAAGCAATTTTGCTAATAAGCAACAAATTATAATAATTAGAGGTGGTCAATTTCGGTTTAATTCAGTTTCAAGGTGAAATTGAGAATTGGACTGGTTCTTAAATGCTAGGACCGAGGCCTAGATCGATCGATCTTGGAATTGGGAATCAGACCGACTAATCGATCTGATTTGGTGGAATTGGTAAGTTTGCTATTTCAAGTCAAAAATCAATTAAAAATGTTGTAGCTTGCCGCTTGTGAGCAACTCAAAGTCTTGAACTATACTTGGATGTGTTGTAATCTATATATTACTTGAAAACTTACCATCACACGGTACATAAAAACACGAGAAAGAGATACATTTAGGATGCCTTCGGCATATAAAATTTGGGGGCCGCACTTTAATTTAAGATGGAGATACATTTAGGACATAAGAAAGAGATGCATTCAGGATACAATCTCTGTTCAATGCCAGAGATTCGTGCTCTGTACATCAAGATCAAAATAAAACACAAAGGCATGAGGTCAAATGAAAGCTAATCAAGCTCAAGCATAAAAAATCCTTTGCAAAGCAGGGGAAAGTACAGCAAAATCTTGCGCAAACTTCAAGATTTCCTTCCCCATCCGAAGGTCACGCAGTCCTCCTCTCCTCTCTTGCCCGTCAGTCCCTACTAAGCCCCACCTCCTCTACTCTCCTGCTTTTACATGGATTAAAAAGGAAAGGTATAGAGAGAGAGAGAGAGAGAGAGAGAGAGGGGATGGAAGAATAAAAACAAGCGGGAAGCGTGTCCATAAACACCGCCGTAAAAGCACAAAACTAGGTCGAATGATCATTTATTTTGGTTGTACAATTATGGAGGAAACATAGCAGCAGATTTCAAAAGGGAGGGGCTTTTTTTTTTTTGGTCGAAAGAGAACTTATATTATATGAAGGGACATTACAAGGTAGAGTCGAAGCATCAGAAGATAGAATAGATAGGAACATAGCAGGAGGGAAAAGAAGCCAGTTGATGGGTGGGCCTTGATCTCTGTGGGCTTTAGCAGCCCAGTTGGCTGCTAGGTTAGCCTGACGCCGGATATGCTGTATCGAGAGATTAGGGCATTGAAGCAGAAGATCGCTGAGGGTCGCGAAGAGGTGTTGGTCCTTCCATGGCGGCCGCTGTTTCGTACGAATGATCTCCACCAACTGAAGACAATCAGATTCGATCACCGAACGATGAAGCTGGAGTCCCTTCTGGATCATCCGTCGAAGAGCAAAGATTAGGGCATAGATCTCGGCTTGGAATGCGGACTGGGCAGGCACCGATCGAGTAAGCACATCCTGTAATATGCCTTGACTATCCCGGTAAATACAAGCAATGGATCCTTGCTCTGATTCTTGTCGAAAAGCCCCATCAATATTGCACTTTATATAGCCTTCAGCAAGTGGTTTCCATACAGTTTCGAGACTGACCAGAGTGTTTGGGTTGTTCTGTTGCGAGGGCTGTAAATTCTTGAAGATGGTGCTTTGGGTAAGAGCATCGGTGACTACTAGAAGCGGATCCAGTGGAATCTGACGGAAGACAGCATTATTTCGGTGGCGCCAGATTTCCCACAGAACGTAAGCGATCACTTCAAAATCTGGAGCCGCTGGTGGGAGGGAAGCTCTGTCAACAACCCAGGCATCAAATCGGCTAACTGAGGTAGGTGATATCCTGATTCGAATGTCTTCATGATTCCAAATATCAGTGGTCCAAGGGCAGAAGAAAAATAGGTGCTCTAGGGATTCTGGAACAGAATTATTGTAGAGAGAACAGTAGGGATTCGAAATGATATGGCGTTGATAGAGGTTTGATTTCGTAGCAAGAGCATTTTTGCATGCTAACCAGAGAAAAACCTTAAGCTTCGGAACCGTACGCATGTGCCAAATTTTCCTCCACAACTGGGGCGGGTTAGTGTAAGAGGATGAAGGTGTATGTATTGGTTGCTGAGAGTTTGTTGACAGAAAATGATAACAACTTTTAACTATGTAGGAACCCGAAGGTGTCTCTGTCCAAATAAGTTGATCATGAAGGAGGGACGCATTGATAGGAGTCGTGAGGATTGCTGTACTGACCTGGAGATCGAAGAATGCAGTAACAAGGGATGACTTCCACTCAGAGTGCGTGGAATCAATGAGATCAGCAACTAGTTCAGGTTCCCCTTCCACTGGTACGCCTCCTATCGGACCTATTGCTAACCAATGTGCTTCTCTGATGTGTATCTGTGATCCATCTCGTACTAACCAGCGTAGTTTAGGAGAAATTGCTTCATGACCTTTTAATAAGCTCTGCCATCCCCAAGAAGGACGATGTCCTGAGGAAGCAGTTTGAAAGGATGAGTTCCTAAAATATAAGCCTTTAAAAAGGTGGCTCCAGATAGCTTTAGGTTGTACAGTTATGGAGGAAAAATGCCGGCAGATTTCGAAAGGGAGGGGCACATGGGGGTGCACTTTATAATAATGCGAAGAATTCCAAAGTGATGAATGAAATTCTAGTTTTGTCCGGACGCACTTACAACACTCACGGAAAAGCACAGAATTGAAGTTCCGACAAGAATTTAATTGGAGTCAAACTTTGGTAGCCCATCGAAATTGATTTCATGCAAGTTGCAACTATGACAACTGAAGTGGCATAACTTAATTACCCTGGGCTTAGGAGTGACAAATGTGTATTTCAACCAAAGACAAATTATGCCGCATTTGGTCGGATCCGGGTCACCTTACGCAGATCACAACTATCTTATCTCCTCAGGAGAAATGAAATATAAGCACTCCATGCTCGACTAGGCTAGTATAGACAAGACCGAAGTTTTGCCGGTATCCGATTGCGAGACTGTGTATTTGGACCTAGAATCACCAGTTGCAAAACTCCAATCTCAACCACCCAACCAGACAAGTCCCTTGGCTGCTTGCGAGATCTTTCGGAACTAAGATCTTGTTTCAATTCTATCTTCAGAATTATGTTCCAAAAGAAAAGAATTAAAAGCTACCTTAAAGATATGGTTTTCCCTTAAAATTCCACAATCTTAGGTCAAAAGTCCTGTCGGCACTTGGAAAAGTCAACACCACACCTCCTCCTTTTCCTCAATAGAGAGTAGTCTGTCATGACTTGGCCAATACCTTCTCTCTTAGTCTTCACGAACAATTAGCACCGCTTGTTTCACAAAAAATAATTAATTTAAAAAATATTTTCTTAAATAAATAATTTCAAAGATCTTGTTTCAATTCTATCTTTGGAATTTATGTTCCGAAAGAAAAGGATTCAAATTTACCTTTAAAATATGATTTTCCCTAAAAATTCCACAATCTTAGGTCAAAAGTTGGTCGGCACTTGGAAAAGTCAACATCACACCTCCTCCTCTTCCTCAGTAGAGAGTTGTCTATCATGACTTGGCCAATGCCTTCTCTTTTAGTCTCCACGTCCACCAAGAACAATTAACCCTACTTATTCCACGAAAAATAAATAATTTAAAAAATATTTCTTAAATAAATAATTTGAATGATCTAGTTTCAATTATATCTTCGGATTTTATGTTCCAAAATAAAAGGATTCAAATCTACCTTAAATATATGATTTTCCCTAAAAATTCCACAATCTCAGGTCAAAAGTTCATTGGCACTTGGAAAAGTCAACATCACACCTCCTTCTCTTCCTTAATAGAAAGTAGTCTGTCATGGCTTGGCAAATACCTTCTCTCTTAGGCCCCGTTTGGTTCAGCTTTTCCAAGGGGCTCCCAAAGCCCCTTGGGGAAAATATTTGGTGTTTGGTAACCATTTTCGAAAGCTACTTGGCCAAATGTCATCATTCCCAATGCTAAAAGCCTAATGCTGGGGAGGATTAGCTTTGAGCATTTAGTATTTCGGAAATGCCCGTTCACTATTCATCTTCTTCCCCCTTCTTCTCCGTTCGTCTTCTTTGTCTTCCCCGCCGCTTGAGAGTTTGGCTTCTCCAGCAGCCACCATTGCCGCATGGGGGTCCTGCATCCCCGATGACCACCGCCCGAGGTGGCAGGACCCTCGATCCAGGTGGCATCACCTGGCGGGCGCGAGCCAGGCGACACCGCCTGGGTCTGAGCGACCTCAGGTGGCGTCACCTGGCACGCGCGAGCTAGCCGCCGCCGCCGCCCGAGGTCTGCGCGACCAAGCAATGCCGCCTGGTGCGCATGCACGAGGCGACGCCGCTTGAGGTCGAGACTTGAGGCTGCCAGATCTGGTCGTTCGGTGGCCAGATCTAGCAGTCTTAAGGCCATATCTGGCCTCTACGACCTCAAGCCGCCAAATCTGGTGGTCCAGCGGCTAGATTTGGTTGGCCAACGGTTGGCCGGCCATCGGAATTTGATTTTCTAACTTAAATAAAAAATAAGAAATAACAAAAGTCAATTACAAAGGTGAATTTTACCAAACGGTGTAACATTTCTGTAAACCCCTCAAAGGTATTTGCATTCTCCCAATGGCATTTCCCTAAAGCCGAACCAAATGGGCCCTTAGTCTCCACGTCCATCAAGAATAATTAGTTCTGCTTGTTTTACGAAAAATAAATAATATAAAATATTTTCTTAAAAATAATCCCTAAAACACTTACAATAATAAATAAACAAAAAATATTTTTATCCTCTAAAAATATTTAAAAATATTTAGCATAAATTGTCATTGACAATGCAAATATTTTTCATTAGTTAATTTTTTCCATCGACGCGAAAAATCATTTTTCAAGAAAAAAATATTTCAAATTATTATTATTATTTTTTTTTTTTTTTGTGAAACAAATAGAGGATCAAGTGCTTTTCGTCATTTTGGTTTGCCCTTGTTGGCATGATGGACAA
Organism: Eucalyptus brandiana; assembly: GCA_014182725.1. Classification (NCBI taxonomy): domain Eukaryota; kingdom Viridiplantae; phylum Streptophyta; class Magnoliopsida; order Myrtales; family Myrtaceae; genus Eucalyptus; species Eucalyptus brandiana. The sequence continues at coordinate 54,075,513 of CM024675.1, read as the reverse complement.
TCGGATTTCATTATTACTTGGTAATTAACATTTTTAGATTAATTGGGAAACTCCCTAATCATGAGAAAAATAAACAAATAGGCAAAATCTCATCACGGGCGTCGACTCCCAGCCACATCATCTTTACTCGAAGAGTTCTCGACAGAAGGATCAATAGATTATGAGCGTGGCAGTGGTAGCTAATTAATAATTAGTATAGTCCTGGAATTATAATTAATCCCAAGATCAAATTAACCTAACAATTATGATAGTGACGAATGTTGGAAATTCTTTGCGAGCTGTCAATCAAAGAAGAATCAAGATCGAAATTAAGTAAAGCGCCGATTCTTGTTCTAGATTCAAGAACATGGTTTAAGATATACCCTAAATTAATTAAAGTGGATCATGGTGAATAATAAGAGAGAGAAGGGAAGAGAAGAGAAGAGAAGAGAAGGGCCAGATGGCGTTAGGGTTTACTTTCATTGACTAACTTTATAAGTTAGTGTTTTTGTGAAAGCATAAGATTATGCTACCTGTCCTGATAGCAACGTTAATATTGCTGGGCCACAGCAGCATCAGCTTCTCCCATGTCACAATTTCAAACGGAAAAAGCCCATATTTGAATCATGAGGATCCTTTTCCCCACTCCAATTATGCCCCCATCGCATGTTGCATCCTCCTGATCATGACACTCACTAACTTCACATTAGCTTTAGTGTTAGGATTCATCAATGAGTAAGTTATGTTATCTCACGTTAGAGAATTAATATAGTGTAGAGTAGTTAATATATCTTAACTAGTCATAACTCATCGACTTAAGGTTTTTGAGTGAAAGTTAGTCCAACTCGATATATTAATGGGCTCTGATTTGCACTCTCTCTTGACAATCTCCTTAGGTAAAGGTTGCAAATCCCACGTCAGAGAATTGATATAGTGTAGAACAATTAATATATCTTAGCTAGTCATAACTTATTGACTTAAGCTTTTTGAGTGGAAGTGAGTCCAACTTGATATATAGATGGGCTCCAATTTGCGCACTCTTTTGACAATTTCCCTAGGTGAAGGTTGCAAGCTCCCAATATTCATACCGAATCAAAACCAGGACCACCCTAACACCAAACACCTCTCTCTCTCTCTCTCTCTCTCTCTCTCTCTCTCTCTCTCTCATCAACTTTCCACTGTCGATGGCCATGGAAGCGACATATGCCCTGTGAGATCCAAAGGCTTATCGCCATTGAAAAATGGATCTAGGGATGCAGAATGGGGTCGCTTAGTAGTGCTAATTAGTTTTTTGCTGGATTACACAATCCATTCAATATCAAAATATCTAGTGAAAATTAGAATATAATTGATCATGTAGTTAAACCTATTCACAGGGGTTATTTTTCCTCATGCTTGATTGTAGAATACTTTCTCTAGTTATGTTTTTCATTAGTGGATTATAAATAATGAGTATCACCCAAATGCAAACTTAGCTAGTATATTGAGTGATGTCCATGCATGTGACTTACCAATCATAAGACTGATTCCTCCGGTAGGAGTGAAACATGACCTTATTTGTGACCATTGTATTGACATATCTTTTCAGCCATTATAAATAAATAAAAAAACGTGTCATTTTCATCACTTGAAATTGTCCACTTAAATTTTCAATACTTAATTTTTCAATGGTGGATAACATTTCCATTTGATGATTAAAGTGTGCAAATCAATGGTCAAAACACCTAACGCGAATATTGACTGACGTAATGACTATGTTGACTATATCTTGTGGCGAGTTGCTGAAGAACTCACACTTTTATGCAGCTGAATATGCTTGTCAACGAATCCTTGACACTCTATCCACCGGCATCTCTTCTTCCGCGCATGGCCTTCGAAGACATCGAGCTAGGCGACCTTCACGTCCCGAAGGGATTATCGATCTGGATCCCAGTGCTAGCAATTCATCACAGTGAAGACTTGTGTGGGAAAGATGTCGATGAGTTCAATCCCGAGCGGTTCGCATCCAAACCATTCTCGTCGGGTGAGTTCATGCCGTTTGCGATGGGCCCGCGGGATTGCGTCGGCCAGTCTTTCGCTATGATGGAAGCGAAGGTCATATTAGCGATGCTGGTATCAAGGTTTAGCTTCACGATCTCAGACAGTTATCGTCATGCCCTCGTCACCGTCCTCACCATAAAACCTAAGTACGGGGTTCAAATACGTTTGAAACCCTTGAATCCATGTGAGAATAGTTGATCTGGTTAGATTTGCTTCTTTTTCGTATCTCGGTTCATGTTCCATCGAGAGCAGTACGATGAGTAATGTTCCTTGTCAAGGTTGTCGCAATGTAACTCCAGATGGGATTAAACTGGCTCTTGGGAGCAACATTAGAAATCTGGAAGTGGGAATGACTGTAATTTGCTGCATAAAATATAGTCATGCAAAGATTCAATTGTGGCTTCATACTGCCTCCTGTTATATTTGAATAAAGGGCATTGTTACAAAGATTGCAGCAAGTTCAGATGAAGCATTCCAGAAGATGTGCGGATACTTTGACAATGCTATGTTGACACCAACAGCAACGAATGCAGATTTTTGGTAAAGTTCTGATTATAAATCTATCTGATGATTTGCTAATATAGTCATTTTGACCAATTATGACTAATAATCTTGATGTGAATACTAAATGCCATCTTATACTTATTATTGATGCGATATGGACAATTTTTTGCATTTTTTTCTGAATATATTATTTTTTTTTTCCTTCCTTCTTTTCTTTTTCTTTTGCCAATCATCAAGCGGTGATTTTAGGAATTTTTGGTGATTATCTAACCAAAAATAAATTGGCCAAATTAGATAATTGACATTCGCATAATAAATTCTGGACTTTTTTGGCAATTTTTCTTACTTTTATGTAACTGGTTCTAAAGAGTTAAGTCTTCTCGTAATGATAGAAGTGGATTGGAGTCATGACATTTTAGTCCATGGTTGTATTTTCTTCTCTCTCTCTCTCTATCCCTTGAGATAAATGCACTATAAATACCAAAACTTATCATAAAACTGCAATCAAATTCTAAATTTTCATAAAATTCAATCAAGTCCTAAAATTTGTCCAATTAGTGCCATCAAGTCTTTTTATTAACTCCAACCAATTTGATTAACGAAGATCACTGATGTGGCCTTTTTTATTATTTTCTCTATCGTACAACATTATTTTGGTCTAAGTTTGATTTTTAATATAGATTTTATCTAAGTTATATTAAAAAATAAACTAAAAAAATAAAAAGAAATGCACAGGCCGCCCCACCATCGTCAACCCTTCTTGGCGATCCTTGCCTAAAGTTTGGTTGGCTCTTAATTAGACTTGGGCAAGGGTTGACGGTTGTTTGCCAATCTAGGTGAGGGTTGTGACCGGCGGCCCCCATCAGCCATTCTCCCACCATTGCCACGATGGCAAGAGTTGCAAGCCCTCAGCTAAGTTCCTTTCCTCTCTTCTTCTTCTTCTTTAAAGTTTGCTTATTTTTAATATAATTTATATAAAAGTTGTATAAAAAATTATATTTGGACCAAAACCACATCGCTTTAGCCTTAAGTTTTATAATTGACCACATCGTTGCAATGTAAGAGAGAGAAACTAATAAAGAAAAATTCATGTCAGTGTTTTCCATTAATCAAGTTAGACTGAGTTACTTTGGAATAACTTAATTGCACAAATTTGATAAGTTTTATGACATAAATATGCTTTTCGAAAAGTTTTATAATTTAATTGTACTTTTATGATGAAATTTTAATATTTTCAATATATTTATTCTTTATTTTTGGTCCCATCTAGAAAAAGCAAAATTGGTGGGTCAACAAATTCTCTTTCTTTCTTTCTTTCTTTTTTTTTGGTCAACGCTATTATGCACAGCCGCTGTGTTCTTTTGTTCTCTAGCACGTAGACATTCCTCGTGTGTTGGACTGATAGCCCATGAGTGGAAGCTTGCTCAATAAAGAAATGGTTAATATCCCGAAAAATTCCAAATTGGTGCACTTCATGATAAATTTACTAAAAATTAATTTTTTTATCACCAAAAATCATAAACTGGTACAATTTTGACAAATTTACCCCAAACTACTACATTTATGACAAATTTATCCTCTGTTAGTTTTCAATAAATTTTACCGTTAAATTATTAAGTTAAATGACACGTGACAGTTAATTGGTATACCAATTTGAGATTTTACTCTCCATTTGTCACGCTTTATAATTTTTGTGATTTTTTTGTGATATTAATTCAATTTAAATTAGAGTATATTTTACAAGTGTACAAGTTTGAGATTTTTGGCGGTCAAATAAATTAGTTTTTGGGTAAATTTGTCATAAATCACCGTTTATGGTTTTTTTTATTTTTATGATCAATCATGATAAATTTATCATGTTGTGTATCGGTTTGGAGTTTTTCATGATAAAAAAATAATTTATGGTAAATTTGTTACATATGTACCAATTTAGGGTTTTTCAGGGTATTAACCCACAAAGAAAAGCAAGTTGACGGGCACCCACTAGCACTTTCCTTAATTTAACTTGAGAAATGATTGTGTGAGAATAATAATCTATTTTAGATTATAAAAAATTAAATCATAAATTATAAATTGTTGTAGTACTCACTTCTTCAAACTTTTTCAAGAATTTGCAAAGTTATTTTTACAATGATTCAAAAGTTATTATATTAACAAAACCCATTTAACTTTTGTTTCTCAGCGATTTCCGGGAACGTTTGGACTGAAAACTCAAAGAGAAAGAGACTCCATGATATGATATGACGATCTGTATGTCTTCAACCCTTGTTGGGGCGATCGATCCCGACTGACTTTTGGCGCTGCATGCATAACGATGCGCTTTATATCTTGTGTATGGTGTCCCAATCTACTTTATGTTCCACACGCTGACCAGCGTTTTGGGAATGCATGTGTCTTGACTTTCAAAGGAGAGAGAGAATCGAAATAGCGCATGTTGACGGTTTCTCTTTCTTCTGGTGAATAAGTCATGGTCGAGATCGAACAAAATATCTCTACGATCGTACATTCTCGCTCCGCCTTTGGTTTATGTGACCTGGGTTTATTCATTTCGGTCTTTTTTTGATTGGGTAAATCGCACATTTAACCTGCTCGAGCTGAATATTGTGATAGATCGAATGCAAGAGAACCTGATACCCGATCCATGTAATAAGACCGCTTGCGTCGGCTTACGGCTTGAGTAGAATAAGCATTCAAATTTGAAACTCGGCCAACTTGTTAGGCATGGGGCGCGGGGCCGGCCAGGGGCGGGGATCACATTCCTAGTCCTTACCTCTGGAGGGGAAGTGTCAAAGAACTCCTAAACCGAAGACCGGCGCGCGCGGGCGAAGAAGAAGAAGCAAACGAAGCTCCGAATCGCCCGCCGGACTCGCGGGAGAGATTCCGGTAGCAGCGGATTCGATCGGCGAGCTGCCGGAATATGGAAAAAGAAGCGGAAATGATGGGAGGAAAGAAGCGGTACCTGCTCCTCAGCTCGCGACGAATCCACCAGGTAGAGAGAGAGAGAGAGGAGAGAGAGAGAGAGAGAGAGGGCTTTTGGAATGGTGATGTTGCAGAGAGCAGAAAGGAAGGAGGAGGAAAAGGAAGGGGGGAGGAAGGTTTTAGGGATTGAAAGAGCGTCGTATCGATGCGATGCAGCTGTGGTGGGGCTGGCCGGATCCGGTGGGCCGACGGGGTTTTTCGGGAATGGGGTCTGCTTTTGGGCCTTCACGGCCCACCGACCCGATATGGTTAAATTCTGTACCCGGTCGATTGTCACGTGGGTCTTGTGCTCGCTATTTATTATTACTTCTGGAGGGGAGTTCTCCTCTAGACGATGAAATAAACGAGAGTTTCGAAATTCAAACACAGACATTAGTCAGAATACGTATCACTCATCTATAGTTTGTCAGTAAACCTATTAAATGGAAGGGCCGGATAGAGTCGAAAATGGCCTGGTCCAAATTGATTTATTTAACCCGTTTTAACTTATTTTCGTGCAATTTAAATTTAGCAACTTATTCACGGTCCAATTCATATTACTAAAACATTTTTTATATTTAATTAAATTGAGAAAAACTCATATCCAAACTATGATGAGAACATAGAGTAGTCAAGCGCAATACTGAGTGAAGGGGAAAGAGAGTGAAGAGAAAGTCAAAGAGATTGGTTGGATCTAAATAAATTATAAGTTTATTTAACGCCGATATTATTTTAGGTTTGACCTAAGTAAACCCATTTACTAAATATAATTAACCTATATAACATCCTATTGCATATAGAAATATTAACTAGAGGAAGGGAATAGATGATTCTATCAAAACTTGACAATTTTAAAGCAGATTTGAAAAAGTCAATATTTATGTCTAAATTAGAATGCAAAACTTCAAAAGGTTTTGCTAGTGTGTCATAAACTATAATAATAAGCAGCAAGAGTTTAGGGATAAGAAAATTTGCACAAAAGACTTGTAGTGGTTGAACTTAGATTAAGCCTATGTCCATTCTTTTATCCTAACAGCTAACTGGCTAGATTCCATTAAATAATCAATAAGAGATAATAATAATGAGTGATAATATTCAATGTATAATAGGTCTCAATATCTCACTCAATCATTCTTTCAGTATTTTTCTAAGATCACAAATTGTGGCTCAAGAAAGACAAGTATATGTAGGATTAAAGTTCTCTCACACTTTGGAATTTTTTATTATGGACTATGTTTCATATATTCTCTTTGGCACCCTAGGGTGCATTTGGTAACATTTATATTCTATGAAACAATTCTTTTTTCAAGAACACTTTTTCTGTTTTTATTCATGAAAACAGTTTCTGAGCATTTGAACACGCTTACTAACTATACAATTTTTATTTTCTTGGAAAAGAAATGTGTTTGGTATAGCTTCACATATTTTTGTGACTTAGAATTTCTTTTTAATTTATTAATAATTTTATTACAATCTTCTTCTTTTTTCCTTTTCTTCTCCTTCCTCTAGCCTGTCGATGGTTAGCGACCCGGCTAGACAAGGGTCGGCGAGGTAGTCAACCTCGGGGGAGCCTCGTCGTGGTTGGGTGAGGCGACCTTGCCCAACCAAGGTGAGGTCGAGCCTCGTTGGTGGTCGAGTGAGGCTCGGTCTCACCAGATCTAGGCAAGGTCAAGCCTTGCCCAGCCACAGCAAGGCTCGGGGGGGCCTTGCCAAAGGTTGGCGACCGGTTGGGGAAAGAAGAGAGGAAGAGAAAGAAAAAACAAAAGAAAAGGAAGAAAAGAAAGGAAAAAAAAAGCTTGATTTTCGTTTTTTGATTTTTGTTTCAGGAGTTATTCCCAAGAACAAGAAGTAGTTTTTTTTGTTTCTTGTTTATGTTCCAAAACAATTTTCAGGAACGAAAAAACTTACCAAATGCGTTTTTGTTCTATTTCTGTTCCCAGAAACAAAAGAACAGAAATACCTATTCCTAGGAGCGTTACTAAATGCAGCCTTAGTCTTATTTGGTATTTCTCCACTTGCAATCTAACCATTGGACAATCTCCAAAGGATCATGTTCCAATGTACCATTTGGACAAATTTGTATCAAGAAGTTTGAGTAGTTGTTGAGTGAAAAAATCTAAATCTTCATTTAATTCCAGCTGCCCATATAATTAAGTCTTGGTTTTCAAAAGTAGAGGTCTCCATTTATAGAAAGTAACTTGTCTCGAAATTGATTACCAATCAATTAAGACGTTTTGCATTACAATGTTAGTACAATCTTTATGATCGAGTCAGTCAAGTCTTTTTAAGTGTGGAATTCGAGCCGATCACTAGTTGTTATATACATTTTGAACTTATTTCATCTTTAGTATAAAGTTTGAATCTGTTTCACTCGAAGTAGACTCCACAATTTAGAATTGAGTTTGAACAAGATAAAGAATGCTATAGGCTTCTCTTTCAAGAGTATTTTCATGAATCAAAAATATTTCAAGATATTCATTAGACTTACAAGACACACATGGTTACTTTGTTAACTTCAAAATTCATTAGGAATTTTTTCCAACAAACCCAACCCATTAAATATGGGTTAAGGACAAGTTTACTCGTCTCCGTTTGACTGACGCATGAATAATTTTTTATGTTTATGAGGTCTTAAGGTTGTCTTTGAAAGACCCCACATTTTGTTCACAAGAACATATAAAACAAGTATAGAATATAATCTTCGAAAACCATGGCCCAGTAATGATTGGACGAGGGGCATCAAGCGAAAAATCGGACAGAATCAACTACAATCTCATCCGTTTAGCTCTAGGTTTGTGACCACCACATAGTGTGACGTCCCATCCATGCTCATATGTACTAAAGTACAATAAATTACAATCAAGTCACTAAACTTCAGTCTCGAGTCACCTAATGCAGCTCATATTGACTTCTTGAATTGACCATCACAAGAGTGGAAGACTCAGCAATTGCAATTGAAGAGAACATATGCAACTCATCATACCACCAATAAAAGAAATCCATCTACAACATCCATGTATTAACCTACTATTACATTAAAAAATCATCATCTGACCATGAAGATCATGATGTTTATTCCTCTAGGGTTATACCTTCTCCTTCTCGAGGTCCCGATACCGGAAGTGTCGTGACCCTAGAAGTGCTCTGCAACTAACATTTTCGATCCCTTTATTACCCTCCTCTTCTATATTTCGAAGAACAGAGAGATGGGTATTCTCCCGTTTCTCCGATCGCCATGCTATATGTATGTGTGTTGGCGGTGCGAGTGTGCGATCACGCCGATGTGGCGGAGGAATCAAAGGTCGCGGTGCTCTTCTGGTCGCCGAAGATGCGCTGCCGGAAGTCGGAGACCATGAGTGGGAGGCCCTGGCGGAGCGAGATGCTGGGCTGCCAGCCGAGGAGCTCCTTGGCCTTGGAGATGTCGGGCTTCCTCTTGTGTGGATCATCCGCCGTGTTCGGCCGGAACTCTATTCTTGCATTCGGGTCTATCGTCTCTTGTACCACCTGCACTCAAAGATAACCCGTCGACCAATTCGAAAGTTCATCATTCATGGAAAAATCAATGAAAATGGGCTCCAGGATCAACTTGGGTAGCATATTGGCTAAGAAACTCTAGTTGTGAAGCAAGGTCGGGCCCGATCAGACCCGCCCGACTCGAAAAATACTATTTATTTCGTGTCCATATAGGTGGGTCTGAGCAACGAACTTAGGCTAGAACAGAAGGGTCGGTCCAGGCTCGCCAGATGATCACCTCTTTAACATGGCAAGGATAGATATCGAAAATTGAATCAAACAACGATTTTGAATAACAAATTAATAAAGAATAGGTAACTTAAATCTAAGCATACGAATTGATTTTACCTCAGCAAGTTCGAGCATGGTGAATTCGCCAGGATTTCCAAGATTGAATGGACCGACATGTTCGCCTTCCATCAATCTCATTAGACCCTCCACCTGAACACAGAACAGAAAGAGATAGAAGGCCAATTCTAATGCTAAAACTCCTGCATGATTTAATTCGATGACGGCACATGAAAAAACATGGCTCGTACCAGGTCGGAAACGTACTGGAAGCTCCTGGTTTGCTTCCCGTCGCCGTAAACAGTCAACGGCTCTTTCCTTAAAGCCTGTTCCGATTGCGAATGTCATATTATGATAGGAAATCCAAGTCCTAAATCAAATTTCGCAGTGTGACTGTACTGGTCCAGCACAGCTCTTTGTGCCAGGAGAAAGAGAGACAGTACCTGAGCCACGAAATTGCTCACGACGCGACCATCATCGAGGCACATACGGGGTCCGTAGGTGTTGAAGATCCGAGCAATTCTCACCTGCATAGAACTTTCGAACTGTCAGTTCGATTCCATGCTTCAACAGCAGTAACTTCTTTGAATGGATTGATTTGCGTACCTCAATTCCTAGACCTCTGTGATAGTCCATGGTCAGGGTCTCCGCCGTGCGCTTCCCCTCATCGTAACAGCTCCTCACGCCTGCCACCATCCAAACATCCGTGTTGACAGATTCATTCATGATATGGTGCAGATTGATGGTCAGATAGAAATTGCTGAACCGGACTAAATAGGATCAATCATTTACAGGGTCTATGGTATGAATCTTCCAGCTTTTTCCATTCTTCTGGCATAGTGATCCTGTTTTTCGTAATCGATGAATTGATTCGAGCCTAGTCAATCAACTTCCTATATCATATATACGTTGTAGTAACTTATGCCCCGTCTGATTTCCACAAACTTAGATGCTTACTTGGTTCACGAAGTGGGGGACGTCTACAGGTGGACTTTGGATCGATTGCACTAGGCACTTAAACATCGTCCGATGGAGCTCACATAGGCTCCACTAGAACGAACCTTATCTAGATGTTTGATACATCGGACGTGGGTTGGTCCATGTTAAAAGTGATCATTGGGCGGGACAAGGTCCCAAGGCCAGGCCTAATGTATTGCCCAAGATATGAAATTCACATATGAAAACTCGGACCGAACCGGGTCGGACCTGCGCCGAAGTTGGATGGGCTGGGTTTCAAGCATTGCGGGGCATTTAGAGAGAGAGAGAGAGAGAGAGAGAGAGAGGGACTGACCGATGGGGTTGACGTTGCCCCAGTAGGTCTCGACCTGGGGATGCTGAAGGGGATCGCCGTAAACCTCGCTGGTGCTGGTGAGCAAGAAACGTGCCCCGACCCTCTTCGCCAGCCCCAACATGTTGAGCGTTCCCACCACATTCGTCTTGTGAATCTCGATTCGAATTAAGGAAGAAAAAGCAAAAAAAAAGGCGACCAAAACATTGAAAAATCTTAACAACATAGAAAGAAAAAAAAAAAAAAAAAAACCCACCTTTCCTTATTCTAGTTCTCGTCGCTTTCGTACTTTCCAAAGAAAATTCAAAGAAGAACTCCTCGAATGGCTTCCCAAACATCACTAACTTAGATATTTCTTAGATCTCATATTCAGACATGTCATGCTGCATTAGGGTTTGCAGCGAACGAAAAAGATGGAATGAAATAATAGCAGCGACGATGGAAGGAGGAGGAGATGGAGATGGAGAAGGAGAAAAAGGATATGATGGTCTTGACGGGGTTGAACTTGTAGTGGACGGGGGAGGCCGGGCAGGCGAGGTGGTAGATCTGGTCCACCTCCAGGAGGATGGGCTCGACCACGTCGTGGCGGATGAGCTCGAACCGGGGGTTCCCGAAGTGGTGCGCCACGTTGTCCTTCCGCCCCGTGAAGAAGTTGTCCACCACGATCACGCTGTCCCCGCGCGCGATCAGCCGGTCCACCAGGTGGCTCCCCACGAACCCCGCCCCGCCTGTCACCACGATCCTCAGCCCTTTCCTCTTCAGCCCCAGCGGCACCTTCCCTCCCGCGTTCATGCCGCCTCCTCCGGCGACGCGGCGCGCCCCCATCGGCAGGCTCATGCCCGTTTCCTCGTGCAGGATGCGGCGGTGGGACAGCTCGGAGACGGCTGCGGCGGCGGCGGAGGCGGAGGCGACGTCAGGATGATGCAGCAGCGGCTGCGGCGGAGGAGAATATCTGGGGAGGACGGCGTAGAAGAAGAGGGTGGCGATGCCGATGCCGACGAAGACGAAGAAGAGGCGGTGCAGCACGGCGGCGATGACCCGGGAGCGAGACGGCGGCGACGGCGACATCGAGGCGGTTTCAGGAGATAGATGCGGCGGAGGAGATGGGTGGGGGTGATGGGATTGGTTCCGGCGGGTGAGCTCGGAAGCCATGCCTCTCGTTTCCTTATCTTCAGCTCGTTCTTTCGTGTGTCTCTGTTTCTGTGTCTCTGTCCGTGTCGACGCGAGAGAGAGAGAGAGAGAGAGAGATTTGAGATTTGAATGGTTCAGGAGAGAGAAAGAGGAGTGAGATTCGTGCATGAATTGTAGGCGAAGAGTCGCTCAAGAACGCGAGGAAGGCTGCTTCGTTGGCGCTCTAACGAGAGCCAAGCCAACCAAAGATTACCCAAAAAAAAAAAAAAAAATGACAAAAATATACAACGTTTATGCCACTTTATTTGCAGTTCACTACTCTGCCAAAAATAATATATATAATTAATATTAATTGAGGAAATGCCAAACACCCGGCACAAAAGGAAGAAAACCCATTTTTTTATTATTTATTTTTCAACTGTTTCTATAAATATATATTTTGGGGGGTCGGGGGTTAGTGGAGGATTGAGAATTTTGACTAGTGAGAGTTTTATGTGGGGGAAGCGACTGCGCAACCATTCCGGCTTTTCATGTCGCCACCGCATGTGGGGGGGTTCCATCTTGGGAGCTCATTTGCCCTAATTCCAATCGCTTTTTGTCAGATTCATCGAGCTACACAAAGCTCCAACGTTAGGACTATAATAAGCGCCATCTCTTAACATCTCTTGTTTTGTCTTTATGCAGATCGAGCTATCGTGGCACTAGCACACGAGATCTAATGATAAAACAGAGGAGCGTCTCATGGATCCGGAGTTTTATCTATTTAAGATGGGCTCTCTGAAGAAGAGGTTAGGGGCACGATATAATTGAGTGCTAAGTTCAAGGCTGCATGGAAGGATTCTCTATGTAATCAAAAGGATCTCTTTTAGGCTGTTCTTTTTTCCAGTGGCTTTGTTGAGCGTTTCCCTTTCTTTGATTACAGTCCAAATTAGCTGTTCTATTGAGGATTCAACCCTAGGAACTAGCTTGTGTTGGGTGCAAGTTGCATACTAAGACCTTTTCAATATCTCGTGCCTTTCCTTTCTTTTGTTGTCCACCCATCATGATGATTTAAGACCAGTAATCATGACCCAAAACAGAAAAGAAAAATAATAACAAAAGGAACAATTTGTAACCGGTGAGAATGACTCACTTCACCACTTAGGAAGTAGTGTTGGATCTCTCTACGATTCCTAATCTAAGAGAAATTTATGACCTTAACCTTGCTTGTGCTGCGCTCACATGTGCCGGAATTGCTCAATTATAACTTGGTTGAAAATGGGCAAGTCATCCTTCTTCGAGTGGCCAAGAAGTTCTCTTTCCATGGCGGCAGGGTGGACTGGGAACTAGTCATGGCTGCTAGGAAAAGAAATGACGTTGCGCTTTGTTAGGTGCGATCTCTTTTTACCATTTTGAGCTTTTCTGATGTTGAAAGGTCGGCAGATGTTGAAGAATATGGCTTTTTAGTGCGTAATGATGGCAGACATGCCACCAATTGTGGGATTAAACTAGGAAATTTCATGGTACCTGCATGAGGTGGTCCAAAGGAGGAGCGTAGAAATATAAACAATCCATCGCCATCTTCCACGATGAACAAAAGAGATTAGTACAGGACTTTAAATATGACCCATTGACTTATCATGAGAACATGGAAAGGGATTGGCTGCATTCACTGCATCCCACCTTCCCCCATGATTCATCCAAAGGCCATTGAAGTTTCTCACAACATCGCTGCTCGCTTGATCCGACAAAAGTGACCATTTCTTACCAATTCATTGAAGGACACGACTTGAATCCCTCTACCGACCAATCAGGACCCCGTCGTCGTTGGAGTTGTTTTCTCTACGAAACTTTGGGAGCCCAAAAGGGTAAGGTTGAATTGGCTGAGATAAAGAAGGTAATCGACGTGTATATAAATACGTCGAAAAGTCAACACAGACAATATGAGCACGTTGAGTTGCCTTGCGAGTGAAAAATGTCATTCCTCCTCGGTTTGCAAAATTGCTAAATTGTCCCCCAAGCAAAGCGCACGATGCATGGATGCATCGTCTCTATCTCTCAAACACCCCGCTTTTTAAGGTTCACAGACAATCACAGACATAGCACAAGGATCTTTCCGCCATCCTCACAACTTTCCGGAGCATTTGTACAGAATACGGATACTATAATTTGAGATACAATTACATGATCTGCAGAAAATCAAAGTTGCCCTCTGATTTCTGGTTTTCATTCTGGCTCAATTCTGCTCCATCAAGAAAACGTTCATAGAACTATCTTGGCAGGCTGTGTATGCCATTCCACAGATGCTTTCTTCCAAAGAGTAGATGCAGAAGATCTGTTGGAGCAACAGGCTGCATGAAAGGATGGACGTGTTGCCAAGCGGTGACATAAGATTGCAATAGGATGCCCACAAAGAACTAGAACCGCCTGATATCTTTGGGAGGCTTGAAATTGAGAGGGTGAGTTTCTGGGGTAGCAAGCTCATCCTCTTTCCACATTTTTATGGTCTTGTCCGCTTCGCATGACACCAGCCGTGAACCAGTTAAGTCATAGGAGAGAGCATATATTCCAGCTTCGCTCTCCAAGGATCCTGAATGCAACTCACATTAGAATTTTCATATTATTATGCACAATGAATTAGGAAAAACCTCTTGAAATGATGGAAATGTTTGGCACACATACCAGGCTGTACAATCGTATGAGCTTGCTGGAAGTTGTGGCCACTCTTCCAGTCCCAGAACCATAAGCTCCCATTGTCACCTAAAAACCGAAAAAGTAAAGTAAAATTGAGAAGATTTCTGTCAATGCATCAACAAGAGGAAGATGGGAAGAGGTAGGGTGGGAAGAAGGTTTTTTCCCCTCACATTAAGTTGAGGTTTATAAGTGTGTCAAAGCTTAGTAAAGGAAGTAGATGCTTGACAACATCTTAAGATCTCAAACACCACCAACCGTTTTTCTGCACTGGACGTATCAAGTTGACACAAAAAGAAAAAGAAAAGAAAGTAAGCCAAGAAACACACCTCCAGTAGCCATCACACCTTCTTCATTGACTGCCATTGTGTTGATTATGGTTTTCTGCTGTGAGCTGTTTTACATAAACATTGCCGATACATTAGACATTGCTTTGAGGAATTGATAGATAGATGAAGTGTAATCTGTACAGAATTAGACTGTAGATGCCACTCTTAAGAATTGAGAAAACTTATTCAAAGCCTCAGGCCTTTAGGCCATGATGCACCCCAACTTAAATTGTGCAAAAATAGCACATATTTAAGGACAATGCAGAAAGCAACTTCTTTACTACATGAATGTAAAAGGCTGAAACCTTTGTCCCTGAGAAGGCTAAGCACCAGATTAGTCTAGAGAAGTCACATCAACACAAAACAACAGGATTCAAGGGTACTCATGGCTAACCTAGCCGTCTCACCACTGTCTGAACTTCTACAGAGAAGCTTTTATCAATTTTTTTCAAAAAATAGAACACATCTACCATGCAATGTGAAGAAAAAGGTTTCTCAGCATTATCCACTGATTTAATCACATAGGATTTATATGAGGTGACAGAGCACATATTATAGTTCAATCTGCCAATAAGAATAGTCCAATCAATATAACTTCACTCGACATACTCCAATCAATTATCAATCGCGTCCCAAAATCAAAAGAAAAAATATGCATATTGCATAAGATGTGCAAATACCATCATTTTAAATAAAATTAGCAGAGAATTCTATGGTGCAGTAGAAGAAAGTCTGCAATCTTAAAAGAATTGAAGACAGTACGTAGTATTCATCTAGAGCAATTAGATCACCGAAAAGGGCTCAATATCATAGACACCCTTCTTCGCATAAAGATGGTGTGTTTTCGTAGACATGAGAAGAAGTGGTCTCAAACAGAAAGCCCTCAAATAGATGCTAAACAGACAGCCAAGGCTTATTTGACTACTCACAGCATGTTGTGGAGAAATTCCCCTCGAGGAAGCTGGAATTTCTTGATGTTATCAGCTGATGCAGATGCGAAACAGTTCCTGTAATAAGGGAAAGCATAAGACAACATTAAAGTACATTAAACAGGTTTGATACAAGTATTAACTAATCTTTTGCAAAATACTTACTCCTTAGGATGCTGGGCCATTGCTCGCACAGATTTCTTATGGTTAGTGAGAGTTGTCATTGTTTTTCCTGAGGCAGGTTGCAAAGAGACCAAAACACATTGTGCAATGAATATGATGGATCAACAAAAACAGAATCAATACGGAAGGCAATCGCAAAAAACATTATGTTACCATGTCTAAGGTCCCAGAACTTGATAGTTGTATCATGGGAGCCAGTTACAACTTGTGGATCCTGAATGTCAATAGTATCAGAAGAAATGTCCGTCGTTTATATAAGCACTATCCAGAGAGCCAAAATTATAAGATATTTCCGTCATATATATAACCATTATCTAGAGATGACTTAGAGAAAAAATAATCACTGCTTCAGAGTATAATGAGTTGAACAACACAGCCAAAATCTGACCATCAAGTCCTCAATTTTGTAAAAAACCTAGAGAAGAAAGAAAAAGAGTAAATGGACTGGTCAGTTCAACAAATTGAACTGGAAACCAAGCTTGAGTCTGGTTTGGTTTTCTTAAATACCTCCGGAAAAACCCTGGATTGGACCACAGTTCGACATGTAAAACAGGAGAGATGTCAATATCGTTAAACAGACTTAATTTCTACAAAACAAAAGTGACGTGTCGAGGTTAGGGTTAGGTGTAGACCCCCTCTCTCAAAGAAGTACCACTGTGCTGCTCTCAAGTTAGCTGAGTAAGCATCCTACTAAAAGATGATACAGTGATTTTATCAACTGCTTCTCTCTCTCTCTCTCTCTCTCTCAACTTTAAAAATGAATGACAAAGCATGTGGACAGGGGGACCAAACTATTCCCTAAACTCTGAAAACAGCATGTCTCCGTCTAAGCTGAGAGCTAGTTGTGTCATCAATGACAACATCGCAAACTGTGAAACAGAAAGAGTTGACCCGTTGCCCAGACCCTCCACTGCTTTTCCCTATGCTCTCTCTCTCTCTCTCTCTCTCTCTCTCTCTCTCTCTCTCTCTCTCTCTCTCTCACTCACACACACACACACACACACACACAAAGAGAACCCATCATCACTGCTTTGACAGAAAACCTTATTCTACTTCTTAATTTATCAGAGTTACAACAACATAAATCACCAAGGCTAATTTCTTTGTTCAGTCTAAAAGTAGAAGCATCCATTGAAGTTGAAAGTTAAGAAGTATAAACTCTCGTTAATGTCACCTTATGCCTCATGAGAGATAACTAGCGAGTCACAGAGAACTGCAACCAAGAGACTAATAGTCATGGACTACATGATGCTGAATTCTCCATGCAACATGTTGCAGTGATAACTATACCAAGAGGTCATACACTCAAAAGGAGACAAGCCAGACTGCATCCATAGCAATTTAGCACCTGATTGTCCTCACTTTTCTCTCTACATAGGGTTGCTACGGAAAGGCTTTGCCAAAATATTCTGATGTTAATTAATAATGATAATTAATAATTTGCATACCGTAGGTCGAGCGAAGACTGAACAAACTGTATTATCATGTCCAGAGAGTGCAAAAATTTGCATTTTACTCCGGATGTCCCATACCTGGATATTTTTGTCCATCAGTAATCAGCTTTAAAAAAAAATAAAATTAATCAAGCATAAAAAATGCTCCTGTTAAGAATTCCATTTTAATGAGTGAATCACTATTTATTTTTCCATACCCGACAGACAGAATCACGTCCCCCAGTGAGCAAAATGTCAATAGTAGGATGAAGAGCCAAGCAGTAAACACCACTAAGATGACCATGATAAGACCGGATAACCTGAAATAGCAGAAAGCATTCTTTATTAAAATGTGTTTAACTAATTGAACACAGCGCTTCACATTTGATGAGGAGATAGATTTACAACCTTATTCTGCTCAAGATCCCAGCATTTAACTTGTTTGTCATCACCGGCAGAGAACATATAAGTATGCTTACTACTCACTGCAAGGCCTGTAATTTGAAGAAGGTATAGAGTTGGAATTGTCAGAATCTGAAAAGTAGCTAGCCAAAACAAGTTCAAACCGCTAATCATTTATTATGTCAAGCACTCACCCCTAATCTGTTCAATATGTCCTGTCAGCGTTAGCTTCAGCCTTCCGCTTGCTAGATCCCATATCTAGGAAAAGAATATCAATATAGAAAGCTTGAATGCGCAGATTTCACATAAAAAGGGAAGTTGATGAAGAAAGCATATGGTCAACCAGAATGCATGCGACGAAGAAAAAAGAGTCAACTTAAGACCCCCTCTGGTTGGGGGCATTTAGAATTCATCTCTGCAATGTCAACGCTCATCTATTTCAAAACTTTAATAGCAATTTCCATCTCAAATTGTACTTTATACAATTAAATCACAGAGATCATGCAATTCGAAATAACATTAGAATTAAGGATATCACTTCAAAAAAGTTTTAGAACAAAATGCTGCCATATAAAGGAGTGATCAACTTTCTGGCAACTCAACGATTCTAACAATCATCTCGTTCAACTAACCAAAAGAACCATACATAGAAATGTAAATTAGCAAATGGTAGCAACCAAAGAACTAAAAAGTGAGCATCTATGATCAGCAAATTTTACAAACAAAAGAAGACCAGGAATCATCAAAAAGCACAATTGTAAAAGCTTAATACCTTAATTGTCCGATCTGCAGAGCCAGTGCAGAACCATTGATTGCTAGGATCAAATGCAATAGATCTCACCCATCCCAAATGCCCACTTATGACCTGCACATACAAAAAGGAGAAAACAAAACACATAACAATCCAAGTAAGCGAGCAAATAACTGCAGATACGATAACATGAACAAGACACAGCTGTATGATAAATTCAAATGTATAATTATCACATGACACCATAACTATTACCGAAACAAAACAAGAACTTTCTTCTAGCTTCCAGAAAAATTAGGCCACAATTCTCACCCTGTAGTTCTTCCATGGAGCATGCCACACAGGACGCGGCCACCTGCTTGGAAGTCTTTCCATAATGGCTGAGGTAGACAAATTCCTAAAAACAGAGTGAGAGCATGAGGCCAAAGCAAATTAAGTACTTTAGAGCAGAACTTAAGATGACTCAGTGATCCTTGAATGCATGAGTCGAATTATGAGAATCCATAAAACAGCTTTTCAGAAACCATTAAGAAATGTTCTGATGTTACTTCAGTGGATTGCGCAAATAGATGAATGTCAACGTATTAAAAAAGTAACAGTAATATGAAAGTCCTATTTTGACCAAAAATATAGGATACATAGGTATTTGCCCTAGTTTGTCGATGCCTCTGAATAATTACAAAGCATAAGCAGCTGATGCATGTAACAGACACTACACTACACCGGCTATGGGTCCAACGATAGGTGATGTAGAACAACTAGTCTTGATGCAGATTAGAATTTCAGAGCACGATTACAATGACCAGCAACTCATGAAGAGTAAATTTCTTTAGGCTCGACAAATAGTAATTCATAGAATCAAACAATTTAAAAATCAAAAACTTGCTAAATTGCACAAATGTGATCTCTTAACTACCAAAAGGAAGAATTACCAACACATGTAGACCTTAACCTCTTCTATTCAAGGTTTTGTGTGTTCAAACCAAAAAATATAAATATAAAAAATGTTCTTTTAGATTTAAGGTCTTTCCTATTGAAGAAAAGTCAAGTTATGCGACCGATCGCCTTAAAGGGAAAAAAGGAGAAGCAAAAAGACACTCCAACAGACACTAAAATAGAATGCAATACAACATATTTACCTGTCTGATGATCCAGAAGCAGAGACAATAGCAGTGCCTTTTCCATGTAGACCAACATCGTTTCTGAGGAAGATGCATGAACATGAGCAACATTATGTCGAATGTTCTACTGAAAAAGCTTTACAAACAAATTTAAATAAAATCCACAAAGAAAACTACAAAATTAAAAGAGCTGCAACACATCAAAAAAAAAAAAAAAAAGCTGGAAATCAGTAATACTACATACAGTGGCCAAAAATCTGAATGTTTTCTTTTTTGATAAGCAATTTAAAAAGCATAAAATGTGTGAGATATCTCAGTGAAGGTATGAGGGTAACTTGATTCTCTTGACCAAGGGATGGTCATTTGAAAGAGAAGAAGGGAACTAACAATCCTTGAGGTCGCAATGATGGACCAACAGTTAAAGCATTTTGAGACTTTTCCATTGATGGAATTTTAGAACCTTCTGGACCTGCAAAAGAGAAAGGAGTTTATATCAAACAATGTTTAATTTGGCCAGCCATAGTGAGCATTCTCATGAGTTATAAATCTTCTTCAAATGTCAAAAAATTCACAAAAAAAATTCTCATGACTCATGATTCTTTTTGAAATGTAAAAAATATCAAAGGATTCATCACAATTTAATTTAAAACTCAAAAGTTCAATAAATGTTCTCATCAAGGAAAACAAAAAGAAGAAGAGAAATCAAAGCTTCTGTTATTTAACCTAGGGAAGAAACATATGTCAATCAGCCCACTAAGGCATAAATTCAGGCATAAATTTTCTTCCGACCCACAACAACTTGAAAATCAATAAAATTTGTCATACAAATTCAAGACTACAGAGCCACACGCACTACAACTACATATACTTTGTGTGTGATTTAGTAAAGCATCAAAGAATCAGTTATAAATAAATTGACACTCAAAGTTCGAAATGTACTCCCCAAGGAAAGCTAGATGACGAAGAAATGTAAAACCTTCTCTTCTTTATAACCAGGGGAAGAAACATATATCGATTAGCAAATTATCGCCTCAGTTCTCTTCTAACTGTCTACAACTTCAGACATATAGGAAGTTTGTAAATAGAATTTGACACTCTCTTTCTTTCCTCTAGTACAAACAGCAAAATGGTATCATTCAGAATGACAGCACCGAGGTCTCCCATATACATCGTTACCAACACAAGATTGGTTCACTATGTCTAGTATGCCACTTGACACTGTCTTTTATTCAACAAAAAGAAAAGTCTGCATTTAAAAAGACTGAGGCCAATCGATTGCAACATTAGTTTAACAGGCAACCAAATGCTCTAACTTATAATTGCTCCTTCAACAGATTAAATACGTTAAAAGCCATCAATAATAGGATAACCATCAAAAGAACACAAGTAGTTAGATACCAGGACTCGAGAAGCTAACAACTTTCCAATTATCAAGTTCGAGTGGTGCACGTGTCGATTTCCAGATGTTAATAACAACCCTTCTATGCACATAATGCACACAACAACTACACAGTCAGCTACACATTGCACAGAAAAAAGAAGGCGGACCCATGATTTAGAAAGCAGACAAACATAGCGCACCCGGAAGAGCAAGCGCATTGGAAGCCCCGGCAGCTTGTTGGCCTTGATTCTGCGCGGCGCCGCTTTCCTTCCGCTTTGGAACCTGTTCCTCGCTCCCGCTACCTCCTCCGTACTCGAAATTGAGCTACAAAAGCCAGAACCCGAACGTCGCTCAAAAGGGCCTCGCTAATCAACAGCGCCGCAATCAAACGACCAACCAACGCCCCCACAACAAAAAACCGCTTCCCGGCACTCAAGGAAAACGTACTTGCCAGGAGAGAACCACGAGAAGCCACTACTAACCTTGTAGCTGATGCGCATCTTCTTGCTGCACCCAAGAACAAACCTCGGTCAGCCCCACCCGGGACCGCAATTCGATTTAGGGTTTCCGAAAACGGGAAAGATTCGAGGCCGAAGCGGAAGGAAGGAGGAGATGGATGGATACCTCTCGGGGTCGGGAGGAGCGATCTGGCCGTGGACGGGGGAGAAGAGGTCGAGGGCGCGCTTGAGGGACTTGAAGCTGAGCTTCTTCAGGGACTGCGGCTCCACCGGCTCCATCTCGAGCACCGGCGCCGGCATCGACCTGCCTTGCCGCTCCGATCCTCCGGTGGACGGTGGCTTGGAAATGCTTTAGGGTTTTGGCGGTTCGGCTTTGTGCTGCGTTGCCCCCTCTGCACTGTGCTGGAAGCAAAGCAATCGGAGAGGGAGAGATAATAATAATAATAATAATAATAATAATAATGGATGAATGGATGATCTTAATATGACCTCTTTTTTTCCCCCCTTCCTAAATGCCCTTTTAAAAGGATTTAGAAATTGAATGAAGAGAAACCTATGATTTGAAAAATGATGACAAAATCAAATATTTATGGACTCCATTCCTATTTCTCCCTCTTTTTAAGTTCACCCATTTAATTTTTCTCATGGATCATAATATCCAAAAAATCTGATATTAAATACTATCTTCTGAAAATAAAAAATCACCTTAAAATAATAGTGCTTCTCAAAAGTAAAAACGAAGAAAAATATATAAGTAAATCACATATAATTATACATGTGTCATGGGCTGTTGGTTTTTTGGATGCTGAATAGCTTGTACGGTGCTTGGTGAGTCGAGAATACCATGTCAACCTTTAATAATTGTTTTTAAGAACAATATAGTAAATAGCATCGTTCCACGCTTAACTTGGCCGTCCAGTCACTTGAATGAAAGACGCATAATACTTTAGGTACAATTAACTTATTTCGGCTTGTCATAGTCTCATTAGGAAAGTGGCGTCAGTTTCCAATCAGTTTTTGCATGGAAGCCTAGTAATCTTATTATAAGACACCGTTATCACGAATTAGTTGTATCATCCCCTCTAAATCACTCACTCTTGATCCGAGCCACTTGCTCCACTCACAAGATATGTGAGGACGGGAGAATCCTACTTATGACATTCCCTCTCATTCAATTCTGCAACCCCTCATTGTGGGTTATTTGACCACTTTCTGCGTTCTTCAGCCATTAACTCCCTACCTTGGGTTTTACAATGGCGACGCTTGCCCATAGAGCAAGCCACAATACTCCATTGGTGGCTTCCTTCGATCAAAACTATTTGGGCATTCCGCTCGCTTGTGCTTTCCCTATCAAGTGTGACATATGGAGTTAACTGTGCTTTCCGGCAACACCCTATTTGGTCTACTAAGCTTCTCTTGATCTCAATAGACATTCTCCCCTTGTTGAAAAAGTGGTAGCAAACCCATAGAAATTCGCAACCAATCCAAGAAGGTTTTCCATATTTAGTGAAGAATTTAGTTCCTTCGTAAACACAAGTTTTTCCCGAATCACCCATCTACTAGAGGGATCCTACTTAGGGTGCGCATGGCAAAATTTCTACTTCGATGAACAGTTTTGTTTCAGAAATAGTTCTTTTTTATTTCTATTCCGAGAAATCATTTCTGAGTAAAATAACGTGTTTAGTAACGATATAAAATTTCTATTATTGAAAAAGAAAAAGAATAGAAATGCGTTTGGCGTGATTTATAATTTTTTGTATTTATTCATTTTTTCTTCTTGCTCATAGATTGCTAGCCGCCGTCAGCCACCGCACAACCGCCACCTGCCGATCG
Organism: Eucalyptus brandiana; assembly: GCA_014182725.1. Taxonomy (NCBI): domain Eukaryota; kingdom Viridiplantae; phylum Streptophyta; class Magnoliopsida; order Myrtales; family Myrtaceae; genus Eucalyptus; species Eucalyptus brandiana. The sequence continues at coordinate 54,052,322 of CM024675.1, read as the reverse complement.
CCGCTGCACGACCGCTTAGGTTATGATTTTTGGGTATAGATTCTATGGGTCATTGTGAACTTTTGAGTTGTAGGTGATGATCTTACTCTAAGCAGCTTTGTGGAGTTAGTAGACATGGTTAGTTTCAATTGTAGTTTTCTTGGAGGCAAGATGAATACTTAAGTTTTTGATTTATGAAGTGATAAATTTTAAGTAATGATTCTTTAAGTTGAGAACTTGAGGCTCATTGGATTTAATAAAAGCTAGCTAAGTTTTTATTTTGGCGATTTGAGAAGTTATAGCATTTAGTCGTAAGTGACGATCTCTTAAGTGGTGATATTCTATGATAAGATTTAAGATAGACAAATTTTTGCTTGGAAATCTCAGATTCTGTAAAGAACTATGATAAATTGTTTTGGAAGATAGTTGAGATTGGAATTTGAAAAAGTGGATCTTGTTTTTGAGGTATTAAGAGTTAATTATTTCAGGGCACTAGATGGGCAAACTTTGAAATAAGTGTTAGCAATAATCTCTTATCGAGGTGTTAGTAAGAACAAAAAAAAAAAAAAAAGTATTTGGAAGTTTTTGTGCTATTAATAAGAGTTGGTTTGCACAAACCTTCGAGTGGTTGATGTGATATTCTTAAGTTGTGATTTGTCTAGGTGTAGATTTCGGGGACGTTGTGAGGTTGTGTGTTAGTTTATAGCATTTCAGTCTTTTGTTAAGCATTGAGATGTATGTTTCATTTTGGGTGCATTTGATTGTTGATTATTATTTGTTGAAGCTTGTTTCACCTTCTAAGGCATAGCAAAGGCAAGCAAGTCATTACTGTTGATGCTAGTAATTTGTCTTAAGATTTTCATGGTGCGGTTTTGACAAGGAGAATAAAAAAAAAAAATCCAAGTCTCGACTCGTAGGGAGGGAGTAAGACAAGGTGCTCAAGATGATGGAGTTCACGAAAGTTCTATTAGTGACACCAAGGATGGTCAACCATAGCATATTCCATGGGACATGCTTCATTTATGCGGAAGATGAGTTTTAATTGATTTGCTCATAAGAGTTAAGAGGGAACGATGACGACAAAAGGGAACTTCGGAATTTGTTAGAGAATCGGGAAATTTATGATTTATCTTGCTATAATCATGGACAGTCTACCGGTCCTTGTATGTGCATGGTGTGCTGGACCTTTCAAAGGGTATAATAGATTTCATCCTCTTGATGATGATAACAACATGGACCATAGGAAACTTTTGAGCAGGAGAAGCATTTCCAATCTCCTTTGTAGTGATTTCTGTGAAAGTTTAGCTTAGTTCATACAGGAGTTAAGAGGGAACAATGACAACAAAAGGGAACTTCAGAATTTGTTAGAGCATCGGGCGATTTCTGATTTATCTCGCTATAATCATGGATAGTCTACCGGTCCTTGTATGTGCATGGCGTGCTAGACCTCTCAAAGAGTATAATAGATTTCATCCTCCTGATGATGATAACAACATGGACCTTAGGAAACTTTTGAGCAGGAGAAGCATTTCCAATCTCCTTCGTAGTGGTTTCTGTGAAAGTTTAGCTTAGTTGATACAGGAGTTGCTATTGGTACTGCAAGTTTTAGACTTGTGACTCCAATGAGTTCATGGAGTGATTGTTAAGAATGGGCAAGAGCGTAATTTGATTGTGGGCACTACATTGTTAGATGCTTATGCAAGATGTTGAAATGTTGGTGGCTCTTATAAAGTGCCTCAGGGACAAAAGAACCTGGGTTTGATTTCTTTCAATGCAGCCATCACTCGGTTTATGTATAATGATCTTTTCAAGGAGGCCTAGTACTATTTAACCAACTTAGGATGGTCAGCAATTGTATTTGGTATATGACAATGGTATCTATAATGCAAGCACATGTTGCTTTAAGATCAATGAAACTGGAATCTGTCCACATCACTGCCACCCACAGCCCACTGACCACCCCTGTCGGCCGATAACTGCCATCTATTGCCACCCGACCGCCATCGATTGCCGCCCGACCACCGCACGACAGCCGCTCGACCACCGCACGCTGCCGCATGACCGCCGCCCATAGCCTATTGACCGCCAGCCGTTGGCCGTGGGAGAGGATGGCAATTGGTGGGTTGTGGGTGGCGGTTGGCTACGATGGTCGGCGGTCGGCTATTGGGCAGCTGTTGTGCGGTGGTCGGATGGCAGTCATGCGCTATTGTGTGACGGTTGGGCGGCTGTTGTGCGGCGGTCGAGCGGCTGTCGTGCGGCTGTCGTGCGACGGTTGGGTGGGGATCGGTGGCAGTTGTCAGCCGGCGGGGGTGGTTGGTGGGCTATGGGTGGCGGCGATGATGGTTGCTAGCAGTCAAGGGTTGCGGTGACGACGGTTAGGCAACGACGATGATGACGATCGCTGACAGTCAAGCGACGGCAACCAGTGGTTGACCGACGATGATCGAGTGGCAGCAATGGCGACGGTCGCCTGTGGTCAGGTAGCGGCGGCTGACGATAGCCGCAGGTAGCCAAAGGTGGTCGGCGATTGGCAGGGGAGCTAGCAATGGCTGCAGCAAGGAAGATGAACAAAAGAAAAATGGAAAAGAAAAAATGGATTTATTTCTAGAAATTGTTCTCGGAAATAAGAAATTACTTTTTTTTTGTTTGTGTTTCTGTTCCAAATCTATTTATGGGGAATAGAAAAATAAATTGGCATTGCCAAATGGATTTCTGTTCTTTTTTGGTTTTGGGAAACAAAAGAACGGAAATTGGGAGAAATAGAAACGTTGCCATGTAGGCCCTTAGATGTTCTCTTGGCGTAGTAGAAAGGCAAACTTTATTTTTCCTTTTTTGGATGAGTTGTTCGTTTTTTTTTTTTTTTTTTAAGAGCACCCTTTTTTTTTTGGTATCCAAGGAACCTCAGTGTGCCGCTTCGCGGCAGAGTAAACCCTAGAGGAGCAAGAACCCTTTCTGCCCCGGACAAGTCGTGGGTTTCTTTCCAACAAAGCAGACGACGTAGGAATTTGAACTTCAGACCTCTCCCGAAATGTATTAAAGCTCAACCACTACGCCACCACCACGGGTGGTACCCCCTTTTTTTTTATCACCTCTTAAAAGAATATTTTAAAACTTTAGCTCAATTTATCCGAAAACGTTACATCCGTCACGTAATTTAAACACTTAATAGAATTACAAAAATGTTGAAAGATTTATCAGTAGAAAGTCATAATTTGACATAAAAAGACTAAGATGGGTTTCAAAAAGTATATTACCACATTGAAGTCGAAATTATATAACAAATACACATCACGTAGTTTGAGATCGACCAATCACATCTTTTCTATAGATGTGAGACCAACACATCTCACATATTCATCTGCAAATTGGCTACTAAGGGCCTGCATGGTGAAATTTCGATCACCATCTGTCACCACCGGCTAGAGGAGGAGAAAAAAATAAAAAAACAAAAATATAACAAAGTATTAGAATATTAAAAGAAATTCTACAGCACAAAAAAATTTATGATTCGTACACCAAACGTATTCTAATAGAAATAGAAACATTACTAAATGCATCATAATAGTCTATTAGCCACAATCCTAATTCTAGATTTACATTGGAGATTCATCACTCGTAAAATGCTCATCAGATAATCTCTACTCCATGAGAAATCAAGAACCTAGCCTATAGTAGCCAAAGATTCCATACAAGGTCTATGCCAAAGTGAGCCCAAGCAAAATGAAAGCAGTAATTAAGGAAATAATTGACCAAGGATTACTGAAGTACTTAAGTTTGAGAATGGCTATCCAACAATTTTACTTGTTGCCCGAGTAAGTGTTCACATCGTTAAACAGTTTAGAGAGATAATTGTGGCTGCTGACCAATACCACCTCATTGCAAAGCTAGTTGGAGAGGAAGCTGGTTGGAGAGGAAGCTGGTTGAAGAGGTCAGCGACCTTGGCGTCGCTCCTGAGCCAGTGCTCTATGATCCCGCAATCATGGAGGTGCCCCATGTCCTCGGCGGAGTTAATCAAGTTGTCCATGAAGAACAGGTACGAGGTGACGTCGTTGCTGCAATTGAAGTGACACTGCTCGAAGGCTACCAAGTTGAGGAAATGCGACTTTGTCGCATTCTGGATCATAAGCCAGGGAATCTCGAGGGTCCCGTCCTTGAACTGGATGTTCTGGAAACCCTCCACCTCCCCGTTTTTGAACTTGATCCCTTTTTCCCAAAGCTCCGTCACATAGTGGATGAACTATAGCCCAGTTTGTGACGATTACTAGGTTGCTGCTGGCTTCGGGCCCAAGTACAGAAGGCTCTGCCGGAACAATTCGAGGCAATGGAGCTCGCCTTGAAGGGGTAATGGGTCAAACTCCAGCCTTCTCTTGCCTAGGCAATTAAAGGGGTGGTTTGTTGGCCTCAGAGAGTAGAAGAACTAGAGTGCCAACTTGGTCAATACCCCATCCTGGTCAGGTCGGCCGAGCTGAAGGCAAAACAGCAGGTCGAGAATGAAGAGCGGGATCTAATTCTCAAGCAAGATCATGTCCTGCAGGATAATGTGCATCCAACTCCGCGACGAGGAGAAGACGGGGTCATCGGGAGTGTAACCAAGTTTATCGAACCCCATGGAGTGTCCCCATAACAACTCAATAACAAAGCACCCATTGAGAACCATCATCATTATGAACTCCTCACTGCGCATCTTTATTGTCCCCTCATAGCAGGCGCGAGCTCTCTCCTTGACCTGCTTCACCGCGTCTAGATAGTCCTCTATCTTCCGATTTTTGTGCCTGAGTATGCACACGAGGCTGCGCCACTTATCATTGTCCTTCTCACGGAGGTGCTCGTCACTGTGATGGTACGGACTGAGGGAGACAATCTGAGGGACGTAGGCCTTCTCCTTGCAATCCTTGAGATGGTGTGGGATCCGGTAAATGGAGCACTTTGCCCATGAGCGTGCCCTATGGTCCTACTCAGCTTGGTCGAGGTTCTTATTGATGGAAATGATCCACTCAGACTCGGGTAGCCTTGGCTCATCTTCACTAAGGTTTTCACCACCGTTGGTCTCAACCTCGATTTAGTGATCGTCGGATGTTTCTTGCTGTGGCTCGTGAGCCACGGTTTGGCTGAGCTCTATGTTGGGATTTAAAGCCATTTCTCGTGTAGAATGTATTTATGTTTCTCTGCCTCTGCCTTTCTAGAGTCTTGGGTTGTGCATGGCAACGCTTTTACTCCGATGAATAGTTTCTTTTCAAAAATAGTTCTTTTTTATTTCTTCTCCAGGGAATAATTTTTGAGTAAAAAATGTGTTTGGTAACAATACAAAATTTCTATTATTGAAATAGAAAAAGAATAGAAATGCGTTTGGTGCGATTTATAAATTTTTGTATTTATTTGTTTTTTCTTCTTATTCATAGATTGCTAGTCGCCGCTGGCTGTCACACGACCGCCGTCTGCCAATCACCGCCGCACACCCGCCGCCCACCCACCGCCCACAGCCCACTAACCGTCGGCTGTCGGTTACGAGAGAGGACGGCGATCAATGGGTTGTGGGCAGCAATCGGCGGCGATAGTCGGCGGTCGGCTGTCGGGCGGTTATTATGTGGCGGTTGGGTGACTATCGTGCGGCTATGGTGCGGCTGTCGTGCGGTAGTCAGGTGGCGATCAGTGGCGATCGTTAGCTGGCGGGGGTGGTCGGTGGGTTGTGGGCAGCGACGATGACGGTCGTTGGCAGTCAAGGGCTGCGGTGACGACGGTTGGGCGGCGATGACGATGACGATCACCTACGGTCAAGAGATGGTGACCGGCGGTCGGCCGACGACAATCAATCAACGACAACAATGACAATCGGCGGTGGTCGGGCGGCGGTGGCCGGCGGTCGCCAATGATGGCTGTGGGCAGTCGGAGGTGGTTGATGATTGGCAGGGGAGCCAGCAGTGGCTGCAGCAAGGAAGAAGAACAAAAGAAAAATGGAAAAGAAAAAATAGATTTATTTTTAGAAATTGTTATCGGGAACAAGAAGTTACTTTTTTTTTTTTTTTTTTTGTTTCTGTTCCAAATCTATTCCCCGGCTACTTTTCTATTATGGGGAATAGAAAAATAAATTGGCTTTGCCAAACGGATTTCTGTTCTTTTTTGGTTTTGGGGAACAAAAGAATAAAAATTGAGAGAAACAGAAACGTTGCCATGCAGACCCTTAAATACCATCTTGTCATGAGTCAGTAGTTATTGCTTGTGCGATGCTTGGCGAGTTGAGAACACAAGGCTAGTTTTCCTTCTATAGTTGTTCCAAATACAAATAGCATCCTCATATTGGATCTTACCACGCCTAGCTTAACTTGGGCATTTAGTCCTTTGAGCGAAACATGCATAACACTTTAGGCACAACAACTAATTTCGGATAAGCTTTGACTAGTTTATGCATAAAGGCCGACTCTGCCTTCAGAGCTTCTTAGAGTTATAACTGTTTTATCCTAGAACTTCTAGCACAAATGCCCTAATGCCACTTCCATGAATCATTTATATCATCTCCTCTGTATCACTTGCTCTTGACCTAACATCATTGGCTTCACTCACAAAGGTACGTGAGTATAGGAGAATTCAGTCTGTGACACGTGTGCTGCTTTTAGCATATGAATGAAGGCCTTATGAACAAGTCTATATCAATGCTCCTTTTGAATGCTAGTTAATGAAAATAAAACTACATAAAGGGGTATCTGTTAGACGAGGTTAAGAAACCTTGATTTTCCCAAATGAACATGTGGGTTACAAAATATGTTAATATTTATGAGGTGTTGCGATCAAGATCTGTTAGGAGCATCCCTTCAGCATGTTGCAGGTCGACTCTCTGTTTCATTCCTTACTAGAGCAATGCTCGGAGAAAGTGACATTATTCGAGTCGTCATAGTGGCTCACAAAAGCTAAGCTGCGGTCTGCATAACACTGGTCGTGAATGACGAATGCGTTCTGGTGATGACTGGAGGTATGTGACTGCGTGTCTTGCACTCCTTTTTATCTTGGACTCCGCAGCTTCCCACGACGTTTAAGCTGTTGCGAAGCAATTGCCTTTTCTAGCGTTAAGCTTTCGCGTGCTTAAGAACCTCGACTCTAAACGTGCCACTGGAAAATTTTTCCTGCTAAGACTACGTGAAAGGGAGAGTTTGTGAATTAGTGCAAGACTTTCTTGGAGTCTTTCCGCACTCCTATGCATGTTGCTTTCGCAATCTGACATCGTGTGCTTGATCTCTTGTTGAAGGAGGCAATTGCGAGCTTATGGTTCTGACAGTTCCGGGATTAGAAGATTGGCAACAATTTCCAGCAAGCTCATGCAATCTTACATCCCGGTATGCATGTTAGAGAGTTGCTAATCTGTCCAAGAGGTTTTGTCATTTCTTTATGCCGGAAATGAAGGCTTCTGTACAGGTTTATTGGAGAGTGAAGCTGGAATATGTCACAACTGGGTCCGAGGCTTGCGATTTGTGGGGCCAGGCGAGACCGTGTAAATGTGGAAAAAGAAATGAACAAGTTTATAATGTGCTCTCAAACCACACTCAGAGTCGGAACTGAGTTATAAAACGAAAAGGTCAGTATAGAAAGTTTTGGAGCTGAAGCGCTGAATGTCGCACGGCTGAAACTCTATAGTGAAAATCCATTTTATTGTTTTGGATTTGAGTTTGATGATCTGATAAGGTAATAATGCAGAGTTTTCGAGTTGTTGAAGAGCTTTTTGGTTAATAAATTCTCGTCTTACCAGAGCCGTCACAGCTGATACCGCCTTCACCAGCACATCACCGTGACTACTGTTCCATCATTGCTTCACTACCATCTTGAGCACCCAAGACACAGACCATTTGCACCTGCATCGCTACCTCACTGCCACCCACTGTCACGATCAACATCGTCATTGCCACCGGTTACCGTCACCACTGTCGTCATAACATCGATCACCACCCACCCCCAGCACCGCTGCAATCCCCTGCTGATGCCACATCCCCAGCCGCTTCTCCATGTTTTGGTCGGCTACTGACCAGTCTTGAAACTACCATTTGCTCTCAGACCTGTTCAAATAACTTGGGATGACTTTGTTTCATTTTATTCAAGTTTCAGCACTTCCGAGATTAATTACCACAACAACTTTGTTCCTTGTAGTGCAAAATATAGTCATTACCTGACGATGCATTTAAATTATGTGGCTGCTGATGATACAAATTCTTGTACATAGTAATGGACTTCGGCTTAACGACAGTACCATTTTTGCCCTAAGTGAACGTGATCTTATACCTATCAGGTTTTGTTTGGCCGAGATGGTTCTCAAACCAAATATCTTTCACCAAAGAAGAGGTTTCTTCGGATTTATTGTTTATATCGGGTCCTGTGTCATTTCGAAAAAGTGGTTACAAATTCTAATACAACTATGATAAAATAAAGGGTAATTCTAAAGCAATTGAAAATACATGCAAAACAGGGATAAGTAAAAAATAGCCGAAACTGAGTATATTGAGATTTGTTGTGCAAATGCGCGATCCCTTACAATGATGTTTTCTCGACTGTTTATAGTCTAGCATTGTGAATAAATGTCTTCTGGCGATCATTACTTGAATTTCAAGTATCCTGGAATTTTTGGCAGTGTGCCCATAACCTCATTATCTTAACCGCGAAGCTATCGGTATCACATGCTTGAATAACTGCTTTAATTCTTATCTTCTTATTCTCGAGCGAACCTCCGTTGGACCTTTTTGGGCTCGCTTTACAAGTCTCGGGCTTATTGGGCCTTACTTTTCACCTTGGCCCACCGAGCCATTTTCGATGTTAACAGGTTTCAATGCAACTCTTAGCTTTGTGCCTTTTCTGCTTTCTCCATGGATGATCCTGCTAAATTCTTCAAATTCAAAGCGTCATGCAGGCCAGGTGCTTTCTCCAGCTTCATGGCAATCCACACTCAACTGCTTTGTATTTTATATCGTAATCCATCCGGAGTGGCCAATTGTCTGCTCAGTCTAGTTATGACCCTTTTATCATCTCTACATCAATCTCTACGTTCATTTTTTTAATTTGGCCAAAATTGAAGCTCTCTGGCTGGTCATTCTCACTTTATAAGTGATAGCAGTTCAACCGAAGAGCAAATAAAGTTCCACGCAGTCGTTAGCATCATCCTTTCGACCCATTCAGATGACCGGTCCTTTTCTGATTCGTAATAACAATTGAGTAGTTAGAAGATACTCATTGACCTAAAGAGTAAAGAAATCAATAGTCATCTTGTTTTCTTAGTCCTCAACTTCACACAGGTACTCTACTAGTAGTTTGCAGAAATGTTAGGTTGATCCGCTACGTAATCGGATTGTCCTCATGCTGCGAATCTTAATAAGGTGGAAACTGAATATAACCAATCAGATTATCTATGATCTTTTCCAGAAAGCCAAGTATCGCTCCTCTTGACGCCTTCTACAATCTGTTCTATCGCAAAGAAATGTTATGTGCATGACACAAATGTGGACTTTGCCTTTGTAAAGTTCCATGCTTTTGCCATCTGAAAATGCCCATTCTGGAGACACCTTCAGCAAGCTTCCCTCACTCAGTGCCTCAATTAAATCTTACTGGCCTCTGATTTTCTTCCTGTTGATAGGAGCTTGCCATGGAGTTATCGCGACCCGAAGAATGGAGTTGCAACATTCCGAGGTTTCAATTCCGTCGCACTCCAACTTTTTCCGTTTTGCGCTGAGGGGGAGGCAGAGGGCGCTATCCTGCGCCGGCAACCCCATGGTTTGTGCCAACCGCGAGCAGAACCCATGGGGTGGCGACACATGTTGCTTTGGCCGGTACTGCAAGGACACCACAAGGGATGCGAGTCACTGCGGCATGTGCGGCCACGCCTGTGCCTACGGCCTGGTATGCTGTGGCGGGGAATGTGTCGACGTTCAGAGTGATCCTCACAACTGTGGTTCCTGTTTTGAGGAGTGCCCTGCACAAAGTAGGTGCTCATATGCAATGTGTGACTATGGTGGATAGTCGTTTGAACAATCAAAGCTTCTGAAAAACATTTCTTTGTATGTGCTAAGCACAAATTCTTGAAAAACCAGTGATGATCATCTGCAATTTCAGTATTCAGATCTGCACCAATCTGAAGAAAACTTTCTTTCATGAAAATAAGTGATCTTCCTTGCAAACAATCGGAATATTTCATGGCAATCTGTCTTGTACATCATTCATATTGTGAACAATGAATTTGACATTTGCCATTAATCGGCAGGTCAAGCTGCAATTGAGCAACTTCTGCGATTGCTTTTGTTGTTTAATGTTTTACTTTCTTTTTACCTTGGTGATGCTTTGAAGTATAAAATGGTTGAGCAAGACCGTTTTAGTATTTATCAGATTGGAGAATTTTTGGTACCGTGTAAGTTGAGGAAGAGCACCTTGGCTATTTAGTCGCAGATTCACAGTAGTGTTCAGAGATCACCCACAAAAATTAAGAGTCAAAACTATCATTGATGCTGACAGTTTACCTGCTTGCGGTTTCAATTCTAAATATATGAAATCTCTTTACACTTAATTACTTTGTGATTTTCGTCGTTTTCTCTATTCTTCTTTTTGACGTAGGCCTAAATTTAATATCGTATTTTAAAAGTCACGTCCTATGGAATTAGCTCGACAAGTGATGTGTGATAAACTGTAAGCATGCCTCCAAAGGAACGGACGATATTCAACTCCTGTTTTGAATCTATGGCATTACTCGGTGAACTAGATTTATAAATCAAATGCGGACCTAATATAATTTAGTATGACCTCTTCAATAAGGAAAGATAATATAGACAAATGAAGAGGAAACTCAAAGAGAAGACGAAAATGCAAGAAGCACGCGGGGGGTGATCAAGACTCAGCACCTATCACGCAAGCTGGTGTACTGGCAACTTTTTAATATGGAGGTTGCATCTGGAAAAAATGACTAAAAACAAATCAATGTCACCATCGTCGGTACTAAGTCGTCCAGGCATGTGATAATTAATGAAAGTATCATCTCAAGATCAAGCAAAAACCCATGTTACACAAATATGGAAGGAGAACAAAATCTGTCTGAATGAAATAGCATTGTAGACATTGCCATGAAAGAAGGTCACAATGCGTTCCATCAGCAACATTATCAGATTTATTTGCTATGCCCGACCCTGGAGGTCGACCGGCCTTTTGGAAATTGGCGTGTCCAACTGTGTTTATTCTCTCGTGTGAGTCGCTTCCTTTCCTTGTGTCCGCAGAAACCGATGATGGGCAAGAAAACAATGAAGAGCTATACTTTGGGAACATGACAAAGATCAATTAGAGACTGCTTGAGTAATCAACTGAGGGATCAACGCAGAATGGGCAAGCGATTGGCTATTGTTCTTCCTGCTCCAATAAAAATAAAGGCTCGGTTCACCAAACGATTGAATTCTAGGACTAATCCTAGGCCCCTGATGACATCTTCCAGCAGATCACGACGACTGGTCAGTATTTGTAAATAAATCAACCACCTAATCAAATTAGACACCCAATTGAAGTTCGAAGAGAAGGGCAATAAGCTAGTGACAAGTTGCTGCTAATGACAGGCCTGGGGATCAATGAACATGGTGAGTATCAATCAGCCTAATCAAGATAGATCTACTTAGCATCAGTAAGGTTATTGGGATGATGGAGTATAATTTAATAAGAAAGTCCCTCGGAACAATCTGTATTGAGATCTCCAATTCCGGTGGGTGGTCTCCAACCTCACATGCATGTAGCCCCTAAAAAAAGAAGATCAAGAAAAATACTCTTTAATTGCTTTGTTGACTAAAGCCAGACGATGTTTCTTTACGCAACCTTACCCTTTGTTCATATATAATCCAACACCATGACATGGCGAGAGCTGAGTATGTCCTTTAAATTGATGGAGAAGATTTACCCATAAAAAAAAAAGAAATTTCAATTCTTAGGAATTACATATCTTGTCCATTTTTTGTCACAATCTATTCTCACCATTTACTGTAGCGAAAACCACCTCGTTAAGCCAGGTTTCCACCACTTTCTTTCGTTAAAATCACTCGTTCAACTTTTTTGACTGAATCCCTTTGTTTTTCTTCAAGGAGTATTGCACCTGAGATCGACAGTTTTGTATGGATAAAGAGATACATTGCTTTACGTAACAAACCCATGTATATATTCAACTGTTTATTTAAAGCTCAAAAATAAACTTTAAAGGTCGAAAGAATAGCAAGCTGACGAATGTGTTGAAAACTATTTTGCATAATAGAAACTATTATTATGCAAGCATAACTGAGGCTAAGTGAATCCTCCCTCGGAGAAGCATCCTCCTCCGCCTCTCTGTACGGCTATCTCCATATTTTATGACCGAATCCACAAGTTAAAAACCCAATAAATTGTGACACGCAAGAAACACAAGTACTTGCGACCCTCACACGAAAAACCAAGGAAACACCACTACAAGGGCTCCTCAAAACCTCAACAGAAGGCACGCAACAGCAAAGATGATGGGAGAGAGATATGGCGGTGGCGGTACAACGCCCCAACAAGGGCTCCTCCTCGCGGTGGTGCTCGGCGTGGTGGTCCTCGGCCCGTACGTCCTCGGCGAGCAAGGCCAGGCCTTGTTCGACGCCATCGTGGAGCTGCTCTCGCCCGCCAGCCTCCTCATCTTCACCGTCTTCCTCCTCCTCACCATCCAATTCATCTCGTCCAACCGCCGTGTCCAGTTCTCACCCGGCTATCCTCCCTACGGCGAACCAGATCCGCTCGAGCGATACTTCGGGGGGTCGCCATCTCCGGTCGGGGTCGCGTTGGTTCTCATCCTAGTCTTGTTTCTGCTGCAGAATAAGGTATCTCTCTTCGGTGGGGGCGAGGATGATGGAGGCGATGAGTGAAAATATACGGTGGGGGCTTGATCTAAGTCATCAATATCATTGATATTGTCAATAGTGTTCGCTTTTCTTTGCCTTTGTCTTTCTTTTTCCTAAATTTCTTTTTTTCTGGGTTTTTGACTTTGGTATGAGTTATATGTAGGGTGACAATGTAGATTTCGTTATGTAAGAGAGATACGTAAATTCCCAAGCGCCTGTAAATGGGGATGGTGGTGGCCGGAACGAGGTGGAAATGGAATGTGAAAAATATAAGTCCATTTCAAAATTCATATCAAATTGTCGATATCAAATCAAAAGCCCTAATTCCTGAAAGAACTTATTTTAGGGCGTGCAATTTTCATGTAATTTTGAGTTGGATTTATATGGTTAGAATGAGATCTCATCGACGTAGTTCATCTTCCATCCATTTCGAGCATTTTATTATGGCGAACTTAGCTTTCATTTAGCAAATTTTAAATTTTTAGATGAACCCGATCTTCAATTTACAGTATTCTACAAACCCATCTCTAAAAATTTGTTCTTTCTTCCAAGTCTTTGCATTCATATAAGTGAAATTTCTGCGAACGAGCCCTTCTGTCCCGCGGATTCCGAAAGGAGTCAACGACGTTTGGCGTTTAGTGAACTTTGTTCGTTCATTTCACCTTTCTGGTAACCTCTATTGTTTATTTCTTTTGGTTTTGTTTATTGGATCGTATAATTATTTTTTATTATTTTCGCCGTCGCATCTTGATTTTTATTAATATCCCTAGACTCACCACGCTTGTCTTAAGTCGTCCCATGCTGACGACGTCCCATAGTATATTTCACGCGCAACAGTTATTTATTAAATTTTTTAATTTGGAAGAAGGACAAAAGGGCTTGAGCTGTGAGATTGTGAACGATCGATACAGTCCAAGATGGAGAATTTTTTTTTTTTTTTGAAAAGAAAGAGATAATAATTGGTTAAATATATTTAGGTAAAGCCTGCGTGCCCGTAAACCAAGGGAAATTTCCATAGCCTTTTCCTTCATGTGGTCGCGTTGTATTTCATGCATTTCTAATGTAGCACAAGCCTGGCAAGCAGGTGCTGAGGCAATGCTAAGACTGACATGAACATGTGAAAGAATTGAAAATTGCCCTGATTTATTAATTTTTTTTTGCTTTCATACCTTCGGAAATAGAGAGGAAATTGTAGAATGTGGACTTTGGCCCACCAAGGTTGCATGTTACTAGAGGAATCGGGAAGATTGCAATGAAAAGAATAAGAAAGATTAATACCAAACGAGTAATGTCCAAAGGAAAATTTTGATATCTCTTGCCAGTGAAGCATAGAGTCCACAGGCAGCTTCAACAACCAAGTGAACCGGCCGCTGCCTGGTGCATCGGCCAATAGCTAAATCACGCTCACGTCCCCGAAAAGCATTGATACTCTTTAACTGGATAACTTCATTTGACGGCAAAAGCATAAGAGATCTATTGCGAATGGCGAATAGACAGCAATAAATGATTTACCAGGAATTTCACAAAAGCAGCAAGTTCTATTGAAATTCACTGATGTTCTCAAGAGACATGCTGAGCGGCATTATGGAAATTATTGAGAAGTTCCCAGGTACCGGACTTATTACAGACCATAAATGAAGCATATAAGGTTTTCGCTTCCAACTGTTTTTACCATACCATGATCATTTACTTCAAGAAATCACTTATTCGCCCAGGCAGCTTCTTCACAACCCATGAGATCAGTTTGGAACAAACCTTTTCCATCCTGTTTCCTCTGTCCATTCACTCCGACGGGACCTCAATGGATTCCTCACCATCTGACATTATATCCTTGGGACAATCTATTAAATCTTCCAGCTGAACAGCCGCACTTAAAGCCAACACCACTTCACCAATGTCGGGCAACTGGATATTGACTGTTCTAGATCTAAAGCAAAGAAACAGAAGACTGTAGCAACGTAGCCCAATTCTTCTTCTTTTTTTTTTTGGTCAAATGTAGCCTGATTTAATTAGCTAAACAATAATATTTATTCTTTTAGTTCTCAAAACCACTGCATGGACACATTACAACTATTTTGGTAGTGTCAAATGAGTAGTCTGAACCAAAAGGCAAAACCCAAAGAAAAAGTCCAAGACGCCGCAGATCAAGTTTGCCTGCTGCATGCAGGTTGAGAACTTAGCAATGTTTTCCATACAAAATAATCATAAAATAGAAAGAAATCAGTGCAAATACAGGCTATTTTTCATCCATCCCATGATCAAGATTGATGCCAATGCGTTTGAACACACCACACATGATCTCTTGAAAAGAAAATATATTTACTTGAAACAACATAAGACTAACAACTATATCTAAGAAGAGATGCTGCATTTCTGATGTTCTTTATCTTAATTTGCACCCACATACTTTTTCTTCTGTCAAAAAACACTGCTTTTCTTTCACAACTACTTACTTTAATGAAAACTTTCCCCAGTTCATCTGCATTTCATTTGGCAAAATAAAAATTGCCACTGTGCTAAGAAAGCCAACGAAAAGGAAAAAAATGAAGCAAAAACAATGAGAACTTGAACATCTCTACTTATAGCAGTCTTGCCTCCTATATTTACTTCATTTCGTCTGCACATCAGCCCTTTTTCATTTACGTATTGATGAAGGACGCCAGACTTATATATCCATATGTTTTTTTGCTTAATCTGAAGCATCCTTTTATAAAGACCTTGATCACCATGTAAAAGTAATGTAACGAATTGTAATGACCTAAAAGGGACTTCTTTCCAGTTGAATTTTCCTAGCACATCAACAGGCCACTATCTAAACAACCTAGACAAGAAAAATTGTTACTTAACAAAAGAGTTCAGATGGAGATCAGCAAAGCTACAAAATTATGTGATATCAGTAGGAGGGAAAACAAGGTCCCTAAGGCAACAAATTTGCTAGCAGCCTAGCACTATGATGCCATTTATTTGAAACGGCCACAATTACAATGTTAAAATTGCTCCTTGAAAATAAATTTCATGCTGAATTGTATCCAACACAGAACAATTATTTATGGCATGAGATTCAAATCCATTCAAGAGCCTGCACATATCAAAAATGAGACAGCCATGAACTCACTACCCACTCCACCATAGGACCCCTGCTGTAAAATCTATCCAGAGATGGGACAATAACTTTTAAAGCTCTATAACTTATTTATAAAATAGATGAAAACTGCTCGAAAGGTTCCAATTTAAACCTCTCAGCTTGATGACAATTAAACAATTTCATGAAGAGTTCAGACACAAGATTCATGTTCTTGTCCATAATAAACTTGCAATGTATCCGGAAATAATGATGCACCCAAATGGCTTTCTATGGAAACTTGAGAAACTTATAACAGGAGGAAAAACAGTGAAAATCTGCTAATGCATCAAGCATTAACAGCATATACTCCAAAAGGTCTAAAAACTCAATAATAGTAACAGATGATCCTATAAATCAGAGTAACAAAACCGAACACGTAGCTATACAATACAAGCTAGTTGGATATTTACATCATGGCAAATCCAACATCTAATAATTCCTCAAATTTGTTATTGAGGATCATCAAGATAAGCAGGTATACCAGGTATAGACAATTGAAAATTGGAGAAATTGTTTGCTCTAAGAAAGTTGCTACTGAGCCAAAGAAGGAAGCATAAGGTTTATGTAACGCTAGTTTTTATCATGTAACTGAGGTTTGACATATAAGGGAAAGAAAATTAACAATAACGCTTCCACAAAATTATATAAGAGATAGTCACTGTTAATCGTAAAAAAAATAAAAAATGCATTTAATCTTCTTACAGACATGGCAAAAATAAACATTCTGCAAGCTCAAGGAAAATCCATACTTACCATCCCTGATCAACATACCGTAAATTCCAGATTGTGGCTGCTGCACAAATCAACAAAAGATTCAACTTGAGAAAATAACTATCTATTAGACAATGTCACAGGCATGGCAGTACAATTATCACCCAAGAGTAAAATCAATGAAAGAAAAACTGAAGCGCAATTATAGAGGCAAGATTGTGGTCGCAAGAGATAGATAAAATCATTATACTATGGTCAAAACAATGGCATAACAAAATACAGAGATCATGACCAATTCAAAGAGCTTCTTCCATAAACAGAGGAATAATGAGAAAATAAAGCAAGAGGCAGCAGTCAATTGAACTCAGAATGAAGTCTATAGCACCAGATAAGCCTATAATCTAAGACTATAGCAGCGAGATAAGCCTATAATCTTCTCAATTGTTGATGACAAGGGCTATACTACGACTTCCAGACCACTCCCTCTATAATAATAAATGGGAAGAACATTCTATTATGACTGATTGACCACTTTTGGATAAGTACTCCACCAGCAGTCCCTGTCTCTTATACCTAATGAAAAATTATTTTTATGACTCATTGTGCTGTTGACATGGCGAAATTAACAAATCATATTGCCAAAATGATATTTGTCTCCCTCAACTTTGTCTTTTGAATACTGAAACTATTCAATTTTTCCTAGCCGACTTCTCCAACTTCTACAGAAAAGCATAGGTAATGAGTAGCCAGGGTAACTAGTTTTGTCTAAAATCTTACTGAATAACAGTTTCTCATATAAACTTAGCCTCTTCCACTGTTCCCTCTGTATGGTCAAGGGAAAGAAGGCATAAAGGGTACAACAAATTTAGCATCAATTCAGAGCAGGACTTTCTATATAAGCGAGGCGTGAGAGGAGATTATAGTTTAAGTTTAAAATTTACTCATATATATATATATATTGGTCTGATATCTGGGTGGTCTAGTTCCCACCCTAGAATCGGACCGAAAATCACTGGTTCCAATTTTATGAAACCAAGAGCTGGACCGACGCCCCCTAAAATTGCCCAAAACCAGTTCAGTTTGGTCCAAGAGGTTTTCGATTCAGGTATTTCTATATGCTCGCACCTACTACATATTTCACCTTGCCTCGGGACAGTTGACTCATAAGTAAGTCATGTCCAATATTGCCACCCTTATTGACCGATAAAGTTCAAACATGAGTCTTCTTGAGATTTGATCCATTTAACCCCCAAATACGCCCAAGATCCAACTGAGTTGGCATTGGTGATAGTAGATACACCTGAGAAGAGTAAAAAGTCATCTTATCATCAGATGGATAATGTGTAAATTCTCCAATTTCAATCGCATAATTGATATCTTGCAGGGTAAGCTCATATGTCATCCTAAAGAATAAAAGACCTGTAAAACACATGGAGCTTTGCAAGCTTCATTACGAGAGATTAATTGCAAAAGATACTAAAGCCAAAAGGTTTTGACATCTCTCTCTGTTTCCTCTTCGTATTTTTGGTTGATTTGGAAAGAGTAGAACGAGCCCTCTTTAATATAATTATTGCAAATTGGCTAAGAAATCTTACATTTTTGGTACAATGGAAGCTTACTTTTGGATGTAAATGCTTTAATCAACAATGTAGACGCATTGTATGGTGACTAAGGCTGAGCACTTTTTCGATTCTCAAGCTCCTTATATATGGTTGGCACCTCCTTCGTGCTTTGGTAGTAGATCATCTTTTGCCAATAAAATATTATCTGATATTGCAATTTGAGTGACATTGGCAAACCAATGACCTTTCACTAGTGGGAAGAGAAAATTGTTGTGCACCTCCGTTTGCACTGCCCTTGGATATGGTAGATTTAGAAAACTTCTTAAACTTCCCTAAAGATGTATTGGTCATGGAAGAGGTTTGGACTTCACAGAGTACCTTGCTACAAGAATGGATCCATTTTTGTGTTTCCTTATATCTTCAAGATTTCTCTATCTTGTGAATGAGTAGTCCATGGTTACATTATATTCAGCAAGAGAAACAGATTTTCAATTGATAGTGCTATTGAATGTTTCCAAAAGCTCAACAAGCACATAGGATATATAATGAGTCATTCCATCTCACACAATGGTAATGGAAATGATCAGGTTATCGATGTAAAACTTGCCAAAGAAAGATATCCACTGGTGAAAGTTTCTCCTAGTGTTATCAATGTGTAGAGCACTTTCACAAGACCAGCAGTGACAAAATTTGACTGTTCAAGTCCTTACACCTGCTAGATTCCTAAAGAATCTTACTCCGTCCTTTTCTTAAACCCAGCTTATTCCTCAGTAGACTTCTTTAATCTCGTTTCCAAATCCAAGCCTATTCTGCGTGCTCCATAAAAGATCTCATCCACCACCGTCAACTGTCCTCCCTTATCAAAGGGTCTCTTTCCACTGACCTCTCTTAATGAACCAGACCAGAACGAAGAAAGCCATAGGGATGTCATGTGAACAAGCTGAATGCTTAAAAGTTAAGGATTTGAAGGAAAGGAACAACCATTTCACATTCTACTGTTTCTCTTGTCATCGTCTCTCTACCTTTTTCTTTTCTTTTTTTTCTTTATGTTTATGTATCAACAAGGCGCTCAAAATTGCCCCTGCACTTGTCACAACTCACAGTTGTTCAGTTAAGCTCCCTAACTTCTAATTTGTTTCAATAGGGCCCTTCTTCAATGTGAACCGGCAATTTCCTTCACATACACATAGGCTTTCGTCATGGTGAATCAGATTCCAACAACATACTAAGAAGGCAGAGAGCAAAACAGATAGGAGGAGCAAAGAACTCAACAGACCTGAAAATTGCATGACAATACATGGGAGAGCCCATTGTATAGAGAAGGACTGAGGAGATTTTAACTCCTACTGATTTGCAGTCCACTCCAAAAGTATACAGTTCCCCAGTCCGAGTCTTCCACAGGTAGAAACAGATCAACTCAAGCTCATTACAACGAGACAGAGCTCATGAAACCAGGAAACTGCGATTTCTTTCCATCACAAAGTTCAAGAAATTGAAAATCTCAAGTGCAGAGACAAGAGTCATAGCGATAACTCAATCCGCATTACACCAGATGCGAAAAAGGGCAACATATTGCCCCTATGCCATCAGTTTCACCAGTAACTTATCAAGTTGATCTAGCTAAGCCAAGATTAAAATCCAAAAGTAAAGAAGCCGCAAGTCTATATTCATGGCAGATTCTAAAATTACGATGGATATGAATTTACAGGATCCTATAAAACCGATAACGGCAGCGCAAAACAACTGGAGGCAAATAAGGATGGCCGTTCATTACCATTCGGGCGGCGGGCTCCGGCACATCTTCCTGGGCGGCGCGGGCACCCGGCCTGCTGCCGCGAGGAGCTCTGGTCGGGACGCTCCTCCAGACCCCTTCCTCCACCCCGCGGCACACGGGGCACCGCATCTCGTTCGCCGCAATGAAAGCCGACCCATGGCAATCTGAATCAGAATCATTCGCAAAAAGCCCAAAAAGAAAAAAGCAAGATTCATTTCCGGAAACAAAAACCGAAAGAGCTCAACTCGAACGAGTACAGCATCCATCGTCATCCACCATCATCCACCATTCACCATCATCAGGACTAATGAAAACCCACAAAGATTGACAGGAATTACCCGGAACGAAGATGCATCATCAGGACATCGCATTCACCCTCTCTTACCCTCTCTCTCTCTCTCTCTCACGTCCATGCTTCAATCGCATGCCGTCGTCTTCTCCATCTGATCAAACGCTGTTCTCTACCGTTTCGGTTCCTGTGCGAGGAATGCCGAACAGCGACGTCGTTTCGATTTCTTTTTTCTTTTCCTTCTCTGTTTTTCAGTAGCCATGTTTACTTTTTCGGGGGGCGAGCGGGTCGAGAATGGCTTGTCCGCCACGTTACCTTCTCCCAATGCATTTTGGAGCATTGGAACGACATGAACAACTGGGGGAAAACACACGAACAGAAAGTAATGAAACATTCGAGTTGAGTGAATAGGAATGCTAAAGAACATTATTTGATGTCTTACTAACCTAGATCCCATTGTAATTATCACATTATACTCATCGTGACAATAGCTCGATGCGATCAAGTTTGCCTTGTAATGATTGATGAATTTAAGTTACATAATTAGTATTGTCTTTGATTATTGTAGATACTTTGAGTCTAAACAAATTAATCAATCATGTAGTCATTGACATTACAAATAACAATGTTTTGTCGGTTTCGGATCCTCTAATGAAATTTCTTTCACCAAATGCTATTTATTGTTTTTTCTTTTTGTTTTAAAAGGACTTAGATTTTGTGTTGGTATTGGATGGAGAGGATCAAATGCAATGATGCATATATAGTTTTGAGTCCAATGAAATTATTCGATTTAAACTAAGGACTAATGATATCAAATGTTGGAATTTTAGTCAACATTTTAATTCAATTATACTTTAGTATGCTCATGGGAACTAACTATGATTAAGTGGGTGGCACAATGTTGGAATTTAATTTATAACGCTGGAAGACAAAAACAACACCGGAAAGGCATTGTTCCTAGATTGATACAATGACATAACATTGGAATCTAATTGATAGCGTGTAGAAACAACATTGGAAAGGCACATAACATCGAAGTATAATCGACGGCGTTGAATAGTAAAAACAATACTAAAAAGGTACTACTCCTAGATGGGTATGAGGACACAACGGTAGAATCTAATCGATGATGCTAGATAATAAAATAGTATTGGAATCTAATCAGTAGCATTACTTGAGATATTGATGCTCGTCGAAATTGAATCAACGACGAGAATCTATAGCTACAACTAAACTAAAGTTAGGCTAAGATAACTAAAGGACAAAATAAATGATTATGATGAAAGCTTGATTACAAGGTCAATATTTGGGGGAGGTGGGTCTCTTTGTTGGGTGACTTGTGGTTATTTATAGGACAACCTAGTAACTGTTAGTTGGTTAATCCTTCCTTGAAAGTCGCTCTTGATTTCTCCTACATTCTTTGCTCCTTTCTTAACCACCTTATCCGCATTTTGTCATTTCCTGACTTGTCGATGACACTCATAAGACTTAACCAGCAAGCAATAATCGCTTCTCTGATTCTGTGTGCCCTTTTGTGCATCAATTGTTCTCGCTTGAATCTTGACACCGGTCCTACTTGAATTTTATGTCTGTAGTAGCATATTTAAGCCTGGACACGTGGCAATCAACTGCCTTACCATCAAACCACACATCTCCACTTGTAGGTCCATTGACACTTGGCCCAAAGGTTCTTCAAAACCTTGGTCACCCTTTTTCTCTATGACCGATATGGGTTAGATTGCTACTATTGCTGTTCTTGTGCCTAGCACGCGACAATGAGGATAATTTCAAGCATCAACACCCCTTGTGACCAACACATGACGGCAATGGTAACTTTGGGTGTCAACAAATAACATTCATACAATATTTGCGCTAGCAAAGTTTCAAACCAAGCCATTGATGTTGGTCTTCAAAACCTAAGATCCCTTATGACCTCAAGATCATCGATGTCGAGTCATGGCAATCTTGATATTTTTGGCTAGTCAACAATTCTATTGGACTTAACACGAATATATTGATTACGTTAGCTTAGTGCTAATAAGTATTAAGATCGTCTAAGGATAAATTGATAGATTCATTTTCTACCTTAAGATAGAATTTGAATTATATTCCCCTCATCGAGAAACTTCTCTTGAAATCTCTCTCCTCGCATATTGTTTTGATACTGTGATCTCTCTTTCCATTACAAAAGATGAAAGGTAACTGAAAAAAAATGTGATTCATTAATTGATGTGCAAAAAATAACAACTCAAATGTGTAACGCTCACAAGATGTAATACACTATTTTAGCATTGAAAGCATATAGAAGGGGATTGTAGTGATAATAGTCGGAAAGTAGATGTAAAGATACAACCAAAGTGATCCAATTAATGAGGTAAACGGTCTAGCTGAAGTTTGTAATGGTCGCTGCACCTCAAACTGTTGTATACCATTATCAATCGTAAGGCATCTTGACTCTACCTTAACCATAGTAAATTATGATAAGCAAATACTCGGCACTGTCTTTTCTACACATCTTCATCTATCACCATTGATGTGAGTGGTTAGTTAATTGCTAAAAATCAAATCACTCTTATCAATGGTGATGGATGTATTTGCTAAGAAGAAGTAGACTAACCATATAGTTAATACAAGTTCTTCCATAATATGTTTTGTTCCGCATGTTATTATAATTGCCAATTTATAATATGGGTTATAAGTATATGGGCAATTAGGTTTGACACGAGCTTAGCATAAAACCCCACGTCACAATGCATCTCATTCATAAAATTCCACAACAACTATATGCACCCTTTTATATAAAAAAAAAAGTCAATAATTTTTATTTTTGAGAGCTAGGTCTTAACCTTATCTTTATCATCGAGAAAATCGTGATCGATTTTGATTTATGATAAATCCCTAGCATAAAAGAAGTAATAGGATGTATTCAAATGAGGGAAATTGTTTTGGGGAAATCATTTTTTTTAAAGGAATTTTTTTTTCATTTTCTATTAGGAAATCCATTTTTTAATTATAAGCATGCAAAGTTTTCTTTAATTATAAGTGGTTTTTCCTTTTCAACAAATCAAACACATGAATGTTTAAAAGTTAGTTCTTATTTTTTTTTTTATTCAAACAAACACACCCTAAGTTTATTACAATTATATGCACTCTTCATACGAAAAAGTCAACAATTTTTATTTTTGAAAACTCTCTTAAGATTCCTTATCTTTATTGTCAATAAAATCATGATCGATTTTGACTTATGATAAATCCCTAGCATAAAAGAAAGTAATAGGATGTATTCACTATGAAGGAATATATTTTTGGGAAATCATTTTTTCCAGACGAAAAATGTTTTTTATTTTCTATTAGGAAATCCATTTTTCTAATTTTAAGCATGCAAGTTTTCTTTAATTGTAAGTGGTTTTTCATTTTCAGCAAGTCAAATGCATGAAAGTTGAAAAATTTAATTCTTAATTTTTTTTTATTGAAAAGTGATACATAAGTAAACCGGTGCAAACTTTGCATAAATCAGCAGTTTTTCCTTTGAAGATTTATCTAACAACATGACTTGCTAAATTGTGGTTTTTGGAGAAAGATCATAGGATTACGACATACTGGCTTACGATATAATACTCCTAGATCTAATTGGCCAGATAACTTCATTGATCTCCGATCAGATAATCACTCATTTATCTCAACAACAAATAAATAATAATCTCCATCTAGGCCATCACAACACCGAACACCCACAGGAAAAAATGCCTGAAAACGTAAGTCTAGATGCATTTCACGTAGATCTATACGTTTTTCAATGGAGCAGGCGCATATTTGCACACGAACTTGTGTATACTGGCGCATGTGTCCGCAGGGTAACAGGCAAAAGACGACACACATCAGTTTGAAGTTTGAACATCTCTCTCTCTCTCTCTCTCTCTCTCTCTCTCTCTCTCTCTCAGTTTGAAGTTTGAACATCTCTCTCTCTCTCTCTCTCTCTCTCTACATCAGCAACAACGTCCATCGAAGGGGCACGTAATAAAAATACACGGACACAGAGAAAAGAAGGAAAATTATAAAACATATGAGTCATTTAATGCAAATTTACACAAGGCAAAATACCTACCCAGATGGAACGTGTGGCGGCAGCGAAGGGTCACAGTGGTGCGCACGGCCAAGCCCTCCAAGCAGATCGTGCAATGGTTTTGGTGGTTTAGAGTGATGTTCGATGGAGCGGCCATTTTCTTCAGAAACAATTTCTTCTTCACCTCCTACTTTCCAAACACAAGAGAACACGAACACAGACATATACAACCTTTGACAGGGTTTTGATTTGAGAGCGAAAGAGATGAGAATAAAAGAGGGGAACGATTTGTATATGAAGGGGGGTCACGATGATGGTAATGAGAGAGTCAGGCAACTCCATACAAGGCATGTATAATCTGGGTTGCCTCGTGGAAGCCATGGTTGGAAATGCATCCAATACAAAAGAAAAGATACACCAAAATCCGATATGGGTGGTGCGTTTTCCATTGTTTTATTGCAGATTTTGGGGGGTGGGCCAACAGTTCCGAAGATGACACTAGTGACAAATGCTGGAAAAAAAAAATTACTCATTTAACCTACGGTTTATATATTAAACTAGATTTGGACCGTCAAATGTGATAAGACTCATTAGTTTTAATGGTCTGAATTTAGTTTGACTCATTATATTTTCATCTAACAATTTCCTTGATTGATTTGAGAATAAAGGACCTTATTTCCCACATGATGTGCACTTATTGGCCAATAGAAATTAAATTTGTTGAACCAAGTGGTGGAGAGTGATTCTTTTTCATAACCAATTGCATCGACTATTGAATAAATAGAATCATAGAGTAAACCGCAAGAGCTGTAATATAAACTTGTGTTTTATGGTGGAAGTAATGGTAGTCTTGCCTTTTTTTAACTTTATGATTGGCTTTTTATCTCTTGGTCTTGATTTAATAAAATGAATCTCAATGATTTCCGGTTATATTTTAAGAGTTAATCATTTTCCAAAGATACCATGGGCTTGGATGTGGAGGATCTTGCTGGCCATTTTCCATAATTAGGGTGCATTAACTAAGCTTCTAAGCTTCTAGCCAAAGAGAGTGAAACCCGAGTTGGTTGTTTTTAAGTACTGTCCACATTTTCAACTATTTTAAATCAATCATGACAAACGAATATGCCCTAAATGCATTCTTTGAACCTAATCCATAACAATTAATGCACAATTAATGCGAGTAACTAATTTGGATGAAAGCAACAACTTTGAATTTTCCCAATTACATACAAGGGCGTAATTTAGGCGGAACAAGGTCTAGTAAAAAGCTTAACGCGCTTTGTGGTTTCGAAAGTAAAAGTATTTAAAAATCAACCAAAACTACCTTTAGTTTTGCGTCACTACCAGTTCATTTATTTTTTTCCCAAAACAAAAATTTATTGAGTTTAGTTTGCAATTGATCGATTTAAGATTAGGTTATGCTTTTCAAATTATTCTTTGAAAATTACTTGCGATTTTAGTTAACATGAAAGTATCATATGGAGAAGTATATGTTGACATTAGTCTACAAAAGTATAGACTGGATAACCTGCCAAATTACTAGTGAATAATGTTGAACGCTTATACAAATATGCTACATCATTTAGTATATTACTTACATAAATCGATCCTAGTATGGCAAACATTATCGAAGTAAGAAATACAATAATAATATCCGTTGTTGTGTTTTTCCATAGTTGGTAATCCTAAAGGGGACCTTAAATCGATTTGGAGAGCAAGGAAAAGTGTGGAGTTTAAATTCAACCATACAAAAATTACCAAAACAATTCTAAACCTATTGTAATTTTTTCAATTAAGTCCTATATCTTTTTCTTTTTTTTTTGCCAATTCAATTTTAAACCTTTTGCAATTATGCTAATCCTCCCTAGCCAGTCACTGGGCCTTGACAATTAGCCAAAGGTGAGGCTTAGCTGGCTACTGTGAGGTTGATCTTGCCTTGGGTGGGCGAGGCCTTCCCATCATAGGATGAGCTCCGCCTTGCCCAGCCATGCTGGGGCCAAGCATCGATTTGGCGAGTATTGACCATGCTCAATGATGGCGATGCTCAACCTTGCCATCATTGGAAGAGGTAGAGCTTGGACAAATCGACCGTGAGGTTGGCTTCATCCACCATGATGAGGTCGCGCCTCACCTTGGGTGGGCAAGGCTTGTTGTCGTTGGGCGAGTCCTCGCCAAATCTAACAAGGCTTGACCTCGCCCACCCATCGATTTGGCGATGGTCAAACCCACCATGGCTAGGTGAGGTTGACCTCACCGTCGCTCAACGAGGCTCGCCCTCACCAGTAGCTGATGGGGGTGAGTGACCAACTATCAATTTCAAAAATAGGAACTGGGGACTAGATCGAAACCCCTTAGGACTGCAGTCCCGATTTGGGCAATTCCCATTTACACACCCTACGGCTAGGGGGAGAGAGAGAGAGTAATCAAAAAATTAAAAATAAATTGAAAAAAATTAGAAAAATAAACAAATAATAAATAATCAAAAAATTAAAAAAATTAAAAAAAATTAAAAAAATTGACATGTTAGTGTTGGCCGGACAGCCGACATTGGTCGCCATTCGCATCATCATTGGATAGCCAAATTTGATCGGGTGGATTGAATTGACACAATTGTAAAATGTTTAAGATTGAATTGACAAAAAAAAATAAAGTTGATGACTGAATTAGAAAAATTACAATAAATTTATGATTTTTTTGGTAATTTTCCCACCGTGCATCTAGTTCTCCAATCTATATCATGTTCCCTAAGAAATAACTTGATGATATATGTAAACTTTTATTAATATAAAACAAATAATAAATAATAAAAAAATTAAAAATAAATTGAAAAGATTAAAAAAATTGACACGTTAGTGTTGGCCAAACAAAGCATTGGTTGCCATTCACATCATCATTGGCTAGCCAAATTTGATTGGGTGGATTGAATTGATACAATTGTAAAATGTTTAAGATTGAATTGACAAAAAATAAGGTTGATGATTGAATTGACAAAAAATAAGGTTGATGATTGAATTGGAAAAATTACAATAAATTTAGGATTTTTTTGGTAATTTTCTCGCCATGCATCTAGTTCTCCAATCTATATCATTTTCCCTAAGAAATAACTTGATGATATATGTAAACTTTTACTAATATCTCCCTAAAATAAAAAGATGGATTTCCTTCTTATATAGTCACCACTCTTGGTTATCTCCTTAAACCGTCCCTAACCATTCTTTGTATAAGTCTAGATAAGCATACATTAATGCAGCATAATTTTCTCGCCATGAATCTAGTTCTCCAATCTATATCATTTTCCCTAAGAAATAACTTGATGATATATGTAAACTTTTACTAATATCTCCCTAAAATAAAAAGATGGATTTCCTTCTTATATAGTCACCACTCTTGGTTATCTCCTTAAACCGTCCCTAACCATTCTTTGTATAAGTCTAGATAAGCATACATTAATGCAGCATAATTAAGATTTTATCATCCACTAATGCCAAACGACTTTCACCACCCTTTTGTTTTTCTATTTTTTTTCTCTCACGATTTTACCTTTTGTATAGTTTGCTTGTTTTGATAACATTTTAAAATAAAATAGGAACATATTGTTCCATATATTTATATGTGTGTGTATTTTGAATCCTCACTCACGTCGAATTGGACATGTACGAGTCAAAAATTTGACTCTATGTGACTGTGCTTTTGTGCAAATATATATTAGCGAAAATTTTCCTATTTAACCTATGCACACTCTACTACTAGTCTTCAAAATCCAAATCATTTTTAAGCTCGAGATAATCAATATCGAGTTATGGTAATCTTGATATGTCTGGTTAGGCCAATGACGCTATTAAATTTGGGTTTGCACAGATATACCGGCTATGTCAGCTGACCATCAATAAGAGTCAGGATCATCTAAAGGATGAATTGATAGTTTCAATTTTCTACCTTAAAGATAGAATATGACATATATTCTCACTTATCAAAAAACTTCACTTGAAATCTCTCTCGACACGTATAGTGCTAATGATGTGATATGTCTCTCTCCCCGTTACAAAATATAAAGGATCTTTGCGGGATTCATTAATTTCATGCAAAATAATAATTAAAAAAAAAAAACCTCAAGTGTTTAAAGAACACTACACAAAATGTAATGCTTGATATATTTTGCCATAAAAAGCTTATACAAAGGAACCACAATGATAATAATTGACAACTCGACACGACGGTGTGCTTAATACAATCGAAGTGATCCAACTTATAAAGTACTTGGTCTGGTTGCAGTTTCAAATGGCTGCTGCACCAAATGCTATTGTTAACTATCATCGATAACAAGACTTCTTGATTTCACCTTAACTGTGGCATTTCACAATAACCAAATATTAGGTACAAATACGCTTCCCCATTTATTGCCAATGATTTGTGTGGTTAATTAATTGCTACAAATCAAATCACCCTAATCAATGGCGATGCTCAAAAAAAGGAAAAGTACCAAAAATATCATAAATCTATGGTATTGATACAAATTCAGTTATAAACCTTTCAATTCAACCAATTTAATCATAAACTTTTTTACATTAGTACTAATTTAGTTTACTCAGTCAATTTTGGCCCACTAGCATTGATGTGGATACTTGCTAGTGTTGGCTGTCCAGTGAAGATAATGTGGCAATTTTTAAATAATTTTTTGTTTTTTTGAATTTTTATCTTGTTCTTTTCTTTTTTCTCTTCTTCCTCCTTGGGCTTCTTCTCCCCGTAGTGGTCGGCGAGCCTCCGACAAAGGCTGCGGCCCTTGCTCAGCCTTGCTTAGGGCCACGTTGCTAGGCGGCTTCGCCTAGATCTAGGTGAGGCTTGCCCACGGGTCTGGCTTAGTGGTTAGTGAGCCTCGCCAAAGCCTTGTTGGCTGAAAAGAAGCCAAAGGAGGAAGAAGAGGAAAATGAAAAAAAAAGAAAAAGAAAAAGAAAAAAGTAATAAAAAATTATTTAAAACTAATGATCGGCATCACCCGGCATTCACATTAGCATTGGCTGGCCAAAATTGATCAGATGGACTAAATTGACATCAACGTGAAAATGTTAAGGACTAAATTGGTCAAATTGAAATATTTAGAATTAAATTGATACAAATACCATAGGTTTAGAATTTTTTTTTGGTATTTTTCTCTACTAAAAAAGGAGTACACAAATCGCGTAGTTAATACAAGTGCTCACATAATACTGTCTTCACTATTTATGTATAAGTGTCAATTTATAATATGGCTTATAAGTATATGGCCGGGGTAAGTATACTAGAAGTACTAAAAGTTGTGTACGGCGCTTACTTTTCTACAAAAAGCACATAAATATTAAAAATTTAAAAAAAAAACGATCATTTTGGTGCCAGTACTGATTTGATTGGTCAGAAATCCGATGTCACACTTTTTTATTAATTTTTGAAGTTGACGTGGCTCATCGGAGAGTACAGTCAGCATCCAAACAACAAAACGATATCATTTGGGTCTTTCTCCCAAGTAAGAATCCTAAATCTCCAAATTGAAAGATCGATTGAGAGAGAGGGGGTAGAAGGCGAGCAAATGAGCATATTAGCAATGATCAAGGGTAGGAGTAGTGACCTAAACTTGTCAGACATGGGCTTCCTCCTTGTCTTCTTCCCCGAAAAACAACACTAGCACCAGCACTAGCGTTGCTCCACCTCTAGTTCGTCTGACATTGTCGACAAGTCCAAGCTCTTGCCCTCCTCCCCTCTTCCTCTCCTCCTCCTCCTTCTCCTTCCCCCTTCAAAAGGACCCACTCTGGCTACCTCCTAAGTAGAACCTAATCCACCATCTCCATCCATGCCCTCCTCATCTCCCTCACCCTCCTTGTTTTCGCTCTCTCCACCTTAGACCCCCCCTTCTTCCTCCACCTCCTTTGCCCTCACCTCCTATTCGTGCTGCCGCTTCTTGCCCAAGCAACAATCTCGGCCTCTCCTCGCTCCCAAGCCCCGAAACAATCGTGTGCTTTTGTCATTTTGGTCATTCCCCACCTTCTCTTGGCGAGCCAAGCCCAAAAATGGCAGCTCCAAGCACTAGTTTGCGTTGTAAGGGATGGGCACCCTGTACAGAAGGGGCACGCGTGCCATGAATGACCTCGTTGTAGCTCACCTGGTCAAGCAACTATGATGGTGGCTGAGCAACAGTAGGCGAGTGAGCTAGGATTGGTATTAGGTGAGTATTGTAGACAAAGAACCTTAATTTAGTCCATGTATGATAACAAAACGACATCGTTTCTTAAGGAGAATGAAAAATCATGTCATTTATGCCATTCCACGTGAAATGCATTTTTTAAATTTTTGTCATGTCAATTTTTTTTTTTTTTATATAGAAGTCATGTAATCAATTTGGCCAGAATTTCTTACCGGTGGCAACAAAGTGATTATTTTTTCTCTGATTTGATACTTAAGTGATCTGACAGAAATTTTTAGTACCAAAGTGAGCGTCGTACATAACTTTTAGCACTTCTAGTGTACTTTCCCTGTATATGACCAATTAAGTTTGATAAATTCTTAGTAGAAAACCTCATGTCGAGGAGGATGTATATTATGGGCAATATTCTATTACAACTATATGCATTATTTACTAAAAATAGTCAACGCTTTTTATTTGAAAATTTGACCTTAAGATTCCATACGTTTCCGTCAATAAAATCGAGATTGGTTTTGATTTATGATAAAGGTAATCAAAGACATGGGATTCATTAATTCGATGCAAAAAAGAGAGAAAAAACTAAAGTGTTTAAAAAACACTACACATAATATAATGCACAATACACTTCAACATAAAAAGCTTAAACAAAGGTATTAAAATGATAACAATCGAAAACTAGACACAAAGGTAGGCTTAATACAATAAAAATGATCCAACTTATGAGGTACTTGCTCGCGTTGAAGTTTCAAATGGCTACCGCACCGAACGCCACTGTGAACCATCGTCAATCATGGGGCTTCTTGATTTCACCTTAATTATAGTGTTTCGTAATAAGCAAACATTAGGTACATATTTTTCTACACATGCCCATCCATCGCCAATGATGTGGGCAATTACCTAATTGCTACAAATCAATTCACGTTGATCAATGGCTATATATATATATACTTGCTAACTTACTAAAAAGGAGAATATAGACCGCATAGTTAATACAAGGCGCTTACATTTGTGTTCAGTATGTATGTACAAGTGTCAATTTAAATTTGGGTTATAAGTACATGAGCAATAAGGTTTGACACAAGCTTAGCATGAAACCCTGCGTCAAGAAGAATGTATCTTATGCATAAAATTCTATTACAGCTATGCACTCTTTATGAAAAAATTGGTTTATATAAGGAAGTAACAGTAATTCTACGACAAATATGTGCACTCTTCGCTAATGATGGTTACCTCCTCTACTTTTTTTTTCATTTTAAGAAAAAAGGACCCCTGAAAGATCAGACATAAGAAAAATAGTGCAATCTTCACAAAAATCAGCATTTCTTCCTTAAGATTTATCTAACGACATGGTTTGCTAAACTGTGGTTTTAGACGAAGATTTTCGGATTACGATACACTAGTTTAAGAAAAACAAATGTGTATATATATTTTTGGATTTACGCAAGACGAAACACCTATCTAAATGGAAGGTGTGGTGGCAGCGGAGCATCACAGTGGTGTGCAAAGGCCAGGCTCTCCAAGAAGATGGTGCACTGATTCCGGTGGTTCGCAGCAGCGTACGGTGCGACAGCCATTTTCTTCAGAAGAAGCTTTTCTTAACAATCATTAAAGATGAGAACACGCATCTAGACACACACACACAGCCTTTGCTAGGGTTTTGATGGAGAGCGACGGAGGTGAAATGGAAGAGGGGAACGATATTTATATTGAGGGGTGATTACCACGGTGGTAATGAGAGAATCAGGCAATTCCATACAAAGCATGCATAATCTGAGTTGGCACTTAAAAGCCCCGGGTGGAAGTGCATTGAATGCAATATAAGAGACAGACCAAATCCAGTATAAATTGTGGATTTCTTTATTGTTTTGGTAATAGATTTTGGGGTGGGCCCACATTTTCAAGGATGACACTAGTGACAGTTACGGAGAAATTACTCGTATATACTAAATCTAATTTGGACCGTTCGATGGAACCTGATCAATCTAAATGGTTTAAATTTAATTTGACTCCCATGCTACACTCTTTGAGATTAACAAGGCTCGTTTCCCATACGATGTGCATTTATAGGCCATTAGGAATTGGTAGTAGGACCAATGGACCGAAAGTGATATATATATTAATTATCTACAATGGTGATTGAATGGATAGAATTATAGAGCCAACCACAAGAACAGTAAAATAAAATTGTGTTTTACGGTGGGAGAAAGGAAAGTATTGCAGTTTTTTTACTATTTGATTAGCTTTAAAATGAACATAGGTGGGTTTGTTTCAAAGAAAATGGATTTAATTTTTTTTTCTTAAAACCTAAATCACATTCGGTTTTTAGGCTAAATCTTTTTCTAGACATACCATGGGCTTGAATGTATAGGAACATAGCCAGCCATTTTCCATTATTTGGATGCATTAACTAAGGTTGCGTTTGTTTTCATTTCTTTTTTCTATTTTTAAACAAATTTTTTGTTTTTTTTTTTTTTTTTGGGAACAAAAAAGGAATAGAAACACGTTTGTTTGCGTTTTTGTTCCAATTTTTTTTTGTTCCCGTAAACACATTTGGAAATGTAAACAAAAAACCAAAAAAAGTTGTTTCTTGTTTCTGAGCAAAATTTAGAAATACTTCTCTCTTTTTTTCTTCTTCTTTTTCTTTCTTTTTCTTTGGCTGGTCGCCGGCCTCGGCCATGGCCGGCGACCGGCCGTCGAGGGTTGGCGACGCCGTCGAGGGCCGGCAACCTCGCCGGGCGTTGCCGGCCCCCGGCGAGGCTCTCCCGCCTGGGCGAGGCCGCCTCGCACCGAGCCGGGCGAGCTCGGCCGCCGGGGGCCGCCGAGCCTCGTCGTGGCTAAGCGAGGTCACCGGCCCTCGTCGGCCGATCGCTAGCCATGGTCGAGGCCGACGATCGGCTAAAAGAAGAAAAAAAGAAAAAAGGAAAAATAAGAAAGAAAATATAAAAAATATTTAAAAATCAAAAGAAATAAAAAAATTATACAAATTTACCAAACGTGTTTCGTTCATTTTTATTCTCGGAACAAGTTTACCAAACGCGTTTTTTTTGTTCAAAAATTGTTCTCCGGAACAGAAATACTTTTTTTTTTTATTTTTTATTTCTGTTTCTTAGAACAATTTTTAAAACAAACGTTACCAAATGCGTCCTAATTAACTTGCTCTCCTCGCTTTCATGAGCGAAACTTGAGTTGAACTTTTTAGGTACTTTATGTTATCAACGATGACAAAAAAAATGCCGTCATTATATTTTTCGCACGGTGAACATAATCTGTAACAATTAATGTGAATAATTCATTTGGATGGAAGGAAATATCTTAGTTTTAAAGCCCCAAAATTTTCCGAATCATATACAAGCGTGCAATTTAGGTGAAACTAGGTCAAGCAAAAAGTATAACGTGCTTCATGATTTCGAAAGTAAAAAGTATTTCAAATCCAATCAAAACTATTAATTTGATTTTTGATCATCACCACTTCACTTATTTTTTACCCCCCAAAAGAAAATGATTGAGTTTAGTTTGCAGTTGATCTCAAAAGTATCTCAAGGAAAGACTCAAATAAATGAGTGATGCCATATATAATGACATTGGCCTACAAAAGTATAGATCAGATGCAATTGAATAATATTGAATACTCATACAAATATGCTACATCATTTAGAATTATACTTTTGTGAACTGATCTTGGTATTTCAAAGAATATTGAAGAGAGAAATACGATAATTTATTTTTATTTTTTGGCAGTTGGTGGCCCTAAATGTGATTTGGATCAATTTGGAGAGGGGAAAAGCAGGGAGTTGAGGATTTTGCTTGTTGAGCCAACGACGCCCTAAGATGTTTCCCTAGGGAGAACATCTTAAATTCAACTATATATTTATGTCTCCAATCTCTATCACGTCCCCCCCCAACCCAAAAAAAAAAAAACTTGATATATGTAGGTCTTCACCAATATCTTGCTCATATTAAAAGATGGATTTCCTTCTTTTTAAGCCACCGCCTTGATTTTCTTCTAAAAATGTCCCTAACCATTCACTATAAGATAAGCATAAATTAATGCAACATAATTAAGATTTATCATCCACTAATAACAAAATACTTTCACCACCTTTTTGTTTTTCCTTTCCTTTCACTATTTTCCCATTTATATAGTTTGTTTGTGTTTGATATCTTTTGGAAAAAATGGTACAAATGGTCTCCGAACTTTAGTTGAATGTGCAATGTTATCCTTGGACTTTTAATTTATTTAATATGGTCTCTAAACTATTGATAAATGTTCTTATTAGTCATTCTGTTTGGTCAAATGATAAATCATACATTATTAGATAGCGTGGACTATTATATGCTAAGTTGAATTTTAATAAATGAGGAATCGACTTATTTAATTTATATCCATCTACCTTGAAAAAGGAAAACAAATTAGGATGTTAGCATGTCATCATTAGTTGATAACGTGAATCATTATATTATGACTTGAGCCGAATATATTACTTGGATAATCCACATGTAACTTTTTCTTCATTAGTAAATTCCGTTAATTTGAATTAATAGAATGATAACATTAAACATCCGGATGTCGCCAGACCTCGAGTATGTAATTGTCCGAAACGGGTCGACAAATTTGTCGTTGGACTACGTTGTTGGCACCACTTGTAGTCGCCGTTTCATCACTGCCATCACCAGACCGAGACATCACGTTTCGTGATGATCTTACGATGTACCCTCATAATCACGCCTTTGCCACGTCGAGACAATCCGATCACCATATAACTTATCGTCTCATTGAAAATGAGAAAATTTCCTTACGCAATGCCACCAATGAGACCCACATCCACCCACGTTTGTACCCTACTAACTGGACCTTTCATGAAAGTTGATGAAGAAAGTGTCGAAGACCTCCCCCGTTCCCTCACGCCAACTCTCAACCGTCTCCAGCAAAGGACCGCTGACTAACACAGCTTCACGCAAGCTTTTTCTCCTTGGATAGCCATGCATGCAGCCACGTTAAGCTGCCCATCTCCTCCATGCAACCGTTGAAGACCGTTGACCCCGAAATTTGCTGCCAGCGTGACTTCGTTAGTTGACTCAAGAGTCAACTAAAAGAGAGCCCACGTCCGTTCATGCGTGGGAGAAGGTGGCAGCCCCAAAAACCCTTGAGAAGCCACGTTTCTCTTTTCTTTCAGCCGGTCAACAGAATGGAAACTTTGACCAACAAACCGCCACGTTCGTGCATGGATCGCCAAGCTGTCGCGAGTAGGAGAGAGAACTCTCAAGCCAAGACACCTACGCTCGGTGCTGTCTCTCCTTCTTGCTGCCACCGAGACCCTGAATTGTTGACTCATAGAGTCACAAGGCAGTGAAGGCAAGCGGCAGAGAGGGCTTCCCTCGTTTTCTTCGACACCTTTCTCTCAAACACAGCAACCTTCTCATCACAATTCTGTGAAGGTCAGAAGGAAGAAGAAGAAGAGTACAGAGATGAAGACGATAACAGAGATAGGAAAAGAGAGAACAGAGAGAAAGTATAAAGTCTTTTTATTCAGCAATGATCGAAAAAATCAATCTTTCTAAGAACCTTACATCACTTTTTCTCTTTGTACTTTATTTATACAACAAGAAGATGATGTCATTCAGTTGAACAGAAAACACTAACTGACAAAACATACTAACAGGAACACTTTAACAGACAACGAATCAGTTACAACTTAAAACTGTGTATCTGTTCTTCAATGAGCACGTGTTGGTGAAGCTGCTTATCCCATCATCTTTCTTCCACTTGTTTCTGTTCATATCAGTTGCTTCGACTGAATCAGTGGTGGTGTTTGACATTTCAACGTACTGCCTTACTTCATTTTCTTTGATTCCATCAGAACTCAACTCTCCAATATCAGCAGCATGAACAGTATGTGTTTTCAATCTATGTTCTTTAACAAATTCCAGTCCCAAAAACCCGTGCCACCCTGCCCGTGGTCCACTGCCAACCGCTCGCTCACCGCACCACCGCTAGCCACCAACCTTCTTCTTCGCCGTCGACTTGCCACAACCTGGTCCGTAGCTTGCGGTTTATCTCGACATCAACTTCGCCGGACCTAAGGCAAGTTAATATCTACTAACCTAGATTATGTTGACGTGATCGTAGCTCGGTGAGATGTACTCCGTCGAAGATTTACAAACTAGTATTTGATCCATGATGATTATGTGAATTAGTGAGTTCGGATGTCGTTGAATTATCACGAATCTTGGACGTGGAAATTTACTGCATTTATGACCAGATTCGGGTCGGGGGACCCGTGTGCGTGTGTATTGGCATGAGTATTCCAGTAGTTCGAAATACATTTTAACGAAATTTTGGGGTTGAACCGTGAGATTGGATTTTGACGAATTCAGTATAAAATTCTCGATTTTATAAATTGTTTTGATGATGTGAGTTTGACGTTTTTCAAAGGTTAGTTTTTATATAAACGGTTTCGGACCCTTTTAAGCTATATTTTAAGAATATTGATCCAGGGATTCACTGGCTTTGATGTTGTCAAAATTGTTTAAAGCCGTACATACGAATTTTGAGTGAGACCGTGGAAAATTGATTTGATGGATTTGATGTTGAAACCTTGATTTCATGGATTGTTCTCATCAACGGGAGTTGGTATATTTTAAGGATTTGTTGCACTATGGTTTATATCATGATTCTAAGAACCAAAGAAGTTTCTACACTGGTGTTATATAATGCTTTGACATTGAATTGATTTGGCTACTACACCATGGTTGATACATTACTGATGCTGTCGGGCCCTCGGGACGACGTTGCCTCGAGTGTCGAGTTGCCTGGAGGATCGTGATGGTGATGCCTCTGGATGCCTGTAGGACATCATTGTCATGGTGAGCCTCGGAGGTTCCCTGGAAGGCAAGATGCCCGGGAGTGTGACGTAACACGTACCGGATGCCTGGGGACATTATTGACATGGTGAGCCCCGGAGGTTCCTCGTGATGCTAGATGGGGTGCGAGATGCCTGGAGGTGTGACGTAACATGCTCCGGATGCTCGGTAACTGAAATATGGAATCAAAGGCCTTCGTGATGCTAGGTAGAGTGCGATATGCCTGGAGGGACGCAAACTCTGGTCTTGCGGAAGATGGTGTTAGTGGATCAAGATAAAATGAATTTATGAATTCTCATTGTTTTGATATGTTGTTCCATTATTGAATCATTCTAAATTGATGCATGTTTATTACCATTATTATGTGTGCTGATTTGGATTGCGTAGAATTGGGTAGCGATAGGCCCCGTAATATAGTTTAGTAGAACTTTAACTTTTGAGTAGTCGTACTCACCTCTCGTGGGGCTAACATATTATAGAGTGATAAGGATGCCGCCGCTGCCTACGTCTTCTGGTACCTTCTATGGCATTCTCGTCGATCTGCGATGGGAACAATCGGAGCATCCTGACCTTGATTTGATAAGACTCACTTCCATTCGGATACGGGTGATACTGACGATTGACACCGGCCTCCCCTCGGGTCCTGTGTATTAGGAGTTTGTGGTCCTATATGTCTAGAGGGATGGACGTACCTTGGGGTCACTGCCACTGTCACTAGAGGACAATGATGGAGGCTCAAGTGGGATAGAGTAGTGGAGGACGAGGGGATAGCAGTGAATTTTTGGGACACCGGCACTTGAAGATCGATAACGTTGTAAATGGCTAACGTAAAAGTCGGTCAATTTTTGGATATAGCCAATATAGAAAACTTTGGCTTTTGATGTACCGACAAACATTGTCTAACAAAACATATGTAAATAAAAAGTGTTTGGTTGATATCTATGTGTATATCTAGTGTGCATCATTTCAAAGTTTAGGAAAGGGGTTGATGAATCCGCTTCCGCAATGATATGGCGCAGGGACCAATGAAAAAGGTGATAGACCCCCAAGCTCATGGATACATCGAAATCCAAGGGTATCAGAATAAAGGACATCCAGGATAAGGAAAGAAGTGTGGTGACCCTAACGGATCGGGGGCCATCGGGGGGCGTCACAGTTTAATTGGTCCTTGCGCTATATCATTGCGGAAGTGGATTCATCAACCCCTTTCCTAAACTTTGAAATGATGCACACTAGATATACACATAGATATCAACCAGGCACTTTTTATTTACATATGTTTTGTTAGACGATGTTTGTCAGTACATCAAAAGCCAAAGTTTTCTATATTGGCTATATCCAAAAATTGACTGACTTTTACGTTAGCCATTTACAACGTCATCAATCTTCAAGTGTCGGTGTCCCAAAAATTCACTGCTGTCCCCTCGTCCTCCACTACTCTATCCCACTCGAGCCTCCATCATCGTCCTCTGGCGGCGGTGGTAGTGGCCCCAAGGTACGTCCATCCCTTCGGACATATAGGACCACAAACTCCTGATACACAGGACTTGAGGGGAGGCCAGTGTCAATCGTCACTATCACCTGTATCTGGATGGAAGTGAGTCCTATCAGATCAGGGTCAAGATGCTCCGATTGTTCCCATCGCAGATCGACAGGAATGCCATAGAAGGTATCGGAAGACGCAGGCAACGGCAACATCCTTATCACTCTGTAATGTGTTAGCCTCACGAGGGGTGAGTACGACTACTCAGTAGTTAAAGTTCTACTAGACTATATTACAGAGCCTATCGCTACCCGATTCTATGCAATCCAAATAAGCACATATAATAATGGTAATAAACATGCATCAATTTAGAAGGATCCAATAATGGAACAGCATATCAAAACAATGAGAATTCATAAATTCATTTTATCTCGATCCACTAACACCATCTTCATGAGGACCAGAGTTTGCGTCCCTCCAGGCATATTGCACCCTACTTGGCATCACAAAGGCCTCCGGTTCCATATTTCAATCACTGGGCATTCGGAGCATGTTATGTCACACCTCCAAGCATCTCGCACCCCACCTAGCATCACGAGAAACCTCTAGGGCTCACCATGTCAATGATGTCCTTGGGCATCTAGTACGTGTTACGTCACACTCTCGGGCATCCCGCCTTCCGGGGAACCTCTGGGACTCACCATGTCAATGATGTCCCACAGGCATCTAGAGGCATCGCCATCATGATCCTCTAGGCAACCCAACACCCGGGGCATCGTCGTCTCGAGGGCCCGATGGCATCAGTAATCAACCATGGTGTAATAGCCAAATCAATTCAATGTCAAAGCATTTTATAACGCCAATGCAGAAACTTCTTTGGTTCTCAGAATCATGATACAAACCATAGTGCAACAAATCCTTAAAATATACCAACTCTTACCCATTTTGACATGAAATTACATCAAATAGATGTGAAAATGGCGTTCCTCAATAGAAAACTATAGGAAAAGATTTACATGAAATAACCTAAAGGATTCTCCTATAATAATAATGAGCATTTGGGGTGCAAGCTTGAAAGATCTATACATTGCTTGAAACAAATATCCTGGCACCTAATGTTTTATAATGTCATCTCTTCATTCGGGTTTGTAGAGAATGTTATGGATCAATGTATATAACAGAAAGTTAGCGGGAGTAAAATTATTTTCTTGTCATATATGTGGGTGACATTGTCCTTGCAACTAATGATAAAGGATTGTTACATGAAGTGAAATTCTAAGAGTTTTGATATGAAAGATATGGATGAGGCATTTTATGTGATTGGTATAAAGATCTATAGAGATAGACCTCGAGACATATTAGGACTATCTCAAGAAACCTATATCAATAAAGTCTAAGAGAGATTTTAGATGAAAGATTGTTTATCAAGTGTAGCATCTATTATGAAGGGTGACAAGTTCAATTTGAACCAGTGCCCGAAGAATAATCTATAAAGGGAACAAATGGAAAAACATTCCATCTGTTTTTGTTGTCGGAAGCTCGATGAATGTTCAAGTTTACACTCAACCTAACATTGTCTTTTCTATGGGCATGTTGGAAATCCAGGTTTTGGACCACTAGAAAACTACAAAGAAGATAATAACGTGCCTTCAAGGTACAAAAAGTCATATGCCTATGTATAGATGAACTGAGTTCGTTTCTTATTCTAGGGTCACCTCATTTGGTGTGTGGTTGAAAAGTTTCTTATGAGGGCTTAGAGTTGTGGATTCCATTGCTAAGCCATTAAGGATATTTTGTGACAATTTAGCTACAGTTTTCTTGACTAAAAACCACAAAAGTGATAGTCAAAGCAAGTACATTGACATTAAGTATTTAACCATATGGGAATGTGTTAAGGAGAATAAAATGGTCATCGAAAACGTTAACACTGAATTGATATTAGTTGATCATTTAACTAAAAGCATGCCACCTATAAGTTATAAGAATCATGTGATTATGATGAGAATCGATCCTATCATGTAAATTTTCATCATATGGACGAATTTGAAACTCTTAGATATTATTCTCAATTTTTGTGTACACATTACGTTGTTTTTTAGAATAGTTATAAGCTTTGACCTAGAATAAACATAAGGTTTATTCATTAAGTTATGTTATCATATATGGGTTGGTGAGACACATGATGATACATGAAAGATAATACTCATTCTAAGAGGACTTATCGCCATGGTTCATGTGTTTTTATCCTCATCATGAAGTTTTGTGGATTTGGTTTAATATTTTGTTAATGAAATGTTGGGATCAACTGGGAGAATGTTATAATATTTTTAATATGATCCCACATTTAGTTTAATACTATCCACATTAGGTTTCATTGACATTTTATTATCCTAATAAAATTCTCATAACAATGTTGATTGCCTAATTTAAAGATAATTGTCTTGATGGGAGACGTGATCTATAAGGTTTTGAATGGGCATATGAATAGGTTATTTAAGCCAAACCCTCCCATTATTCTCATTACTATAATTATTTGATAATTAGAGAACACACCATCAACATCGAGAGGGCAATTGGCTATAAATGCCTATTTTCGACAATTCAAGCTCCATGTATCTGTCCGTGACTTCATCAATGACTGGAGTTTAGTACAGAATTTTACACGTTTCCGCTTTCGATCTTGATAATTAGGATCTTGGTCATCCGCAAATTTCTAACATGACAGGTGTAGAAGATTGAACATTGGAGAGATTGTTTGTTTTAAGAAAGTTGCTACTGAGCCAAAGGAGGAAGCTTAAGGTCTATGTAACGTTAGTATTTATTATGTGACCGAGGTTTGACATATAAGGGAAAGAGAATTAACAATAAAGCTTCCACAAAATTATATAAGAGATGGTAACCGTGAATCGTAAAGACAAGCATTTAATCTTCTTACAGACATGGCAAAAATAAACATTATCCATAACAATTAATGTGAACGATTCTGTTGAATGGAGGAAAATATCATCTTTTCGAAGCCCTAGAATTTTCCTAATCACATACAAGTGTGTAATTTAGGTGGAACAAGGTCGAGCCAACAATTTGATGCGCTTTATGACTTCAAAAGTAAAAGTATTTCAAAACCAACCAAAACCATTATTTTTTATATATTGTCACCGCCAATTTATTTATTTTTTTTGCCAAAAAAGAAATTGATTGAGTTTAGTTCGCAATCGATCAATTTAAGGTAAGGCTATGCCTTCAAAATGATTAGTCAATTAGTCAAAAAAATACACGGGCTTTTAGCCATCACAAAAGTATCACAAGGAAAAATTCAAATAAATGAATGATGCTATATATACTGACATTTGTCTACAAAAGTATAGACCAGATAACCTAAAAAAATTACAAGTGAGTAATACCGATTACTCATACTATTATGCTACATCATTTAGTATATTACTTTTTTAAAACCGATCTTATTATATCAAACAATATTGAGGTGAGACTCTTGGACCAGATAACTTCATTTGACGGCAAATCCTGAAGAGATCTATCCCGAACGGCGACCAGGCAGCAAGAAGCAGTTTACAAAGAATTTCACGAAAACACCTATCCAGATGGAAGGTGTGGCAGCACCGGAGCAACGCAATGATGCGCACAACCAAGCCCTCCACGTAGATGGTGCACTAATTCTGATGCTTCACAGTGGCATTCAGTGCAGCGGCCATTTTCTTCGGAAGTGACTTCCTCTTCACAAACACAAAAGATGAGAACACGCACACAAACACACATAGCCTTTGCTAGGGTTTTCATCGAGAGCGACAGAGGTAAAATGGAAGAGGGGAACGATATATATATATACACGGGGTCACGACAATGGCAGCGAGAGAATCAAGCAATTCCATACAAGGCGTGCATAATTTGGGTTGGCACGTGGAAGCTAGGGTAGAAGCGCATTCATGGAAAGAGACATACCAAATC
Organism: Eucalyptus brandiana; assembly: GCA_014182725.1. NCBI lineage: Eukaryota > Viridiplantae > Streptophyta > Magnoliopsida > Myrtales > Myrtaceae > Eucalyptus > Eucalyptus brandiana. Next base: position 54,009,499 of record CM024675.1, on the reverse strand, counting down.
TTGTACAGGCTATGGATTTATTCATTATTTTGGTTACAGATTAGGGTGTGTCTACAATTCCAAGGATAATACTAGTGATAATTAGACTTGTCAAATTGGGTTATAGACCCATTTCTTAACTCATAAGGCTGAGTTGCTATATAAGTTAACTAATTATATTCAGTAATTGAGTCATAAATAAGTTTAAACCTAATATGGGTTTAAATATGTTATAAACAGATTTATAACTTACTTGATTCAACCTACTTTTATGACTATTTATTCTGTCTCACTCTCACTTGATGTCGTTACTCTGCAATCCTATCTCAGTTTTATCATGACTTTTCTTGATTTGATTAAATATAGAAGTATTTTAGTAATACGGGGCAGGCATGGTTCACTGAACTTGCATTGCACGTAAATGGGTCAAAATAGGCTACATGGGTCGGACCATTTTTTCGCCAACCCAAACTCAAGGAATCCATCTTTTGACAATTGTAGTGACAATGATGGAGAAATTACTTGTATATACTAAATCAAATTTTGACTATCGGATTGGATATGACCCATCAATCTCAATATTGGAATTCAATTTGATTCACATACAACACTCATCTATTGGTATCTCTTATTGATGTAAGATTAACAGGGTTCGTCTCCTACAAATGTGTACTTATAGGCCATTAGGATTGGCAATATGGGACCATAAGCCTGGTGCTTCAAGTCCGACAGGGTGGATGTTGTTTGTCCCTTGAGGAAATGGATCGTAGTGTTCATTGGGGCCAACATTACCCTGAAAGGAATATCCATAATTTGGCCCTCTGCTGATGCCAAGACGAAAATGAGTGATCCTTGTCTGTCACAAGAGATGATGCTGATACCAAGACAAAGATGAGTGATTTTTGTCACATGAGATGATGCTGACGCCCGACTAGAATCATTAACTGAGCCCATCATCGTATTGGGCGGTTTCTCTATGACGGCAATGAAAGGCATAGGCATGTCTAATAGGACCGCCATCTGCAAATAGAGCACTTAATTAGTATCCCACTAAAGGTTGCACCCTCATCAGCACACGGACCATCAGAACTTACTTCCAAGCGATCGGTTTTGATTCCATATGTTTTTGTCGAGAAAATCGTGATTAGTTTGGATTTATGGTAAAAGCCCAAATTAAACGAAGAAACAGCAATTCTACTACAACTATATGCACTCTTCATTAAAAATGGTTAATTCTTTATATTTTGAACCATCAACACATTTTATTAATTCAGAAGAAATGTAACATCCGCTAACCTTTATTGCTTTTCCTTTTTTATTCTTTAAAAAAAAAAAAAGGAACCTTGAAACGTCTTAAGTAAGAAAAATAGTGCAAACTTTGCAGAAATCAGCAATTTTTCCTTCAAAGATTTATCTAATAACATGGGTTGGTAAATTGAGGTCTTAGTCAAAGATATTTGGATTACGACACGCTGGCTTAAGTTATAACAGTTGATCAAAGAAGCACACAATGGTAACACAGACACGGAAAAAAGAAACAAAAAGAAAATGAATATGTATATATAAGCAGATTTACGCAAGACGAAACGCCTATCCAAATGGAAGGTGTGGCGGCTCCAGAGCATCATAGTGATGCCCACGGCCAAGCTCACCAAGTAGATGGTGCACTGATTCTGGTGCTTCACAGTGGCATTCGGTGCAGCAGCCAATTTCTTCAGAAGCGGCTTCTTCTTCACGAACACAAAAGATGAGAACACGCACACAGACACACACATCCTTTGCTAGGCTTTTGATCGAGAGTGACCGAGGTGAAAATGAAAGAGGGGAACGTTATATATATTGATAGGGTTCAATGACGGTAGCGAAAGAATCAGGCAATTCCATACAAGGCATGCTTTCAATGCAAATAAAGGCATATACCAAATCCGATACGGCTGTGGATTTCTTTATTATTTTAATTACGGATTTTGGGGTGGGTCCACGGTTCCGAGGATAAATTAGTGACAATAAGACTTGTTAAAATGAGATATAGACTCAATTCTTGACCCATATATGATGGACTAAATTGTTATATAAGTTAATTATATTCAACAGTTGAGCTATGAATAGATTTAAATCTAATACAGGTGTTAAATAGGTCATAAATAGATTTACAATTTATTTAGACCCACCCTACTTACATGGCTCTCTTTTCATTCTATTTCGCCCTCATTTAATCTTGTGAGTACTCTTACTTCAACTTAGGTATGAATTTTCTTGAGTTAGATTAAATATAGAAGTGTTTTAGCAAATATAATTGGAGCTAGTATGAATTAAGTATGATTCATTAATTAAAATGGGTTTATTTGAGTTGATATTTTTTAGCCGACCCAACTTATTTGTTTGATAGATGTAGTGATAATGATGAAGAACAGGGTTCCCACATATGTACACTTATAGGCCATTGGGAATTGGTAATGTCGGATCATAGGCAACTTTTATTTTCTATTTTTATTTTATTTCCAATCTAAATTGGCGATTGAATGGATAGAATTATGGAGCCAACCACAGAAACGGTAAAATAAACTTTTGTTTTAGGGTGGGAGAAAGGAAATGTCTCGCATTATTTACAATTTGATTAACTTGAATTAATAAAATAAATCTAAATCACGTTCTGTTATCTAGGCTATATCTTTTTGCCGAACATACCATGGGCTTGAACGTAGAGGAACATAGCTGACCATTTTCCAATATCAGCGGGTGCAGTAACCTATGTAGCACCGACACGGACACGCGACACGTGACACGACACGACACGACACGCCGACACGTCATTTCTTAAAAATAGAGAATTTCGACACGTTCCGACACGTTATATATTAAATATATTTTTATATATAAATACATAAATAAATAATAATAAAAATAGCCTAAAATTAATTTACACGAAAAATATTAAATAATATCATTCATTATTTTAATTTGTTACAATAATACATCAAACTTAGAGGAAAAAAAACATTGATTAAAGAAAAATGCTGAAATGATATTTTTAAATTTATTTATTTGTCATATATAGCATTTTTTATTACTTCTTTCATAGTAAAAGACTTTTAAAAAAATTAAAACAATTATAAAAAAACAAAACTGAAAATAAAAATTGACCCCGTGCGTGTATATTTATAACAATTTTATTACTTCTTTTATTACTTATTTTGTGTATATTTATATTTTGACCCCTCAAGTATTAGAAATTTTTAAAATTGACCCCGTGCGTGTCGGAATCACGTGTCGAAATTCTAGACTCGTGTGTCGGAGCGTGTCGGAGAAAGTTGACCACGTGTCGGATTTTTCGACACTCGTTGACCGCGTGTCGGAGCGTGTCGGGACGTGTCGGAGCGTGTCGGACACGTGTCGGAGTGTCGGACACGACACGAAGGCTTCTGGAGAGTGTCCGTGCTACATAGGCAGTAACTACTCACTTTAGAGAGTGAAACTGTGTTAGACTTCCTTAGACAATCAATCATGAAAAAAAAAATGCCATTATGAACATTATCCATAACAATTAATATGAATAATTCATTTGAATGGAAGAAAATGTCAATTTTATAGCCCTAAAATTTCTCAAATCGCATACGAGTGTGCAATTTAGGCAAAATAAGGTTAAGCAAAAGGTATGACATGCTCCTTGATGTCAAAAGTAAAAGTATTTTAAAAAAAATCAAAGTTGTTATTTTTTATTTTGCGTCACCATTAATTCCCTTATTTTTTTTCCCGCAAAAAAAATTAATTGAGTTTAGTTTGCGATTATCAATTTGAGGTAAGGTAAGGCTATGCCTACCAAAAGATTAGTCGAAAAATATTTGGGCTTTTTAGCCATCACAAAGGAAAAAAGTGTTAAAAAAAGTCCTAAACCTTTTGTATTTGTGCAAATTTAGTCTTAAACATTTTTTGGTACCAATTTAGTCTTAAACATTTTTACTTAGTATTGATTTAGTCCTTTCCGATCAATTTTGACTGGATTTTGATGACTGGATGCTAGTTGGCTAACGTTACATCGATCGATGCTAACATTGACAACTTTTAATAATATTTTAATGTTTTTGAATTTTTCTTTTTTTCTTCCCTTCCTCCAGTCGATCGCGGAACATGGCGAACGGCTAGAGGTGACGGTTGGCGAGGTCTACCTCGATGGCCGCCTCGCCAGTAGCCGTAAGGGTCAAGTCTCGCCACGGTCGATGAGGCTCAACCTCACCAACATCACCTAGGCCACGAGGGTGACCTAACGTCGAGCTGGCGAGGCTCGACCTCACCGAATTGCGGCTTGGGCAGCGTTAGTGAAGTTGAGCCTCGCCAGCCCGGCGCTAGGTTGCCCTCATGGCCTGGGCGGTGTTGGCGAGGCTTGACCCTTGCCGCCTAGCGCGAGGCCGCCCTCACGGCCACTAGCGAGGTGGCCAGCGAGGTCGACCTCGTCGGCCATTGCCTTTGACCGGTTGCCGAAGTCTGGCCAACGGCCGAAGCAAGGAGGAAAAAGGAAAAAGAATAAAAAATATTAAAATATTATTAAAATTTATCCACGTCGGCGCCGCAGCCGACCGATTCCCAGTCAGCAAAATCTGATCAAAATTGGTCGGAAATGAAAATCAGCACCAAGTAAAAATGTTTAGGACTAAATTGGCACAAATACAAAATATTTAGGACTTTTTAACACTTCTCCCCATCACAAAAGTATCAAAAGGAAAAATTCAAATAAATGAATGATGCTTATATACACTGACATTGGTCTAAAAAGGTATAGACTGGATAACTTAAAAAATTACAAGTGAACAATACTGAATACTTATACAAATATGCTACATCTCTTAATATATTACTTTTTTAGTCCATCTTAGTATAATATTGAAGTGAAACTCTTCAACGGGATAATTTCATTCGATGGCAAATGCCGAAGAGATCTCCGAATGACGACCAGGCAGTGAGAAATGATTTACTGAGAATTTCACGAATTCGGCAAGGTCTTCTCGACCATAAATGAAGCATATAAGGATTTTGCTTCCGAATGCTTTTAACGTACCACAATCAACCACTTCAGAAGATTAATTACTCGCCCAGGCAGCTTCTTCATGACCCCACCATACTGATGAGGTTCAGAAACAAACCATTTTTCTGCTTTCCTCTGTCCAGTCACTCCGACGGGACCACAATGGATTGCTCGCCATCTGAAATAATATCCTCGGGACCATCTATTCCTTCACCAACGTCAGGCAACTGGATGTTCACCGTTCCAGAACCTTCAGCCTGAAAGCCGTCAGCTCAGCTGGTAGTAGGCCACTTGAGCTGGAACGATTGTTTGCAGCACGCATCGTGGCGTGTATTGGTGGAGATGGTAAATTCATTGACTGCTCCACAGGAGCTGCACCAGCTGAGGGTCCAAATAAGCCTAGCACTGGCTTTCCAAAGGACAAAGTGTAACCAATCACAGAATTAGATCATCACCTTTGAGTTGTGAGTTGATAATATTCTTTACCAATAAAATCAAGCTGAGAAAAGAAAACGACAGGGCAGTAATGCAAGAGTGCTACTTAAGTACTTAGTATCTGTTCTTCACCATAAATTTGTCACCATAAATTGCTCATGACCCCATAACAGTTGCCAAAACAGTCCTTCCATAAAATTTACTAAACGGTAGACTACAATGTCAGCCCTGAATCCACATCAATCTAGTACTTGGCACTAATGGCATTGTAATCCACGGTACATGCATTCCTACCATGCAGCAAACTATTGTTTCTTTTTAATGTCTTTCTCTGAAAGTCATTGAGCATGCCAGGTATCTTGATTACCTGATCAAGCATGATTAATTTGGTCATGGTTCCCAACAATTTCTTCTATTTCTTTTTAAGTTTGATGGGCTAAAGATTTCTACCTGCGAAAGTGGATTCATTCATGGTATGGATTCGAGCTCCCTCATCATACAGCTAGTTTCGTTTACTCTCATTCTAAACCTAAGAACCCGCCGTAATCATCTCTGCATGAAGTTTCCATTGACTATGGGAAGAACACAAGTGAATCCACAAAATAGCACAAACAATCCTTCAGCACTTGCAATTGGTAATGTTAAACGAAAAGAGTTATTCCTAGACTAAAAGTATTTATCCCTTGTAGCATTTCTGCAAAGGAGCTGCTCTAATAATCATAAATATGAAGAGCAACTCTAAACGGCGGAGAAAACACACTAGTCACAAACTGAAGAGGACAAAAAGTTTAGCCCCCGGAGATAAGAAGAGCAACTCTCAATCATGCGGTTTCATGTGATACGAGGCTAGGCTCACAACCACGTACCGTAATGAACATCAGAGGGAGGCCAGGGAGGTCCAGCAGCAGGTAATTCGCCCTTTTTAAGGTGGAACTGTATGAAGTGCTTTTTTCGGTTCTGCATGTCACCGTAACAAGCACTTACCTCTAACAGATAACATTCCGGGCTCAACCTACCAATGACTTTATAAGTCATATAGGGATTCCAAGACACGTAAGTATCGTGTTCATCCCAAAACCAGATGGAAAGGTCTTCGAGCTTGTCCCGCGTCACTTCCATAATCTCTTCTGCTCGTTACCATGTTCTACTATAGTCAAGCATCCTCTGAAGCCTAGCAGCTCAAGTTTGTTGGGTTTGATCATTGTCGTGCGGTGGGTATATCCATCGGGTACAAAACCTTGGGTGTTAATAGTAATTGACCATTATTATCATGGCATGCTCCGGGGCCTAATTGGCCAACATCTTCAGCACGTGGATTGATGACAATTTCAGAGATACCTTTGGGAAATGAAATCTTCCGAAACTTCTTGGACATACATCAAACGATATCAGGAAGTCACGTTCTGTTTTAGAGGCTTTCCAGTGAATGGCCCTGTTCCAGAATATAGGTTCATATACAAAATAAGCTTGCCAATGATCAGGTACATCCAATTTCCTCCACGAACTCACTCTCAGTGTAGTCACGTCGAAGCACCTTCTTCCTTCATTAACATATGTCTGCAGAACTTTGTAATTTCCCGTTGAAGGATTGAAACCGACTCCAACTTGATGACCACCAATATCTTTTTCTCCTGATGTTGGCAATCTTCTGTACTCCCTCGTTATGGGATTGAAAACACAAACGGGATCAAGAGCTGACAGAGAACCTACACATGGCAATCCTCGGCAAGTGCCTATGGCCAAAAGTCCTTTTAGCAGATCAATGCGAATCTGTCTAACCCTGCGTCCCTCGATATCCACCAAAAGAAACGGTTGTGTGGAGTCATTCTCTGCACAAGACCCTGAAATGAACATCCATAATTTGGCCTTCTGTTGATATCAAGATGTAGATGAGTGATACTTGTCACATGAGATGACGCTGAGACATGACCAGAACCATTAACTTAACCTATCATCATATGGGTGGTTTCTCTACAGCAGCGTCAAAAGGAGTAGGGGTGTCTGATAGGACCACCATCAGCAACATACAGCACTTAATCAGTACCCCACTACAGGTTGCACACTCATCAGCACACAGGCCATCAGAACTCACTTCCAAGTAACAGAGATTCGCTTAACCTGAAAAAGTATAAAAAAATATTGTAAGTAGGAAGGAGAGAACTCTATATAAGGAAGATGAGTTTTAAAGCGAAGAAACAGAAGACTGTAGCAGGGTGGCCTAATTCAATTAACCACATAACCATGTTTATTCTATTAATTCTCGAAACCACTGCATGGACGCATTGTAACTATTATGGTAGCGTCAAATGACTAGTCTGAATCAAAAGGCAAAACTCAAAAAATAAGTTCGAGACACTGCACTTCAAGTTTACCTAGAGCTTGCAGGTTGTGAACTCAGCAATGTTTTCCGTACAAAACAATCATAAAATAGAAAGAAGTCAGGGCGTATAAAGGCTATTTTTCATCCATTCCATGATCAAGATTGATTCCTACGTGTTTGACTACATCGACACGCCACACATGACCTCTTGAGTCCTAATAAAAAGAACATATATTCACTTGAAACAACATAAGACTAACATGAATATCCAAGAAGAGATGCTGCATTTCTGATGTTCTTCATCGTAATTTGCAACCACTTACTTTTTCTTCTGGCAAAGAACATTACTTACTTTTTCTTTTGCAACTACTTACTTCAATGAAAACTTTCCGCAGTTTATCTTCAATTCATTTGGAAAAAAAAGACGCCACTGTGCTAAGAAAGCCAATAAAAAGGAAAAAATGAAGGAACAACAAGAAGAACTTGAACGTCCCCTACTTATGGCAGTCTTGCCTCCAATATTACTTCATTTCTTCTGCACATCCGCCCTCTTTCATTTGAGTATTGATGAAGAATGCTAGACGGATGTTTTTTTTTTTTTTTTTTTTTTTTGCATAATCTGATGCATCCTTTCATAAAGACCTTGATCCCCACATAAAATTAATGTAACGAATAGTAATGACCTAAAAGGGACTTCTTTCCAGCTGAACATTCCTAGCATATCAACGAGCCATTATCTAAACAAGCATTCTAGCAAGAAAATCTGTTACTTAACAGAAGAGTTCAGATGGAGATCAGCAAAGTTAAACATTCTGCAAGCTGAAGGAAAATCCACACTTACCATCCCTGATCAAGTCTCCAGTAAATTCCAGACGGTGGCTGCTGCACAAATCAACAGAAGATTTGACATAAGAAAACAATTATCCATTAGACAATGTCACAGGTATGACAGTACAATTATCACACGAGTAAAATCAATGAAAGATAAACTGAAGCATGATTATAGAGACAAGAGCGTGGTTGCAAGAGACAGATAAAATCTTCATATTGTGGTCAAAGTAACGGCATAACAGAATACAGAGATCATGACCAATTCAAAGAGCTTCCATAAACAAAGGAATAGTGACAAAGTAACGGGAGAGGCAGCAGTCAATTGAACTTGGAAAGAAGTCTTGATAAGCCTATTATTACTCAGAGTGTTAAAAGAACACCACGCAAAATATATGCACGATACATTTCAGCATAAAAAGCTTATACAAAGGAATTATAATGATAATAATTAAAAACTTGACACAAAGATATGCTTAATACAATCAAAGTGATCCAACTTATAAAGTACTTGGTCTCGTTGAATTTCAAATGGTCGCTACACGAAATGCCACTGTGAACCACCATCAATTATAAGACTTCTCGATTTCACCTTGAATATAGTATTTCATAATAAGCAAATATTAGGTACAGGCTTTTCTAGCAATCCCCAACCAATACCAATGATGTGAGTAGTGAGTTTATTGCTACAAGTCAACTCATCCTGATCGAGGGCGATGGATGTACTCGCTAACTTGCTCAAAAGGAGTATACAGACCGTATAGTTAATACAACTGCTTACATAATATGTTGTCGTCAGTATGTATGTATAAGTCTTAATTTATGATATAGCTTATAAGTACAAGGGCAATTAGGTTTGACACGAGCATAGCATAAAACTCCACATTAAGAGGAATGTATCTTAAGCAAAAAACTCTAATACAGCCATATGCACTCTTCAAGAAAAAATATTCAATGCTTTTTATTTTGAAAATTTGAACTTGAGATTCCCTTTGTTTCCTGTCAAGAAAATCGCGATCGGTTTTGATTTATGAAAAAAGCCCAAAAATAAGGAAGTAACCGTAATTCTACTACAACTATATGCACTATTCATTAAAGATGGTTAACTCCTTTAATATTGAACACGGCAACACATTTTATCTGTCGGGCCGAATGTAATCTTCTCTAATCTTTTTTTTTCTTTTCTCTTTTTCAAAAAAGGAACCCTGAAACGCCATACATAAGGAAAACAGTGCAAACTTCGCAGAAATCAGCAGTTTTTCCTTTGAAGATTTATTTAACAACGTGACTTACTAAATTGTGGTTTTACATAAAGATCTTCGGATTACAACACACTGGATTAAGTTATAACAGTCCCTGTTCTGACTGGCCAAATATCAACATTTTTTATATTTTGATCAAACCCCTCACGTAGCCCTACGAAAAAGAAATGATAATCTCTATGCATATCATTCACAACACTAGGGTTGTCAAATGGGTGGGTCGGGTTGGGTCGAAAACGATCTAACCCATATTGACCTATTTGACCCGTTTTCTTGTAATGTAAATTTGATAACCTATATCCGACTTGACCCGACCCACATTACCGAAACACATTAACATTTAACTCAATTTAGTTAATCCATCCCACCCATTTATTTCACTTTAGGCTCTTCACATGTATGTTACTTGAATAAAAACTTCACATCAAATTTAAAAAGTAAATTAAACAATAAAGAAATTAGTAAGTAAAATGGAAAATGTTAAAAACCTTTAACTAAACCTAAGAAAGCTTATTTTTTTATGATATTTTTTAAAAAAAAAAGGGTATTACTAAAACACTTTCATGCATTACAAATTTAATGGAAATTTTTTTATAATTTTCTTAAAAAATATATTTTAAAAATGTAATTTTTAATTATTATTAGTTTTATTTTTTAAGAATCGAATTTTTAATTATTTTTATTTTTAAAAATATAATTTTTAATTATTATTATTTTCTCTTTTCTTTTTCTTGTTCTTCGGTGGCCATAAGTGAGCTCGAGCTCGCTTGACACTAGAGAGCTCGAGGCTCGCCAAATCGACTAAGCTCGACCTTGACAATCGTTAGCAAGGCCTCGACCTCGACAGTCGACAAGATTGAGTTTGCCCGACACTAGCAAGCTCGAGTCTCGCTAGATCGGGGAGGCTCGAGCCTCACCGAGATGTTAGGCGAGCTCAACCTCCCAAGGTCTATCTAGCGAGTCTCACTAGATCCGCAAGGCTCAAGCCTCGCTAGTTGTCGGCAAGCCTAGCCTAGTCGATCACCGGTTGTCACCGTGCCGGTCACCAACTAAAGAAGAAGGAAGGATAAAAAAAAGAAAAATAAATAATTGTAATTTCGATTTTTATATAAGAAAAAAAAACAATTTTCTGAAGTTAAAGAGGCAGAGTGTGTGGCTTAGATTGGAAACTTGGAAATGAATTCTAACCCACTTGATATTTCAAATGGGTCAAAAATGTGTCACAAGTTTTGATTCATTTTCGACCCATTTAAATTAAACTCACTTTTTATACCCAGTTTTAATTGAGTCTTTAAAAGTCTCTAACCCATACACAACCCATGTAAATAAAATATGAGTACAAAAATGGGTTCCTATCCCAATTTAACACCTCCACACAACACCACACACCCACAGCGATAAATGCATGAAAACGCAATTTCACATCCGTTTCACATAGATCTATAAGTTTTTTAGTCAGGCAGATACAATTTCGTGCATAAACCTGCATATTCTCGCGCATGTGTTCGTTGGATAACAGCAAAAAGACGGCACACATCAGTTCAAACTTGAACAACTTCACGAAACTCTCTTTCTCTACCACAACGACAACATCAAGCAAAGAAGCACACCGTGAAAACACACATACACACACAGAAAAAAGAAGCAAAAAGAAACGTATGTTTTATATATTCACAAGACAAAACAACTACCCAAATGGAAGGTTTGGCTGCAGCGGAGCGTCACAGTGGTGCGCACGGCCAGGCCCTCCAATCAGATGGTGCACTGGTTCTGTTCATTCACAGCGGCGTTCGGTGCAGCGGTCATTTTCTTCAAAAGCAGCTTCTCCTTCACAAACACAAGAGATCAGAAAATGCACACAAACACGCACAGCCTCTGCTAGGGTTTTGATCGAGAGAGAATGGTGAGAATGGAAGAGGGGAATGGTATGTATACTAAGGGGATCATAATGATGATAACGAGAGAATCTGGCAATTCCATACTAAGCAATCCGTAATTTGGGATGGCCCGCGGAAGCTAAGGGAAAGTGCATTCAATGCAAAGGAAGAGACAGACCCGATTCGATATGGGCTGTTGATTTTTTTCTTTGTTTTGGTTGCATATTCTGGGGGATGGGCCCACAATTCCAAAGATGACAATAGTGAAAAAGTGATGAAGAAATTACTCATTCAACTTATCATGTATACGCTAAATCAAACTTAAACCATAAGATCATATAAGACCCATCAATTTTAATTATTTGAATTTAGTTTGACTCGTATACTATACTCAAATAACAATTTGTTCGATTGATTTGAGATTAACGGGGCTCGTTTCCCACACATTGTCAACTTTTTGGCCATTAGAAATTGGAAGTGTCAAACCAACCGGCAGAAAGTGAATTTTTTTCTTTTTTACCAATTAAATCGACTATTGAATAAAGAGAATCACAGAGTGAACCACAAGAACACTAGAATTGACCAGCCGGATCTTACTCCATCCTTTCCTTAAAGCTAGCTTGTTCCTCAGAACACTTCTTTAATCTCGTTTCCAAATCCAATCCCATTCGGTATGCTCCATAGAAGATCTCATCCACCATCAACCGTTCTCCCTTATGAAAGGGCCTCTTTCCACTGAGCTCTCTTAATGATCTAGATCAGAACAACGAAAGCTATAGTGATATCACCTGAACACACTAAACGCTTAAAAATTAAGGTTTCGAATGAAAGGAACAACCATTTCATGTTTTGCCTTTTCTCGTCATTATTCGGAAGAAGTATTCCCCAAGTGCCAAAATTTGGCACGAAAGGACACTTAAGTGCTAAAAGTTAAGAAAGTGATACTTAAGTGCCAAAATCGAAGCAAAATAGATCACTTAAGTGCCACTTTGATCAAAATACCAACATGGCAATTTTCTAGCGAATTAAGTGTAAAACAACGTCGTTTTGCACACTGATGTGGCTAAATAATACAAAAACGATGTCGTTTTGGTGCGACATGGTAAAAAAATTAATATAAAAAAATTAAATTAAATTTAAAACTAAATTTATTTAAAACATTTAAAAATAAAGTAAAATTATTTTTAAAAATTAAAATTATTTAAAAAAAGATAAGCGGTGGCAAAGGGCTGAGCCCTCGCCGCCGCCGCCCCCCCCGCCGCCCCTAGAAGGGCTGGCGACGGAGGGAGGGAGGGTCAATCGAGGTCGTTGGGCCACGGCCGGGGGCGGGCAACCTTGGCCCAAATCCGGGCAAGGGTCGGCGACCCTTGGCTGGCCGGCGGCGGCGGCCCTTGGCTCGGCCAAGCAAGGGCCGGCGGCGGCGAGGGCTCAGCCCTCTGTCGCTTGCCTTTTTTCTTTTTTAATAATTTTTAATTTTTAATTTTAAATGTTTTAAATAAATTTAGTTTTAAATTAAATTTAATTAATTTTTATATTATTTTTTTTACCACGTCGCACTAAAACGACATCATTTTGCACTTATTTCGCCGGAAAACATTACCACGTTGGTATTTTGGCTGGATTTTGGCCTCGCTTTTTTCATTTTGGCACTTAAGTGTTCATCTGTGTCAAGTTTTGGCACTTGAAGTATATTTCTTCCTCATTATTCTGTCTGCCTTTCCTTTTTCTTTTCGCTTATGTATCAACAAGGTGCTTAGAATCTAGTTCGTTTTTTCTTTTTCTTTTTCCGGTCAAATCTCAGAATCTAGTTTAACAGGGCCCTTCTTTGACGTGAACGAGTAAATTCCTTCTCATAGACGTGGCCTTTCATCACGTCGAATAGCATCCCGACAACATGCTAGGAAGACAGAGAACACAACAGATAGGAGGAGCAAAGAGCTTGAAAGAGCTGAAAATTGCATGAAGATACGTTGGAGAGCTCATTGAATTGAGAAGGACCGAAGAGTTTTTAACTCTTAACCGATTTGCAGTCCACTCCAAAAGTATACAGTTCCCCAGTCTTCCACAGGTAAAAATAGATCAACTCAAGCTCATTATGAGAAGGACGAGACAGAGCTCACGAAACGAGGAAAATGTGACTTATTTCCACCATAAAGTATTAAGAAATTTAAAATCTCAAGTGCAAAGACCAGAGTCATAGCGATAACTCAATCCACATTACACCATATGCGAAATAGGGCAACATATTGCCCCTATCCCACCAGTTGCACCAGTAACTTATCAAATTGATCTAGCAAAGCAAAGATCAAAATCTAAAAGGAGAGAAGCCACTAGTCTATAGTCATAGCAGATTCTAGAATTACGGTGAATGTGAATTTACATGATCCCGTGAAACCAGCACCTGCTCTGCTGCTCCGAGGAGCTCTGGTCAGGAAGCTCCTCCAGACTCCTTCCTCCACCGCCAGGCACACCACCGCATCGCATCCCGTCATTGAAAGCTGGGACCAGGCAATCTGAACCAGAAACAATTGCAAAAAGCCAAAAAAAGCAATTCATCGCCAGAAATAAAACCGAGAGGGCTCAACTTGAGCGAGTACACCACAGTGCGAGGCATAAACTAGAACACTACCGCCCGTTAAAATCATAAATTGCAGAAATCAGAAGTTTTTCCTTTGAATATATATCTAACAACAAAGCTTGCTAGGCTGTGTTTTCAGACAAAGATCTTAGGATTACGACGTACTGGCTTAAAATATAGTAGCCCTAGATCTAATTGGCCAAATATTAGCATCTTTGATTTCCTATCAATTAATCCGTCATGTATCCCCATGAAAAATAAATAATAATCTCTACGTAACACCATCCACAATACCAAACACCCACAGTAAAGAATGCATGAGAACGTAAGTCCACATGTATTTCACATAGATCTATCTTCAGGCACAAACCTGCATAAACTCGCATGTGACGGTAGGGTAACAACCCAAAAAAAACAAAAAAACGGCACACAGTTTGCAGTATGAATAACTTGACGAAACTCCCTCCCTCTCTCTCTCTCTCTCTCTCTCTCTCTCTCTCTCTCTCTCTCTCTCTCTCAACAACAATGTCAATCGAAGAAGCACGCAATGAAAACACACAGACAGAGAAAAGGAGAATAAAGGAAAACACGTAAGTCTATACATGCAAATCTACACAAGATGAAACACCTACCCTGATGGAACGTGTGGCGGCAGTGGAGGGTCACCGTGGCGCACATGGCCAGGCCCACCAAGCACATAGGGCAGTGGCAGTGAGATGGTAGTGGTTCTCGTGGTTCAGAGTGCCGTTCGATGCAGCGGCCATTTTCTTCAAATGCAATATCTTCTTCACCTCCTTCTTAACAAACACAAAAGATGAGAACACGCAAACAGACAGACACGACCTTTGCCAGGGTTTTAATCTAGAGCGAAAGGAGTGAGAATGAAAGAGGGAAATGATATGTAAATCGAGGAGGATCAAAATGATGGTAATGAGAGAATCAAGCAACTCCATACAAGGCATGTATAATCTGGGTTGGCACATGAAAGAGTGGAAGTGCATTCAATGCAAAAAAAGAGATCGACCAAATCTGATATGGGTGGTGAATTTTCAATTATTTTCTTGTAGATTTTGGGGGTGGGCCGACAATTCTAAGGGTGACACTAGTGACAAATGAGATCCTGAGCAGGACCTTAAAAGGCTCTGATCACTGGGAAAAGTCCGGGTAGAGGCAAGTTCAGACCTCGAAAAAGATTTTGACCCCATTGCTCCTCCCGTCCACAACCCCCTTACGGGGGTATGGGGGGCAGCTTGGATCCCCGCGACGCCTTCCCGCTGAAACACGGGGGCGTGGTATAGGGAAATGAAAGGTCCGGGGGGAAACCCTCAGGTGGACGGACAAATGATGGAAAAAATACTCATTTAAACTAAATTCGGTTCGTTAGATGGAATAAGATCCATCAGTTTCAATGGTTTGAATTTAGTTTGACTCATATCGTGATATCCCAAAATTTGACCCATTTTGAAATATATGAAATTTTTATTTCATTAATGCACCGATGGTTAATTTACACTGAACTGATCACATATGAATTAATTAATTTATTGCGTAAGGTCATAAATAGTTAAAATGCGAAAAATCGAAGAACTCACTTAAGAATTGACTGCTCGACCATAAGAATCAACAAAGGTCAATACTATGTTGTTATAAGTCAATTAGCGAATAAATATAAATTAATTCAACAAAAGTACATAGTCGATTTGCTGGTAATTCCGCACGATTACGATACTCACATCGATCAACAATAAACCGTTCTTTTATTGATATTGTACTTAGGGTATATAATTAAACCCTCGTGATTACATGATAACCGAGGGTCATCCACGATTCAAAAATACACAAATATGGATAAAAAATTATCGATCACGGATCAACCACACGAAAAGCCTTAAAAGCCACCCGATAGTTTAAGTTGTACTAAAATCGTATTTAATTGATTTTAACCACAAAATTTTAATTCAATTTTGGGTAACGAATTTTCAAGGATTTCCAAGCCCACCTATTAGACATCACCTCAATTATCCATCTATTTATTGGCAAGTTTAAAATTTTCGGGGAAAAGGACGAACCAATTGAGAAGTAGACGCCAAAAAGGGAGTCGGACCAAGTGAAGGCCCAATGGGCCCTGCACCTTCAAATTTCAGCTAAGAGGCCAACTTGGGCCCGCCAAGCCCAATCCAAGCCCATTTAAGCAAAATGGGCCCAATGGCAAAGTTGTAGTTTCTGGACAAAAAGTTGACTTTTAAGAAAATAAAAACAAAAAGAAAAAGAGGGGACAAGATACTAGGCTAAGAGGGTTTTAGGGAATTTCATGATGGATTTTGGGGGCAAATATCTCCATTTTCCTCTCTCTCTCCTCTCATGTTCCCCCTCCCCCTCCCGTGCCCAACCGAACCCATTCCCATCTCCTCCCCCTCCATTTTACTTGCATTTTCTCTCAACTTCTCCATCTTCATCTCTCCCTCTCCCTTGCCATGATCACCACCGCCACCACCGTCACTTCCATCGCCACCCGTCCGCACGTGTTTGTCACCGCTCGTCATCCCTCAAGCTGCTATTCACCGCCACCAAGCCGTAAGCCATGACCCACCGAGATCCCCTTGGTGGTCATGAGCCTCATGTGGCCCGCCGTCACTGTTCAAGTCTTCACTCAAGTCGGGAACGCCATATTCTTGATGCTGTCGCATCGCCGTCGCTACCAGAAGACCGTGAGTTAACTTCCTAATTGTGAATTATGGTGTTAATTGCGTTTAGGGGTAGGATTAGATTATGACTAGTGGCGGTTAATCTTAGTTAATTATGATTAAATATGGATTAGATTAAGACTAATAAGAATTAGTCTTAATTTATGATGATTAGTTTAATTAATTGTAGCTAGTTTAAAGTATCCATGGTTAGTTTAATTAATTGTAGTCAGTTTAATTAATCATGATTAGATTAATTAATCATGGTTAGCTTAATTAAGCATGTTAGCTTAATTAATCATAGTTAGATTAATTAACGATGATTAATATTAATTAATTATAATTAAGATTAATTAATGACATTTAGTCGCAATTAATCATGATAAGTGTAATTAACGATTTGGTCGGTTCTTGACCAGTTTGGTCCGATTCCAGTTGATTGACTCGCTTAAGGCCCCTTTGGATTCAAAATTTATGCAAATTGAAAAGAAAATTTACCCAATTTGAAAGGAAATTGCCCAATTATTATCCAATTAAACTAATCAATTCTCACGAATGCGATTTAGGGATGTTTTATGGACTTAATTGGACGATTATTACGAAAGATAATGGGTCAAAATCATGGATGCTTTGAATCAAGCCTAGATGACTAAAATGATCAAATTTGCAATTTAATGAGTAAAATTACAAACCAATTGAAATTGAATTCAAGTAGCGCCACAATTGTCTTATCTAATAAACCACCCATGTGTAAGATCACTTAATATATTCAAATTGACCTCGAATTGAAGTGTTCGAGCTTATGTCAAAAATGAATATAGGTTTAATATCAAATTGGACCTAGATTTGTGAAATTAAATCATAACCTTGAATGGGTCAACTTGAATTTTACCAATTAAAGTTTAATTGCTTGACTTTCTTATGCTTGGAAGAGTAAAATTCTTCAAATTGAGAAGTTCTAATGCGAATTTCCTAAAATTGATTTGGATTTGGACTTATCTTAAGAAAATGAGTGAAGAACTGTCCATTTGCAATTCATGAAAAATTGATTTTGGTCCTTTAATTAAGGCTCAAATTAGCAATTTGTATTTTGACTGGACAATTCACAAAATTGAATGCGGTGGATATTATATCTAGTTGGACCTACCTTCAATTAATAACGTAAACTAATGAGTTATAAGTCAATTAGGATATATTAACTGCTTTACACCACATCAATTCTCCGAGATGGGATTTTTCCAACACAATTCACATGTGTACACCATATTGCCAATATACCCAGAAATTGCAAGTATGGGCTCTAATATCATTTGTTGGAAACATGTAGTAGAAGTCTGATACCTTCATCTAGAGAGATCGTCAAGAGAAAGCCTAAATCCAAGCCAATCAATATATCTAGTTGGACCAACCTTCACTCAAAAATTAAAACCAATGAGTTATGGACCGACTATAGTATATTAACAATTTTACACTATATCAATGTCAGGTCCCCTCTCTCTTAATTCAAGCATCCTTCTGTAATGTGTATTCTAAAAATTTCTCCCTCGCGTGTGAGTTCAATGTTAGGGCCACTCTCCCTTAATTCAAGCATCATTTTGCATCAACTTTCTACGGTCCGCGTTGCTACACCACAATGCCCACATGCTTGGAAAGCACAACCATAGGCTCTAATATCATTTGTTGTAAGTGCGCAGCAGAAGTCTGATACTTTCACTTGGGAAGATCGCCAAGAAAGAACCCAAATCCGAGCTTGTCAATATATCTAATTAAACTTATCTTCACTCAAAAGTTTAAGTCAATGTGTTACGGGTCAACTAGGATATATTAATTGCTTTACGTCACATCAATTCTCTATTGTGGGATTTCTCTAATATAAGTCACACGTGTATCTTAACATGATCCATACAACATGACAACTATTATTACTATTAGATCAAAATTTGCAAAAGATAAAATGGGAGGATTTTTTGGTGAATGACTCCTATTAATAGTTTCAACTACCAATTTTTTTTCAACATCTTTGATGATGTTGTTTTGAGTTATTGAATTCTATGAACCATTTTAATGTACTTAGAAAAATGCATCCTCTCTCCATCCGTCCCTCCCCAACATGTCGAGTTGAACTCCAAAATTTTGGTCAAAAATTGCTAACATGGACTTGAGTGTAGGATTAATCAATTTCCTAGGCAAATCTTGTAGGCAATACTCGTAAACCTAAATCTTTTCCCCTCCGGACGGAATAGGATAGGTCACAACAAGCATCAATTAACAATTTTCTTAATTTTCTTTGACAATTTCGTCTCGAGTTATGGAGCTCCTCGTGATTGCTTAAGTATTAAATGTACTTGACTTAAATTTCTAATGTTTTTGTTAGTTGAATTAATTTATATGGCCCTAGGGTTGATTTTTTCAAAACATTAGTGTTGATTAAACAGACTAAGTGATTAACATCTTCCTAACCTATCACCCAAGTCATCAAATTTGTATGTAAAACTTGAAAACTGATCATCAGGATCTTAACTATCTCATCATGTTATCACGACGTAAGGATTTCTTCGAGCAACACTTTATACAAAAAGAAGCCTTTCAGCAAAAACACTAACTCCACGTCTTATAAGAAAAGTTAACACGAGAAATTATGATAGTCCTTATTTGACATTGACTTAGAGATGTCATACCGATCAGGTCGCATTGCAACAATGCCAAGCATGATGGACCGAAGGCCGAACCGTTTCGACCCAATCTAGTTGCCCTACCTAACTAACTTGGCCACCGAAAAAAAAAATGATGTGAATCATCATGTCCTCATTTTTTAATATACAAACGAAGTTCATCAATTGCAGGTGGAGAGACAAGGGACTTTCTCGGCATAGACTCACCATCATAATTTCGCGATGCCATAGGATGTTCTTCGATCTGAAACTCTTGCCTGTATAAGCTTCATGTCTAGCATTGCAAACCCCCTCTCTCTCTCTCTCTCTCTCTCTCTCTCTCTCTCTCTCTCTAAAACTCTTGCGTGTATATGCTTCATGTCTAGCATTGCAAACCCCTCTCTCTCTCTCTCTCTCTCTCTCTGCAAATCTCCATTTATGTTGGCATATGAGAATCTCTCTTAAACTTATTGCAATTGTATCAATTCAGTCCTAACCTTTTATTTTTTATTTTTTTTGTACAAGTTCAATCTTGAACCTATTACACATTGATTTAGCTCACTTGATCATTCACCAAAAAGTTTCAAACAATGCAATTGGTATTGATCTTCAAAATATAAAGAGCTCGAGTTCATGAATATCGAGTCATGGCAATCTTGATATGTTTGTCTAGGGCAATGATGCTATTGAATTTGTGCTTGCACAAGTATATCAATTATGTTTGTTCAATGAGAATTAAGATTGTCTAAGGATGAATTAACATTTCAATTTTCTCCCTCAAGATAAAGCACAATATATATCCTCACTCACCAAGAAACTTCATTTGAAGTCTCTCTTCTCGCATGTAGCACTAATGTTGTGATCTCTATCTGTTACAAAAGATGAAAGGTAATTAAAGAATATAGCTGAGCGACATTATGGAATTAAATGAGGAGTTCCCATGTACGGGACCTATTATAGACCACAAATGAAGCATATAAGATTTTCGCTTCTAACTATTTTAACACACCACAATCATCCAACTCAGGAAATCATTTATTCACCTAAGCAGCTTCTTCACAACCCACCATACTGATGACATCAGTTCGGAAACAAACTTTCCATTTGATTTTCTCTGTCCAATCACTCCAACAAGTCCTCAATAGATTCCTCGCCATCTGACATAATATCCTCTGGACCATCCATTCCATCTCCCGGTTGAACATCAGCACTTAAAGCCACCACCACCTCAACATTGGGTAACTGGATGTTGACCATTCCAGATCCCTCAGCTTGAAAAGCCATCTGCTCATCTGGTAGCAAGCCACTTGAGATAGAACGATTACTTGCAGCACGCATCACGGCGCGCACTGGTGGGGCGCGCACTGGTGGAGATGGTAAATTCATTGAATGCTGCATAGGAGCTGCCCCAACTAAGCGTCCAGGTAATCTCCCAGCAGTAGCTCTCCGAAGGACAAAGTGTAACCATTAACAGAATTAGATCATCGCCTTTGAGTTGTAAGTTGATAATATTTTTTACCAACAAAATCATGCTGACAAAAAAAAAGGGACAGGGGCAAGCGATGCAAGGGTGCTACTTAAGTATAGCATCTGTTTCTCACCATAAATAAGTCAGTATTTACCAAGAAACAGTGGAGCATTGACAGGATAAGGAGAAGATACTGGCACAAAATAAAAGAATGATCAACTATTACCAACCGATAATGAGGAGGATGTTTTTGGGCAGGTGGAGGAGCATTTTATTTGATAAATATTTACCTGTTATTGAGAATGGGCTCCCCCAAGAATGGATGATAGTGTTCATTGGGGCCAACACCACCCTGAAATGAATATCCATAATTTGGCCTCCTGTTGACACCAAGACGAAGATGAGTGATCCTTGTCACATGAGATGACGCTGAGGCCCGACCATAACCATTAACTGAACCCATCATCATATGGGCGGTTTCTCTATGGCGACGTTGAAAGAGGTGGGGGTGTCTAATAGGACCGCCATCTGCAAAATACGGCATTTAATTAGTACAGCAATAAAGCTAGCACACTCATCACCACACGGCACATCAGAACTTACTTCCATGTGAGAGAGATCCACTGACCCTGCAAAAGTAAAACAATATTGTAAGTGGGAAGACTAGCAAGGTAGCTTTATTCAATTAACTACATAACCATGTTTATTCTATTAATTCTCGAAACCACTGCATGGACACATCATTACTGTTTTGGTAGTGTCAAATGACTAGTCTGAACCACAAGGAAAAACTCAAAAAGTAAGTCAGGAGCATGGAATTGTGAACTTAGCAATGTTTTCCTTATTAAAACAATCATAAATTAGAAAGAAGTCAGTGCTCATACAGGCTATATTTCATCCATACCATGATCAAGATTGAATGACTACGTGATTGCCCACATCATACACGCCACAAATGACCACTTACGTGTTATAAAAAGAATATATGTTCACTTGAAACTACATAAGACTAACAAGTATATCTAAGAAGCAATGCTGGATTTCTAATGTTCATCTTAATTTGCGACCCACTCACTTTTTTCTTCTGGCAAAAAACACTACTTAACTTTTCCTTTTGAAACTACTTACTTCAATAAAACTCCACAATTTATCAGCATTTCACTGGGCACAACAAAAAGTACCACTGCACTAAGAAAGCCAATAGAAAGGAAAAAGTGAAGCCAAAAAAATAAGAAATTGAACGTCCCCTACTTATAGCAGTCTTGCCTCCTATATTTACTTCATTTCATCTGCATGTCAGCCCTTTTTTATTTTGTGTACTGATCAAGAATGCTAAACGTACGTTATTTTTTTTTGCATAATCCGATGTATCCTTTTAGAAAGGCCTTGATCACCATATAAAGTAATATAAATAATACTAATGACCTGAAAGGAACTTTTCCAGTTATATTTTCCTAGCACATCAATAGGCCACTATCTAAACAAGCATTCTAAACAAGAAAATTTGTTACTTGACAAGAGAGTTCAGACAGAGATCAGCAGAGCTGCAAATTTATATGATATCAGGAGGAGGGAAAACAAGATCCCTAAACCAACAAATTTGCTATCAGCCTAGCACTATGATGGCATTTACATGAAATGACCTCAATTACAACGTGAAAAGTACTCCTCTAAAATAAATTTCATGCTGAAATGTGTCCTTGAGAGAACCATTATTTATGGCATGAGATTCAATCTGCTCAAGAGCCTGGACCTATCAAATACGAGACAGCCATGAACTCACTACCCACTCCACCATAGGAACCCTGGTGTGAAGTCCATCCAGAGATTGGACAATAACTTATAAACTTCTACGACTTCTTTACAAATAGGTGACAAGTAATCGGAAGGTTCCTATTTAGACCTCACAGCCTGTCAACAATAAAAAAAATTCATGAAGAGTTCAAACACAAAAGGTTCATGTTCTTGTCCATGATAAACTCGCAATGTATCTGGAAATGATGACACCTAACTGGCTTTCTATGGAAACTCGAGAAACTTATAATAGAAGGAATAAGAATGAACATCTGCTAATGCATCAAGTGTTAACAACGTATACTCCAAAAGGTCTAAAAACTCAATAATAGTCATTGATGATCATATAAATCAGAGTACCAAAACTGAACATAGCTATATTCAGTACAAGCCAGTTGGATATATACTCCAAAAGGTCTAAAAGCTCAATAGTGATTGATGATCATATAAATGAGAGTACCAAAACCGAACACGTCGCTGTACAGTACAAGCCAGTTGGATATTTCCATCATTGCAAATCCAATATCTAATAATTCCTCGAATTCTCCTTTGTTATTGAGCATCATCAAGACAAGGTATTCAAGAAAGTTGCTACTGAGCCAAAGAAGGAAGCTTATGTTCTATGTAACACTAATATTTATCATGTATCCGGGTTTAACATAAAAGGGAAAGAAAATTAATAATGAAGCTTCCACAAATATACAAGACAATGTAACTGTTGATTGTAACACCAAGTACGTACTCTTCTTACAGACATGGCAAAGTAAACATTCTCCATGGTCAAGGACAATCCACACTTACCATCCCTGATCAAGGCTCCAGTAAATTCCAGATGGTGGCTGCTGCACAAATCAACAAAAGATTCGACTTGAGAAAACAACTATCTATTAAACAATGTCACAGGTATGACGATACAATTATCACCCGAGAGTAAATTCAATAAAAGACAAACTGAAGCACAGATATAGAGGCAAGAGTGGCTGCAAGAAACGGATCAAATCAATATACTATGGTGAAAATAATGGCACAACAGAATCCAGAGATCATGACCAATTCAGGGAGCTTCCATAAACAAAGGAATAATGAGAAAGTAAAGCGAGAGGCATCAGTCAATTGAACTTAGAATGAAGTCTATAGCAGCTAGAGAAGCCTTTTATCATCTGAATTGTCAATGATGCGGGCTGTTTTACAACATCCAGAACACTCCCTCTACAATAATACATGGGAAAAACATTCTTCTATTACTATTTGACCACTTTTGGAGAACTACTCCAGCCAAGTCCTCCTCTCTTATAACTAATGGAAAATATATATATATATATTCTTATGACTCGTTGCGCGGTTGACGCAATGTAATTAACCCATCATATTGCCAAAATGATACACGTCTCCATCGACTTTGTCTTAGAATTCTACTGAAACTATTCATTTTGTCCTAGCCAACTTCTCCAACTTCTAGAGAAAAGCATGAGTAATGAGTAGTCTCAGTAACTAAAAGTTATCTCGGTAACTAACTTTGTCTAGAATCTTATTGAATAACAGTTTCTCATAAAAATTTAGCCTCCCTTCCACCTTTCACTCCATATTACCGAGGATGAGGTAGGCATAAAGGGTAATAACAAATTTAGCATCAATTCAGAACAGGACTTTCTACATAATTGTCCAGTAAATGCCAGCTTTTATTAAACAGCCAAAGCAACGATACCGACCTCAGTTTATCTAGATGGTGCATGGTTATTACAAGAGATTTTGATGAAAATTATGAGATTTATGGTCCAAGAAGATCAGTCTGATGCTCTACTGGAGAAATATTGTCTTCGTCAATGCTTGTGTAGGATAAGAGAATGTAACAATGGCAAAGAACAAATTATACCCCCATGCTACAATTTTCAAGCAATAAATTGACTTATCAGTTGTATTAGCATTTGTTTGAGTGGCTTTTACATTTTTCTTTTTCCAAAATTGGGGCACATGTACTTTCACTATTTCATTTTACAACTCAGATGCACGGTTGCAGAGAGGCCCGCTACATGAAGCACATGGAATAGCCCGCAGGTCCAATGATCCACCTAAGTTCAGGCCTTTCCTTTGTGCAAGTGGCCCCGGTGTAGAACAGGTTGCAAATAGTGCGATTTTAGCATATTAACATCCAGCTACATTTAATTCAAACCAGACCTAAGATGGGAATGATGATCATTTTCCTTATGTAGAATCTATAGTCCACCGGAAAGCTAAATTGAGGACAAAGTGGAAGATGGACAAAACCCATACTAGAAACATAGAGTACCCCAGTGCACAAGACTCCTCATACTTAGGCCCAGTTTAGTTGGGCATTTGGAAAGCCCTTTGGGACTCTAAAGTCCCTTGGCCAAATGCAAAGGTGTTTGGTTCGTTTTTTTGGGCAACTTTGGCGAGGTGCAATTGTATCTCCAAGTGGCTCTAAGGGCCTTTAGGCTAATGTAGCTCCGGAGGTACTTTGGGAAATTGCATCTCCGAAATGCAAGCCCCAGTACTGTTCATCTTCTCCAAAACCACTGCACACCACCGCACGCCGCACGAAGAAGCTGACCGGAGGCCGACGACCGCTGGCCAAGGGGTCATGCACGCTAGCAACTATCGCCTGAGGGTCACCTGACCCCGGCGACCGTCGCCGGACCTTAGGCGATTGTTGCGTGACCTCGGGTGACGGTTGCCTGGGGTCGCGCGACTCCGGCGACCATCTGGGGGCCAAATCCGGCCATTCGGCCGCCAGATTCGGCGGTCCGGAAGCCGGACTTCAAAAAAAAAAAAATACAAATGTTTTTTTTTTAATTTAATAAAAATCTTTTACAAATGCAAATTTTACCAAACGGTATTTTGGCTAAAGTTGTATCTCAATGCAAATTTTACCAAACGATATTTGCATTTTGAAAAACCCTATTCACCCAAAGGTATTTGCATTTTGGCAAATGCATTCCTCAAAAGCCGAAGCAAATAGGCCCTTAGTGTATAAGGAGAAGTTAATATGCGCAACATACCTCTAGTTTCCTAGAGAGGCTGTTTTCATGACCCGAACTCGTAAACTCAGCTAAATGGAGCAACCTTTTACTACTATGCTAAGGCTAACCCTAAAAATGCATATTAGAGATAGAAAGGACTCTAATTGCCTTTGTGATGATTACACTAAAAGTTGCATTTCTGATACGCTAAACAAGATAAACAAGTGGTTGTCACTATGTGAAGGATGGTTTTTTTTCACATGTATGGTCTAACACAATCACGGAGAGTGAGCAATACATTTATAAGCAATGGAGATATTTGGAGACTACGTAGAAGGTTAGAAATTTGTATCATCATATAGTAGCTATATTAATAATGTGTATCCATTCGTGTTCATTGACAACATCATAATTATAATTAAGAAAGTCAAATGATTGATTATTCATTTGATGGAAACATGTTATGATCCTTGTATATGAGCCAAATGTATCATGTTGTGTCATATTTAGTGTTTTCTCTCTACAAATTTCACCTTGCCTAGTGACCATTGACTCATAAACAGGACACGTCCAATATTGCCACCCCTACTAACTAATAAGTTCAAACACAAGTCTTGTTGAAATTTAATCAATTTAATCCCTTAGATACGCCCCAAGATCTGATTGACTTGGCTTTGATCATAGTAGAACCACAAAAGCAGAGCAAAAAGCCATCTAATCATCATATAGATGATTTGTAACTTCTCCAATTTCATTCATGTAATAGGTATCTTGCAGGGTAAGCTCATTTGTCTGCATAGAGAATAAAAGCCCCGGAAAACATAGGGAGCTTTGCAAGCTCCATTACAAGAGCTTAATTGAAAAGGATGCTAAAGTGTTAAGGTTTTCACATTTCTTTGTCTCCTCTTTGTTTTTTGGATGAGAGAGTGGAAGAAGAAGGTCACTGAAGGAGAGGAGCACTCCTTTAATGTAATTATTGAAAATTGGCTAATGGAAGCTTGCTTTTGGATGTAAATGCTTTGATCAACATTGCAGATGCATTGTCTAGTGACTAAGGCTGAGCTCTTTCTACATATGGTTGGCACCTCCTTTGGTAGTAGATCATCCTTTACCTATTAAAAATTGTTCGATATTGCAATTTAAGTAACATTGCAATCCAATGACCTTTTCTCAGACGGAAGAGGAAATTGTGGTGCACCTCCGTCTGCACTTCCTTTGGACATTGTAGATTTAGACAACTTCTTAGGCTTCCCTAGAGATGGATTGCTTATGGAAAGAGGTTTGAACTTTACAAAGTACCTTGGTACAAGGACAGATCCATCCCTATGTTTCCCCATATTTTGGTCAATTTGGAATGGGAGGAACAAAAGACTCTTTACGGAGTAGTCCTATGGCATAGCGATTTTCATGGACAAATTCCCTGAATTCAATACTAGATGCTTGTTGGCATTCTAGCTTTCCTTCTCCTTTTAGGGGCTACGCGAATGACAATTCAGTAATTCTTGGTCATGAATATCTGGATAGTAAGAACCATTCTGTGGATATCTTTCCTTTGGAACAAAACGATTAGAGTTTAGTTCGGTCAACTAGAATGTGTATTATCCATATAGGGATTCTTTATGTAAATGAGGTTGTTCTTTGGTCTGCACCCCCTCAGTGCCTATATAGTGAAAATTTTCCTTTCACAAATCAAAACACAAAAGATGGAAACTGTCAAAGTTATCTTCAAGATATCTCTATCTTGAGTAGTCTTTGCTTACATTATATTTCCAGCAAGAGAAATATATTTATAAATGATAGTGCTATTGAATGTTTCCAAAAGCTCAATGAGCACATAGGACAGAAAAATGAATCGTTCCCATCTCACATAATGACAATGGATATTGATCAAGTTATCGACATAAAAGTTGCCAAAGAAAGATATCAGCCGCAAAAGCTTCTCCTAGTGTTATCAATGTGTAGAGCAATTTAACAGGACCAGCAGTGACAAAATTTGACTATTCAAGTCCTTCAACCTGCTAGATTCCCAAAGAATCTTACTCCGTCCTTTTCTTAAAACCAGCTTGTTCCTAAATATACTTCTTTAATCTCATTCCCAAATCCAAGCCCATTCCACATGTTCCACTAAGAAAACTCATCCACCATCAACCGTCCTCCCTTATCAAAGGGTCTCTTTCCACTGACCTCTCTTAATGATCCAGACCAGAACGAAGAAAGCCAGTTGTTCAGTTAAGCCCCTTAACTTCTGACTTATTTTAATAGGGCCCTTCTTCGATGTGAATGGGTAATTGGCTTCACATACACGTTGAATCACATTCCAACAACATACTAAGAAGACAGAGAGTAAAACAGATAGGAGGGGCAAAGAACTCGACAGAGCTGAAAATTGCATGAAAATACGTTAGAGAGCTCACTGTACAGAGAAGGACTGAGGAGATTTTAACTGCAGTCCACTCCGAAAGTATACAGTTCCCCAGTCCTAGTCTTCCACAGGTAAAAACAGATCAACTCAAGCTCGTTATGAGAAGAAGGAGACAAAGCTCATGAAACCAGGAAACCGTATTTACTCCCACCACAAAGTCTTAAGAAATTTAAAATCTCAAGTGCAAAGACCAGAGTCATAGCAATAACTCAATCCACATTACACCATATGCGAAATAGGGCAACATATTGCCCCTATCCCATCAATTTCACCAGTAACTTAGCAAAGCCAAGATCAAAATCCAAAAGGAAAGAAGCCACGAGTCTATATTCATGGCAGATTCTAAAATCACGGTGAATATGATTTTTACAGGATCCTATGAAACCGATAACGGAAGCGCAAGACAACTGGAGGCAAATAAGGATGACTATTCATTACCGTTCGGACGGGGGGCACCTGCCCACCTTCCTGGGCAACGCGGGCACCCGCTCTGCTGCTCCACGGATCTCCTGTCGGGAAGGTCCTCCAGACTCCTTCCTCCACTGCACGGCACACGGGGCACCGCATCTCGTTCGCGGCATTAAAAGTGGAGCCCAGGCAATCTGAAATGGAAACAATCGCAAAAGGCAAAAAGGATTCATCGCCAGGATATAAAACCGAGAGGGCTCAAGTTGAACGAGTACACCACAGTAAAAACTCAAGAGTGACCACCGTCAGTACTGCAAATGCGAGGCAACAAACCATGATACATTCACGAATCGGAGACTCATTATCAGATCGTGCATCCTTCATCCATCATCCATCATTCAATTGCTAACATTGAAAACCTACAAAGATTGACAGGAATTACCAGGAACGAAGATGCATCATCAGGACATCGCACTCTCTCTGTCTCTCTCTCTGTCTCTCTCTCTCATGCATCACTGATCATTCAGTCGCATCCCGTCTTTTTTATCTGATCAACGTTCTTGTCTACCGTTTCAGTTTCCGCGCGAGGATTGTTGAACAGCCATGTTATTTTATAGGCTTGAAATGAGGCTGATCGCGGACTGTGGGCCTGTGTGGGCCCATCAGGCCCAAATTATATTTTGAGCGAGAGAGCGTCGACAATAGCATCTTCGCTGTATATTTCTATGCGTGACAAATTGTATCATAGGAAATGCTTCTACTAATATTTAGTACGGCATAGAATTATATAAAACAATATGTTATTGCTAAGTCGACGTGTGTATAACTTTCTCCCAACGCATTTTAGAACATTGGAACAACATTAACAATCGAGGGAGACATGCATACGTCGGCCCTTATACTTAAAAAGAAATGGAACATTCGACTTAAGCCAAACGGAAAGCTAAAGAATGATATTTGACTATGGTTGATGTCTTCCCAACCTAGATGCAACTGCTATGATGAGGTCAAGTTAATTAGACTCACCCCGACAATAGCTTGATGAGGTCAAGTTGCATGAATAAAACCTTGCATTTGCAGTGATTGATAAATCTAAGTCACATGACTAGTATCACCTTTGATTAATGTAGATACTTTTACTTTTTGACTACTATAGATAATGATGTGATGCAAATCAAATAGGTCAGTCAAAGGTAAGTCTAAACAAGTTAACCAATCATGCAAAGAACAAGATTCGTACCATATTTTACGTCACTTGGCCATTCACCACAAAGTTTCCAACCAAACCATTGACATTAGTCTTCGAAACCTAAATCCCTTATGAGCTTGACATCATCAATATGTAGTCATGGCAATCTTTATATGTCTAGCTAGCCAGTGACGCTATTGAATTTGGGTTAACATGAATATATTGATTATGTCATCTCGGCACTAATTAGTATTAAGATCGTCTAAAGATGAATCAACAGATTCAATTTCCTATCTTGAGATAGAATGAGATCTATGTTCTCATTTAGCAAGAAACTTCACTTGAAATCTCTCTTCTTGCAAATAGTGCTGATATTTTATTCTCTCCATTACAAAAGATGAGAGGTAATCAAAGATATGTGATTCAATAATTCAATGCGAAAAAAAATAACAACTCAAATGCGTAAAAAACACCACAAAAAAGGTAACGCACCATATTTCAGCATGATGCTTATAGAAACAAATCACAATGATAATAATCGAAAATTAGATACAAAGATGCAAAGAGACAATCAAAACGATCCAATTAATAAGATATTTGGTCTAGTTGAAGTTCTTAATGGCCGCTGCACTTAATGCCATTGTACGCCATCATCGATCATATGACTTCTTAATTTTACCTTTACTATGGTAATCTATAAGAATAAAAAATTGGGTGGTTAGTTAATTGCTAAAAATTAAATTACCCTGATCAATGGTGAGGGATATACTTGCTAAAGAGAAGTACACAGATCATACAGTTTAAATAATATGTTCTGTTCAGTACGTAAGTATAAGTGCCAATTTATAATATGGGTTATAAGTATGGGCAATTAGGTTTACACGAGCTTAGCATAAAAGCCCACGTCAAAAAGGATGTATCTCATTCATAAATTTCGACTAAAACTATATGCGCCCTTTCTAAAAAAGTAGTCAATGGTTTTTATCTTTAAAAAATTTAACCTTAAGATTCCATATATTTATCGTAAAGAAAATCATGACCGGTTTTGATTTTTGATAAATCCCCAACATAAAGAAAGCAACATGATGTGTTCATGATAAAGGAAATTTTTTTCCAGAAAATATATTTTTTGAAGAAAATTGTTTTACCATCTT
The DNA here is from genome assembly GCA_014182725.1 of Eucalyptus brandiana. Lineage (NCBI taxonomy): Eukaryota > Viridiplantae > Streptophyta > Magnoliopsida > Myrtales > Myrtaceae > Eucalyptus > Eucalyptus brandiana. The sequence continues at coordinate 53,978,452 of CM024675.1, read as the reverse complement.
CAAATTAGGAATTTATTTTCCCAACTTCAAGCATGTGTATTTTCTTTGGCTATAAATGATTTTTCATTTTCAGCAAATTAGATGCGTGAAAATCCAAAAAGTTTTTTCTCAGAAAATTCTTTCACTCAAACAAACACATCCTAAGTTTATTACAATTATATGCACTGCTATCTTTTTTTAATTTTGAACACATCGTCACATTTTGTTTATCCGGTTGAAACGTAACCAGCTCTTTTTTTTTTTTTTTTTTTTTTCTTTTTTTTTTTCATTTAAAAAAAAGGAATCTTGAAACGTCGTATGTAAGAAAAACAGTGCAAACTTTGCAAAATCAGCAGTTTCGCTTTGAAGATTTCTCTAACAACAAGGCTTGCTAAACTATGGTTCTAGACAAAGATCTTAGGATTATGACAGATTGGCTTAAGATACAGTACTCCTAAATCTAATTGGCCAGATATTAGCATCTTTGATTTCCCATCAAATAATCCCTCATGTATCCCAACGAAAAATAAATTATAATTTCTAAGTAGACCATCCACAACACCAAACACCCACAGCAAAAAAATGCATGAAATCGTAAGGTCACATGTATTTCACAAAGATCTATACGTTTTTCAGTCGAGCAGGCGCATTTTTGCACATGAACCTGCATATTCTCGTGCGTATGTCTATACGGTAACAGAGAAAAGACGGCACACATAGTTAAAAGTATAAATAACTCAAAGAATCTCAATCTCTCTCTCTCTCTCTCTCTACAGCAACAATGTCAATTTAAGAAGCACGCAATGAAAACATATAGACACGTAGAGAAAAGAAGGAAAAGAAAAAGAAAAAGAAAAAGAAAAACATAAGTGTATTTATGCAAATTTACACAAGACCAAACACCTACCCAAATGGAAAGTGTGGCGGCAACGAAGGGTCACGGTGGTGCGCAAGGCCAGGCCCTCCAAGCAAATAGTGCAGTGGTTCTGGTGCAGAGTGTTGTTCGATGAAGGGGCCATTTTCTTCAAAAGCAGTTTCTTCTTCACTCCTTCTTCACTAACACAAAAGATGAGAATATGCAACGCGCACACGTACACGCACAGGCACACACATACAACCTTTGGGAGGATTTCAATCGAGAGCGAAAGGGGTGAAAATGAAGAAGGGAATGATATGTAAATCAAGGGGGGTCACAATGATGGTAATGAGAGAATAAGGCAACTCCATACAAGGCATGCACAAGTTGGGTTGGCACATGAAAGCCAGGGATAGAAGTGCATTCAATGCAAAAGAAGAGAGACCAAATCTGATACGGATGGTGCATTTTTCCATTTTTTGTTGTTGCAGATTTTAGGAGTAGGACCCACAATTCCGAGGATGACACTGTTATACAAATGATGGAAACAATTACTCATTTAACCTATGATTTATGTATTAAACTAAATTTGGATCGCCAGTTGGGATAAAACCCATAAATATCACTTTACCCAAAAAAAAAAAAAAAAAAAAAACCCATAAATATCAATGGTTTGAATTTAGTTTAACCGATATAATATTGTCATGTAGCATACCAACAAATGGGATAAGACCCACTAACTTTAATGATTTGAATTTAGTTTGACTCATAATATTCTCATCTAACAACTTCTTTAATTGATTTGGGAAAAAAGGAGCTTGTTTCCCCCGCGATGGGCTTATTGGCTATTAGAAATTACTGCAGTTGAACCAATAAGTCAAAAGTGCATTTCTTTTTACCAATGACATCAACTATTGAATGGACTTAAGCGTGGCGTCGGGGTGGTGGTTTCCCCGCTAGCGACACCTGGGAGTTTACATGATAGCTGTTGGCCAAAGCGGTTCCTCCAAAGATCAAAAAAAAAAAAAAAAAAAAATTATTGAATGGATATAATCGGTGCGCATTTGGTAACTATTTTGTTCCCGAGAACAATTTTTGCTCAAAAATGATTTTTTTTTTCTCTTCTCATGAACAATTTTTGAGCTTTTGAAGATATTTGGTAATTATTCAAAATTTCTATTCTCGAGATAGAAATGCATTTGATAAAATTCTTAATTTTTTTTATTTCTTTTAGAATACTTTTTTATATTTTTTATATTTTTCTCTTTTCTCTTTTTCCTTTATTTTTCTTTTTCATTTTCTCTTCTTATTCCTCCTTCTTTGTGGCCATGCTCACCTAGCCACAGCGAGCCTTAGTCTTGCTAGATCTAGGCAACGTCGAGCCTTGCTGATGGCCAGGCAAGGCTTGCCGAGATATCGCAAAGTCGGCCACTCCCTGGCCTAGCGAGGCCCAACCTCACGCCAACTGGTGAGGCTCGGGCAGACAAGCCTTGCTGTGGCTCAACCTTGGCGACTAGCCCAAAGGAAGAAGAAGAAGAAGAAGAAAAGAAAAGAGAAGAGAAAAGAAGAAAAATTGGACTTGATTCTAAGAATTGTTCATGATAATAAGAAGCAATTTTTTTTTACTTCTCGATTCTTTCTCAAATCTATTCCCAAGAATAAAAAAAATAAATTTTTGGTCTTAGGAATAAAAAATTTATCAAACGAATTTCTGTTCTTTTTATATTCCGAGGAACAAAAGAATAAAATCAGTTATTCCTAGAAATGTTACCAAATAGGGCCTCATAGAGCAAGCTACAAGAATAGTAATAAACCTATGTTTTATGGTGGGAGTAATGGAAGTCTGCCTTTTTTTAATTATATAATTAACTTGATCTAATAAAATGAATCTCATTGATATTGATATATTTTGAGATTAAATCTCTTTCCAAACATACCATGGGCTTGGGTGTAGAGGAACATAGCTGGTCATTTTCCATTATTAGGGTATATTAACTAAGCTACTTGCTTTAGAGAGTGAAACTTGAATTGGTCATTTTTAAGTAATTTCCACATTTTGAACCATTGGAATCAATCATGACAAACAAATATGCCTTAAATGTATTCTTTGAACGTTGAATGTAATCCATCATAATTAATGTGAATAATTAATTTGGATGAAGGAAAATATAATATTTTCAGAACACCTAAAATTTTCCCAATCACATACAAGTGCGTATTTTAGGCGGAACAAGGTCAAGAAAAAAGCAACTAATTAATTTAAGATCAGGTTGTGCTTTTCAAATTATTAGTCGAAATTACTTGGTTTCAAAAGTAAAAGTTTGCCAAAACAAAAATTTATTGAGTTTAGTTTGCAATTAATTAATTTAAGGTCAAGTTGTGCCTTTCAAATTACTAGTCGAAAATTACTTGGGCTTTTTAGTCAACACAAAAATATCACATGGAAAACTATATATTGACATCAATCTACATTAGTATAGACCGGATAACTTGACAAATAACAACCAAATGACCTTGAATACTTGTACTATGCTACATCATTTAGTATATTAGTCTTATCATTCGATCTTAATGTATCCAACATAATTGAAGTGAGAAATACAATAATAATACCGTGGCAAAAGTATAGCAGAAGTGTCAAAACTTGACATGAGAGGACACTTGAGTGCCAAAAGTTACGAAAAGTACATATAAATACCACATTTCAAAAAAAAAATTGGGACATCTGAGTGCCAAATCTAGTGAATGTTCTAGCAATTTTTTAATAATATAACTCGCCTAGGTGGCTCGCCGGAGAGCTGAGTTAGCAAAGAAGAACCAAAATAACATCATTTTGCTTGGGATTTGAATTTTAATATAAATATTAATTTAATTAAATTTAAAACTAAATATGAAAAAAAAAGGAAGACATTGCAAAATGGTGAGGTTTGTGCAAGCCTTCACTACCGCCTCCCCACTATTGCCGAGAAGGGCCAACACAATGGAAGGAGGGTCGACCGGGGTTGCTGGCCCATGGGCTTCCAAGCCCTCACTCAAATCTGGGACAAGCGTCGCAACCTTCCCCCAAATTCAGGGTCATTGGCCCCCAGCCAACAGAGCCAAGGGCCACCACTAACTGGGGCCTCCCGGCGACGATGGCCCTCACCATTTTGCAATATCTCCCCTCTCCCTCCTAAATTTTCTAATATTTATTTTTAAATTTAATTTAATTAATATTTATATTAAATTCAAATCCGATGCAAAATGACGTCATTTTTTGTTTATGTAGCCACGTCAACATGTAAAACAATGTCGTTTTGCAATTATCTCACTAGAAAAACGCCACGTTAGCATTTTGGCCAATTTTTCTTACCATTGACATTTAACTAATCCATTTTACTCCAATTTTGATACTTAAATATATATTTCATAACTTTTGACACTCAAGTATCTCCCGTGCCAAGTTTTGACACTTCAAGTGTCTGCATCCCTAATATCAATTGTAATGTTTTTCACAATTGCTAACCCTAAGTGTGACCTTGGATAAATTTAGAGAGAGGGGAAAAGGAGGATGTTGAGGATTTTGCTTATTGAGCCTACGATGCCCTAGGATTTTCCATAGGGACAGCAACATCTTAGATTCGACCGTACATCTAGTTCTCGTGTCTCTATATTGTCCACCGAGAAAGAACTTGATATATGTAAATTTTCACTAATGTATCGCTAACATAAAAAGATGGATTTCCTACTCTTTAAGTCACCAGTCTTGGTTTTCTACTCTTTAGATCAAAATTATGTTGAAGATAAAATGCAAGGACATTTTGATATTTTTGTTTTGAGTTATTGAGTTCCTTTATTTGCTTAAGCATTTTAAATGTACTTACGTTGATGCATCGTTTTTACCATTTGATCAACGATTTTTGTATTTTCATTCGCAAGTATATTAGTTTTTGGGTAAGGGATCATGAAAAGCAATGTCGATTTCTTTTTCTGTTTTTTTAGAGATAAGTATACTAAAAATCCTACTATTAGAGTACAATTAAGTATATAACTTATAAAAAGTGCAAGCAAGTTCTAAAACTTGTCAAATTTGTATAACGAAGTCCTTTCGTTAATACCATCAATTTGTCTAATGGTTAGCGTGGCATTTTTTAATTAATTTCCCACTCCAACCTAGCATTTTTTATCATTTGTTTTATGGAGGGAGCAAGGAAAGTCTTATGATTTTTATTTTTATTTTTTACAATATGATTAGCTTGATCTAATAAAATCAATCTAAATGACATTCGGTTGTCTCAGCTAATTCTTTATCCATACATACCATGCTTGAATGCAAAGGAATCTAGTCAGCAATTTTCCATTATTATAAGTGCATTAACTAAGTTACTTGCTTTAGAGAGTGAAACCTAAGTTAGAGTTTTTTAGGTACTTTCCATATTATCAATTATGACAAAAAAAAATGCCATTATAATATTCTTTGGACGTTGAACATGATCCTTCAAAAATAATGTGAGAATTCAAATAAATAAATGATGCTGCATTTACTGACGGGTCTACAAAAGTATAGACCTGATAACCTAACGAATTACAAGTGAATAATGGTGAACACTCATACAAATATGATACATCATTTAGTTTACTACTTTTGTAAATCAAATTTTAGTATATCAAACACCATTAAAATGAGAAATACAATAATAATATTAGTCATAACTTTTTTGCAGTTGGTAACCCTAAATATGACTTGGATCAATGTTGGGGAGAGGGGTGTCAGATTTTTTGGGACCATTGCCAATTGTTCTAAAAGCTTAAGTTATTAGATAAATGCATGATTTATTATTTAAATATTCTAATACTCTCTCTTACGCTTAGTCTGGTCTTTTTTCCTAGTACTAAGATAAAAAATTAATTAGAGAGGCAAATGGGACCTAGTAAGATTTGAACTTAGAACCTCCAACTCTGATATCATATAAGATTTTGTGGGATCACTGCCACATATTTTAAAAGTTTAAGCTATTAGCTAAAGATGTGGTTTGAATGTAATTACTCTAACACCCCCCCCAATACTTGTCTAGTAGAGAGGCAAATAGGGCTTGGAAAGATCCAAACTCAAGACCTCTAGTTTTGATGCTATACGGGATTTTGTGGGACCATTTCCAACTATTCTAAAAGCCAGCCCACAAAATCTCACATGGTATCAGAGCCACCAAGAGGAAGGAATTACATCAAATCTCTCTTGGAATTAAATTAAACCTTAGCCTTTTCTTCATCCATGCTATCTTAAGTCGATCTTCAGTAACTTCCTAATATTATCAACACTCAACAATGCTACTATGGATGCCATTCATTGGGGTACTCTCTTCTAATTGCAAGTAATATTGACAAGCAAAGTCACTGTCACATATCCAGGTAGATGTGAACGCCGAAGTCAAGCACACCTTCATTTGGCAGCCAAAAATGAGCGTTGTGCTGTCATCGAGTATACAAGTAGCCATGACCGCTAGAGTTGAGAATAATTCGTCAAGTAGCCAAAGATGAGCACTATGGTGTGGTACTGGGTGTTAGGAATGCAAATATATGAAGAGAAAAATAGAGAAAAAAACACGTGATAACTTTTTCATGAAAAACCCTTCATAAAATCAGAAATTGGGAAAATTATGGTGCCACGCTAGGCAATCTCTCCACTATAAGAATCGGCATTTCAAGCTCTTGGATGTGTTTGTGTAATAAAGGTTAGAGAAGGTTATATTTCTACGGAATTAATAAAATGTGTTAATGTGTTCAAAATATAAGGAGTTGACCATTTTTAATGAAGAGTGCATATAGTAGTAGAAGAATTACATTTTGTTCCTTTATTAGGACAATTTGGGCTACAAAGATGAAGACTATGAAAGATTATTACTATTTTTTTTTAAGATCAGCCTCCAAGTGAGAGATTAATGGAGTTGTGGATCTTGATAGAGGAAAATAATGTTCAGCATAGAAACAATTTATTTTGAATAGGTACTTCCCAGTAGGTCAATCATTCTGTAACGTTAAAGTAGAAAAAAGAAGCAAAAAGAAAATGTATGTGTATATACAAGCAGATTTACGCAAGATGAAACGCCTATCCGAATAGAAGGTGTGGCAGCACCAGAGAATATCATAGTGACGCGCACGGCCAAGCCCTCAAGTAGATGGCCCGCTGATTTTGGTGCTTCACAGTGGCATTCGGTGCAGCAGGTAATTTCTTCAGAAGCGACTTCTTCTTCGCCAACACAAAAGATGAGAACACGCACACAGACGCAAAAATCTCTTGCCAGGGTTTTGATCGAGAGTGACAGAGGTGAAAAAGGAAGAGGGGAATGATATATATTGGCAAGGGTCAATGATGGTAGCGAGCGAATCAGGCAATTCCGTACAAGGCATTAATTCAATGCAAATAAACAGACATACCAAATTCGATACGGGTCAGTCCTAAGCAAGACTTTAAAAGGCTTCGTCCCAAATCGGGATTGTTCGGACGTAAAATGGACATATCCCCCATGGGGCTCTCCGGCCACAACCTCCTTCGGAAGGTTCGGAACCCACCCTGATCCTTGCAACGCCTTCCCCAGGTAACCAATCCCGGGCGTGGTACAGGGAAATGACTCCGTACAAGGCATTAATTCCATGCAAATAAACAGACATACCAAATCCGATACGGGCTATGGATTTCTTCATAATTTTAATTACGGATTTTGAGGTGTGCCCACAAGAGGATTCACACTAGTAATAATTAGACCTTTAAAAATGGGATATAGCTCAATTCTTGACCCATATACAAGGGATAGAATTGTTTTATAAGTTAGTTATATTCAGTAATTAAGTCATGAATGGGTTTAATTCTAATATATGTGTTAAATAGGTCATATTTAGGTTTACAACTTACTTAGACTCAACCTACCCCTATAACTATTTCCCCATTCTATTTTGCCCCCTTTCAATCTCATGCTCCCTCACTCCACACTATTACCTTAGCTTAGGTATGACTTTTCCTATATTAGATTAAATATATAAGTATTTTAATAATATAGGTCAGATCAAGTATGGATTTGGTATGCATTGGATATGGTTCATTAATTTTCATTGCATGTAAATGGACCAAAATGGGTTTATTTGGGTCGGATTGGATAAGACCTATCAATCTCAATGGTTGGAATTCAGTTTGATTCACATGCAACAGTCATCTAATGATTTCTCTTATTGATATAAGATTTACAAGGCTCCCACATAAGTGCACTTATAGGCCATTAGGAATTGGTACTATGGGACCATAGGTTGAAAGTGAATTCTTTTTAATGTTCTTTTCCAATCTAGATTGGTGATTGAATAGATAGAATTATGGAGCCAACCATGGGAACGGTAAAATAAACTTGTGTTTTAGGGTGGGAGAATGGAAAGGCTCGCATTATTTACAATTTGATTAGCTTGAATTAGTCAAATAAATTTAAATGACATTCGGTTATCTAGGCTATATCTTTTTCCGAACATTCCATGTGCTTGAACGTAGAAGAACATAGACCTGAGTTGGATTTCTTTAGATACTTTCCATATCATCAACTATGACCCACAAATGCCACTATGGTATTCTTTGAACGTTGAACATGAACCAAAACAATTGATATGAATAATTAATTTGAATGGAAGAAAATATCGTAATTTTAATGTCCTAAAATTTTTCGAATCACATACAAATGCGTAATTTAGGCAAAACAAGGTCAAGCAAAAAGTGCAACATTTTTCGTGATGTGGAAATTAAAAGTATTTCTAAACCAATCAAAGCTATTATTTTGATTTTGTGTCACCACCAATTCACTTTTTTTTTTCCCGCAAAAAAAAAAAATTGATTGATTTAGTTTGTAATTATCAATTCGAGGTAAGGCTATGCCTTCCAAAAGATTAGTCCAAAAATACAAGGAAATATTCAAATAAATGAATGATGCTATATACACTGACATTGGTGTAAAAAAGTATAGAGCGGATAACTTAAAAAATTACAAGTAAATAACATTGAATACTCACACAAATATGCTACATCATTTAATATATTACATTTTTTTTTAATCGATCTTAGTATATCAAACGATATTGAAGTGAGACTCTTCAACCAGACAACTTCATTTGACTGCAAATGCCAAAGAGATCTATTTCGAATAGCGATCAGGCAGCGAGAGATTTACCAAAAATTTCACAAAAACAGCAGGTTCTTCATGACCCGAAATGAAGCATATAAGGTTTTCACTTCCAACTATTTTTAACACACCACGATCATCCACTTCAGAAAATCACTTATTCGTCCCGGCAGCTTCTCGACGACCCCACCATACTGATGAGATCAGTTCGAAAACAAACCATTTATCTGCTCTCCTCTGTCCGATCACTCCGATGGGACCTCAACGGATTCCTCGCCATCTGAAATAATATCCTCGGGACCATCTATTCCATCTCTCAGTTAAACATCTACCCTTAAAGCCACCACCACTTCACCAACGTCAGGGAACTGGATGTTGATCGTTCCGGATCCTTCAGCTTGAAAAGCTGTTTGCTTAGCCGATAGCAGGCCGCTTGAGCTGGACTTCGGTGGAGCTGGTAAATTCATTGACTGCTCCACAGGGGCTGCACCAGCTAAGGGCAAAGTATTACAGAATTAGATCATCACCCTTGAGTTGTGAGTTGATAATATTCTTTACCGACAAAATCAAGCTGAGAAAAAAAACGACAGAGGGCAGTAATGCAAGAGTGCTGCTTATGTATAGCATCTGTTCTTCACCATGAATATGTCACCATAAATCGCTCGTGACCCTAGAATAGTGGCCAAAACGGTCCTTCCATAAAATTTACTAAATGATAGACTACAATGTTGGCCCTGAATCCACATCAATCTAGTACTTGGCACTAATGGCATAGTAATCCACAGCACATGCATTCCTACCCATGCAGCAAACTATTGTTTCTTCTTAGAACAGGAAGTTCACCTTAAGAAAATAGACCTGACAAACAGGTTGTGTAGCAAATTTTGAGCGAGCGTCAAAATAATGAAGTGTTTGCATTTAGTGATGATGCAAAGGAATCAGATCATATTCTTGTGCCTATGTCTTTCTCCGAAAGTTTTGAGCATACCAGGTATCTTAATTACCTGATCAAGGATCATTAATTTGGTCACGGTTCCCAACAATGTATTATATTTCTTTTTAGGTTTGATAGGCTAAAGATTTCTACCTGCACAAATGGATTCGTTTGTAATATAGATTCGATCTCCGTCATCCTGCAGCTAGTTTCATTTACTCTCCTCAACCAAAGATTCTGCCGTAATCATCTCTGCGTGAAATTTCCATTAACTATGGGAAGAACATAAGTGAATCGACGAAATAACACAAACAATCCTTCAGTACCTGCAATTGGCAATGTTAAACCGAAGAGAGTTATTCCTACACTATAAGTACTTATCCCTTGTAACATTTCTGCAAAGGCACTGCTCGAATAATCATAGATGCGGCTAAACGGCGGAGAAAAAACAGTACTCACAGGGGTCAGACAGAAGACCACAAAAAAGTATAGCCCCAAGAGACGAGAAGAACAACTCTCAATCACGCAATTTTAGGCGATGCAAGGCTAGGCTCATAACCACGTACCGTAATAAGCATTGGAGGGAGGCCAGGGATGTCCAGCAGCAGGTAATTTGCCCTTTTCGAAGGAACTGAGAGAAGTGCTTTTTTTGGTTCCGCACATCACCATAACAAGCACTTACCTCCAACATATAATATTCCTTGCTCAACCTACGAACGACTTTGTAAGTTATGTGGGGATTCCACAGCACGTGAGTATCATGTTCATCCCAAAACCAGATGGAAAGGTCTTCGAGCTTGTTACCCATCACTTCCCATAATCTCATCTGCTCGTTATCATGTTCTACTATAGTTGAGCATCCTCTGAAGCCTAGCAGCTCAAGTTCGTTGGGTTTGATCATTGTCGTGAGGTGGTTATATCCATCGGGGATAAAACCTTGGGGTAGGAGCAATTGACCATTATTATCGTGGTGTGATCCAAGGCCTAATTGGCCAACATCAGCACGTGGACTGATGACAAAGTCATATATACATTTGGGAAATGAAATCTTCTGAAACTCCTCATGACATACGTCAAATGATATCATGAAGTCACATTCTATTTGAGAGGCTTTCCAGTGAATGGCTCTGTTCGAGAATATAGGTTCATTTACAAAATAAGCCTGCCAACGATCAGGTACCTCCAATTTCCTCCACGAACTTGCTTCTAGTGTAGTCACTTCGAAGCACCTTCTTCTTTCATTCACATATGTCCACGGATGTACTTTCCTGTTGAAGGATCGAAACTGAGTCCGACTTGATGACTGCCTATATCTTTTTCTCCTGATGTTGGCAATCTTCTGTACTCTCTCGTTATGGGATCAAAAACAAAAACAGGATCAAGAGCTGATAGAGAACCTACTGTCAATGCCAAGACAAAGATGAGTGATATCCAACTTAGCATCCTCGAAAAGTGCCCATGGCCGAAAGTCCTTTTAGTGGATCAAAGTGAATCTGTCTAACCCAGCATGCCTCGATATCCACCAAAAGATATGGTTGTGCAGAGTTATTCTCTGCATAAGACCCCGAAATGAATATCCACGATTTGGCCTTCTGTTGATACCAAGACGAGGATGAGTGATACTTGTATCATGAGACAACACTGAGGCCTGGCCAGAACCATTAACTGAACCCATCATCCTATGGGTGGTTTCTCTACGGAGGCTTCGACAGGAGTAGGGTTCTCTGATAGGACCGCCATCTGCAACATATTGCACTTAATTAGCATCCCACTACAGGTAGCACAATCATCAGCACACGGGCCATCAGAACTTACTTCCAAGTAATAGAGATTCGCTGAACCAGAAAAAGTACTAAAAAAGAAAAATTGTAAGAGCAAAGGAGAGAACACGAGATAAGGAAGATGAGTTTTAAAGCTAAAAAACAGACTGTAGCAAGCTAGCCTGATTCAATTAACCACAACAATGTTTATTCTATTAATCTCAAAACCACTGCATCGACACATTGCAACTATTTTGGTAGCATCAAATGACTAGTCTGAATCAAAAGGCAAAACTCAAAAAATAAGTTTTGAGATACTGCAGTTCAAGTTTACCTAAGAGTTGCAGGTTGTGAACTTAGCAATGCTTTCCGTAAAAAACAATCATAGAATAGAAAAAATTCAGTGCATATAAAGGCTATATTTCATCCATTCCATGATCAAGATTAATGACTACACGTTTGACCACATCATACGTGCCACACAGGACCTCTTGAGTCCTAATAAAAAGAGCATATATTCACGAAACATCATAACACTAATATGTATATCCAAGAATAGATGCTGCATTTCTGATGTTCTTCATCATAATTTGCAACCAATTACTTTTTCTTCTGGCAAAGAACACTAATTACTTTTTCTTTTGCAACTACTTACTTCAATGAAAACTTTCCACAGTTTTTCTAATTTTAATTTGGAAATAAAAACACCACTGTTCTAAGAAAGCCAATAGAAAAGGAAAAAATGAAGCAAAAACAAGATGAACATGAACGTCTCCTACTCATAGCAGTCTTGCCTCCTATATTACTTTGGGGATAAAAAACAATTGCAGGTTTCTTTTTGACAAACAATATTTCTTTTTTTTTCTTCTGCACATCAGCCCTGTTGCATTTGAGTGTTGATGAAGAATGCTAGACGGACCTATTTTTGCATAGTCTGATGCATCCTTTTATGAAGACCTTGATGACCATGTAAAAGTAATGTAACGAATAGTAATGACCTAAAAGGGACTTCTTTCCAGCAGAATTTTCCTAGCACATCGACAGGCCATTATCTAAACAAGCATTCTAGGAAGAAAATCTGTTACTTAACAAAAGAGTTCAGATGGAGATCAGCAAAGGTAAACATTCTGCAAGCTCAAGGAAAAGCCACACTTACCATCCCTGATCAAGTCTACAGTAAACTCCAGATGGTGGCTGCTGCACAAATCAACAGAAGATTTGACTTAAGAAAACAACTATCTATCAGACAATGTCACAGGTATGACAGTACAATTATCACTTAAGAGAAGAATCAATGAAAGACAAACTGAAGCATTATTATAGAAGCAAGAGCATGGTTGCAAGAGACAGATAAAATCATCATACTATGGTCAAAATAACGGCATGACAGAATACAGAGATCATGACCAATTCAAAGAGCTTCCATGCACAAAGGAATAATGAGAAAGGAACTCAAGAGGCAGCAGTCAATTGAACTTGGCATGAAGTCTATAGCAGCTAGATAAGCCCATTATCACTGAAGTGTTTAAAGAACACTACGCAAAATGTAGTACACGATACATTTCACTATTTCAGCATAAAAAGCTTACATAAAAGAATCGGAATGATAATAATAAAAAAACTTGACACAAAGATATGCTTAATACAATCAAAGTGGTCCACTTATAAAGTATTTGATCTCATTGAAGTTTCAAATGGTCGCTGCATGAAAGGCCACTGTGACCATCATCAATTATTATAAGACTTCTCGATTTCACATTGACTATATTATTTCATAATAAGCAAATATTAGTTACAGACTTTTCTAGCAATCCCCATCCATTACCAATGATGTGAGTAGTCAATTAATTGCTACAAGTCAAATCACCCTGATCGATGGTGATGGGTACTCACTAACTTGCTCAAAAGGAGAATACAGACCATATAGTTAATACAAGTGCTTACATAATATGTTGTGGTCAGTATGTAAGTATAAGTCTCAATTTATAATATAGCTTATAATTATAAGGGCAATTAGGCTAGACACAAGCATAGCATTCGAGATGAATGTAAAAAGATGAATGTATCTTACACAAAAAACTCTAATACAGCCATATGCACTCTTTAAGAAAATATTCAACGCTTTTTATATTGATAATTTGACCTTAAGATTCCATATGTTTCATGTCAAGAAAATCGTGATCAGTTTTGATTTGCGATAAAAGCCCACAATAAGTACCTGTAATTCTACTGCAGCTATATGCACTATTCATTAAAGATGGTTAACTCCTTTAATATTGAACACGGCAACACATTTATCTGTTGGGCTGAAATGTAATCTCCTCCAAACCCCATGAATCAGAAAAGACAGTGCAAATTTCGCGGAAATCAGTGGTTTTTCCTTTGCAGATTTATCTAACAACATGATTTACTAAACTGTGGTTTTAGATCAAGATTTTCAGATTACAACACACTGGATTAAGATATAACAGTCCCAGATCTGATTGGCCAAATATCAACATTTCTTTATTTCCGATCAAACCCCTCATATCAGTAAAAAGGTGGCACACATCAGTTTTAACTTTGAACAACTTTGCGAAACTCTCTTTCTCTCTTGCACAGCGATAACATCGAACAAAGAAGCACACCGCGAAAACACTCAAACACACAGAAAAAAAGAAGCAAAAAGAAACGTATGTTTTTATATATTCACAAGACAAAACACCTATCCAAATGGAAGGTTTGGCTGCCCCGGAGCGCCACAATGGTGCGCGCAGGCAGGCCCTCCAATCAGATGGTGCAAGGGTTTTGTTGGTTCACAGCGGCATTTGGTGCAGGGGCCATTTTCTTCAAAAGCAGCTTCTTCTTCACAAACACAAAGATCAGAAAACGCACGCAGACACGCACAGCCTTTGCTGGGGTTTTGATTGAGAGAGAAAGTGGTGAAAATGAAAGAGTGGAATGATATGTATATACTAAGGGGGTCATAATGATGATAACAAGAGAATCAGGCAATTCCATACTGAGCATGCGTAATTTGGGATGGCCCGTGGAAGTGCATTCAATGCAAAGAAAGAAACGGACCCAATTCGATATGGACTGTTGATTTTTCCTTTAATTTGGTCACAGATTCTGGGTGGTAGGCCCAGAATTCCAATAATGCCTACTAATGAAAAATTGATTGAGAAATTACTCATTGAACTTATATCACGACCCTCCCAACAAGTCGAAAAGACAGGTTTAAAAGTAATGTTGATTTGGGGATCACGAACCCCCAACTGACTCAGATTCTCCTAGACCCTTAACTCATGTAATGTTGGGATTTTCATTTTGATTCAATGAAGCCTATAAGATTATATATGATGAGACATTATAAACTTGTTGAGGTTGGTTAGAAAAGTAAGCTAAGTACACTAGGCTCAACTAGACATTTAGGCTCAAGAACTTGATTATACTAATTATCTAACTAGTGCATTTTCATATTTAAACTTGATTATTTGTCATATAAGTGACCATGAAGTTTTTTTTACCAAATTATAAACCCTAAAATTCTTATCCACTAAGTGTCCACGCAATTTTTTTGTTTAATTATGGTCCTAAAATGTAATTTAACCATTAAACTAACATGCAAATCACAACTCAAAAAAGCAATTTAAAAGAATCATAATCCATTCATTGAAGATAGTATAAAAGAACAAGTAAAATGTAGTGAAGCACCTCGATACAAGTCAAGTATAGAATATAGTATGGTCTTGTTATCAAACTCCACGACAGCAACCCACCAACTAATTTTAAACCAAATTTGTCTTCTAAAAGATTGATCTTCCTAAACCTCAACTAAATCAAAGGAACTCTCTAATCCATAAACTATATAAAAATAAACTAATTCTAATAATAAAAACTAGCAACCTAATCAAGTCCTATTGGTCCAATTTTTTATTTTTCGAAAAAAAATTATATATTTATATATTTTTCTTTTCATTATTGTTCTCTTCTATGGCTAAATGCAATTGTACATGACCAAGTAACATTTTCTTTCTTTCTTTTTTCTTTCTTTTTTTTGGTGACCCAAGGAACCCCGTGTGCCACTTCATAGCGGAATAAACCCTGGAGGAACAGTAGAGTTACCACCACCCTTGCTGCCCCGGGTAAGTCACTTGACGACGCCGCAAATCGAACGCAAGACCTCTCGTGAAAGGAACCTGCGCCCAACCAACGACGCCACCACCACGGGTGGTTTTCCTTTCTTTTTCTTCTTTCGTTTATATGCTGATAAAATGGGACATCGGCCTGGGCCCTTGGGCCTGGTCCGAATATGCATCAAACTTGAGCTTCATGGGTCTAGACTAGGGACATGAATTGGACTTTCTATAACAAGCACCTTCAATGGAATGAAAACCCAAACCACCAATGGTTTATATCACACCATTTGAACTCCCCAAAACTAAATCAAGCCTAAAATCTCTAAAACCCTAGTCAAACCCATTTTATTGTACAGCTACATTAAGCCCATCTTTTCTATAATTGCACCAAACTTGCCTTACGTACAATACTAAACCCATCACCCATCATTACTACTATGAACTCACGGTCTTCTTCCTATATTGAGAACTCTATTTTTACCGATTCACCATCAACAAAACCTTATCCATGATCAACATATCCAAGCCTTAAACTGAACATCACCATCTTCTACCTTCAATCATACAACTGTCACCCTCATCCATTGGCCACAAACCTACAAAAACATAACATCCCCCTCTAGTGACCAATTATGAATGCCATCATCATTCATGCACATAATACAGTTTCAAAGCAAATGTAAACACAATTTAAAGAAAATTTTTATGACATATGCCATGAATCTTCAAACAATATTACTACTCATTCACAAAACAAAGTTGTCCAGTAATCATTGCACCATAGCACGAAGAATGAACTAATAGAACTACTCCAACATGGAGAGAGCGTAGCAAGTTCAATTGACAAACAAATGGACATATGAATCAACATGGCTCTACTCAAATTCGGCACCTAATCTCATCAATGGGTCAGTTTCAAACACCAATTCAACTTCATCTAACAACCAACATAGCTACTCGGAAATTATGCAAACAGCAACATTATCCTAGAGTTTTTGTTCTTACTCGTAATAAACTGAGATGGAACATATTGAACTCACCTTATCGGAGCAGAATTTCTGACTATAGTTGCAGGTCAAGCTCGATCGAGGAGATTCTAGAGAATGTCATTTAGGAGGATCAACATTGGCAACGAAACTTCCATTGAGAATGGACTGTGCTCCAAGCGTTCTCGGCCAAAAGCAAGGGCGATCTGGGTTCTGGGTTGCTAGGCTTCACAGATTTTGTCTCTGGGTTGAAATGAATTTGAAATTAAGCCGGGCTTATGGGTAAAAGTCATGTAAGTATGGTTTAGTGGGTCTGTACTGATTTTATTGGGTTGCGCTTATGCACTTATGGTAAAATCAATTCATTTAATTTTATTAGCTATTTTTTTTAATCGTTTCATCATGTTTTATTACAAAAATTGCATACTTGATTTATTAGCAAAAAATTCAGGTGTCAACCAAGATGTTTTAAAAATTAACTATACTTTATGCCAAGTTATAAGACATCCCGTGCACTAATCCCTAACTTCTTTGGCCGTATCGTTTTGAGTTATTGAATTTCTTAAGCATTTTAAATGCGCTTGTGATCCAACTATCTAATGAATATTGTGAGTTGGATTGATTTTTATGGACTTATGGTCAATTTCTTCAAGACGTTAATGTTATTTAAATAGATAAATTGACCATCATCTTTCTAATTTGTCATCCCAATCTATTCGTAAAAATCTCAACCAGTAATCGCTTGACTCAATTATAAATGTATCCTAGCTTAACCTCTGGAAGTTTTTTTTCCAAAAAACTGCTAATTTAGACATTTCATCAGAAAAAGTTAATGCATGAAAAATCATTCTAATTCCTAATTAACATCGACTCAGAGGCATCATTCAAGGCGAGTCGATTACAAAATATGAGTCGGCCCAGCATCCTATAGTGCCACTTAGGACGGACCGACGGCGGGCCAAGCCGGTCCCGCTGCCCTGCCGAAACTGGCCATCCGACGATCCCCCGGAGCAGTCCCCCTTTGAGCAAGATGTCAATTATTGTGGAGAGAGAGAAGAGGGAAGGACGCTCTCGGAATATTCGCATTCCTCGGACCCATAATCGTAATTTTCGGGGCGATGCCGCAACACGTTCCTCGGTCTGAAACCCTCGCCTATATATGCTCCCCTGTCTCGCACGTCGCCGATCCTCTCGCCCTCGCCATCTCCCCTTCCTTCTCTCTCTCTCTCTTCCCGGCTCTCGATTCTCTGTAGGTGCGATCCGAGGGGAAGCTCAGCCGCGCATCTCCAGCCATGTTGGTCTACCAAGATCTCCTCACCGGTAATTCCTTCGGGCCTTTTGATTCGACGAATTCTGCGCGTTGCTTGCGTTCTTGCGCGGGGGCGCCGCCGGTCGGCGACGGGCTTGTTTTCGATTTTGGGTTGGTGGGTTTTTTCGAGCATCGGGATCTAGATCTGGGTTGATGTGTTGGTGTTCTGTGGATCTAGATCTGGGTTGATGAGCGGATGAGTGGATGATCTGAATGAAATTGCTGATTTTTTCGTACGTTTTCTTTTGTTCAGCGGTTGATTGATGCTGTTAATTGATTCGGTGGATCGTGGGTTTTTGGATTGGAGCTTGAAAGTTGCCGACTTTATCAGTGAAATTGCGTGTCGGGTTGTGTGTCTTTTGAATGGGTGTGATTGATTATCTCGTGAGGGAGTGTCTGTCTAGGGTTTATGCCTGACAGACTGTGCCTCTTTGAGTTGCTGTCGCAGCCGATCCAAACATGTTTTGTAATTCCCTCCCTCCTCTGTCTGGAGGGAGATGGAAAAGTAATTAAGGGAAGCAACAGAGAAAAAGGAAGACTTATAGAGAAATAAATTGTATAGAGGGATGCATCGTGTACATATGTATGTTCATCTTTGTATTTTGAGATCGGGAAGGTGGAATTAGACCAAAGAGCGATTGTTTCATTGAATTGATAGCTGTTACTTGTTACTAATCAGATGTTTGCAATAATTGCTTATCCCAGGTGATGAGCTTCTCTCGGATTCGTTCCCCTACAAGGAATTGTTCGAAGGAGTGCTGTGGGAAGTTGAGGGAAAGGTACTGTCTCAAAATAGGCCTTATGTAATATCTTAACATCCATATATATGGGATAGTGAGTATGGTGATGTTAGGCTAATACGTCAGTGGGACATTGAGGAATTTCTAAGTTTATAGTGACAACTTATTTTATTAATGACATGTAGTTGTGCTGAGTTTTTTTCACAGTTCAGCTTGTAGCTTTCCCCCCTAAATATCAAGTAGCTAGGGAAAAAAAAAAAAAAAAGAAGTGTATGGTCTTCAGGTAGTTTCTGTTCAATCATGGCAATTCTTTTGGGCATTCGGTCAAGATTTGTTCATTCTTAGATTGGATGAATTATTTGGGAGGATTGTTTAAATATTTGCTCTCTTTTGTCTTGAGACTTATCATGATATGTGAATACATAAACTGGTGGATCTGTCTCTGCTACTCTTGCAAAGTCATGAACACTCGAACTCACTGTCCTTTGTTTGAACAGTGGGTTATTCAGGGTGCAGTTGACTTTGACATTGGTGCTAATCCCTCGGCTGAGGGTGGCGGTGAGGACGAAGGTGTTGATGATCAAGTTGTCAAGGTGGTTGACATCGTTGACACATTCAGACTCCAGGTTATGATCACTCTATCGTTGCTTGCATGTTTGTTAGCTTTCCTCGATTAAGGTATTTGATGAACTGTTGTTACAACCTTGAGCAGGAGCAACCCCCCTTTGACAAGAAGCAATTTGTCACCTTCATGAAGAGGTACATCAAGTTGTTGACACCCAAGCTGGAGGGGGAGAACCAAGAACAGTTCAAGAAGAACATTGAGGCAGCGACCAAGTTCCTTCTTTCTAAGCTTAGCGACCTTCAGTTGTAAGTGGAATGAACAACAAGGTTGTCCTGCGATGTCTTTATTTCTGCTGGTTGTTCTTAATTGTGCATTTGTCATGTTTTTCCTTGCAGCTTTGTTGGTGAGAGCATGGGTGATGATGCCAGTCTGGTTTTTGCTTACTACAAGGAAGGTGCCACTGACCCGACCTTTTTGTATTTTGGTCACGGTCTGAAGGAAATCAAGTGCTAAGAAACTGGGGGATGGTGCCAAGTTAACCTATGTTTTCTGTAGTTTTAGCTATTTATTGAAGGACGTTTATTTGGATGTTCTGTATTGGATGACTCACGGCTTCAATAGGCCTGGTGTTTTGATCGAATGTTACTCTTGTGGTTTGATGCGTCGTTTCTTCGAAAATTCCTCTCTTATTAACTTTGCATACCGCTCGATATTATACCTATAGATTCTGTCTGGTTGGCCGCAATTTGTATCATGTGGTCTTTGCTTCTCTTTTTTTCTTGAACATCTTTTGGCAGCAAAAGGAGTTTGTGGTCGGAAGAGATTTGTCATTAGATTCTCTCTGTTCAATTGACTGCAGCATGGATCAGATTCGAACTCCACTTCATCGCGATCTGCATGAAGTCGTTACATGAAGTCATTGAGTTGCGACGGTCGATGTTTCGATTCCACTGTCCGGTTGTGAGGACGGTATGTCCTCGATTCGCAAGTGGAGGAAAATACATTATGCCCAGAATGATTTGAGGGATGAGAGATTGTTTATATTAATTATTCCAGTTTGTCATGGTCTGTGTAGCTCATAAAAAATAGCATGTTAAGCGATAATCACTACTAGATTCTACATGAATCAGGGTAGGGAGCAAAGTGATTATTTGAAAATAGCTCATGCTTGCTAATGAAAAATTAGCTCGTTCCACAAAACAGATTGAAGACATTCGAGGAAAGTGAAATCCTCTCTACTTCAAGGACATCATTATAGACAACCAATGAAGAACTTAGCTGAAAGATGCAACGATTGCTTCTGTTGTTCACATCGAACACATCATATAATTGGTGAAGACTGAGGAAGGCTTCCATCACGGTGTGGTGTCTTCCATCTAAAATGCAATATAAGTCCGATGACGCACGGAATCCTACTCTGAAGATCCGAGATATTTAATTATCCATCCATGATCCTTTCAATTTGATCACTTTTCGTTCTGAAATATGAAGCTTCGAGCCTCTATTTCATCTTTCGTTCCGTCAACCCTACCTTTTGTCCATTGAGGAATGTTTGCTGAGACATACCGTCAATGTTTCGGTCAGCCTTGCTCAATCCTTTTGTTTGTTTCTTTACACTTTCTTTGATCGCACTGAGCTTGAACAGTATGTGGGAAGGGTTGAGGTGAGACTTATTTGTTCTGCATCTTCATTACTGTATGATGTGATATTGTTAGCTCAGCCTTCATGTAGCAAGTCTAATTCGCGTTTCTTGTCTACTTTGTTTTGATTAACGATCACTCAGCGCTTTGGCATCCAATAACAACTACATTTCCTCCGAGCATAATGCTGAAAATCCTGCCAGAGTTTTCGTGGATAATTTCTTAAGAAATTCCTGGTAAGAGTGATATTAAAGGGCTCGTCTGGTGAAGAATGGAATGCCACATTACTCAAACTTTGCTCAAATGGTCTCTGAAAGGACAAAGCAAACGACCTAAGTAATTCACAAACTCCATAAGTGATCCCATACTTCGGACGGTTAATTCACAATGGAATTGCGATGGCTTTAAACAAATTACAATTCTTGGAATTATAATTACTATGGGAGCTACGAGTTATGTCCAATCAAGAAAAATTAGAATATCATTAAATAATTAAAAAATGTTGGCATTTTTCGAGCTATGATGTGTAAGGAAAACTCACCATTACTCATGGAAAGTTACTAATCACATTGAATTACTTGTGTAACGACCCACATCCCCAGTCGATCTAAAATTCCCCCTGCAAAAGCAATGCATAAAATTATCACTTTTTAAAGAAAAACGGACAAATAAAAGGCCAACCGAGCTTCCTTCTCGCACCCGGGCCACGTTCAAACTCTAAATGGGCCTCACGGTTAGGTCCATCCGTAAATAGATCAAATGAAGAAGCCGCACATAAGATGCTCGGCGCCCAATTGGAATTCGGCACATCACATGAAGGACGTGCTTTAGGCACAAAGGAATCTTAATTAGTACTTCCAACATTTTGTCGCAGTGCATCGAAGATAACAATGTGCACATTTGGAACCAGGAAAAACGGTGGTCGCGCCGAAGCTGGAGATCTAGAGGACCGAGGAAGGAGAGGGCCTGGCGTGGATGATGATGACATGGGTCGGGCTATCTTGGCTCCTTATGAGTGAAGAATCAACCAAGAGAGTCCAGTTAAGGGCGTACGAGCCGTAGCTGCTCTCGTCCACTCCCACTACCATCGCCGGCCTCTTCTCTCCACTTGCCACCACTCGACCGGATACTGCGACGGCGACTCGGTTCAAAGAACTTTTTTTTTGTGTGATTGGGAGGACAAGGTTCTTTTTGTGTTGAGAGTGGAATTGAAAGAAGAGGCAGAAGGGGAAAGCGAGTGTGTCACGGCTTAAGAAAAGGTGTTTGTGTGGACTGTTCATAGATGAGCGATGATATTTTGGTTAGATAGGCTCAAATTCCATGAGGTGAATTCCTCTTGTGTTTCGCAAAACTAATGTGATCACGCACATGACATAAATTCGATCCTTCAATTCACCAACGGCAAACAATCTCACATTTGAGTCATCAAAATCAGGTTTTGAACCAAAAGGATGGAAATATTCAAATTAGGACTTTGGCCACTTGGGTGCAATCCCAACCTTTCTACTCTCTTATTGCAAAAAGATGGATACTTGAAGATACATGATTAGAAAAAAAAAAAAAAAAAAAAACCGCATTCAGAGTAATCTATGTATGTGTTCCAATTTTGGTAATTTAATTGTTGATAAATTATTCATCGAGCAAACAAGCCAAATCATCATTGAATGATTTAACAAGAATGTTCAAATCACACGCATCTCTCAAAGATCTACTCAAACGGAATACCAAATACAATGATCAATCGATCCAGAAAGCAGCAATTTTACCATGCAAAAAAGCAAACCCAACTCAATTTCGCTCTCCGTCGTGTCCGGGCCATCAACCATTCTAATCACCAATGTCTCTTGCCGGCCTAGTAATGAAGTAATAAACGAACCTAGACAATCCAAAACTTGGCCAACCCTCACTAGTAGATGGAGATTCATAATCAAGTTAATCACGATGATGCGTGGAACAACTCCCAAAACGTCACTTCCGTAGAGCTTTGGAGGTGGTCCAGAAAAGGAGATACCCTAATACTTCCCAAATTGAATAACGTCGTAAAGGACTTGGACCCGCGAGATCAGGGCATTGATTGCCCGGCTTCCGCAAGGACGAAGCTCGTCTCCGTGGAGAGAATCTACGGGCAAGAAAAGGACATCGCTACGGGTTTTAGGTGATGTATACATAGTCACATTTGGTTTTTGTAATGGTCGGAGTTCATTCTCCCTCCGAACCGGCAAAGTGAGTCAAGTCGTCCCGCCGATGTTCAAATCTTGATATGATCACTGAAATCGCAGATCATTGTGTAGAATGATTGGTAGGGGCAAGGTAAATGAGGGTATTGATCGAAAGATTTCTTTTTTTAGATGATCAATGATCACACTTTTGACTCTAAAATAGGAACATACATTGACACTTGTACACTTAGCACTAGATGAGCTTGTATTATATGAGATTGGATCATCAATTCTTGCAGCATTACGGCTGTTACAATATATCGATAATATCTTAATCGCATAAGCAATCGTTGAGTTATTCTAGCAGAAATAGAGTGAACAAGTATCCATTATTATGACTTTCTTTTTTGATAATAACACAAATGGTTCTTAAATTTCAGCCCAATATGCCATCTAATCATTGAATTTTTAATTTATTCAACATGGTCCTTGAATTTTATCTTAATGTGCAATGTCGTCCATGGACTTTTAATTTGTTCAATATAGTCCACAGACTTTTGGTATATATTCAATGTAGTCTCTAAACTCTATAAAAATGTTCTATATAATCCTTCTATTAATTCAAGTTTAGGGACAATATTGAATATTTTCATATAGTCTAGGGATTACATTGAGCATGTACCAAAAGTCTAGGGATGACAATGTTCATTAGGCTAATGGACAATACGTAGTTCAAGAATCATATTGAATAAATTAAAAATTCAGAGATAATATGGACCAAAATTTAGGGGCCATTTGTGTTATCTCCCTTTTACATTCGACTCCTTCATTCGTAGCCCTAATTGGCCGACCAAGACCAACCGAACAAGGCCTAAATAAAAATGCCTCTCCATTCCAAAAATGTGAACTTTAAAACACAAGGGATGAATGCCCTAATTTCAAGTTTGCAATCTCTAATTAGTTGGATCTCATTACTCAAGACTCTTGCTCACATGCTTTAAGTTAAAGCGAGGCTCTATTTCAACAGAAGTGTAACGCAAGATATGATAGGTTAAGGAAGGCTACGTTTATAAAATACCCCCTCCCCCCACCGATCACCATCGTCCATCATTTTCCCATCTATGTGGCCCCGCGCAGCCTGACACGGTTGATTCATCTTCTGTGCTGGCCTTTTGCTTTTGGTTGATATGGGCGGTTTGAGTTGTGCACGGTATCTCCTGGAAGTGATCGATTTGAAAGTTAGACTAATTTTGTTACGTATGAATCTACGGGACCCCAAACAATTGGTTTCTAAAACTATTGGTTTCAGTCCGGTTCCCAAGTCTATCAAAAAAATCGGTCTTTTTCTATTTTAGGCAAAAAAAAGGAAAGTATTATAATTAAGTATAAAAATAAAATAATATAATTTCATGTGCGAGTCAATTATTATGTTGAGACCCCCCAAAAAAACAAAGTAATTATGTTGTTATTTGTATATGTTAACATATTGGACCCGATGCTTGCCCCTACTTGAAATTGTTTCACTTTGGTCTTGCACACTTGCCATCGAGATTAAATAGAAAACGCTTCAAATGTTAATGGAGAAAAAAAACATCATACAAAGGACATTATTTATGGCTGATGAGGTGGCCGACCCTCGTTGATCCTTATCCCTTAGTCCCCCCCTCCGTGCTTGCTCTCTATTTTGTGGAGGTGTGTTTTGTAATTTTATTGGTTTAATTTTCAGTCTCTCTTTTTTTAATTTTTTTAAAATCTAACTCTAATTATAATAGGAGCAAAAAAAGCATCGTTCTCGTCATCTAGGCTCTTCATTGGCATGGTCACGTTGAAAGAGAAGGTAATTAAAAAAAAAAAGAACTTAATTGCACTAATTAAATAATAATAGGATTCGATTATTTTTTTAAAATTTTAGAACTTCATTGTACTTTATAAATAAATTTTAAAAATTTTGAAAAATAAGTTGGATTAACAAACGAAAGGCGAGGGATGTTATGGAATATGATTAATACGATTCCCACCTATCAATACATGATGAAAAATAAGAAAAGATATTCTTCATTGCCAGATATTTTCATATACGTGATGAATCCATTTATTTTATTTCATTTGTTATCGTTGCCATAATCTCGCATAAGAACAAATATATGTATGCATATTATTATTTAGAAAAAAGTCACACAAAAAAAATTCAATTATATACATTATGATATAATTTACCCAAAAAAATTTTATGACATAAAAAACCTTGAAGTATACACATACTAACACATTTACCTTAATTTTTTAATTGTGATATAAAAAAAAATCCAAAACTTATGTATATGTATCACATTTATCCTCCATCAATATTAAATCGAATGATTTTTTAATTTCACTTAACTCACGTGGACATTATGTCTATACCGTGCTCCGATGTTTACATAGGTATGTTTTTAACGGTATTTACTAATGCAATTCGAATGAAAAGTAAATATGTCTTACAGAGACAAGTTTGAAATGTTTTAAGTCATAGAGAAAAGTTTAAAATAAATATGTTAGGTTTTTTATGGTTTTTTTCCTTTACTATTTTCTCCAATTTTTCAGCCAAGATATTCGAAAATAAAAAATAAAAATCTAGAATATGAGGTGAAAAAGGAAAAAGAATTTATATTGCAATTTACAGCGCCCACGCATGCTCACGTGGTGGGTGCATGTCCTGTCAAATGTCACCGTTCCCGAAAACTAACCGAGTCACCTTCGTTGATCAAGTTTTCCTAACCGCCGTGGTGAGTTGCATGTCCTGTCAAATGTCACCGTTCCCGAAAACTGCCCGAGTCACCTTCGTTGATCGAGTCTTCCTAACCGCCGTGGAACTGCCGTGGAACCACATGCTTGCAGTTCCACGCTCACCAGACCGAGGAAGCGGAAGCCCCACAGAGAGAGAGAGATGGCGGCGACCACCACCACCGGAGGCGGAGGACAAGAAGGCCTACCTCCGGTACGCGCTCCGCGACGGGGGCAGGGTGATGGACATCGTCCACACCTTCGTCCCGCCCTCGAAGCGGGGGCCCGGGCTTGGCCTCCCACCTCTGCGTCTCCGCATTCCGACACGCCAAGACCAACTCCATGTCCGTTGTCCCTACCTGCTCTTACGTCTCGGTGTCTCGGTCCGTTCTCGAAACCCTTCGTTGTCCTCTCTTTCTGTTTCTGGACGTGTCTCCTTGTTATGCCCACGAACTGTTTGATGAAATTGATCTGACGATGGACCTGGGTTTTTGTCATTTCTTTGTTGTTGCTTAGTGATTTGAAGAAATGAAGCAATCCAACTTTGTAGTTCAATTCCTGTTTTTGTTGGCTAGCATCACTCGATCTGCCTGTAACCCACAGAGTTGCTCGTGTCTGTGCTGTTTCTTTCCCTAGTCCCCTTTCTCTACTTATAATCAGTAGACGCGGATCCATATCTTCTCGTGTTGGTTACTCTTACTGCATTGAGTTCTTCAATCACCATCTACAGAATTGTTTGGAAATGCTACTCATATGTAAATTTTCTTCTAAATGTTCGGCGAAAATAAAGGCAAGTCTCTAAGTGTCTAGTGGATGTAGCCGCTAGCTTGAACTGCTCTATTCATAGGTCTTTCTGGAACCTGTCCCATAACTTGTAGCAGGGAATGGTTCCCCCCACATAAAGATGCTTATTCCCATATTGCATTTACAGATTCTTTTTGGGTCTGTAGGCGTTTACACACTTAGAGAGATAAAAAAAAGAAAAAAGAACTTGCTATAATTCTGGTTTTAAATAGCTTTCTATTTTTTTTTCTCTTCTTTAATGCTATTTAAGCTCTGATTACAAGATATTCCATTTTCTCTTTTGCAACAGAACATTGGGAATTTCTCATGGCCTTGATTACATTAGATGTTATCACTTGTCTTTATGGTATGGTATAGTGGGAGACAATGCTAAGAGGATTGAGTGTGAAGTACTTCTTGGCCAATTTATAGGGGATGGCATTTTGAAGAGTCGCACTTTAAATATTACAGAAGGCAATTATCTGATTCGCACCACCAACAGGACAATAAAAACAGAATCCAATCCAACACTTGGTCTGCATCTATCAGAGTTTGAACTAAGGGTGTGTTTGTTTAATGGAATACATTTTCAGGGAAAACATTTTTTCTCATTTTCTGGCGTTTGATTCGTTCAGGAAAATGAGTTAGCAGAAAGCATCTTCCTAGTCAACAAAAAAAAAAATTATTACCAAAACTTAAATTCAAGAAATGATTTCCCATTTGAAAGAACCGGAAAACATCCTCTAAATCTACCAAAGGTTAGATTTGGTGCTTGGTTTACAAAAAAAAAAATTATTCTTATAATAATATATTTTTAAAAAAATCGAATTTCCTTTTTTTGTTTTTAAAAATCGATTATTTATTTTTATTTTCTTCTTTTTCATTTCTTTGCTTTTTTCTTTTTGCTTCTTCTCCACCTGTCACCAAACATGGAGACGATTGGCGAGCTCTGGCCTCACTAGATTGGGCGAGCTTATAGCTTTCGATGGCAAGGCTTAAGCTCACTTGAGGTCGGTAAGCCTCAAGCCTCGCCATATCGGGCAAGCTCATGGCCTCTGATGGTGAGTCTCACGCCTCGCCATATTGGGTAAGCTCGCAACCTCTACCAGCAAGCTGGTGAGGCTCGAGCCTCGCTGCCAGAGGCCGGCGAGCCTAAGGATCAGGCAAGCTCACGGCCTTGGGTGGTGAGGCTCAAGCTCGCTTAACGTTGGCAAGCTCGCGGCCTTTGGTGGCAAGCCTCAAGCCTCGCCCAATAGGTGAGCTCATGGCCTCTAGCAACAACTCGAGCTCGCCCCTCGCCAGATTGGGTGAGCTTTGCAACCTCTGCCGGCGAGCTGGTCAGGCTCGAGCCTCACCGCCAGAGGCCGGCGAGCTTAGGGATCGGGCAAGCTCATGGCCTTGGGTGGTGAGGCTTGAGCTCGCTTAACGTTGGTGAGCTCGCGGCCTTTGGTGGCAAGCCTCAAGCCTCACCCAATAGGTGAGCTCGCGGCCTCCAGCAACAGTTTGAGCTCGCCCCTTGTAAGTGTTGGAGAAAAACTCCCTTATTGTTTTGAAGTTGACAAAACGTTTCCATTAATCTAGTCTGAAGATTTACAGACTCAAATGTTAAAGTCTGAAGAATTCCAAACCCTATCATCAAAGTCTAAAGACCGCAAGACTCAAGACTCAAAGTTTACCCTCACTGACAGTTTCCAAACCGATGAAGAAAAGACTTATCCAAATGCGAGTTTATCTTCAAGGATTCGGTTCGTACGGTTTATAGAAGATCTTACGATTGGAGATAGTACCTCGTGATCCATTATTCTTATTGGAATCAATTCGGATAATCAGATCTATTGAAAGACGAAGTATACTTGGAAGATTCTACTTATGGAAATCTAGATCCTGATTATAGGTGAGCAGGATTGGTGAGCTATCATAACATTTCTTAAATGACTCGAGGTCTTATTGATTGATTCTGTCCAACGAGAAGATTGGAAGAACTCCTTTCGAAAGTGCCAACGATTGTGAAGGCATGAAGGAGTATATAACAAAGACGCTCAAGTTATTCAAGTGTGTGTGTGAAAGAAGAATTCCAAAGTCTGAAGCTTTTAGTTCTTCGCTATTTCAATCATAGAGCTTTACTTGTACTCAAGAGAGAGAGCAAATACTTGTGAGACTTTGAAGAAGTATAGTAGAATCTCTAGTCAAGGACGTAAGACTGTAACATCTTTTTTGATCCTTAGTGAAATCCAGCTAGTGGGTTGTCAGCGCGGGAGAGTAGACGTAGGCTTGATCTAAACCGAACCACTATAAACATTGTGTTTATCCTCTTTCTATTAAACTCCTTATTTCAATTTACAGCTTCATATAACTGTTTACTACCGATTACGTTGCTAGCAAATTATTCTGAAGTTTCATAAAAAATTCTTTATCACCTATTCACCCCCATCTAGGTGATCTTACTAGCCTTTTCAATTGGTATCAGAGCTTGTGTGCTCGTTTTATTGAAGTGTTTTTACTTCTGAGCTAAATATCTATGGCTAGTATTTTGGCTCCAAGTTTGGTTGAAGGCCAAAGTAACACCAGACCTCCTTACTTTGATGGAAAGGAATACAATGTTTGGAAAAACAAGATGAAGGCATTCCTAATATGGAAAGATCCTCTAGAATAGGATATAGTAGAAAAGAGAATCATTCCTAAAGCTGTATCAATCTTAGAAAGAGGAAAAGAAGCTATAGATGCTAGCGAAATAGCATAAGAAGAAATAACCAAGAGACAAGCTCTTGATGCTAAATCAATCTACTCTTTATACTGTGCTTTATCTCCTACTAAATATAACAGAATTTCATCTTGTGAAATAGCCAAAGAAGTCTGGGATATGTTGCATGTTACCTATGAAGGAACTGATCGAGTTAAAGAAAAAAAAATCAATATCTTACTCAGACAGTATGAAACCTTCAAGATGAAACCAGGAAAATTCATTACTGACATGTTTAGTCATTTCACAGAAATTGTAAACGGTCTATTATATCAAGGACAGCCAATCTCAAAACCAATGAAGGTCAATAAATTGCTGCGTGGACTATCCAAAGATTGGAATTACGTGAAGACTTCAATAAGAGAAACCCAAAGGATCATGCCTCTTACAGTTGATGAACTTGTAGGCACACTTTAGTCATATGAAGTGGAGCAACTCAATGAGGAAGAAGATTCCAAAGGTAATAAGTCGATTGCTTTAAAATCTAATGATGATTATGATAATACAGATTCTGAAGATGACATGGATGATGAAGAGCTAACACTCATGATAAGGAGATTCAGGAAACTAAACAGAAAGGGAAGAAGATTTAAGTAGAAGAAACAATGCTCTCAAAAATTCCAGAACAAATCAACTGAGGATGACGAGGTCAACAAAAATGTGGTCTGTTTTGAATGTAAAAAAAAAGGACACATCAGATCCAACTGCTCTCTGTTAAAGAAAAAGAAAGCAAAAACTGAAAAGTTCGAGAAGGCTATCAAAGCAGAGACATGGAGTGATACAAAATGTGAGGAAAGTGATAAAAGAGTATGTCAACATATGTTTAATGACAAACTCAGAATTAGACTCAAATTTTGGAACAAATTCAGACTCGGACTCAAAAAATGAAATCGAGGTTAGTAATTTAAATATTCCTGCTAAAGTCTCGAAGTACATAGATGAACTTTGTCTTAGTTTTAAAACCTCTCTTAAAATGATCTCTGAACTAAAAAGGGAAAATTCCAAACTAAAGCAACATGAAATCTCTTGGAAAGAAAAGTTTGAAAATCTAGACAAAAGTTTTGTTGTTTTAAAAGAAAATGCAGACACTATTTCGAAGGAAAACACATTCTTGAAAGAGGATATTTCAAATATTACAAAAAAATTTTCAATAGGATATGAGAAGTTGGAAAAGATTTTTTCAATTCAAAAACCATATTTCAACAAATCTAGTTTGGGTATGACACCAGAAACTATTCATTTACTTGATTTTCCAAAAGTAAAGGAAAGAATCAAATAAAGACCTGCAAAAACATTTTACAGAAATCATTTTCAAAGAGTTTTTGTAAAACCTGTTGGCTGAAGTGCTCTCAAATGTTCAAAGTCTAATAGCTCAAAACACTTTGAGAAAGAATGTCCTATGATTTGGAGACCTGTTAAGAAGGAATTGGCAAAGACTGTATATTGCACTAACTCCCCTAGATCCAAAAAAATGTGGGTACCAAAGAAAACTTGAGTTCTTTTTATAATTGCAAGTCACTATCAAGAAAAAGATAAAGTGGTATTTAGATAGTGGCTGCTCGAGACACATGACAGGAGATCCAAGTTGTTTTGTAAAGCTTATGCAAAAAAAAAAAAGGAGGAAAAGTTTCTTTTGGTGAAAATAGCAAATGAAGAATTGTTAGATTAAAAATTGAAAGTCTCACAATCAACAATGTCTCCTTGGTGGAAGGTCTGAATTACAATCTACTCAGTATTAGTTAATTGTGTGACACTGGATTCAAGTTGAACTTCCAAGAAGGCATTCATTCAGAAACTAGTAAAGACTTATCTCAATCTTTCATTGGACGAAGACATGGAAATATCTATCTTCTAGATATAAAACTAGAAAGCTCTCAGTGTCTAATATCCATTCAAAATGAAGCAAACCTCTGGCATAGAAAACTTGGCCATGTTAACATAAAGCAAATTGCCAAGATCTCATCCAAGAAACTTGTTCGTGAACTGTCCAACCTGACGTATCAAAAATGTGACTTATGCACACTAAGTGTTTTGGGAAAACAGATTAGAAGTTCTTTCAAACCTATAAACAAAGTTTCTACTAATCGAGTTTTAAAACTTCTGCATTTGGATCTCTTTGGACCAACTAGAACTCAAAGTATTGGTGAAAAGAGATACTGCCTAGTAATCGTAGATGATTATTCTCACTTCACATGGGTATACTTCTTGGCAAATAAGTCTAAAATCTTTTCTTATTTTTTAAAATTTGCAAAGAAAGTTCATAATGAAAAAGGATATGTTATTTCGTGTATTAGGAAAAACCATGGAGGTGAGTTTGAAAACCAAAATTTTGCAAAATTATGTGATAATTCTGATTTTTAGCATGTTTTTTCTTCTCCATATACTCCAGAACAAAATAAAATTGTGGAAAGTAAAAATAGATCTTTACAAGAAATGGCTAGAACACTCTTAATTGAAAGTAATATTTCTTCTCGTTTTTAAGCTGAAGCAGTTTCTACAACCTGTTATATCATTAACAGAGTATTCTTAAGGCCTATTCTGGAGAAAACTCCTTATGAGTTATTCAAAGGAAAGAAGCCAGTTGTCTCTTATTTCCATGTGTTTGGTTGCAAGTGTTTTATTTTTAAGAATACAAATGATAAAACTGGTAAGTTTGAAGAAAGATCGGATGAAGGAATTTTTCTTGGCTACTCAACCTCAAGCAAAGCCTACAGAGTATTCAACAAGAATAGTTAATCTGTGGAAGAATCCATGAATGTCAAGTTTCAAGACTCAATGCAGAATCAAATGAATGAACCAGAAGATTCAACTGAAACAAAGGATCAACAGACTTACAAACCAACCAGCAATTGGAAGCATAAGTCAAGTCATCCCAAGGAACTCATCATTTGCAACATCAATGAAGGAATTCGCACCAGATTCAAAAGGCGTGAAAAGTCTAGTGCTTTAGCACTTGTTTCTGAAATTGAACCCCAAACTGTAGAAGACGTCTTAGCTGAAGAAAGTTGAATTGAAGTTATGCAAGAAGAGCTCAGACAGTTCATCATTAATGATGTTTGGGAACTTATTCCTAAACCTAAAGGTAAGTTTATTATTGGAACTAAATGGATTTTCAGGAACAAGATGGACGAGAAAGGAAAAGTGGTCAGGAACAAAGCAAGACTTGTAACCAAAGGATATACGCAAGAAGAAAGGATAAACTATGACGAGACATATGCACCAATAGCGAGGTTAGAAGTAATTAAATTATTACTTGCTTTTGATTGTTATAAAAATTTCGGATTATTCCACATTGACGTAAAAAGTGCATTCCTAAATGGATTTATCCAAGAAGAAGTCTATGTTGAACAATCACCTGATTTTGAAGATCCAAGAAAGCTAGACTCAGTCTTCAAACTGAAAAAGGCTATTTATGGACTAAAGCAGGCACCTCGAGCTTAGTATGACAGCTTAGTATGACAGGTTAAGTAAATTTCTAATTCAAAATGATTTTGATAAAGGTAAAGTAGATACTACCTTATTAATTAAGAGTAAAGGTAAAGATTTTCTACTCATTCAAATCTATGTTGATGATATTATTTTTGGATCACCTAATAAAAATCTGTGCAAGAAGTTTTCTAAGTTTATGCAAGATGAATGGTATGACGGGTTAAGTAAATTTCTAATTAAAAATGGTTTTGATAAAGGTAAAGTAGATACTACCTTGTTCATTAAGAGAGAAGATAAACATTTTCTACTCGTTCAAATTTATGTTGATGATATTATTTTCAGATCACCTAATGAAAATCTGTGCAAGAAATTTTATAAATCTATGTAGGATGAATTTGAGATGAGCATGATGAGTGAATTAACATTCTTTCTCAAATTACAAGTCAAACAATTGAAGAAGGGATTTTTCATTTACCAAGAGAAATATGCAAAAGATCTCATCAAAAAGTTCGGTTTTGAGAATTGCAAAAAGACTGAGATACCTATGTTAAGTTCTTCAAAGCTGGATAAAGATGAAGAAGGAAAGAGTGTAGACCAGAAGCTATACAGGAGTATAATTGGTTCACTTCTTTACCTTACTACATCTAGACCTGATATCTTGTTTAGTGTTTGCATTTGTGCTAGATTCCAATCAAATCCCAAAAAATCTCACTTAATTGCTGCAAAGCGCATCATCAAATACATTGCAACAACTCCAAAGCTAGGACTGCGATATCTAAAAAAATGAGACTTTACTCTCCTTGGATATTCAAACGCAGACTTAGCTGGTTGCAAAGTTGATAGAAAGAATACTTCTGGTACATGTCAACTACTTGGTAACAAGTTGGTATCATGGTTTTCAAGAAAACAGTGTACTGTAGCTCTTTCAACACCCGAAGCAGAATATGTGGCTCTTGGAAGTTACTGATCTCAAATATTGTGGATACAGGAACAGTTAAGAGACTTTCAAATTGAAGAATCATGCACCGAGATCAAATGTGACAACACCAACGCCATAAATCTCACAAATAATTCAATTATGCATTCAAGAGCAAAGCATATAGAGATTTGACATCACTTTATTAGAGGTCATGTTCAAAATAAAGAAGTTACGATTCAATTCATTGACTCAAAGAATCAAATAGCAGACATATTTACAAAGCCATTGGAGAAAAGCGTATTTGAGTCTATTCACACCAAACTGAACATCACATCTTTTATCGAGTAAAATCTGGAAGTGTTCAAGACTCAGAAGCAAAGTCTGAAGGTATTTAGACTCAGAATGACTAAGAGTTATGACTGTAAGTTATTTCGGTACTAGCAATTTAATTTTTGGATAAAAGTTTAAAAAAGGTACAATTACTTTTTAAATCGCTATTTTCTTATTTTTAGCAAAATTATTTTTTCGTTTTTAAATTATGGCAATTTTTCATTTTCAAAAATGCAGTTTTATTTTTCCTTTATGATGATTCATTTACCTCGCTTCACTTGCTTTATATACTATTGAAATTCGTCTTCTCTGTTTTCACTCTCAAACCCTCGAATACAAAAATCGCACTTGCTCTCACTTTCTCTGTAGTTTATTCCAAAAAGTTCACCTTTTTGAGCAAGCTTGAGAATTTATCCCTTAAAGCGACAATTTCTTCAAGAAAGTCTTCGTTATCGCAAGCAGGAGACCGCGACACATGCCTAAGGGTCCTACGCATTTCAATTTGACTAAGGAAGAAGACTCTTCTCAACCGCAGCGACCAAGTCAGCAACTACCTTCTCAACAGCGTCAGTCTCCTCCATCAACTCAACCAAAAGAAGAAATAATTGAAGAAATTGAACCTGTAAGAACGCTAAGACCTAAATTTGCTTTGAAACTTTATTCTAAGTTGAAAGAAGGAGGTACTGCTATGTCTTTGATCGATGAGTATCTGAGAGAGAGAGGTTACAAAAATGAAACTCTATTCTTGCACGATATGGAGAAGATGGGCATTGCAAAAAAAGTGTCGGCTGAAAAGGCTTTTGCTAACTTTTCCAGTAACCTGAATTATGGCACGTTTAATCAGCCAGAAGGAAAGGACGATGACGAACGAATGTCTACACATTTCCAGCCTTGGATGGGAGTAGCTACAAATGTTGGTGGTGATGGAGCAAGTTTATTCCGGTCTAAGGACCACAAGAAGATTTATTCAAAACTGATGAAGAGAGGGGTTATGAACCCTAAAAGAGTTGATTTTGATTTTCTTGATTCTATGCAAGTAAATCTAAGGGAAAAATTTGCACTTCTTCAATTGGAGCATTTTTGTTCTAAATCTATAATTACTTATCCAGATTTCACAGTGTACTTCTATTCGAATATATCCTTTTTGGATGCAAACAGTTTCTCTTTCACAGTCAGAAATAAGAGTTTTTGGTGGATATTGACACTTTGGTTGACTTGATTGGGGTGGAAAGAGTGTGTTTCCAACAAATCAGTGTGTCAGTTACTCATGCTACACTGGCATTGGTAAAAGACAGATTTGCTTAAGGCAATATATCCTACTATAGGATGAATGCCTCCAACATCTTGTTACATAAAATCGTGATCAACTGCATCCGTCTAAAATCAACATCCAAGACTGATGTGTCTCGTTCTGAAGCAAAGTTGATGTATGCCATCAGTGCTAGCTACAAGTTCTCTTTATCTCAGGACAGTGGTGAAAGACAAGGGACAACTCCTTTATCACATGCTTTTTCAGACATTTCAAAATTCACATTCCCGCATCTTTGTGTTTGACAAGCATTACTACAATGGTGATTGGATTTAAAAGGGTCATCAAGATGTGTCTAAAAGAGCTTAACAAGGTGTTAGAACGTATGCAGGAGAAGTCTTCTGTCAAGGCAAAACAAGACTCTGCAGCGGCCAAAAGGAAAGGCAAGAAGCCCATGGATGCTCCAGCAAAAAGGAAGAGAACTCTCATCTTGCAGGATGGAGAAGATGAGGACAAGATGACTCTTTCAGCCTTAAGGAACTTGAAGAGTTTTGTCAGCTTTCAAGAGACAGATGAACGAGAGACCAGAGGAGAGACAGAGGAAAAAGAAAAAGGAAGAAGAGAAGAAGAAAAAGAGAAAGGAAGAAGAGAAGAAGAAAAAGAGGAAGGAAGAAAGGAAAAAGAAGAAGAGGAAGAAGAGGCTCGAGATGATTCATTTGAGCCTACCTTGGCTGTATCATTGTCAAGCAACTCAGAACAAACAAGGAGTGGGACTACTGGAGTGAAAGGAAAAGAAAAATATCACTCTCTTGCTGAGGCAGAACAGAAAGAAGAATTTACTTCTCAACCTGAAGGCACAAAAACAGGGGGGGCTGCTGAAAAACGAGGTATTTATTCACCTGTTATAACTAGTGATGTTAGTCGATCTGCAACAGATCTAGAGGATGTGTATGTCTCTCAATATCCAGAACCAGACCTTAAGGAATTCACTCCTAGTCATAGTCAATGAACTGCTGAAGATACCTCCAATCTCAAGACTCCAGGAATAGATTCGACTGGACCCAGTGCTGCACTAGCACATTCAGCGGATTTTTCACGAATGATGGATATCATGTTGGATTTAAAGATGGGTCAATATGGTTTGGACTATGAAATAAGAGATTCAGAAAAAGCTTTCTTGGCTACTTCAGTTTCATTGCAAGAACAGTTACTCACTCTAAAGAATCAAGTGCAAGATACTGTGAAAGGTGAAGATTTACAACAACTGAATGAGACTATTGGAAAGCTTGAGAAGACAGTGAGCTCTATGGGGGAATTCCAGCTTATTCGCTTGCCAAAATAGCCATGATTTTCACACCACTCTTTTCATTCAACTCTTTTGCTTATTCTCAACTTTTTGCTGCTAACAAAAAGGGGGAGAAGTCGTGCAGATTTGTCTTTACTTTTAATGATCTTTATGACTTTTAGTCTTTGATATTTTTGTTTGGTTGTGGACTTTTGACTTTGGATTTGAATCTTTGATGCTTGCAATAACTTAGCTTGAGATACTAAGGGTGTTTTTGGGAAGGCTTTTGGGGAAAGTCTTTAGAAAAATACAAAGACTTTTGAGTTAAAGATGTTTTCCAAAATGCAAACTGTGTTTAGTAAATTATAGTTTGAAAGCCCTTTTTGTGAAGTACCTTTGAGCAAAATGGTGTTTGGGAGAATTACATTTACAAAGAACTTTTGCGATTAAAAAAATAATCAAAAGAAAAATAAAATAAAAAATTTCGATAAGGGCATGCGGCCACCGGTGATCAAAATTTGTCGCCAGCAGCCGACATCTAACTCAGGTAGCCCCGGAGATGACTGGGGAGGGCTGCCCGGGGTCGAGCGACCCCCGAAGACCACCGGCAAAGGCCGCCCGAGGTCACACGACACTGCCACGACCTCCGGGGACCTCGGATCTAGGGCGATGAGGTCACGCGACGCCGCCTCAACCTCTGGCGACCCCACCGCAACCTAGATCTAGAGCATTGAGGTCGTGGGAGTACCTCGCCGGCAACCGCTCGCGGGCGGTGGTGCTAAGGCGCGATGGCGTAGGGCTCCAGCGAAGGGGGAAAACTAGCATCACAACGGGGTGCGGGGGTCGGCAACCGAGCGGAGGACGGTGGGCAAAGGTGCGACGAAGGCGAGCTGCTGAGGCGGAGGTCCTGCCAACGGCGAGTGGAAGCGTCAGCCGGCACGGCGGAGTCAAGCGCTGGGTCACGAGCTGCTGGGCGACAACAGCGTCGGTCGGAGGCGAGCTCAGATCCGCAGGTGTCGGGGCACTCAAGCAGCAAGATCGGGATAGCAGTAGTCGAGCAATGAGGGCCTCAGGCGCTGGGTCGTGAGCTGCTGAGCGACGACGGCGTTGAGCGAAGGCGAGCAACAGTCAGCGGTGACGCGGTGGTCGAGCGAGATCGGCGCGGCGAGCTTTGCAATTTGCTGCAGGGGCTTCGATTCGAAAGGGGCAGCTGTCTGCTCAGGTTCAGATCTGGTGGAGGCGCAACGACGGTGGCTGGCGAGGCTGGCGGAACGGCGATGGAGCAGAGAGGGCTCGCGGGTCACCGACGCAGGTGGTTCTAGCGCGGTCGAGGGCTGGCGTCGCGATGGTCGGCAGCTTGGGTGCCGGTGTGGGTGATGCTAGCGCGGTCAAGGGTTGCCGGCACAATGGCCGATGCGAGCACGGCATTGGCGTGGGCAAGGTTGCGGGTGGGTCAGGAAGGGAAGAGGAAAGCATGTGCAAATCTAGGGTTTCTAAAAGGTTAAACTTGGAATTTCATTAACTTATAAGGGCAACAATGGCAATCGAACAAAATTCATTAAAGGGCTAGCCAACTTACCGAGAATGCTGAAATGCTCAAGGCTCTTGGGATTTCAACCTTCAAAAGGCTAACTTTCAGCCAAGGATGTTTACAAAATAAATTGCCAAACACTCATTTTTAGCCCAAAGGGCTTTGGAGGCCTAAAGTGGCTTGGAAATGCCACATCCAAACGCACCCTAATTGTGGATGGATAGTTATCTTATAGGATTAACATGTTTTCTGTGATTGCAGAATTAATACTATCCAAATCCTAATCAACTTATTTTTATAAGTTATCATGTATTGCTTAAGTTTTGTTTTGTAGGATAAAAGTTTTCAAATCCGTAGGAAAGTTTTGTCACCATTAAAAGGGGGAGATTGTTGGAGAAAAACTCCCTTATTGTTTTGAAGTTGACAAAGCGTTTCCATCAGTCTAGTCTGAAGACTTCCAGACTCGAGTGTTAAAGTCTAAAAAATTCCAAACTCTGTCATCAAAGTCTGAAGACCGCAAGACTCAAAATTCAAAGTTTACCCTCATTGATAGTTTCTAGACCGACGAAAAAAAGACTTATCCAAATACGAGTTTATCTTCAAGAATTTAGTTCGTACGGTTTGTAGAAGATCTTACGGCTGGAGATAGCACCCCATGATCCATTATTCTTATTGGAATCAATTCGAATAATCAATCTGTTGAAATGTGAAGTATACTTGAAAGGTTTTACTTATGAAAACCTAGATCCTGATTGTAAGAGCGAGCAGGATTGGTGAGCTATCATCATATTCCTTAAATGACTCGAGATCTCCTTGATTGATTCTATCCAACAGGAAGATTAGAAGAACTCCTTTGGATAGTGCCAACGATTGTGAAGGCATGAAAGAGTATATAAGGAAGACGGTTAAGTTATTCAAGTGTGTGTGTGATAGAAGAATTCCTAAGTCTGAAGCTTTTAGTTCTTCGCTATTTCAATCGTAAAGCTTTACTTGTACTCGAGAGAGAGAGCAAATACTTGTGAGACTTTGAAGAAGTGTAGTAGAGTCTCTAGTCAAGGACGTAAGACTGTTGTGACATCCCGATTTTATTCAATTTTATTTTCAGTCAATTGAGTCGGGCAATTCGTCAGTGCATGTAGTTCGTCTCTCAGAGTTGGCCACTCACGAGGGAACTAGTCTATTGAGTGAAGTAATTAAGGAATTTTACTGCGTCAGACTTGGGAACTGATCACCCTCGGGTCTGATGCAAGAAAATTTCCCCAAAAGCTACTCAATGGATTAGGCGCGCTAAAATCGCACCAGATTGTATTCAACCGTAAAAATTGAGATTGAATTTAGAAATTGGAAGCCCAGTCATGTCACACATCTTATTAGGATCATGGGATAATTTTGTGGATTTTAATTGGATTCAATTAGAAGAGGATTGAAAAAAAAATTAAAGAAATTTGGTGTACAAAGATTTGGACCCCGGCAGAAATGGTATTGCACCCATTGAAGGATGTTGTGGGAGAGGAGATAGTGGAAGATGATGTCATGGGATGATGTCATGGTGGTAGCCAAAATGAAGGAGATCTTGACAAGTGGAGGGCCAAGATTTGCCCTTACACCCATCAACATCATCTTCTTCATTTGAACTTGGAAGAGAGAGAGAGAGAGAGAGAGGGAGGAAAAAGCTGAGAAAGAAACCAGCGAACCAGCCCTCCGTCCGCCCCCTTCGTCGCTCGCCGTCCGCCCATCTGCCGTTCGTCGTCGTCGTTGCCGTCTCGCACGACCGTGCGTCGCCCCGCGCCCGCGTGCCCGTGCTCCGTCGACGCCGCCTCAGCCGTCTTCCTCCGTCGTCCCGAACTGCTCGTCGCCGCCAGCCACCGCCGAAGACCCGTCGGAGCCGCCGCCTGCACCGCCCGAGCTACCGTCGCCCTTCCCCGCCGGTTTCGTGCCCGACCGACCGCCGTTTCGGCCCTCCTTCGCCCGCGACCAACAGCTGGTTTTGTGGGTATTCCAGCTCATTGAGGCTTGTTTTGGCCATCTTCCCGGCCCCGGAAGCTAGGCCCACCTTTGGAAAAGTTGATCCCGGCGTCGCCCTCGTCGTTTTGGTCCAAGCGGCGAGTTAATCAAGTGAGTTTACCTCACTAAACCTTGATTAGAGTGTTAATGATGCCCTAAGTATGTTTAGTTTGAATTAAGTAAGTTTAGGTGGGTAGATTAGTATATTTAATTATAAATGTGATTAAGAGATTGGTTTATGTTAAAGTGTGTTTAATTAAGGCTAAAATGAGTTATTTAATGTTAAGCCTTGATGGGACATAACAGGTTTTTAGTTTTGAATTATTTAATTGCTTCGAAAATTCTGGAAAATATAATATTATATTATAATCCGAAAATTTAAAAAAAAAACGGAAAAATTGATTTTAACCCCGGTTGTTCAGAATTTCGTACCGATCGCTGCTATGCATGTAGAATTTGAAATTGATGATTGGTTGTGGCGAATTGAGTGTGATTGCGATTTATGATGATTCTTTGTAAAATCCTAAGTGTGGAAATTGATGGGCGATTGGCCGTGATTGACCACCTATTAGAGGTCGTGCCTAATGAGACCGTGAATTACCACCTATTAGAGGTCGTGCCTAA
The DNA here is from genome assembly GCA_014182725.1 of Eucalyptus brandiana. Taxonomy (NCBI): domain Eukaryota; kingdom Viridiplantae; phylum Streptophyta; class Magnoliopsida; order Myrtales; family Myrtaceae; genus Eucalyptus; species Eucalyptus brandiana. Next base: position 53,937,614 of record CM024675.1, on the reverse strand, counting down.
TGAGGCCGTGAAATGCCACCTGATAAAGGTCGCGCCCAATCGGGCCGTGAATTACCACCTGATTACAGGTCGTGCCGAGTGGGGCCGTGATTGCCACTGGTTATTAAACCTTCTTATAGGGTCGAGATTGGGAGCAGTAATTGATTTGCTAGAATGACACGTAATCGGCCGAGTTGATTGATCGCTGAGACGATCCACGTGATTGAATTGTTCTGATGATGTGATTGTGCCTTTGTTGTTGGGTTATTAGAATTGCACGTGGTTGAATTATATAAACCGTGCTAACCTGCAGATGAAGGCTAAGGCGAGGTAAGTCTTCTTGATGTCGTGGCTAAGCTACTCTGGGAAGTATTTACTTTCTAATAGGGGTTTAGGAGGGGTGAACTTGCTGAGACAAAGTCTCATCCCGGTTTGGGGAAAATAGTACAGGACCGTAGATGGCGAGACCCCCGGAGATGAGTGGCCTGCCGACGGAGATTGACCAGACGACAGAGAGTGCTCCTGACCCTGGGAGTCCTTGGGTCTATCAGTTGGTTAGGACCCTCATCTGGGTCCAGGTGAACGTGCATGACAGAGTACCGTACATGTTTAAGGCTTGGTTTCGTTCCGGAGTCGATGGCGTTAGGGTTGGCCCTCTGGATAGCATGAATATTCCGCTGGCTGTGATGAACGCCATTTTTGGTGAAGACGTGGCGGATCTTCTTGGCGGTAGAGTGATCAACGCCTCGCCCCCAACCTCTTGGGTAACAGATCCTGAGGATGTGGGATCGTCGAATGGGGCTGACCAGTAGTCCTAGGACTGTTGATTTTCTTTTTTGGCGGACTGATCTATGTTATGTAGACTGACCCATTTTTGATGCACATAAACTCTGACCCATTTTTGGTACATATAGTCTCCGGATCCTGTTGGTGTATGTAAGCCCTAGATTGATAACGATGTATGAAAGTATGTTTGTTTGATTTTAAAATTGATTTTCCTGCTGTCCTATCCCGTACGTTTTTGTCAGAGGTTTCTTAGCACGTTCCGCATGCGCATAATAATTATAAATAAAAATAAAAAATTGGGGTCGGCGACACTACCTGGGAATGTCGCATTTACATGACCATGGCGGGTTGTTTCACGTATCTCGGGGTTCGGGGCGTGACAACTGTAACATCTCTTTTGATCCTTAGTGAAATCCAACCAGTGGGCTGTCAGCGCGGGAAAGTAGACGTAGGCTTGATCTAAGCCGAACCATTATAAACATTGTGTTTCTATTCTCTCTCTTAAACTCCTTATTTCAATTTACAGCTTCATATAACTATTTACTATTGATTACGTTGCTAGCAAATTATTTTGAAGTTTCGTAAAAATTTCTTTATCACCTATTCACCCCCCTCTAAGTGATCTTGCTAGCCCTTTCAGTAAGTCAGCTAGGGACGAACCGCCACAGGAAGCAAAAGGGATGACATGAGGAAGTAGAGGAGCGAAGGAGAAGAAGAAGGAAAAGAGAAAGAGAAAAAGAATAATAAAAAAAAAAATTTTGATTTTTAAATTAAAAATGTTGGTTTTTTTTTTTTTTTTGAGATAAAGTGTGAAATTATTTTCTAATGGGATCCAAACAACAGGAAACGTTTTCAATTATATATTACCAAACAAAGGAAAGCAAATCATATTCATGGAAAATGCTTTATGGAAAAACATTTTCCTTTATTATTCAGTTTTTTTGCGAAATAAAGGCATCCTAAAATTAGGAATAGAACTCAAAAGACTTAATGACCCGCCGTTTTGGGGAACTCCACTACCCAGCTGTTGTAAGCGCAGCACTTGACTTCACAGCCGGAGAATCCCGCCTTCACCGCCAGGGCCTCATAATCCTTCTGCGTCCTCTCTTTACCGCCGGGATTTTGAGCCAACATGAAGAGGTCTTGCTGGAACACAATGTTCGAAGAGACATTTCTCTCTGGAACCACGGGGAGAATCGCCTCAACGAGGATCACCTTCCCATTGGCAGGCAAAGCCTCAAAACAGTTCTTTAGAAGTTTCGAGCAATGCTCATCACTCCAATCGTGGAGTATCCACTGCACTTAGATGTCCATAGATTAGAGAATTGTAAAGAAGTAATGTGATTGTGAAGGTCAATGAGCTTTTTTTTTTTTTTTTTTTTTTTTTTTTTTTGGTATTGGAGGAACAGAACTGCAGCCGACAGCCCGCGCCGTAAACCCCCAAGTGACACTTAAGCGGGAGGACCCACCACCCCTGAGTCACACTTAATACACCTAGCGCCTCCCCTGGGTTTTGAACCCTTCACCTCTTCGTTGAGGATCAGCAGAATCTTAACCAGTGGAGCCACCGCGGCCGGTGGTGAAGGTCAATGAGCTTTGATGTTGAAAAAGAATCTTGAAATCAGAGTACGAATTAATCCCAAGGGATATGGTGCAACTCTTTCGAGTAATGGGAATTTTACTATTGTTCCCTCGCCTTAAGGTTTCTCTGGATTCCTAGCGACATTTGTGGAGACTATTTAGGAAAAAACAGATTATTGTCCTTTTAGGTTTGAGGAGTGAAAGAGGAATTTCGCAAAGTGATGAAAAAAAACAACTACAAGGCCTCACGCATCACAAGCTGGATGAACATTAGATAAGTTGACGTCTTTACCTTCATGAAAATGGCATCTCCTCTAGGAACACTCTCAAACATATCTCCACCAACATGCTCGACACCTAAAACACGAGACATCAACACATAATCACAAGAAGAGAACCAAGATATTGTCGAATGATGTGATTAGAAACAACGAGTTCAGCGTTCTTGCAGAGTGCTGGAGTCCTGGATTTGATTTACCTGGATAAGAAGGAGCATCGGCCAAGACGTGAGGCAAGTCGAAGTTGATGCCCTTGATGTGGGGATGCTTGGAGGTGATCATCTTGAGAGTGACCCCGACTCCGCCTCCCACATCGACCAGCACTTTGATGCCTTCGAACCCTCTGTAGACATCGAGTATTTTCTTCATGATCAAGGCAGTATGACTCGCCATGGCTCGGTTGAAAACTTGATTGAACCTATCGTCAATGGCAGGATACTCGAACGCCGTCATCCCGTATGCCCTCTCGAACGGAACCCCTCCTTCCATGATGACATCGTTCAAGTGGTACCTGAGATTAGTCCATGAAAAATGAAGCAGCCGTAGATCTGTGCAAGTAGAAATCCATAATCTTTGGGACGAGCCAAACTTGGATGAGGCCCACAAGAGTGCATAAAATCTATATAGACATCCGTAATCTTTGAAATCGAAATAGCAGTCCTTTCAATTGGTGCTGCTTCAATGAAGACATTTCGGGCACAGCACCATAATATGATCCACGGCAAATCGAACACAAACGCAATCTTCTCCAAGAGGGCAAGTTCTTCGGAAAAAAATCGTAAATCTTTCATTTTTTTTTTTTAATCGTAAATCTTTCATTGAATTGAGCGTTTTTCCAAGATTCACAATCGAAGACACTGTACGAATTGTCGCCATCAAGCGCTGCGATCATACCGAGCAAAAGCACAGAGGCCACTGTTCAAAGAAACTACTTTTTTGACTGGTGATGGTCCAAAAATAAAAATAATATTACCAACTCTCCATGAAGACCTTGTCGTGATGCAGCAGAAACAGAGGACCAACAGCTCCACCTTCTTCGTCCTTGGCAAAGAACCTGCACATGGGTCCCGGACCGTACTCTCTCTCCCCTCCATCTCCGTCGCCGTCGCCCCTCCTCGACCGGCACTCGATCACGCTGTGGGTCGCCAGGAGGCGCATCATCCGGTCCACCAGGACCGGGGCCCCCGGGTTCTTGGCGCCGACCTGGCTCGCTATCTCGGCAGGCGAGAGGAACCCACCGGCAGAGACGAGGGCGTCGATGATGCCGAGCTCGAGGGCCGACTTGAGGGTCATTGGAAGCACCACCGCGCCAGCCAGCCGGACCGCCAGCTTCCCGACTTCCTCCTCTTGATCGCGCCCTCCGCGTTCTTGGTTGTCGGCCATTGTTGGGTTTCTAGGAGCACTGACGAGAGAATAAAGAGGGACAGTTCTTCAGGGTTGTGAGTAATTATGTTGAACTCCTTCATCTATCTAGATAGCTGAATTGTCCCTTTTCTGCAAAATAAATTCACTGAAATATATAATAGAATTATAACTCTAGACATTTTATTTTTTTGGTAGGAAAATTATATTTCCAGATAGTTAAATTATAAAAAATTTATAAAAAGTTACATTTATCTATTATTATAAAGCCTACTCGAATCACGCGTTAAGATGATTAAGGATTCGTCAGTCGGATTCTCTGCCTTTCCACACTGTCTCTCTTGCACGCGTTTCCTAATTTTACTCAACACACCAAAAGAAAAAAAAAAATCCAAAAATATCGAACCTAACCAAAAATCATTTTCTGTATCGTTTTCTTTATTTTACAAGATAAGCTAATTATCCAAATAAAGTAATTTTTCTTCCCTTTCTTTTTCGGGATATCCCATGCGCCCAACATACCCCCCCCCAAGTGGTAGGTAGGTACACGAAATGTTTTGACCAAAAAATGACAGCCCACAGATGCTGATAAATTAATAAAATGAAAAAAAAAAAGAAACGATTATGATAAATTGGAAATTGGGATTTCCAAATCTCAAAAAATGAGAAGAATAAAAAGCCCCACATGGGCTTGTCCCGTTCCGTATAATATAAAATTACGTTTGACTTTTGTTTGTGGGCACGGAGACACTCGTTTCCGTATTGTCACCGTTTCGTGAAATCCTATAGAGGGACGCACATTTACGCAAGCGTTTCCCAAGATTAGTGCCGTCCTCTCATGCACATGTTACCTCTTAAAATAAACGGTCAACGCTATATAATTATACCACGGAGAAAACGAGCATTAGACCCTAACCAAAACAAGTTTTGTCACATCTCTTGTTGCTTCTCGTGTTCCCCGGCCGTGTGTTACTGATTTTTGTCTTGATTTTTGTAATCGGGTAATTTTCGTAATTTTGAAATGACTTCCATATTCCCATCATGAATGCCGATTGATCTCAATTTTCTTTTGAGATAGACAATTTGTAAGAGTGAGGAAGAAATGGTGTGAGCAATGTTGCTATGCTTTTAGGGTTGATACCACAAAAAATTCTAAATTAATATACCTATAACAAAAACAAAGTCTAAACTAGTACACTCATGATGAATTTACCCTCCACTAATTTCCGTCAAATTTTATCATGAAATTATTAAATTAGATGATACATGATAATAACTCAATTAACATGACAAATTAACGTGGAAATTCATATTAATTTTATATAAACTTGTCATAATCGTATCAATTTTTTTAGTGATATTTGGAGTGAATTTGTCATAAAGTTATATCAATTCAAGTTTTTGGTAATATTAATCTATTTTTTTAACTTAAAAGTCGCAACCGAAAAAAAAAAAAAAAAAAACTTAAAAGTCGCAAGACTTGCCGTCCCCGAAAAGGAATTGCATCATTTTTTGTACACATATATTTGCCCCGCTTTGGTGTGAACTGTACGGACTTAGCTGTCCTGGAAACCCCAACTTCACTTTCAAGGAAACGATTCCTTTTTTTTTAATTGAAAATATGAACGTTGAATTACTTCACATAATTCCATTTGATTTTATCATTCAACTGACTTGTAGAATTTGACGTCACGACATGACATTTCTTCTTCTTCTTCTTCTTTGCATTACTCTTCTAGAAACAAAGCTCGTATGTGTTTTTTTTTTTTTGGCTTTGAATTTGAGAGTTTTTTTTTTTTTTTTTGGTAAAGAACTTTGAATTTGAGAGTTTATCCATGTTAAATTGGAGAAGTAGGATTTAATGACATCAAGCAATCACGCACGCATGTCTAGTCGAATGCACAACACCTTATGGAAAAATTGCATCTGGTTCGTGCTGCTTCGGTGCGTAAATTTCACCACAAGACCCCACATTTTCTACCATGCGATTGTTGTATAGGCAAATCTAACATGATTTTCAAGGAAGCCACCTAAAAACTTACAAAAATTGACAATATAACCCAAGAGGGAGGGTTTAATTACATAAGATCAATTCGAATTTTGGGACAGTACATGTTTGCCTACAAACTTTCACCAATTGCAGATCGAATTGAATTTCATTTAAGTAGCTATGAACCTTCCGTTATATTTTTTGTTAGATGCGTAATGCTTGTTGACTCATGAGAGGTAAAGTATATTCTCGTCTTTTTTTGAAAGAAATTTCTCATATAAACTAGAAGAAATTTAAAATAAAAATAAAAAGAAAAGGAAGAGGAAAAAGAGAAAAAAAAGATGTGCTTTCTGATTTTTTTTGAAAGAATCCATTTTTTATCGAGCCACCAATGTTTGTTACTAAGTTTTACTCATTATTTCATATATATCGCTCTATGTACAAAATATGGTGATACTTAGTTCAAAGGAAAAACCTCATTGCAAACAACAACAAACATTACCTAAAAGTTCAAATACCTGTAGTATAATTATCCTTCTGTTTCAGCTTAAATCTTAAGGAAAATGGCACAATTAGTCCCGGAAGTTTTATGTAATATTTAATTTCGTCCCTATACTTTTGATTGGCTCAATTTGGTCCCTAAACTATTAAGAAATGTTCAGTTTAGTCCTTCCGTTACTTTTTTTTTTTTTTTTTTTTTTTTTGGTCTTCTTCTTCTTCTCTCTTCCCTCTGCTGGCGTCGACGGAGGGAAGCCGGCGTCCGGCCTGACGCCGGCAAGGGTGGCCCTCGCCCGACGCCAGCGAGGGTGGCCCTCGCCTGTGTTGGGTGAGGGACGCCCCTGTCAACGTCGGGCCACCCTTGCTTGCATCAAACGAGGGCCACCCCTGCCGGCATCAGGCGAGGGGTGCCCTCCCCAAATCTGGCGAGGGCCGTCCTCGCCCGACGCAGGCGAGGACTGCCCTCGTCGGCTGACGGGAGGGACCTCGACGCCTCCCCCTACCTCGGCTCGCCGAGCCCCGCCGCACGAGGCCACGAGATGAGGACGCCGACCGCATGGCTCCTCCACCAAGTCTGTACTTCCTCGGCCTCCCTCTTCTCTTCTCACCGTAGCTCCAGTGATGCCAGCACCCAATCCCCCTGCACCAGCTTCGAACCTCGGCCTCCCTCCGTCAGCACCACCACGATCCCCTCCGGCCTCTGCGCCAAGCTTTGCGCTCCCCTATGGCGCGACCTGCGAACCCAGCAACTCAGCGAGGGCGGCCCTCGCCGGATCTGGCAAGGGCACCCCTTGCCGGATGCCGGCTTCCCTCCACCATGGCCGGCAAAGGGAAGAGAGAAGAAGAAGAAAAAAAAAGATTAAAAAAGAAGATAAAAATATTTAAAAGATAAAAAGACCAAAATGCCCCCATTCTGTTAAGTTTAACTAACGGAAAGTTAACGAAAGGATGAAATTGATCAATTTTTAAATAGTCAGGGACTAGATCGGACATTTATCGATAATTCAGGGACCAAATTGAGCCAATCAAAAATACAGGGACGAAATTGAACATTATATAAAACTTCAGGGACTAATTGTGCCATTTTCCCTAAATCTTAAATTAGATGATCGCATCTAAATTCCACTAACCTATATAATATTAATAGATGTAGAATTTATTATATTACCTTACTTTGTCATTTTTTCTTATGACAAATTACCTCAACACATTGAACCATGAATTTATATAACCAAGGATTTCTTGATGGGTGACAATTCTTTACATAACAAATTTTAAAAAAAAAAAATGCCCAGACGATAGTTCTTACTTTCAATATTCATCTTTCGTGGAAAAAAGAAATTTCCATCAACGATGTTGATAGACTGATGTTTGTGTTATCGAAAATGTAAAATCGTCCCTCATGACACCATCGATAAATAATTTTCTAAATACGGACCAAATAAACTTTTTCTTTTTTGGCAAAATAATCACCACGTGAATGCAATGAAATTTCAAATTTTGGGGGAAACGAACGTGGTAATTTGCTGGTCCAGCGGCAACTTCTTCTCTCCAAACGGTGGGGCCCCGTCGCGTCTCTCCTCCAACTCATCGTTTTCCCGTCCGTGGGAGACGTTTGCAAAATTACATTCGGCCAAAAGCAAAAAAAAAAAAAAAAAAAAGCAAGAAGAAGAAAGAATTTAACAAAATCACATAATTACCACGTCGCCATTGCAGTCGGTTTTTTCTTCCTTTTTTTTTTTTTTTTTTTGGTGAAGGCAATAAATATAATGAGGAAGGTAAAAACTATACAACTCTCGACTTCAAAAACTTACACTCACAATAAACATGCTCATAAAGATTGGAAGGAAGCCGAGCAAAAAGCCAAGCGGCTAGCAAAAGGACCAAAGCCAACACAAAAGACGCAAGCACATCCAAAAAACACCAAGGGCCTACCCAGCCGATGTGCAAATAGCAGAGGAGAAGATGGCAGGATCCAATTCCCATGATCGTTGTAATCTTCTATTTCTAGTGGAATCGTCCACATTCCTGAAAGTGATAGCCTTATCTTGAACGACTCTGAGAAGATGCTTCTTCATGGTCGAGGTAGAAACGGGCTCACCCCTGAAAAGAATATCATTCATATTCTTCCAGATGATGTGACAAAACACACCAAAGGAAAAACGAGCAATACATTTATGGAACTCCTTGCTCGAAAGGAAGGTAGTGGCCCGAGTCAGCGTTTCCTCCCAAGGCTTGTTCCTCCAAGGGAGTCCGCACTTGGTCACCCAAAAGAAGGTAATACGTGACGTAATGCGACATCCAAAAAATAAATGAATAATTGAATCAGGTACCTCATCACGGAAAGGGCAGAATGTAGCATCAATCCTACCATGAGCCATGAGAAGGGACTAGGTAGGTAGCCTTCGCTTGGTAATGAGCCAAAGGTTAAGCTGATATCGAGGCAAGATGGCATTGTTCCAAATGAAACCATGCCAACTAACTCGATCCTTCTTTCACCTTATAAGCTCCCAAGCCGAGGCCACCGAGAACACTCCCGAGGAATTCTCCCTCCAACAAAACCGATCCTTAGCTTCAGTCAAAGAAGGGATCGGCGAATCCCAAGTTGCAATCACTGACCGTATAGCATGGCCATCCTCAGAAAAAGGTCAGCCACCGAAGCCTATCTTGAAAGACCAGATCTATAGATAAGCGAATATGTGAATATTAAGTTCAAATGACCCCTGGGGTGCCAATTGTCAAACTAAAGCGAAGTGTCGAGACCATCGCCTATCCTCCAGTGGAAGTGGAGCCGGAATTCTATCCTCAATTGTAGAATTTTCTTCCAAGCCCAAGAACAAAAGGTCGGCTTCTTTCCCACTCAAAAATTCCTCATTTTTAAGAAGATCGAGTGGATCCATCTACACCATAAGGATTCTTTATCTGAAAATAGAATCCAGATGTGCTTGTGCATAGCCGCCTTATTGCACTCACGCAATCTCCGGATACCCAAGCCCAAGGCAAACGTCCTCCCAGGAAATTTTGGCACCCCCTCTCCCCAAGTGAGATCATTTCCATAGGAATTGCCTAAGAATCCGCTCTATCTCATCCAACACTGCTACAGGGAGAATGGAAACACTAGTCCAATAGACCTGAATGGTATGGAGAACTGACCTGATCAGTTGAAGACGACCAGCAAAGGACAGGAATCGAAGAGTTTAGGATTGCACTCTGAATGTGATACACCTAACCAGAATGGCACAATACACTTTCCTCAGCCTTGAAGTGATGATTGGAACACCCAAGTGCCGAATTGGAAGTGACCCCTCCTGGAAACCAAGCTCATTCAAGATATGGTCCCGAAATGGCGGAAGGCCACCAGAGAGGAGGAACACTTCGCTTTTTCTCGAATTCGGGAGGAGGCCACTCCAACCCGAAAATTGCTACAGACCCTCCTTAAGAAGCTTGATTGAAGGCATGTGGCCCTCGCGGAAAAGAAAAACATTATTTGCGAAAAATAAATGTGAAAGGGTAGTAGGCTTACACCTCCAGAAAAATCTGAACTCAGACTATAACGAGCACCTCTCAAGAACCCTAGAAAGCACATCCATCACCAGCGTGAACAAGTAAGGAGATATGGGATCCCCTTGACGAAGGCCCCACCCACTAAGAAAGAAGCCATGAAGTTCTCCATTTAGCGCAATGGAAAACCGAGGAGTCCTGACATAAGTCATTATGAGGTGAACCAGCCAATTAGGAAACCTGAAAGCAAGTAGAGCATTCTCAAGGAATTGCCAATCCACGGTATCATACGCCTTCCTGAAGTCGACTTTGATAACACACTTCAGGGTATAAGGTTCCACATGAAAACCAGCAAAAAGTTCATGCGCCAAGAGAAAATTGTCCCTAATTCACGGCCCCTTGACGAAAGCACTTTGGCAGGGGCTCACCAGATCTCTGAGCACGGCAGACATCTTATTCGCCAACACTTTGGCAATGATCTTGTATACCGTGTTGCAGCAAGCGATGGGCCTGTAATCATCAACTATAATTGCATTGGGAACCTTGGGAACCAACACCAGGATGGTGTTATTGATTTCCTTAAGGAGCCTCCCCGAAATAAAAAAAGTCCTTTATGGATTTCGTGACTAGTTGACCCACCGTATCCCAATTCTCCTTGAAGAACTCCAGCATGAAGCCATCTGGTCCGGGCGCTTTCCCTCGGGCAAGGGAGAAGAGGGTGTCTCGCACCTCAAGATTTGTAACCGACCAATCAAGAAGAAGGACTTGGTCATCATTCAACTGGGTCCTAATAATGTCCCAAAGCTCCGAGACCGCCGGGGTGACTTGATCCAGCCAAGGCGAAAGAAGGTCGCAGAAGAAGTCCACAAAATGCTGCTGGACCAAATGAAGGTCAATGATTTGGCTACCTGCAGCATCCACCACCAAGAGAATTATATTCCTCAGTTGTCTTTTACTAACATAATGGTGAAAGAACTTGGTATTTCGATCACCCTCACAATTCATGATCAAGTGATTACACCAACTTGATAGAAAAGTAGCCAAAGAAGTTGGAATAGATTATCATATCCAATACAATTTTCAAACAGGTCAGCGAGGATTCGAAAGAGTGGCCCTCCTTATTACCATGGGACGTTTTTGCAACTATCACCTTAACCTTAATAAGTAGGCAACCAAAGACAAAAGAGTTAGGTCGTTGTAGTTTTTGTGATGGAATAATAATGTCATGTGATATATGCATCATACAGAAAAATGTCTTCATATGGTACAAAAGGAAAACATGAATTCGCAAATTATATATTCTCCATCATTTGTTTGCAAGGAGATTTCATTAATCAATGTCCCATTTTCCTTGCACAATTCTTTTCATGAATGTAGATAATGTTTGCTCTAAAGAAAAATGTCGACACTATAATTACTACCTAATATGCATGGTGTGAGGATATTATCTCCAATGATCATGGTGGTGCCTAACTCTTTTTTGGAGTTATAATTACTATGGGAGCTACGAGTTATGCCCAATCAAGAAAAATTAGAATATCATTAGATAATTACAAAGTGATGACGTTTTTCGAGCTATGAAGTGTAAGGAAAACTCACTATTAGTCATGAAAAGTTACTAATCACATTGAATTACTTGTGTAATGACCCAAATCCTCAATTAATCTAAAAATCCCCCTCCAAAAGCAATCCATAAAATGAGTTTGGGACACCTGGAGTGCCATAATTTGGCAGAGAGGACACTTAAGTGCCATAACTTCAAAAAGATACATTTAAGTGCCAGTTTTGAAGTTAAATTGAACACTTAGGTGCCACTCTGACGAAAATCCGGCCAAATGGTTGACGTAGCAATTTTCCGACAAGTTTGGTCCAAAACGGCGTCGTTTTGCACACTGACGTGGTGAGAAAATGCAAAAATGACGCCGTTTCGTGTTTGATGTGTAAATAATAATATAAAAATTAATTAAATTAGATTTAAACTTAATTTTATTTAAAATATTCTAAAAATTTAAAAAAATTTAAGAAAAATTTTTTAAAAAAAAAAATTTAAAAAAAAGGGTGGCCAAAGGGGGTGGCCGAGGGAGCCCTCGCCTCTCGCTGCCTCCTCGCCATCGCCGGAAGGGCCGGTGACGAAGGGGGAGGGTCGGCTAGGGTCACCGGCCCCCAACCGACCGGCGGCAAGAGCCGTGAGCCCTCACCGGATCACGGCGAGGGCTGCGACCCTCGCCCTAGATCTAGGCGAAGGCTCGCGGGCCCTCACCGTTGGTCGACCGATGTCGCCGGCCCCTAGCCGGGGCCCGGCGACCCCGGCCGACCCTCCCCCTCCATCGCCAACCCTTCTCGGCGGGCTGCGAGGGAGGCGACGAGGGCTCGGCGGGGCGGGCGAGGGTCACGCCCTCGCCGCCGCCAACCAGGGGCCGGCGACCCCCGGCCAACCCTCCCCCTCCGTCATTGGCCCTTATCGGCGACGGCGGGGAGGCGGCGGTGGCAAGGGCTCAACCCTCGGCCACCCCCTCCGGCCACCCTTTTTTAAAAAAAATTTCTTAATTTTTAAAAAAAAAAAAAATTAGAATATTTTAAATAAAATTAAGTTTAAATCTAATTTAATTAATTTTTATATTATTATTTACACATCGACATAAAACGGCGTCGTATTTGCATTTTCTCGCCAGTCAGCGTGCAAAACGACGTTGTTTTGGACCAAACTCGCTGGAAAATTGCCACGTCAGCTATTTGGCCGGATTTTCGCCAAAGTGGCACCTAAGTGTTCCATTTAACTTCGAAACTAGCACTTAAGTATACTTTTTCGAAGTTATGGCACTTAAATGTCCTCCCATACCAAGTTATGGCACTTGGGCTATTCTTCTGCCTCCATAAAATTATCACTTTTTAAGAAAAAAGGACAAATTATCCCTCCAACTTATCAATATAAAAAGGCCAACCAGGCTTCCTGCTCGCACCCGGCTCAAACTATAAATGGGCCTCATGGTTAGGTCCATCTGTACAAGGATAATTTTACACAACCAGAGGCCCAAGCAAAAAAAATAAGGAGAATCATTAGGAATAATGTTAGACGTACAAAATACAACTCACATAGATCAAATGAAGAAGCTGCACATAAGATGCTCGGCCCCCAATCGAAATTTACCACGTCAAATGATGGACATGCTTTAGCTGTAGAAATTTATTCACATAAATAATTAATTGATCGAGAACAATCGGATCCATATATAACTGTAAAACACATAAATCAATAAGTACAGCGGAATTAAAAAGTACATGTTTGAGCCATTGCTTCACTCAAAGAAAAATAGATCAACCTGATAATTAGAGATTTATTATAATGCCAGATCTTCCTCTCTATGACATATTTCAATATAGCAGCTTTTAATGGGATTAAGCAACTGATAGACATAATCTACTCTTTTATAGGCTGGAGAGAGGACCTATCAAACCCTAATCAATAACGTGTCAATTGGGCATCTCCCAACATGGGTTTTAGTTAAACACAATTGCCTACACTTTGCTACTCAACTAGGCTTGTTATTAATATATGCCAAACCCAATTCAATAAGATCACTTAAGATTTTAACAAATATTGGAATATACATTAACCCGATTATTTAAAATAAAAAATCAATTAATGCAAGCCCATATTATAGGAAATCTCCAACATTCTCCCACTTGGGTTACATTCATCAACTTATTTGTATTTTGAAAAAGATTTTATATTGAAAACGACACTATCGAGTTAATAATTAAAAATTTTGTTTTATGTGGCCACAACTTTGAAAAATAATATTCCAATAACGACATCTCAAAATCAGTCCAATCCTATATAACTCAGTATAGGACTATGTGGATTAATGTGTTAATAAAATACCACAACACATGACCTTCCATTATCACATATAATAAGTATTATATTTTCATAGCTTATGGGCTTAGTAGTGTAGTAAGAAATAGTACCAACATGTGATCAAAATATACATTATTTCTTATCAGTTCTCAATGTAATTTCTCAACAACGTGAAACTGCATTAGCGCAATTTCTAAATAATATGAAATTACATGACTATGTCACAATCCAACATGAAATCTCATAATTAGTGACATACAGTCGTCTTTTAACTAAAATTTATTTAAAGATACTGTTTTATACTTTCATTTTTCAGTCAACAGGATAAAAGATAACAATAGAATCAACAATAATAATTATTGAGAATAAATGGTTTAATAGACATCACGAAAGCATTATTAGTTTGCATATAACTATAATATTCAGAAATACAAATTATATAACTCCCACTAATAAAAGAAATCAAAAGAATCTAAAGCACTCATATTCTTCACATGTTCTTTAAATAAAATGGGTCGTAAGCCTTTTGTTAGAGGATCAGCCAACATGGACTCAGTTCTAATATTCTTGATCACAATGTCTCCATTTTTGACAAAATCTTTAACAGTATAATATTTTATTCAATTAACATTTCAACTATGGCATTATTGTTGTTTACAGCAAAGGTAACCGTTTGTCACACATAATACAATAAGATCATGGGCAATAAGCAATTCAACAAAAATAATTAGTATATTATAAACTCGCCTCTGGGTAGAGTGTATACTGTACCATTATTTTCCATAGTATGAAGTTTATAAAACAACAACAAGGGGAATTACATATAATTGTCAAGAATCCATCCTCTTTGGGCAAATAAATCATTTAAATTATACATCTCCATAATATCAATATAGTTGGGAATTACATATAATTTTCAAAATATTTATCTTTTTTAGGGCAGATAAATATTTTTCAATTATATATTCCCATCTTTTAAATTTGAGAATTAATCTCCATGCTATTTTCCAAATTAACATACACAAAATATCCAATTTAGGTGAGTTATTGTATATACTAATTTTTATCAATAGGAAACTCCAAAAATATATGCCCACAATTCATTTAATAATAAAAAAACACTTTACAACATGTGCTTCCAAAATCATATTGCATTTATCAAGTAACAATTTTTGCACAATTTTTTTAAATCTTTTTTAAATTTTTTTATTATTTTAATGTTTCAAACCTTCCCGCAGGCCCTGACCCGCTAGTAGCCCAAATCGAACCGCACGACTAGACCTGCGAGCCCCAAAATTCTTGCCCAAACCTGCAGGAGCCCATGCTCAGAAGCTAAAAGAAATATGGGCTCATTCGGCCCCAGCCCATGTGAGTTATAGCCCTAAGATTCTGGGCTCATGCCCAAAATCCAAATTATGAATAGAATATGGGCGAAAGCCCATATTTGGCCCAAGCTCGGCTGGAAGAATTGGGCTCACACCCATGAATAAAAAATGGGCTTAGACCCATTTATTCTTGGTTCTGGGCTCACGCCCAGAACCTTTCTTTTCTTTGGTTCATAGGCGTGAGCCCAAAACCTTTATTTTACTCTTGGTTCTGGGCCCCAGAACCTTTTTTTTTTCTTAATGGGCGTGAGCCCAATTTATTGGCTCGACCCGACTGGAGGTCTTCTTCAACCTCCAGCCGGGTCACGAAACCTACAAACTGGGTCATACCTCGAACATCAAAAAACATATATAATAGTTGATTTTTGATGAAATTTTTTCATGGATCTTACATCTAATATCAATATAATTGTCTATAATTAATTAAACGAAGAACAAACGAAATAATGAACCATATTCAAGATTTAAAATTTCGGATTTAACACCTCCATGGCCGAAATTCGGTTTTCTCTTGTTTAAGCCAAAAAACTTACCTTAATGCAACCAAAAGATGCTAAAACATATATAAAACAATATCCATGCAACACTTTATAACAAACATCAATCAATTGCATGTAATTTAAAATTCTAGAACTTTTTCAATGTATAAGCCCTAAAATTTCAAATTCAAAATTCCCACTCAATTCTCAACGAAATTATACAAATTATATATGGTTGGAAAGATCTCGACATGTAGAATAAATGCTCTAAGGTTTCAAGATCAATCGAGCAAAAATCCACATGAAAAAATAAAGAAAATATTATGCTCAAAGAGGAAAATTTCGAATTTATACATAAAAAGAAAATAATTTCGGGTTATACAATCATAGATGACGTACTCTAATACCACATGTAGAAATTTATTCACATAAATAATTAATTGATCGAGAACAATCGAATCCATATATAACTGTAAAACAATGAAATTAATAAGCATAGTGGAATTAAAACATACATGTTTGAACCATTGCTTCACTCGAAGAAAAATAGATCAATTTGATAATCAGAGATTTATTAAAATGTCAGATTTTTCTCTCTATGACCTATTTTAATATAGTAACTTTTAATGGGATTAAACAACTGATAGAGATAACCTACTCTTTTATAGGCTAGAGATGGGACCTAGCAAACCCTAATCAATAACGTGTCAACTAGACCCCTCCCATTATGGATTTCAATTAAACACAATTGCTTACACTTTACTGCTCAACTAAGGCCGTTATTTGTAGATGCCAAAATCTAATTCAATTAGATCACTTAAAGGTTTAACAAATATTGGAATATCTATTAACTTGATTATTTAAAATGAAAAATCAATTAATGTAAGCACATATTATAGGAAATTTCTAACATTTGGGACAAAAAAAAAATCTCAGTTAGTACTTTCAACATATTGTTGCGGTGCAACGAAGATAAAAATATGAACATGCGGAACATGGAAAAACAGCCGTCGCGCCAAGGCTGGAGATCTGGAGGATCGAGGAAGGATAGGGCTTGATGTGGACGATGATGACATGGGTAGGGCTACCTTGGCTCCTGATGAGTGAAAAAGCAATCAAGAGAGTCCACTCAAGGGCGTACAAGCCATAGCTGCTCTCGTCCACTCGCACTGCAATCGCCGGCCTCTTCCCTCCTCTCGCCACCACTCGGCCGAATACTGGGGCGACTTGGTTCAAAGAACTTTTTTTGTGTGATTGGGAGGATAAGGTTCTTTTTGTGTTCATAGTGGAATTGAAAGAAGAAGCAGAAGGGAAAGCGAGGTCATGGTTTGAGAATAGGTGTTTGTGTGGACTGTTCATAGGTGAGCGATGATATTTTGGTTGTCTAGGCTCAAATTTGATGAGGTGAACTCGTCTTGAGTTTGGCGGAACTAATGTGATCAGACACACGGTATAAATTCGATCCTATAATTCACTAATAGCAAACAATCTCACATTTGAGTCATCAAAATCAGGTTTTGAACCAAAAGGATGGAAATATTCTAATTGGGACTTTGGTCAAATCCCAATCTTTCTACTCTCTTATTGCAAAAAGATGGATACTTGAACATACATGGTTAGAAAAAAAAAACCGTATTAAGAGTAATCTTTGTTCGTGTTCCAACTTTAGTAATTTAATTGTTGATAAATTATTCATCGAGCAAACAAGCCAAATCATCATTGAATGATTCAACAAGAATGTTCAATCACACGCATCTTTCAAAGATCTACTCAAACGGAACACCAAATACAATGATCAATCGATCCAGAAAGCAACAATTTTACCATGCAAATAAGCAAACCCAACTCAATTTCGCTCTCCGTCGGGTCTGGGCCATCAACCATTCTAATCACCGGTGTCTCTCGCCGGCCTAGTAATGAAGTAATAAACAAACCTAGACAGTCCAAAAGTTGGCCAACCCTCGCTAGTAGATGGAGATTCATAATCAAGTTAATCACGATGATGCATGGAACAACTCCCAAAACGCCACTTCCGAAGAGCTTTGGAGGTGGTCCAGAAAAGGAGACACCCTAGTACTTCCCAAATTGAATGATGTCGTAAAGGACTTGGACCCGCGAGAACAGGGCATTGATTGCCCCCGCTTCCGCAAGGACGAAGCTCGTCTCCGTGGAGAGAATCTACGGGCATGAAAAGGACATCGCTACGGGTTTTAGGTGATGTACGCGTAGTCACATTTGGTTTTTGTAATGGTCGGAGTTCATTCTCCCTCCGAACCAGCAAAGCGAGTCAAGTTGTCTTGCAGATGTTCAAATCTCGATATGATAATTGAAATTGCAGATCGTTGTGTAGAATGATTGGTAGGGGCAAGGTAAATGAGGGTATTGATTGAAAGATTTTTCTTTTTTTTTCTTTTCAGAGGATCAATGACCACACTTTTGACTCTAAAATAGGAACATACATTGACGCTTGTACACTAAGCACCAGACGAGCTTGTATTATATGAGACCGGATCATCAATTCTTGCAGCACTACGGCCATTACAATGTATTGATTATATCTTAATCGCATAAGCAATCGTTGAGTTATCGTAGCAAAAATAGAGTGAACAAGTATCCATTATTATGATTTTCTTTTTTGATAATAACACAAATGGACCTAATCGACTGTTAGACCTCCGGACTTTGATAAATTTTAGCCCAATATGTCATATGATCATTGAATTTTTAATTTGTTCAATGTGGTCATTAAATTTTATCTTAATATACAATGTCGTCCATTGACTTTTAATTTGTTCGATGCAATCCATAAACTTTTGATACATATTCAATGTAGTCTCTAAACTATATAAAAATATTCCATATAATCCTTCTATTAATTTAAGTTTAGGGACAATATTAAACATTTTCATATACTTTAGAGATTATATTGAACATGTACCAAAAGTCTAGGCTAATGGACAATACGCAGTTCAGAGACCACATTGAATAAATTAAAAATTCAGAAATCAAATGGACCAAAATTTAGAGATCATTTGTATCATCCCATTTTACATTTGACTCCTTCATTCGTAGCTCTAATTGGTCAACCAAGACTAACTGAACAAAGCCTGAATAAAAATGCCTCTCCATTCCAAAAATGTGAACTTTAAAACACTACGGATGAACGCCCTAATTTCAAGTTTGCAATCTCTAATTAGTTGGATCTCATTACTCAAGACTCTTGCTCACATGCTTTAAGTTAAAGGGAGGCTCTATTTCAACAGAAGTGTGACGCAAGATATGATAGGTTAAGGAAGGCTACGTTTATAAAATACCCCCTCCCCCCACCGATCACCATCGTCCATCATTTTCCCATCCATGTGGCCCCACCCAGCCTAACACGGTTGATTCATCCTCTGTGCTGGCCTTTTGCTTTTGGTTGATATGGGCGGTTTGAGTTGTGCATGGTATCTCCTGGGAGTGGTCGATTTGAAAGTTAGACTAATTTTGTTACTAATGAATCTACGGGACCCCAAGAAATTGGTTTCTAAAACTATTGGTTTCGGTCCAGTTCCCAAGCATATAAAAAAAATCAGTCTTTTTTATATTTTAGGCAAAAAAAGGAAAGTATTATAATTAAGTGTAAAAAAAATAATATAATATAATTTCATGTGCGAGTCAAGTAATTATGTTGTTATTTGTGTATGTTAACAAATTGGACCTGATGCTTACCCCTACTTGAAATTGTTTCACTTTGGTCTCGCACACTTGCCATCAAGATTAAATAGAAAACGCTTCAAATGTTAATGGAGAAAAAAACACCACACAAAGGACATTATTTGTGGCTGATGAGGTTTGCCGACCCTCGTTGATCCTTATCCCTTAATCCCCCCTCGGCGCTCGCTCTGTATTTTGTGGAGGTGTGTTTTGCAATTTTGTTGGTTTAATTTTCAGTCTCTCTTTTTTAAAATTTTGTTTTAAATCTAACTCTAATTATAATAAGAGCAGAAAAGCATCGTTCTCGTTATCTGGGCTCTTCATTGGCATGGTCACGTTGAAAGAGAAGGTAATTAAAAAAAAAAAAGACCACTGTAAGCATTTTTTTAAGTCAAATTAGACAGAGATAAAGAACTTAATTGCATTAATTAAATAATTATAGGATTAGATTATTTTTTTTTAGAATTTTAGAGCTTAATTTTACTTTATCGATAAATTTTAAAAATTTTGAAAAATAAGTTGAATTAACAAAAGAAAGGCGAGGGATGTTATGGAATATGATTAATATGATTCCCGCCTATCAATACATGATGAAAAATAAGAAAAGACACTCTTTATTGCCGGATATTTTAATATATGGGATGAATCCATTTATTTTATTTCATTCGTTATCTTTACCATAATCTCGCATAAGAGCAAATATATGTATGCATATTATTATTTAGAAAAAAGTCACAAAAAAATTCAAATTATATTTATTATGATATAATTTACCCCAAAAAAATTTGATGACATAAAAAACCTTGAAGTATACACATACTAACACATTTATCTTAATTTTTTTATTGTGATATAAAAAAAAATCCAAAACTTATGTCTATGTATCACATTTATCCTCCATCAATATTAAATCGAATGATTTTTTTAATTTCACTTAACTCACGTGGACATTATGTCAACACTGTGCTCCGACGTTTACATAGGTAGGTTTTTAACGGTATTTACTGATGCAATTCGAATGAAAAGTAAATGTGTCTTACAGAGACAAGTTTGAAATGTTTTAAATCTTAAAAAAAAGTTTAAGATAAATATGTTAGGTTTTTTATGGTTTTTTTCCTTTACTATTTTCTCCAATTTTTCAGCCAAGATATTCGAAAATAAAAAATAAAAATCTAGAATATGAGGTGAAAAAGGAAAAAATAATTTATATTGCAATTTACAGCGCCCACGCATGCTCACGTGGTGGGGTGCATGTCCTGTCTCCCGAAAACTGACCGAGTCACCTTCGTTGATCCAGTCTTCCTGACCGCCATGGAACCGCCGTGGAACCGCATTACTTGCAGTTCCACGCTCACCGGACCGAGGAAGCGAAAGTCCCACAGAGAGAGAGAGAGAGAGAGAGTGTTGGAATTCAAGTCGGCGGAAGACGACTTACCTGATTCCGATGCGCAAACAGCAAATGGCCCTGGAACGAACGTTGAATTGCGAATTTATCACGAACAGTACTTCCTCACTTTAGTCTCGGATGCAATCACGAGGAAAACACCCGATTTCCACAGCGTAAATGCCGATTGTTCTTGCAAAATTGAAATGGAACGCCTTCGATCCCTTTCAATGGAAATGGAGAGGAAATTTGGTGCGAATGAATAGCCAACCATTCCAATGGTTGTGTTCGGGAGGTTTATATACGTCTCCATTCGTACCCCTCCATTTGTGCCTTTCCATCGTAGCATATCAAAGCCAATTGGTGCGGTCCAATCGCACCCCATCATGGACGTACTAGCTAACATAGCTAAAGTACAACATCTCCCACTCGGACATGATGGGTTTGATAGCATTCTATTAAGAATATAAGGCATTCAACATTTATCAATTTTACAAAACAATTCATACTGACAAATAAGCCGTGCGACCAGTGAGTACACCTGCACTTGGGAGCTCAAATTATGCACATGTTAGGGATAACATAATGGCTACAACCCTGAAAAGAAATAAACAATCGATGTCTCACAAAGGCCCCTGGACATATTTTGTTACATCAGTCCAAGTATACCTATCCCTTAAAGGCTATACTCGACTATTCTTAAAACATCATGTATTTACAATTACATCCGCGACCACATAGGGCGATATAATTGGTCGACCAAGAAATACACGCGGTAGATGTAAAACAACAATAGTCTTCCTTCGCACTCATGTCTCTCTCAATTTCGAACAATCGCTTTCCTAGACATGTCCCATAAGCCAGATCTATTCATGACCACCTGTAACATGCTAAAGTAGCAACATTGATATTTCACTTCGAGAACATAGTCAGAAGTAACATAGGGCACAAAATTGAGGTAAAATACAAATTACCTCAAGGGCTCACACGATGAGTAAATAGGGATAATTTTACTCATCTTCCCTTATTGGTCGTACAATGCACATGTAGTACGAATTACATGCTATAGTGGATTTCTCTTTCTATAAGAGCGTATGTCATTTATTAACCATATCCACTATACGGATTTTAGCCTAAACATAGTCACGCGCTTCTTACGTCCTCATGTTTAGCCCGAGTGCTATATCAGCTTGCTTTCTATAGCACCTAATTAAGTACTCGCATCCGGCATCTTTCAGGCATACATGATTGTGGGGCTATCATGTTCGGTCTTGTTATGATTCAATCACAGACCTCATCTTGACTCCAATCAAGGCGACATATTTTATGTACCAAACTTGCTCTTCAGCATTTATTTGTACATAACGTCTCATCTCAATGTGCTAACTACAGCACTTGAGGCGATTGCTCGTGTGAGTGAGCCAATCATTGCCTCGCCGACATACTTTTCAATAATATATGTGTGTTTGTGCTAGTCTCATAGTAGATTTGTACTTATTGATAAAACATCAAATCATTAATAAACAAACAAGTACAATACATTTGTCCACAAATACATAAACTAATGATCCTCTACAATAACATATATCACATTCTACGTAATCCTAGTGACATCCTATGGGTCAAGAATATGTCTCTAGGAATAGCCTTGGTAAATGGATCAAAGAACCATTCTATTGGTTGAAATGTATTGCAGGGTCACTTCTTTCTGCGTTATAATTTCTCTGATGAAGTTATTCTTTATGTCGATGTGCTTTGTCCTTCCATGATACTTGGGATCTTTCACATAGGCAATGGCTGCTTGACTATCACAATAAACTGTCACCGCTCTTGGAACTTCAGTGACAGTGGCTAAATTTTCAAAGAAACGTTTTAGCCATACTGCTTCTTGCACTGCGGCAGAACATGCAATAAATTCTGCTTCCATCGTAGACAAGGCCGTGCATGTCTGTTTCTTGCTATTCCAAGAAATTGCACCTCCATTGAGCAAGAAAGCATATCCAGAAGTTGATTTACGCTCATCCAGTCTCCACCCCAATCGGCATCCGAATAACCTAATAGGCGTAAATCATTCCCTTGGTAACAAAGTCGATAGTCTACGGTGCCCTTCAAGTATCTCAGATCCTCTTCACTTTGCTTTCCGGTGTGCTTGACCAGGATTTGATTGATATCGGCTCACCAATCCCACGGCATAGCATATGTCGGGTCGAGTACACATCATAGCATACATTAAACTTCCGACCGCACTAGCGTAAGGAACAGTTTCCATCACTTTGATTTCTTCTCGGAGTCTTAGGACACATCTCGGTACTTAGGCCTTCACCTTGCATGACAGGGGGTATCAATGGGATTACAATGCTGCATATTGAAACACTCAAGAATCTTCATAATGTAAGACTCTTGTGATAAAGTAAGGAGTTTCCTTGATCGATCTCTTTCGATCTTAACTCCTAATATATAAGCAGCTTCTCCCATGTCCTTCATCTCAAAATTGGAGGACAACCATTCTTTTATGGTGATTACCAAAACCTTGTCATTTCCAGCCAACAGAGTATCGTCCACATAAAGTGATAAAATCACAAACTTATCTTTGGACCGCTTGACATATACACAGTGATCTTCTTCGATCATCGTGAAACCAAATGTTATTATTGCTCGATGAAAACGAAGATACCACTGTCTAGATGATTGCTTAAGGCCATATATTGAGCGATGAAGCTTGCAAACTTTATGCTCTTGACCTTTAGCTATGAAACCTATTGGTTGTTTCATATAGATTTCCTCATCTAATTCTCCATTGAGAAATGTCGTCTTTACATCCATTTGATGTAATTCAAGGTCCAAATGTGCAACGATGGCTAAAATAAGGCGTATTGAGGCAAACCTTACAACGGCGAAAAGTTTCCTCATAGTCTATACCCTCTTGTTGAGTATAACCTTTCGCCACAAGGCGAGCCTTATACTTTTCAATGGATCCATCCGCCCTTCGCTTAATCTTAAAGACCCATTTATTTCCAATGGCCTTACGATTGGGTGGTAGATCAATCAAGTCCCAAACATGGTTTGCCCTCATTGACTCCATCTCATCTTCCAAAGCTTTTCTCCATTCTTCCTTGTCGAGGATGAGAGAGCCGTTGAACAGTCTTAGGCTCGGCATCGTCATTCTGAGCAATCATAAATGCTTCCCCTTCAATCTCAAAACGACGACGGGGAATACTTTTACGATTATTTTTACGCAATTGAATTTCTCTTGAATTCAATTCATTAAGCGATGCAACACTCCCACTAGGTCTTGTGTGTTGAGGTAAATCTTCATTTCCCTCTACTACATCAGTGGGTGTGTTATCTAGATCTTCAATCTCATATAATTGGAAGTTCTTATCAATCTCACCTCTATTAGGAAAATCGTTCTCCAAGAACGTGACATCTCTTGACTCCATTTCGGTCACACTCCCATCAGCTTGTTCACCTACGAACACGTACCCTTTGGAGTGTTCGGAATATCTTATAAAGATACATTTCTTCCCTCTAGGACCTAATTTGCCATGTTTATGGGAAGAATCATGAACATAAGCTGCACATCCCCATGGACGCAGACTACTCAAGTCTGGTTTCCTACCACCCATAATTCATAAGGGGTGGAAGTAACCGATTTTGAGGGCACACGGTTAAGTATATAGGCAGCGAGTCAATAATGCATCTCCCCAATAGGAGACAGTAAATTTGCTTGCGCCATCATAGACCTAACCATTTCCAATAGGGTTCTATTCCTTCTCTCAGCTACCCCATTTTGTTGTGGAGTACCAGGAATAGTCAATTGTCGTACAATTCCTTTTTCATCACAAAGAGCCTTGAATTGCTCCGATAGATACTCACGTCCACGATCGGTTCTCAATGCCTTTATTGTCTTGTTTAACTGATTCTCTACCATCGCTATATATCGTCTAAAGCAGTCTAATGCTTCTGACTTATGGGAGATCAAAAAGACATAACCGAAACGTGTGAAGTCATCTATGAAAGTGATGAAATATGAGGCTCCATGCCTCGCCCTCACATTCAAAGGACCACAAATGTCAGAATGTATGAGATGCAATGGAAATTCAGCTCTAGTCCCTTTATCGAATGGTTTTCTAGTTGTTTTTCCCGCCAGACAATGTTCACATATGGATAGACTAACATTAGTAAGTGACCCCAAAAGGCCTTCTCTAGCTAATCTTTGCATTCTTTGCAATCCAATGTGACCTAATCTAGCATGCCAAGTATTTGCATCAATCTCAACGTTATTTGAAGACGCAATTAAAGAAAAACAACCATCAACATTAACATTGTACTGATCATAGTCAATGTCTAACACCATAAAACCATTCAATACATGACCCGAACCATAATAAACCGTTCCATACAAAATGTCAACACAATCACCATGGAAATTCAATACATAACCTAAGCTAAGAAGAACAACTACAGAGACCAAGTTTCGTCGAATATCTGGAGCATAAAGGACATCATGAAGGAACAGGTTTCGACCACCATGTAAGATTAATTTACACGTGCCGATACCCTTCACTTCAACTCTTGAGTTATTCCCAACATATATCCATCTTCTTCCAGGCGGTATCCGACGATACTCCACAAATGCTTCTCGGTCTCTAGCTACATGGTTCGTTGCTCCTGAGTCTACAGTCCACATTGGATAAGATTCAGCAAGCATTACAAGATACTAGAAACAAAAGCATTACTCAAAGTAATGGAGTAATAGGGTACATTTTTCGGCTCAGTGCATTCACGAGCAAAGTGACCCAACTTGCCACAATTGTGGCACTCCATCTTGGCCTTGTCCTTCTTCCCACCACGCTTCTTGCGTCGGAAGGTCTTAGCTCTCTTGGGTCCCTGATCAGTCATCTTCCCTTTGTTGTTGAACTGAAGATTCCTCTTGCGCTTGAAGCCCGAAGCCTTGCGCGAACTCGATTCAACAACATAAGCATGGGTAGAGGATCTCGGCAGCCTCTAGGCGCTCATCCTCTAATTCCAAATGATGCGCTATATCATCAAAAGTGATGATGTTCTCATTATGCGTCATATTGATCTTCATATGCTCCCAATTATCGGAAGAGACCTTATAACAGCCTCGAACTTGCTGTTCATCGGTAAGGGAGTGTGCCAGCCGACTTCACTCACGGATCATGTTTGACATCTCCCGAAGATGCTGCCTCATCATTACATTTGGGCGCTTTCGGAAGGTGTCAAACTTGATAGTGAGTCTCCTCGCCTTAGTGGCGGATGTACCCCCAAACTTATCTTTCAAGGCAACCCACATAGCTTGAGCTTCGTCATAACTCTCAAACTCACACATGAGATCATCTTGCATACAGCTCAAGAACGTGATGCGAGCAATGCTATTTTTCTTTTTCAAGCTTGATAAGCTTCCGGATCTCTCCCGTGTTGAGCTAAAGTTCCACGCTCAGGTTCATCCATGGTATGGTTGAGGGTTTCCAAAACCTCTTGCTCCTCAAGGATGTACTGAACCTTTCGGTGCCAAATATCATAATTGTCACCGTTCAGCTTCTCACCCTTATTGAGGTCAGCCACAATGGTCTTGGATGCCGAAGCCATAATCAATTGCTATAACACATTGACATAATAAACGCAGAATCAATACTAGCACACTTTATAGAATAACACACATATTTAATTTGCAGCAAAGACAAACTAAATTAATGATAATTCAACAAAAGACACAAAAGCAAAAGTTCACTATGTTCCCAATCAACTTCTACGTACAATTGTTCTATTATCATTACTTAGTTTAATTTGCGCAAATTTTTAAGTTCTAGGTGAGAACTCCTTTCATTTCTACCAACCTACGAACTCCCACTAGGAAAAATAATTACATAAACTTATGTAATTTCTACATTTTTCCTTAACACAAGAACATGGCATGACAATAACCAACGTGTATAAACAACAATCATGCTTCAATTATAATCAAAATTGCAATTCAACATATAATGGATTTCCTACCATTGTTCTTATTTTCTAGCAACTAGAAAAATGCAAGTATATTAAAATATACACATCACGTCATTGAACCAAGCTTTACACAGCATATATAACATCATTTGCACACAAGCTAGCTACCGTATTTCCCTAATCATAAGAAAATACAAGCTACAAATGAATAAACTGCATTAAAACCCCAAAAATATGCGTACATAGGGTTCCCAAAGCATTTTCATACATTTATAAAATTCAAAAGTATAAAATAATTAAACCACCGTGTAGAGGACACTCATATGAACCAAACGAGACCAACCACGCTCCAATCCGAGCTCGCACGCGCCCCACGCGCCGCCCGAGTGTGCGGCGCGTGTGGCGCACGCGCCAGCGAGCCAAACGGCTCCTGGCCGGTCCGACCGGTCCAACCGGTGACCGGTCCAACCGTTGACTGGTCAACGGGTCGGGTCGGGTCAACGAGTCGGGTCGGATCTCGGGTCGGGTCGGGTCGCCGGCCGGCCAACTGTCTCCGGCGGTGACGTCGTCGATGACGTCATCCCGGCGGTTATCGACCGTTGGGTGACGTCACCGTGACGTCACACGCGCCGGTTCGCCGACCGGCGCGTGCCCGGTTCGCCGGCCGGGCGCACGCGCCGGCTTGGCCCAGCAGCAGCGCGTGGCGCCCACGCACAGCGGCTTCGGCCGCGTGTGGGCGCGTCCGGCGTCTCTCTCGGCGGCGCTCGACCCGTCCCCGGACTCGTCTCGACGAGCTCTTTCACCCCGTATATTCAGAAATTAATTTTGACAAAAAAATTATTACGAAAAACGGTGAAAACCTCACGGATCACGCGACCCCGAACCTGTTCTTCGCTCCGGTTCAATTTCGAGTTTTTCATGGGGCAATTCCGACTATTAGAGATCCAAACAAGTAGAATACATTCTCATGATCTCAATATCAAATGGTAATCAAGAAAACTCGATGAAAAACAAGGCAGAAATCACGATCGGGCTCTGATACCAATGTTGGAATTCAAGTCGGCGGAAGACGACTTACCTGATTCCGATGCGCAAATAGCAAATGGCCCTGGAACGAACGTTGAATTGCGAATTTATCACGAACAGTACTTCCTCACTTTAGTCTGGATGCAATCACGAGGAAAACACCCGATTTCCACAGCGTAAATGCCGATTGTTCTTGCAAAATTGAAATGGAACGCCTTCGATCCCTTTCAATGGAAATGGAGAGGAAATTTGGTGCGAATGAATAGCCAACCATTCCAATGGTTGTGTTCGGGAGGTTTATATACGTCTCCCTTCGTACCCCTCCATTTGTGCCTTTCCATCGTAGCATATCAAAGCCAATTGGTGCGGTCCAATCGCACCCCATCATGGACGTACTAGCTAACATAGCTAAAGTACAACGAGAGAGAGAGAGAGAGAGAGAGAGAGATGGTGGCGACCACCACCACCGGAGGCGGAACCTCCGGCGAGGGCCCGAAGATGGTGTGGAACCAGCCCCAGCAGAGGTTCGAGACGGAGGACAAGAAGGCCTACCTCCGGTACGCGCTCCGCGACGGGGGCAGGGTGATGGACATCGTCCACACCTTCGTCCCGCCCTCGAAGCGGGGGCCTGGGCTTGGCCTCCCACCTCTGCGTCTTCGCATTCCGACACGCCAAGACCAACTCCATGTCCGTCGTCCCTACCTGCTCTTACGTCTCGGTCCGTTCTCGAAACCCTTCTTTTTCCTCTCTTTCTGTTTCTGGACGTGTCTCCTTGTTATGCCCACGAACCGTTTGATGAAATTGATCTGACGATGGACCTGGGTTTTTGTCATTTCTTTGGCGTTGCTTAGTGATTTGAAGGAATGAAGCAATCCAACTTTGTAGTTCAATTCCTGTTTTTGTTGTCTAGCATCACTCGTTCTTCCTGTAACCCACAGAATTGCTCGTGTCCGTGCTGTTTCTTTTCATAATCCCCTTTCTCGTGTTGGTTACTCTTACTGCATTGAGTTCTTTAATCACCATGTACAGAATTGTTTGGAAATGCTACTCATGTGTAAGTTTTCTTCTAAATGTTCGGCGAAAATAAAGGCAAGTCTCTGAGTGTCTAGTGGATGTAGCCGCTAGCTTGAACTGCTCTATTCGTAGGTCTTTCTGGGAACCTGTCCCATAACTTGTAGCAGGGAATGGTTCCCCCTGCATAAAGATGCTTGTTCCCATATCGCATTTACAGATTCTTCGAGAGGGATTAAAAAACTTGCTATAATTCTGGTTTTAAATAGCTCTCTATTTTTTTTCTCTTCTTTAATGCTATTTAAGCTCTGATTACAAGATATTCCATTTTCTCTTTTGCAACAGAACGTTGGGAATTTCTCATGGCCCTGATTACTAGATGTTATCACCTGTCTTTATGGTATGGTATTGTATAGTGGGAGACAATGCTAAGAGGATTGAGTGTGAAGTACTTCTTGGCCAATTTGTAGGAGATGGCATTTTGAAGAGTCACGCTTTAAATATTACAGAAGGCAATTATCTGATTGGCACCACCAACGGGACGATAAAAACAGAATCCAATCCAACACTTGGTTCCGCATCTATCAGAGTTTGAACTAAGGGTGTGTTTGTTCGATGGAATACATTTTCAGGGAAAATATTTTTCTCATTTTCCGGTGTTTGATTCGTTCAGGAAAATGAGTCAGTGGAAATCGTCTTCCTAGTCAACAAGAAAAAATTTATTATCAAAGCTTAAATTCAGGAAAATGATTTCCCATTTGAAAGAACCAGAAAATATTCTCTGAATCTACCAAAGGTTAGATTTGGTGCTTGGTTTACAAAAAAAAATTATTCTTATAAAAATATATTTTTAAAAATTCGAATTTCCTTTTTTTTTTGTTTTTAAAAAATCAATTATTTATTTTTATTTTCTTCTTTTTCTTTTTTTTTTGCTTTTTCTTTTTGCTTCTTCTCCACCTGTCACCGGCAATGGAGACAATTGGCGAGCTCGGCCTCACCAGATTGGGCAAGCTCACAACCTTCGATAGCGAGGCTCAAGCTCACTTGAGGCCGGCAAGCCTCAAGCCTCGCCATATTGGGCAAGCTCATGGCCTCTAATGGCGAGTCTCAAGCCTCACCAAATTGGGTGAGCTCGCAACCTCTGCCGGCAAGCTGGAAGGCTCGAGCCTTGCCGCCAGAGGCCGGCAAGCCTAGGGCCTTGCTAGATATGGCTTAACACTGGTGAGCTCGCGGCCTCTAGCGACAACTCGAGCTCACCACTCAGTAAGTTGGCTAGGGACGAACCACCACAAGAAGCAAAAGGGATAGCATGAGGAAGTAGAGGAGCGAAGGAGAAGAAGAAGGAAAAGAGAAAGAGAGAAACAAAAAATAATAATAATAATAAAATAAATAAATAAATAATATGAATTTTCAAATTAAAAATTTTGATTTTTTTTTTTTTTTGGTGAAGGGTAAGAATATATTAAGCTTTGGACAAATATACAAGAATTCGGAACCAAAAACTCACACTCTAGCTGCGGGAAAATAGGGAGAGTGAGAGGGAGCCGAATCAAAAGATACAAAGGCAAATAAGAACAAGCTAAACAACCCACGGCACTACAAACTACCACAAACCAAACGGCCGACCCTCAATCAAAAAGGCGAAAAACGAAAAGGGTGTTAGAAAGAAGTAGCCGAGTCAAACACGAAGGGATCGAAGCCCCAGCTTCTCTGGAGATAAAGTGTGAAATTATTTTCTAATAGGATCCAAACAACAGGAAACGTTTCAATTATACATTACCAAACAAAGGAAAACAAATCTTATTCATGGAAAATGCTTTCCGAGAAAACATTTTCCTTTATTATTGAGTTTTTTGCGAAACACGCATCCTAAAATTAGGAATAGACCTCGAAAGACTTAATGACCCGCCGTTTTGGGGAACTCCACTACCCAGCTGTTGTAAGCGCAGCACTTGACTTCACAGCCGGTGAATCCCGCCTGCACCGCCAGGGCCTCATAATCCTTCTGCGTCCTCTCTTTACCGCCGGGAGTCTGAGCCAACATGAAGAGGTCTTGCTGGAACGCATTATTCGAATAGACATTTCTCTCTGGAACTGCGGGGAGAATCGCCTCGACGAGGATCACCTTCCCATTGGCAGGCAAAGCCTCAAAACAGTTCTTTAGAAGTTTCGAGCAATGCTCATCACTCCAGTCATGGAGTATCCACTGCACTTAGATGTCCATAGATTAGAGAATTGTAAAGAAGTAATGTGATTGTGAAGGCCAATGAGCTTTGATGTTGAAAAGAATCTTGAAATCAGAGTACGAATTAATCCCAAGGGATATGGTGCAACTCTTTCGAGTAATGGGAATTTTACTATTGTTCCCTCGCCTTAAGGTTTCTCTGGATTCCTAGCGACATTTGTGGAGACTATTTAGGAAAAAACAGATTATTGTTTCGTGAAATGGTTTGAGCAGTGAAAGAGGAATTTCGCAAAGTGATGGAGAAAACAACTACAAGCCCTCACGCATCACAAGCTGGATGGACATTAGATAAGTCGACGTCTTTACCTTCATGAAAATGGCATCTCCTCTAGGAACACTCGCAAACATATCTCCACCAACATGCTCGACACCTAAAACACGAGACATCAGCACATAATCACAAGAAGAGAACCAAGATATTGTCGAATGATGTGATTAGAAACAACGAGTTCAGTGTTCTTGCAGAGTGCTGGAGTCCTGGAGTCCTGGATTTGATTTTACCTGGATAAGAAGGAGCATCAGCCAAGACGTGAGGCAAGTCGAAGTTGATGCCCTTGATGTGGGGATGCTTGGAGGTGATCATCTTGAGATTGAACCCGACTCCGCCTCCCACATCGACCAGCACTTCGATGCCTTCAAACCCTCTGTAGACATCGAGTATTTTCTTCATGATGAGGGAAGTATGACTCGCCATGGCCCGGTTGAAAACTTGATTGAACCTATCGTCAACGGCAGGATACTCGAACGCCGTCATCCCGTATGCCCTCTCGAACGGAACCCCTCCTTCCATGATGACATCGTTCAAGTGATACCTGAGATTAGTCCACGAAAAATGAAGCAGCCGTAGATCTGTACAAGTAGAAATCCATAATCTTGGGAAATAAAAATCATAAATATTTCATTGAATTGAGCGTTTTTCCAAAAATCACAATCAACGACACTGTGCGACTTGTCACCATCAAGTGTTGCAATCATATTTTAGTTTCAGCCGTTCAACAAGTAACCTAGGGCGCGTTTGGTAACGTTTCTGTTTAAAAATTGTTCTAGGGAACAGAAATAGAAAAAATTATTTCTGCTCCGGAAACAATTTTTGAATAGAAGAAGACGTTTGGTAAACTTATTCCGGAAATAAAAAATGAACAAATACGTTTGATAAATTTGTATTCTTTTTTGTTTCTTTTAATTTTTTAATATATTTATTTATTTTTCTTATTTTTCTTTCTTTTTCTTTTTTTTTTTTTTCTTCTTTTGGCCGGTCGCCGGCCTCGGCCATCGCCGGCGACCTTGCCCGATCCGGCGGCTCGGCCTCACCGGCCACCGCCAAGCCAGCAAGCCTCGCCAGTGGCTGGGCGAGCCGGGGTTCGCCGGATCTGGGCAAGCCGGAGCTTGCCGAGGGCCGGCGACGCTCCATTGAGGTCGCTAGCCCTCAGCGGCCGGTCGCCAGCCTTGGCTGAGGCCAACGACCGGGCAAAGAAAAAAGAAAAAGAAAAGAAGAAAAAAAAAGAGAGAAGAAAAAGAGAGGAGAAAGAAAATTTGTTCTTAAAAAATGTTCCAAAAACAATAAACATGTTTTTCTTGTTTCTCGTTTCTGTTTCAGATGTGTTCCTAGGAACAAAAAAATAGATTTGGAATAGAAACGCAAATAAACGCATTTCTGTTCTTTTTTTGTTCCCTGAAACAAAAAAAAAAACAGAAAATTTGTTCATAAACAAAAAAAAAAAAAAAATTTGTTAACAAACACCCCCCTAATATTCACCATTGGAATCGCCGAAGAAAAGCACATAGGCCATTGTTCATAGAAACTACTTTTTTGACTGGTGATGGTCCAAAAATAAAAATAATATTACCAACTCTCCATGAAGACCTTGTCGTGAATTAGCAGAAACAGAGGACCAACATCTCCACCTACTTGGTCCTTGGCAAAGAACCTGCACATGGGTCCTGGACCGTACTCTCTCTCCCCTCCATCTCCGTCGCCGTCGCCCCCCCTCGACCGCCACTCGATCACGCCATGGCTCGCCAAGAGGCGCATCATCCGGTCCACCAGGACCGGGGCCCCCGGGTTCTTGGCACCGACCTGGCTCGCTATCTCAGTGGGCAAGAGGAACCCACCCGCGGAGACGAGGGCATCAATGATGCCAAGCTCGAGGGCCGACTTGAGGGTCATCGGAAGCACCACCGCGCCAGCCAGCCGGACCGCCAGCTTCCCGACTTCGTCTTCTTGATCGCGCCCTTCGCGTTCTTGGTTGTTGGCCATTGTTGGGTTTCTAGGAGCACTGACGAGAAAATAGAGAGGGACAATTCTTAAGGCTTGTGACTAATTATGTTGAACTTCTTCATCTATCTATATAGCTGAACTGTCCCTTTTCTGCAATAAATTCACTGAAATATATAGTGGAATTATAACTCTAGATATTTTTTTTTTGGTAGGAAAATTATAATTCCAGATAGTTAAATTATAAAAAGGTTATAAAAAGTTACATTTATCTATAATTATAAAGCCTACTCGAATCACGTGTTAAGATGATTAAGGACTCGTCAGTCAGATTCTCTGGCCTTTCCCCGCAGTCTCTCTTGCACGCAACTCCTAGTTTAATTCAAAACACCAAAAGAAAAAAAAATCCAAAAATATCAAACCTAACGAAAAATCATTGTCTGTATCGTTTTCTTTATTTTACAATATAAGCTAATTATCAAAATAAAGTAATTTTTTCTTCCCCTTCTTTTTTGGGATATCCCGTGCGCCCAACAAAAAAAAGAAATGTTTTGTTCCCCAAAGTGGTAGGTAGGTACACGAAATGTTTTGACCAAAAAATGACAGCCCACAAATGCTGATAAATTAATAAAATGAAAAAAAGAAACCATTATGATAAATTGGAAATTGGGATTTCCAATCTCAAAAAATGAGAAGAAAAGAAAGCCCCACGTGGGCTTGTCCCGTTCCGTATAATATAAAATTACGTTTGACTTTTGTTTGTGGGCACGGAGACACTCGTTGGGCGCACATGCCGTCCTCCCATGCACATGTTACCTCTTTAAGTAAACAATCAACATTGGAGATAGTGCATCAAGCTATTCGCAAGGGCCAACCATGACAAGGTAGCTATACTAGAAGCTGCGGCGAACCGATAACCATCTTTCGGCTAACCTAGCCTCCTCCGTCCCTCGGACCAACAAGGGATAGTACATGAATAAGAAAACGAGCATTAGGCCCTAACCAAAACAAGTTTTGTCACATCTCTTGTTGCTTCTCGTGTTCCCCGGCCATGCGTTACTGATTTTTGTAATCGGGTAATTTTTGTAATTTTGAAATGACTTCCATATTCCCATCATGAATGCCAACCGATCTCAATTTTCTTTTGAGATAGACAATCTGTAGGAGTGAGGAAGAAATGGTGTGAGCAACGTCGCTATCCTTTTAGAGTTGATACCACAAAAAATTATAAATTAATATACCTATAACAAAAACAAACTCTAAACTAATGCACTCATGATGAATTTACCCATCACTAATTTCCGTCAAATTTTATCATAAAATTATTAAATTAGATAATATATGATAGTAACCCAATTAACATGGCAAATCAACATGGAAATTCATATTAATTTTAGATAAACTTGTCATAATTGTATCAATTTTTTTTAGTGATATTTGGAGCGAATTTGTGATGAATTTATATTAATTCAAGTTTTTTCATGATATTAATCTATTTTTTTAATTTAAAAATCGCTTGCCTTCCCCAAAAAGGAATTGCATTATTTTTTGTACACATATTTGCCCCGCTTTGGAGTGCACTGTACGGACTTTGCTGTCCTGAAAACCCCAACTTCACTTTCAAGGAAACGATTCTTTTTTTTTTAATTGAAAATATGAACGTTGAATTACTTCACATACTTCCATTTGATTTTATCATTCAACTGACTTGTAGAATTTGACGTCACGAATGACATTTCTTCTTCTTTCTTTTTGCATTACTCTTCTAGAAACAAAGCTCGTATATGTTTTTTTTTTTTTTTTTTTTTTTGGCTTTGAATTTGAGAGTTTATCCATGTTAAATTGGAGAAGTAGGATTTAATGACGTCAAGCAATCACGCACGCACGTCTAGTCGAATGCACAACACCTTATGGAAAAATTGCATCAGGCTCATGCTGCTTCGGTGCGTAAATTTAACCACAAGACCCCACATTTTCTACCATGCGATTGTTGTATAGGCAAATCTAACATGATTTTCAAGGAAGCCACCTAAAAACTTACAAAAAATCGACAATATAACCCAAGAGGGAGGGTTTAATTACATAAGATCGATTGGATTTTGGGACGTTACATGTTTGCCTACAAACTTTCACCAATTGAAGATCGAATTGAATTTTCATTTAAGTGGCTGTGAACCTTCCGTTATATTTTTTGTTAGATGCATAATGCTTGTTGACTCATGAGAGGTAAAACTATATTCCCATCTTTTTTGAAAGAAATTTCTCATATAAACCAGAAGAAATTTAAAATAAAAATAAAAATAAAAGGAAGAGGAAAAAGAGAAAAAAAGATGTGCTTCTAATTTTTTTTGAAAGAATCCATTTTTTTATCGAGCCAACAATGTTTGTTACTAAGTTTTACTCGTTATATTATATATATATATATATAACTCTATGTACAAAATATGGTGATACTTAGTTCAAAGGAATAACCTCATTGTGAACAACAACAAACATTACCTAAAAGTTCAAAGACTCGTAGTATAATTATCCTTCTGTTTCAGCTTAAATCTTAAATTGGATGATCGCATCTAAATTCCACTAACCTTTATAATATTAATAGATGTAGAATTTATTATATTACCTTACTTTGTCATTTTTTCTTATGACGAATTACCTTAACACGTTGAACCATGAATTTATATAACCAAGGATTTCTTGATGGGTGAAAATTCTTTACATAACAAGTTCTAAAAAAAATGCCCAAACTATAGTCCTTATTTTCAACATTCATCTTTAGTGGAAAAAATAAATTTCCATCAACAATGTTAATAGATTGATGTTTGTGTTATCGAAATCGTAAAATCGTCCCTTATTAGCACCATCGATAAATAATTTTCCAAATACGGATCAAATAAACTTTTTCTTTTTTGGCAAAATAATCACAACGTGAATGCAATGAAATTTCAAATTTTGGGGAAACGAACGTGGTAATTTGCTGGTCCAGCGGCAACTTCTTCTCTCCAAACGGTGGGGCCCCGTCGCCTCTCTCCTCCGACTCCAAAACCGCAGCAAATGGCGCCCGTCCGAAGCGCCTCGTTGTTTTCCCGTCCGTACGAGACGTTTGCAAAATTACATTCGGCCAAAAGCAAAAAAAAAAAAAAAAAAAAAAAAAAGAAAAAGAAGAAAGAATTTAACAAAATCACATAATTACCACGTCGCCGTTGCAGTCGATTTTTTTCCTTTTTTCTCTTTCCCAATTAGGCGTTTAATCAATATTATTTCGAAAAATTAAGAAAAAGGGGAAGACGAAGATCGCGATTACACTCCAAAATAACGTCAATTCATCTTCCTCCTCTCTCTTTCTCTCTCTACATTTCATCGCAAAAACCTCTCTCTCTCTGGCCTTGTCGGCTCGCGATCATCTCCTGCCGTGCTTTGCTACAGGGAGGAAGAAGAGGCGTCATTGATGCTCTTCCCCTCCTCCTATGACGGTGGCGAGGCTCCGATCTTCCGTTAGGGTTCCTCCGACCGTCGGCCACTTGGCCCCTCGGCGAGGGCTCAGCCTTCAGTCGCAGTTGAACCTCATTCTCTCTCTTTTTTTTTAATTTTTTTTTTAAATTTGGTTTTAAATTAAATTTAATAAATTTTTATCACGTTAGTAGCAAGAATTTTGCACTTGGCTCATTGGAAAATCACTACATCATTGTTTGGCCGGATTTTCTTATTATCAGCACTTAACTAATATATTTTGCTCCGATTTTGGCATTTAAGTGTCATTTCTTGACTTTTGACACTTAAGTGTCCATTCATGCCAAATTTTGGCACTCAAGGTATTTCGGACTCTTTAGAATGGACGGAACAACATAATATTTCTTGGCGAATGATTGCAAAGCAAGCACCACATGAACACATTTGTGATGGCAATAGTAATGAGCTTCCGCTCATGTTCAAAGCCTTATCATGCAAGAAAATTAAAGAGCTCGGACTCTTGAAGAGCAATGGACTTCTTTTGTGAATCTCAGATTGCTGACAAAATTGAGGATTAGCATTAAAAAAATTGTTCCTCCCCTAAACAATAGTACAATCACAACGTCTCAATTCACAAGCCGACACGCGTATTGATATACATGTCATGCATATTCCAAAGAACTTACAAGGGAAGACGACTCCTAGTAACTGTTGGGTACAATGAAAACGAACATTCAAAGCCCAAGATTCATCTCGGGAAAAATGGAAAAGTGTGAAGCAAGAGGCTTTGGTTACATCACATGAAGTAAGAATGACATAGTAAGTGAATTAAAGCATCATCCCGTAGTATTCTATTAGCACTGAAGGCTACTCGTTAGGGGTCTTTTGGATGCATTTTAAAGCAAGCTATGCTATTTGGAATACAAAATCAATACATGTGAGGTATAAAGACGGTATATATTTGGTTCCCATTTTCCTACAGGTTGCAACATCATGAGCGATCAACTTCTTCTAAAATAACCAATTTCTCTTTTTCGATTTCTAAGGAATTGGAGCACCCGTAGAAAATGAAAAGTTATGTAGGCAATACAACTCTATATTCCATGCCACAGGATTTAAGTAGCCAAAAGGAAAACACACCTTGTATTGCAAAGAGGGGATCATAGTGAACCTCACACCAGAACTCAACCAATACTCTGCATCAGTTGAAAGTAAGGTTAGCAAAAAAATATGGAGTTTCAAGAGACTAGTTGCACATTGAACAAAAGCAATAGTAGAGCAATTGCAAATGTTCACATCTAGGTTCTAAATCAATCGAATATATATTGAATCATACCCAAGAAGCTGTTCTAAGCAAGCAAAAGAACAATATTTAATTTTCTAGATGAACAACAAGCAAAGCATCACAAAGGAGGATCTATGCGCATATTTATGCGAGCAACACACTGTTTTCCAAGACAAACAAGAAGTAATATAAACCCATTCGAACTTCTAACAAACCAAACCCAAGAAATTCGCATTCATCACATTGCACCTACTAATAATTTCACCCAACAAAACAACTATGACCAAGAAGACAAGCAAGCAATACCCTAAGCAAAGGGAACTTATAAATCCAACTGCCCAACAGTAATCAAGCTGTGAATATAAGTATCATCTAGAGGCTCTCCAACATCAACCAAATAATCATTGAACATCATTGACTCACTGGAATAAATAACTTCATCAATCTTCAAAATCCTATTTTCCAACAATTGCTTGATATCATCATACATCATTACCTATCGTATATGCAACCATCAATCACAACATGGACTAATCTACTCAAAACAAGCTCAATCATGGAAAGTATTACAACCAAAAGCACATAAAAGAAACAATCTGTAATGGTAGAAAAAATAAAATCCTAGGCAACATCAAATAGCTATCATTCAGTTCAATCGAGCAAGCTAAATTCAGGGACAAATGGTAACAAATCAATTGTCACTGCACTTTTGACGTAGATTAGCTAATCAAACCGAATCATGTCCGAGCCCAATCAAAGGCAACTAAATTGCCGATCAAGTTGAGCTAGACATTAGTGGCGGAGATTAGTAGGGAAAGCAAAGGTACTTTGCTAGTGGAGGTGAGGAGAGAGAGGAAGCCATTGCGATAGACCTTGTACTTCAGCTTCTGCTTCTACTTCAGGTGCTTCATGAAGGTAATACTCTATTACTTTGGAGCTTCCATGGTCGTTGCATTTGGGATGAAAAAGATTTCTAGGGATATGTTCAAAGCCTAGGCAATGGCTCCGAGGCCACCAGACCCTAGGCACAGTGATGCTAAGTCGAGCGCAAGCCTCACAACAATAGATTTAGAGCAACGCTAAAGAGATCCATCCATGTCCAACTAATTTAGAGAATTACTCGATCTCATTTTACTCTTTTATCAAACATTAGTATTCTGCATCTAGTTAGAATAAAAAACATATATATCTTTTGAATTAAGGGAGAATTTTAAAAGCAACTAGTCATATCAATATTCTACATTCTAGTTAGGATTCCACGTATCATATGGGACTCTAAAACTAAATCATCCTCCCAATTCACGATCGAGTGATTACACCAACTTGACAGAAAAGTAGCCAGAGAAGTTGGAATAGATTATCATATCCAATGCAATTTTCAAACAAGTCAGCGAGGATTCAAAAGAATGGCCCTCCTTATTGTAATGGGACGTTTTTGCAACTATCACCTTAACCTTAATAAGTAGGCAACCAAAGACAAAAGAGTTAGGTCCTTTTAGTCTTTGTGACGGAATAATAATGTCATGTGATATATGCATCATACAGGAAAAATGTCTTCATATGGTACAAAAGGAAAACATGAATTCGCAAATTATATATTTTGCATCATTTGTGTTGGGATATAATACGTGAAAACGACAGGATCTTGCAATTTACGTCAATGCAAAATCGCTATAAAAATAAACAATAAATAATAAGGACACCAGAAATTTACGAGATTTGGTCCGAGTATCGGTACCTACGTCCACGGAGAGAGTCAGTAGCAAATAATCAACTATAATCGGAGAATCAGAGTTTACAATCACTCACACGTTCAAGTGTTTCTCATACCTAAATTTAACCCCAAACCCAAAATATTTATAAATAAACAACTCACTTGGATATAAACTCACGGCACAAAAATACCACGCGTTCAAACTCAAAAAAATATGCTCTACGTACGGCTTCGTGTATCCCTTCAAAGCTTCGCGCGGCTTGCGGCTTCAAAGATCATGGACGTTGCTGCCTCGTAGGGGTGCAGCAGCCACTCATCAAAAAAAAAAAAAAAAAAAGAAACCCTGCGTAATACCTTTGTTTTATACATGTGCTCAAGTCAAACTTTGACCCACCATCACTTTTGGCTTCACGTGGGAGACTTCCTACATCTGTCTCTCCTTCCCTTGGTATGGAATGTGTGCCCAAAGTCAAATATTTGACTTTGGGCCCCACGTTGAAAACCTCCTATAGATAACAGAAGAAAATTTTGCTGCTTTTTTTTTTTATTCTACTTTATATCCTCTTTTATGCAGTTTTAAGAAGTCCAGCAAATTTCTTCTACTTGGGAAATCTTTATCAACAAAATTCGGTATAATAAATCATCATCCGAATTCAAACTCGAGACATTAATTTAACAATTCTCCACATTGGCTTGATATTTGAAGCCAAGTTATAGTGGTCATCATCCATGCTGCTCTCCCAACACCCTGATGAGCGCTCACTCTCCACAGATGCCAATAGAACTCAAGCAAAGCTTGAGCTTCGCTAAAGGAACAGACTTAGTCATTATGTCTACCAAGTTATCTGCTGTAGCAATCTTTTTGATAATAACATTACCCTTAGCTAAGACATCCCGGATGAAATGGTACATGATGTTAATATGTTTCGTTCGCTCGTGATAAACTAGATTATACGTCAAATATATTGTACATTGGTTATCACAGTGTATATCCACACTTTTATGTTCTAACCCAAAGTCCGAGAGCAAACTTTGTAATCATATCGCCTTATTCGCTACAAAAGTTAGTGCCATGTACTCTGCCTCAGTCGAAGACAATGCAATGTAATCCTGTAAGGATGCTTTCCAACTAACTACACCACCTGCTGGCATAAACACGTACCCTGCTAAAGACCTGCGATCATCCAAGTCACCGGCATGATCCGAATCCACAAAACCAATGGTCTCACTACCATTATTGTCATTCCGGTACACTATACCCATATCTGTTGTTCCTTTCAAATATCTGAGGATCCACTTCATAGTTTCCCAATGAGTTTTACTAGGACGCTTCATATAGCAACTAACCATGCTCACAGCTTGTGAAATATCTGGCCTAGTGCACACCATAGCATACATAATACTACCCACGGTACTAGAATAAAGAACATGGGACATATGCTCCTCCTCCTCCTCCTCAATCTGCGATGATAATTTATCTGAAAGTTTAAAGTGTTTCGCTAAAGTTGTACTTATAGATTTTGCTGACTGCATATTAAAACATGCAACGATCTTCTCAATATATTTCTTTTGAGATAGACGTAAAACTCCTGCAATCCTGTCACGCAAAATCTCCATACCCAAATTTTCTTTGCAGCACCTAAATCTTGCATCTCAAATTCAGCATTTAACCGCCTCTTCAGTACATCAATATCAAACATATTCTTAGCTGCTATCAGAATATCATCAACATATAAGAGTAAATAAATCAAAAAACCATTCTCCAATCTCCTAAAGTAGACACAGCTATCGATTTGACTTTTTGTGTCGTCTTAACTAGCCATGAAAGTATCAAAATGTTTATACCACTGCTGAGGAGATTGTTTTAGCATATACAAAGATTTCTTCAACAAGCAAACATGCTCTTCCTTACCTGGAATAGCAAATCCCTCTAACTGCCTCATGTAAATCTGCTCCTCCAACTCACCATGAAGAAACGCAGTTTTCACATCTAGTTACTTTAACTCGAGATCCTGCGAAACAACTAAGGCAAGTAAAACACAAATAGAAATATGTCTTACCACAGGAGAGAACACATCATTGTAGTCAATGCTCTCATGCTATGTATATCCCTTCGCCACAAGTCTCACCTTATACCTCGCTGTCTCAACACCGAGAATGCCTTCTTTCCATTTAAAGACCCATTTACTTCCGACAATCTTTTGGCTCTTGGTACTTTGACCAACTCCAATGTTTGATTTCGATGAAGTGATTCAATCTCTTCACTCATAGCCCCTAGCTACTGCAATAGGCATAAGAACGCTTCAAGTGCCATAACTTTGCCCAAAGGGACACTTAAGTGCCATAACTTACGAAAGGTACACTTAAGTGCCACATTTTAAGAAAAGTGGGACACCTGAGTGCCATCTCCGGCGAAGCTAGCCAGAAATCATACGTGGCATTAAAATATTAATATCTCTTGCCGATGTGTCTCGCCGGAGAGCTGAGTCAGCTCGAATTAACCCCAGACGACGTCGTTCCGGGTGTTCGCCCAAAATAGACCCCTTAAATCAGCGAAAACACCGTCGTCTTTCCCATTTGCCCTAAATTTAAAACCCTAAATCAGGCAAAATGCTATTGAAGCGCTGGAGCCTTAATCCCGCACCCTAATTCGATTTGCTCCAAATTCTACCACCGAATATTGGAAATGGAGAGCAAGACTTTCAGCAACGGCTCAAATTTCTCTCGCCGAAGCGAAGGAGAAGGCGAGCATTTATGTTTCTGTGGGTTACCAAGTCCAAGAAGAACATCGTGGACTCGAACGAATCCCAGGAGAAGATTCTATGGATGTGCCCGATACAGAGAAGGCTTGAAGTGCAAATACTTCAAATGGGTCGATGCGAAATTCTCTCACAGAGCCACA
The DNA here is from genome assembly GCA_014182725.1 of Eucalyptus brandiana. Classification (NCBI taxonomy): domain Eukaryota; kingdom Viridiplantae; phylum Streptophyta; class Magnoliopsida; order Myrtales; family Myrtaceae; genus Eucalyptus; species Eucalyptus brandiana. The sequence goes on along the minus strand of CM024675.1, from coordinate 53,895,018 downwards.
AAGGTGATATTGGACCTACTTGATGGATGTCATCAACCTCCATCTACGCTTGTGGACGACTTGGACGATGTTGACTCAATGCAAGCTCAAGCTCAAGCATCTTCTGTTAACCATTTGAAGAACGAAGTTTCAAAAATGAAAATTGAACAGAAGTGTTACCAAGCATTTATTGTGTTGTTGTTTCTTTGTCTATCCTACTTTATGATGAAATTTAAAGGACTGGAAGATGAGAAGAAGTTTCTCCAACTACCATAATTGTAAATGTGTGGGGAAATGTACTTATTTTGAATGAATGAATGAATGAATGATTTCGACAGTTTTTGCTTATTCTCAAATATAAATCAGTGATGATGAAATGTATATTAGGTCGATGTGTTGTGGTGACTATTTTATTTGAATTGAATGTAAACCAGCAGTAAATGTGTAAACTAGCAGCTTCTCTGTTTTGCTATAAACCACCATATATATAGAACAGACACGAGTGATTACTCGAGTACTATAAGTTGTATCTAGTGATCACTTAAGTGCCAGTCGTGATAGATAAAGAGTCATTTAAGTGTTAAGTTATTATTAAAAGGATCACTTAAGTACCACTTGTTGTTAAAAGTGAACACTTAAATACTAGGTTTTTTAGAATGTGATCAATTAAGTGGCATTTTTTTTTGTACACATTGGCTACTACCAACCACCACCACCGCCCACCACTGGCCACCATCTCCAGCTATCCTCACCACCAGGCATCCCAAGCATCCACTTGAGCCACCACCAGCCACCACTATGCTGGTGGTATGTTGCTGCATAAGTTGCAAGTGTAAGGTGTCTTACACCCCGGCTTGCACCAAGACTACTGGTGTGCAAGTGTGCATATTGCACATACATCTTGCACAAGGTGCAGCAAAAACCTCCAACCCAACCCACCACCACCAGGCTTTTCATCAGCAGCCACCACTAGCCACACGAGCACCCAAGTCACCACCACATATCCACCACCAGGCTTCACCAGCCGCCACCACCAGCCACACGAGCACCCCGGTCACCACCACATATCCACCACCAGGCTTCACCAGCCGCCACCACCAGCCACACGAGCACCCCAGTCACCATCACATATCCACTACCAGAAGTAGCAATAAGTAAAAGAAAAAAAAAAGGCATGCCAAAAAATGATAAGCAACAACGGTTGTTCCATTGATTTTGAACATCTGTCTCACAAACTCAATGACAAATGAAGTCTCACAAACTCAACTAACTCAATGACAAACTATTATTAAAAAAAAAACAAAAAAAAAACAAACAAACATCCACAGATGTTTACAACTGACTCCTCAGCCCCACAAACCATATCACATCCCATTTCATCAATCAATATGCACAATGCCTCCTGTTCGTGCTCGTTTTGATGGACTTCACACTTGATTCATAATCCTTGCACTTTTTCTAACTGGACGTGAGACTTCTTTTTCAGCTGTCTTGGGATGCGTTGAGTCTGATGGAGCTGCAATTGTCTTAGGCTAAACTGATTCAGAAGGAGCTGCAACTGTTGTAGGCTGAACTGATCCGGATGGACCTGCAACTGGGTTCTTCTTACTCTTCTTTCCTGTTGGCGCAGGCAATGTCTTCTTCTTTGTTGGTGCAGCCGTTGATTCTTGAGTTCGGCCTTGAGAGATAAGAACCTTTGAACTTCTCCCAGGCTTCAAAAAGAAAACTCAATTATCAATAAAAGTTTGCACTATAAATTAAATTAAATGCAGCCTATAAAACTTATATTAAGAATAACTGTTCCAGAACGGTCATCTGTATAAAGGCCATAACCATATTGTTTAAACCTCTTCCCAAGAGCCCCTCTTGTTCGAAGGGGAGCGTCACTTTCAGGTACTTGTGATTGGTTGCCTCTTCATCTCGCATGTGATTTCTTCGGCTCTTGTGGCTGTTCAGCTACAGAAGGGGCTTTTTCGGCCAATTCTTCAGCTAGGCATCTTGTAGATGGCCTTCTTATAGGTGGCTCTTGATTTGGCTTTGGCTTTCTTCTGGTTGTTTTTCTAGTTACGCCTTCAACTTCAGTGACACATTCGGTAGGCTTTAGTGGTGGCCCTTGTGATGACCCTTCTAGTGGCTTTGTGATGACCTTGGTGATGGATCTTGTGGTGGCCCTTCAGTTGGGCCTTCTATTAGCAGTTGAGCTCTAGCTTGTCTTCTTCGAATTTGAGAAAAAGGCAAAGGACATCATAAATATAACATCAGGCCATATTAGAACGTAAATGAAAAGTAAACTCAAATCATTTAACGACGGGTATTTTTTTTCTCTCGTTGTTCTTTGAAGAACAGTCGACTTAACGGCCCTCCAGTTGTTTTAGCCAATCTTGCGGTGGGTCATCTTCCACCTTCGGTTCTTTGAACAGGCCCTTCATTTTCAGGTATAGCAGGGGCTTCGGCCAATTCTTCACGTGTCACCGTGACCTGACAAAGACAAAAATATTACATACATGTCACTTATATCTATGTACATATTCATAACAAACCATAAAGCAACATAAACACAATTGTCATGACTTACTGGGTTTATTGTCGTCGACTAAAGAACAGTCGACTCACTTTGCCTTTCTGTTTCTCCTTCTCCAACTGTCCCTTCACTAGGCCCTTCGGCTGGCCTTAATTGTTCCTGCTGCTTCTTTAATTGACAACCCTTAATATTGTGCTCTGCTATGTGGCAAAAGAGCACTTTATCGGTACACCCATCCTATTCATCCTACAGTGACATGAGTCCTCTCCCTCCGTCATTTTTCTTTTTTTCTTTGGTCTTCCCATTCTCTTCTTTAGTGGCCAAGATTGAGGTGCTTCGCGATCTGTTGGCTCCCAGAACTTGCTACTTCTAATTGGTTGCAACATGAATTGATACAAAGCAAGATATTTCGGTTTCTTGTACCAATCATCAAGGTAGTCTTTTGTGTTGTGGCCCTTCAATTGAATTGCACATATGGCATGTGCACAAGGAATTCCATTGAGTTGCCATGCTCTATATGAACACTTCATCGTACCTAGATGGACAACATACTTATCGGAACCCTTCATTATCTCATATCCTTCATCCCCATTCCAAATGGGATGACAATACCTACTTGCAACCAAGTTGTCATCCAATTTCTTAGCAATCCTAAGACCATATTGCTTAGTCCACTTTGCAGTGTCATCTCTTTGTCTATGCAGCCGAGTCATAACCAAAACTCGTATGTCTTCAAGCATCGAGATAATTGATTTACATCTAGCATCTATTATCCTCCCATTGAATGCTTCGCAGATGTTGTTATCAATGTTATCGCACTTGAATTCCTCGCTGAAGAACGCCCTACACCAATGCTTCAAGTCTATTTGGAACAGTGCATCATAACCATCCTTTGTCAATTGAAGCATCTCTTCTTTGGCCATCCTAAAGTCAGCCATATTCGTGCTCTTTGCTAGCTGCCAAAATTGCGACTGCAACTTGTCCCCTTTATAGGTCTTTGCCCAATTTGTGTATATGTGTCGCGCACACATTCGATGTTCAGCATAAGGCAACAGCTCAGCTATTGCTGGAACAAGTCCCTGCAATAATTGAAAATATAAAAAAAATGTAAGCAAATGACATGTTGATATCAAAAAGCAAACAAGTGACAATTTTTTTTAAAAAGCAAACATTACCTTTTGTTGGTCGCTCATGAATGCCCACCCTACCCCATTTGTTATCTCCAAATCAGTCATCAAATTTTTTAGAAACTAGAACCAATTGTCCTTGTTCTCTACCTTCACAACAGCCCAAGCCAGGGGAAACATTTGGTTGTTTGCATCTCTTCCAATTGCGGCCAGCAATTCTCCCTTGCACAAGCCCTTCAAAAAACACCCGTCGAATCCTATAATCCGTCTACAACCAGATAAAAAATCTCGTTTGCATGCATCGAAACAAACATAAAATTTATCAAACTTCGTCCCAATATCAGGAAGTGGTCTCTCCACGACCTCGAGATACACTCTACTTTCAGGATTTTGCAGCCTACACTCCCAAGCATAGTCCCACAACTGTCCATATTCACCACTGTATTGACCAATGAGTATCTTCATCACCTTTTGCTTCGATCTTTTACATTGATTCCTAGATATATTGATGCCTACCTGCTCCTTCATCAGCATCCTGAACTGAGTAGTATTCATCTGATGCATCAGCTTAATCAATTCAAAGAAGTGCTTCGATAACCATGCACTTGTTACCCTTTTATTCTCAAAATTAATGAAACAAGTATGTTCCTCTTGGTAGGCTCTAATCTAGAAAGATCCAGTTCTCCTAACAAATGCGCCATAGATCTTCCATGGATAATTTTGTTGCGAACACCTAGCTCTTACAAAGGTCTTAGTGTTTCTAATAAAGTCAATGTTCCTTTGTGCAACAATGGAGATCTTCAATATAGCTTCCGTAAATTGTTTAGCATCATGAAATTTCATGCCTACCGACAAAGTGGGAGAGACAACGGATGGATCATAAGAAGGAAACTTACTTTTCCTTTTCCTTCTATGCACAGGTCCTTCATCTTCTTCAAGCTCATCTTGGGAAGTAGCATTCTCGACGCTTTCTTCATAGTCAGTCTCCTCGCCAGCAGCACCAGCATCTGTAGGGCCTTCGGGTCTGTTTGGAACTTCCTCGGCTACTTGCAAAGCTGCAAACTTAGCTGTCAAAAAATCCATTCGCTGTATTCTTGACTGTACAAGCTCCTCGTCGTCGTCATCACTTATAAAATTTTCAACATGCAACCCTCCATCATCATCATCATCAGTTGATTCAGCCACTTCCCAATCTAATCCAGAGATTGTGACATCACCTATGTCATCATCACTTTGGTGAATTGCATCTGCACTTCTCTCATGTCCATCATATCTATCCTGCCCTCCTTCGACCCTAACGTCAGTACTACCTTGAATACCATCTCCTTATTGTCCTACTTCGGCACTCTCTCCATCATCATCTTCATCCTCACTTTCACTATTGTATTCAACAAATATTTTTACCTCTTCACCATGAAGATAATGGTATAGAACATCCCTAAGACCATTATCATCTTCTAAGCATCTCAAACCATCTCTTAAGTCTTTCCTAGGAATACAATACAGCAGCTTCTGAACTTTACAAGGCAAATAAGTATTTATATCCCTAAGAAATCCTATATAAGATGCCTTCTTTATATCCACAAAGATGGTGCCCTCATTTCCACCTTCATACTCCCACTCATCCTCCCCAATCACAAATTCCCCATTGTAGCAAACTATAACAACGACATAATCCTTGTCATGCGCCATTACTGCACCAAGAACAAGAAAAAGAATCATTAGTTTTTGGGACCACTAGACAATTGCACATGGGAGTCCCCCCACTCTCATGGACTTTAGTAAATAGAGGTCCCCACACTGACAATATGCCCCTACATGACAGCCAAAAAAGCCAAAAAAGAGGTCGGTACTTTAATTATTTGCCTTCCTTTTCCTTAAAATATTAACCAAAAATAGAAGTCCCCACAACAATCACAGCCCAAGCATGTCTACTACACTAAACGTGCGATGTGAGAGAATGTACATTAACTTAAGCAAATCAAAGCATAGTATACTCTGACATCAACTTAATCAAATCACAGCAGGATTATGTTCTTATTCAGGATTTTGGATTGATAAACATACTCTATACAGCAATCACAGCAGGGTGGTTCAAGGACATACCCTATACAGCCTCACAAACAGGGTAATTCAAGGACATACCCTATATATTCTCACAAACAGGGTGGTTCAAGAACTTAGTTTTTTTCTCAGAATGGCATTAGTCACCTGCTTTACTAGGATGCTTTTAAGGAGATGCATAGACAGTGATCTAACAATCACATACTCTGACATTGGCTTGAAAGACAAATTCACCAAAATAATGAGAAATATGGTCTCTTTGTGTAATGTCAGCAAGTTTCAGTTGCAGTGTATCAACACAAATTCCATCGGAGCTGTAATAAAATAATTGAGCCCTAATTAAATAATCGAGCGAGCCCTAATTAAATAATCGAGCCCTAATTTCATCACAAGAGAGGGGGAGAAGGGGCCAAACCTGGACGACCGACAATGGTGAGCGGTGATGACGACCAAGGATGGTGAGCGGTGAGCGGCGACGGCGACCAACAATGGCGACTGACGACGGCAACTGATGACCAGCTCTAGGCGTGAACGGCAATGGAGAGAAGGGCCTGTGATCTACTGTGAACGCGGACGGTGTGGAACGGCATTTAGGTCAGCCAACCCTAATTAAACAATCAAGCGAGCCCTAATTAAATAATCGAGCCATAATTAAATAATCGAGCCCTAATTTCATCATAGGGGAGGGGGAGAAAGGGTCGAACCTGGACAAGCGACGATGGTGAGCGGTGACGAAAACCAACGATGGTGAGCGGTGAGCGGCGACAGCGACCAACAGCGGCGACTGACGACGGCGACCGATGACCAGCTCTGGGCGTGAACAGCAACGGAGAGAAGGGCTTGAGATCGACTGTCAACGCGGATGGGGAGGAACGGCGTTTAGGTCATCGCACAATGACCTAAACGACGTCGTTTAGTTCAGCGCACTCAATGTGGATGGACGACGTCGTTTTTGTCATCTACGTCGGCTTTTTAAAAAAAAAATAAAAACATTTGCCACATCAGTAAAAGAAGTCGCCGAAAATCGGCGGAAAATGCTACGTATGCAATTTGGCAGGATTTTGGCTGGATTGGCACTCAAGTGATCCATTTTGCTCCGATTTTGGTACTTAAGTGTACCTTTCGTAAGTTATGGCACTTAAATGTCCCTTTGAGCAAAGTTAAGGCACTTGAGGGGTCCGCACGTCTACTGTAATAACTCCGAACTAGTCATTGCCTTAGAATAAAACGAAGGCTCATCTATCTCCACCTCATCACCTACAGTCAATGCATAAGCAATATCTGTATAACCATAACGTACCGGTGATTTAATTTGCCTTCTCTATCTATCTGCGGCTATAGTGTGCTACGGCTTTGCTGGTTGTTCACTATCACCAACTTCAGGAACTGCGGCTTCATCTACAGTCTCAACTTCTCTTACCTTCGAGGTCTCCAAAGTCTCCACCTGAAACTCCACCTCACTAATAACACCATGATTTGTCTTCTCTACTGGTTGTATCTCAAAACTCCTCTGTTGAAGCATTGCAGTCTCATCGAAGATCACGTCTCTACTGATTAAAAAATCGGGTGATCTGGGATCAGTGTACCACAGCCGGTAACCTAGAAATATGCATTTCTTCGCCCTCAGCTCAAGCTTACCATCACTTGCATGAGATTACGCAGGACATCGGAATATATGTAATCCGGAATAATCAACAGGTTTCCCCAACCATACTTCTTCAGGAGTCTTCCACTCGATAGCAGATGATGGAGATCGATTAACCAAGTAACATGCCATGTTTACTACTTCGGCCCAAAATTCCTTGCCAAATCCTACATCCGAAAGCATGTATCGAGCTCCCTCAAGCAAAGTTTTGTTCTTCCGTTCTGCCACGCCATTCTGCTATGGTGTCCCATGTACTATGCCGTGTCTCACAATACCTTCTTTATTGCAGAACTCAGTAAAATCTTTACCACAAAACTCCATGTCATTATCGATTCTCAGGCACTTGATTTGTTTATCTGACTGCTTCTCAATCAATGCCTTAAATTTCTTGAACCGATCGAACACATAATATTTGTGCTTCAGAAAGTATACCCATACCTTCCTCGAATAATCGTCGATAAATATCAGCATATATCAGGCACCTCCTTTTGAAGGAACCGAAGACGGGCCCCAGACGTCTGAATGAATATATTCAATTGGTTGTTTGGTCAAATAAATAGCTATAGTAAACTTAACTCGATGCTGCTTCTCAAAGATGCAGTGCTCACATAAGTCCAGCTTCCCTGTTTTCTGACCCTTCAATAACCCACTTTCACTCAGTATCGTCATACCTGCCTCACTCATGTGCCCTAAACACATATGCCATAATTAAGTCAAGTTAGAATCTGACTCACCTGATGAAACTGTAGTGGTTCCGGTCACGGTTTCTCCCACTAGATGATAAAGAGTATTCACTTTCTTCCCTTTCATCACTGTCATGGCACCTCGAGAGATCTTTAGTACTCCACCTTCATCGGTGTACCTACACCCGATGTCATCGAGTGTCATTAGAGAAATAAGGTTCTTCTTGAGCTCTAGTATATGCCTCACATCTGTCAATGTGCGCACCACCCCATCGTGCATCTGAATCCGAATTGTCCCTATTCTCACAGCCTTACAGACTGCATTATTCCCCAAAAGAACCCTACCACCATCTGCAGTCCGGTAAGTAGTAAATCAATTCTTATGAGGCATCATATGATAAGAACATCCCGAATCTAGCACTCATTCGTCTTTTGACGAAGTAGCAGTCACACATAAAATAGCTTCTGCATCACCATTGCTTCCCTCGGCAACGTTTGCCACACTGCTTGTGGCATTCTGCCTATCAGCTTTATTCCTCCGCTTTGGACAATTTCTCTTGATGTGCCCCTCCTCGTGACACTCAAAGCACTTCACGCGTCCCTTGGACTTTTTATGGCGTGATTTCGATCTACTTTTACCTCTACTGCTACTAGGCCCTCGATGTTGTTCTCTATCCCGAATTGTTAGTGTTTGCGCTACTCCTTACGCCAGATCGTCATATCGCAACTTTCTTTGCCACTCCTTAGAGAATAAGGCGGATTTTACCTCTTCTGAAGTAATTGTAGTATGCCCCTGCAACAGTAAATCGGTAAAGTGCTCCTATGACTCTAGTAAAGAGGCTAACAATATCATGTCCCGTTCTTCATCATCAAGTATCTTACCAACGTTCTTCCAATTCATCATGAGTTTATTAAATTCATCTAGGTGGGTTCTGATAAACGTACCTTTAGTATATCTAAATTGAAACATCTTCTTCAACATGTACAAGCGATTATTCAAACATTTCTTCACATAGAGTGCTTAAAGTTTTGCCCATAATGCTGCAGCATCCTTCTCCTCATCAACCTCTATTAAGACCCCATCCGACAAATTTAATAGGATTGTGTTTTTTGCTTTTTCCATCAACTTTACCCTCTCTAAGGCTTTCATTATAATCAACAACTCATCTTCACCATCCAATGCCTTCGCCTAACCTTGTGTTGTCAATAATGCCCGCATCTTGATGCTCCATAACACAAAATTGTTGCTCCCGTTAAACTTCTCAATTTCAAATTTCCTCTCGGACATAATTGCAATAACAAAATTCCCAGATAATAATCGGACAAGCAAAAGCTCCAAATCGCAATCAAGAAATTCAACCCCAAGCTCTAATACCAATTGTTGTGATATAATATGCGGAAACGATAGGATCTTACAATTTACGTCAACGCGAAATTGCTGGAGAAATAAACGAGAAATAATAAGAACACCAGAAATTTACATGGTTCGGTCCGAGTATCGATACCTACGTCCATGGGGAGAGCCAGCAGCAAATAATCAACTATAATCAGATAATCAAATTTTACAATCACTCACATGTTCAAGTGTTTCCCACGCCTAGATGTAACCCCAAACCCAAAGTGTTTATAAATAAACAACTCACTTAGATATAAACTCACAGCACAAAAATACCGCGTGTTCAAGCTCAAAACAATACGCTCTACATACGGCTTCGCATATCTCTTCAAAGCTTCATGTGGCTTGTGGCTTCAACAATCGTGGACGACGCGGCTTCACAGGGGTGCAACAGCCACTCATCGAAAAAAAAAAAGAAACCCTGCATAATACTTCTGTTTTATACGTGTGCCCAGGTCAAACTTTGACCTGGGCCCACCATCACTTTTGGCTTCACGTGGGAGACTTCCTATGTGCATCTCTCCTTCTCTCAACGTGGAATATGTGTGCCCAAAGTCAAATATTTGACTTTGGGCCCCACATTGCAAGCCCCGCGTTGAAAACCTTGGCTTCACGTGGTAGACTTCCTACGTGCGTCTCTCTATCCCTCGGCGTGGAATATGTGTGCCTGGGCCCCTTGTTGCAAGCCCCACATTGAAAACCTTGGCTTCACGTGGTAGACTTCCTACGTGCGTCTCTCTATCCCTCGGCGTGGAATATGTGTGCCTGGGCCCCTCGTTGCAAGCCCCACATTGAAAACCTTGGCTTCACGTGGTAGACTTCCTACGTGCGTCTCTCCATCCCTCGGCATGGAATATGTGTGCCTGGGCCCCACGTTGCAAGCCCCACATTGAAAACCTTGGCTTCACGAGGGAGACTTCCTAAGTGCGTCTCTCCTACCCTCGGCGTGGAATATGTGTGCCCAAAGTCAAATATTTGACTTTGGGCCCCACGTTGAAAACCTTGGCTTCACGTGGGAGACTTCCGACGTGCATCTCTCTTTCCCTCGACGTGGAATATGTGTGCCCAAAGTCAAATATTTGACTTTGGGACCCACATTGAAAACCTTGGCTTCACGTGGGATACTTCCTACGTGCATCTTTCATTCTCTCGACGTGGAATATGTGTGCCCAAAATCAAATATTTGACTTTGAGCCCCCACATTGCAAGCCCCACATTGAAAACCTCCCGTAGATAAAAGAAGAAAATTTTGCTGTTTTTATTTATTTATTTTATTTTCTCTTTGTGCAGCTTTAAGAAGTCCAGCGAATTACTTCAATATAATAAATTGTCATCCAAATTCAAACTCGAGACATTAATTTAACAATTTGTTTGCAAGGAGATTTCATTAATTAATGTCCCATTTTCCTTGCACAATTATTTTCATGAATGTAGATAATGTTTGCTCTAAAGAAAAATCTCGATACCATAATTACTACCTGATATGCATGGTGTGAGGATATTATCTCCAATGACCATGGCGGTGCCTAACTTGGTCAAAAAGAGCAAGTACTTGGCTGCTTTACCATTCTCGAGCAACGACTTCATGGCAAAGGCCCACCCGAGGCGGCGGCTCATCAATTTAAGGCAAGAATTTGAAACTTTCTTGTTTTCGGCTTGCTAATTAGGAATCAAGCTCACCTTGGCATAGCGGCATATTAGACAGTACAAAGCAAACGTTCCTCTAATATTTGTCATAGCCAGAAACCTAACACAAAAGTACGTTAATTGGTATAGATAAAAATAAAACTTGCTTGTGAAATGGTGAGAGACAAATGGGTTGCCCTCACCTTTGTCCTTTGTCATTAGAACATTGAAGACATACTTGATCAAGCCAATGACAATGATCGAGTAGAAGATTAGAGACAACCCTTTTATGACATTGTTGCTGTGTTTTACCCCATGGGGGGAACTTGTTGCCGAAACATAGACGATGTGCCTAATGTAGAAAATTATTTACATAGACAACTAATCAATCAAGAAGAATCGGATCCATATATGATTGTAAAACACCAAAATCAATAAGCACAGCGGAGTTAAAGCGTACCTATTTGAGCCATCACTTTACTTGAAGAAAAATAAATCAACCTGATAATCAGAGATCTATTGGAATGCCAGATCTTTATCTCTATGACATATTTCAGTATAGCAGCTTTTAATCGGATTAAAACGACTGATAGGTATAACCTACCATTTTATAGGTTAGAGAGGGGATCTAACAAACTCTAATCAATAGCGTGTCAACTGGGCCTTTCCCATTACGAGTTTCAGTTAAATACAATTACCTACACTTTGCTATTCAACTAAGCCCGTTATTAATAGATGCTAAAACCCAATTCAATAAGATCACTCAAGGGTTTAACAAATATTAGAGGTAGAAGAATGCTTCAAATGCCATAACTTAGCACAAAGAGACACTTAAGTGCCATAACTTACGAAAGTGACACTTAAGTGCCACATTCGAAAAAAGACGGATCACTTAAGTGCCACTCCGGCCAAAACGTTGAAGTGACAATTTTTCGGTGAAGTGAGTGCAAAACGACGCCGTTTTGCATACTGACGTGGCCAAATAATGCAAAAATGGCATCGTTTTGGGCTGATGTGGTAAAAAAATATATATATATTAATTAAATTAATTTTAGTTAAAATATTAAAAAATAATAATTTTGATATTAAAAAAAAATTAAAAAAGAGGGGGGCCCTCGGCCACCGCCGCCTCCTCGCCGTCCCCGGGAAGTGCCGGCGACGAAGGGGGAGGGTCGGCCAAGGTCGCCGGGCCCCGGCCGGGGGTCGGCGACCCCGGCCGACTAGCGGCGAGGGCGAGGGCGAGGTTGCGGCCCTCGCCCGGATCCGGCGAGGGTCGGCGGCCCTTGGCCCGGCCGGCGAGGGCCGCCGACCCTCGCTCCGATCTGGAGCGAGAGCTAAGGGCCGCCGACCCTCGCTCCGATCTGGAGCGAGAGCTCACGAGCCCTCGCCGCCGGTCGGCCGAGGTCGCCCGGCCCCGGCCGGGGCCCGGTGACCCCGCCAACTCTCCCCCTCCATCGCCGGCCCTTCCCGGCGATGGCGGGGAGGCGGTGGCGGCGGCGATTGAGGGTTGAGCCCCTAGCCGCCTCCCCCCCCCCCTTTTTTTTTCTTAATTTTTTAATTTTTTAATATTAAAATTATTATTTTTAAATATTTTAACTAAATTTAATTTAATTAATTCTTATATTATTTTTATTTCACGTCAACCCAAAACGATACCGTTTTTACATTATTTGGCCACGCGTCGGCGTGCAAAACGGCATCGTTTTGCACTCGTTTCGCCGGAAAATTGACACGTCAACGTTTTGGACCTAGACTTAGAACCAGGGTCTACACAACCAGAAATCCTTGAAGCACCCGTTTCTCTTGTTGCTTCTTCCTCATCCTCAACCCCTCCGTAATTTCGTGTTTCCAATGCTTCTAAGATAGATTATCTTTATGAAGTCTCTCTTAGTGATGAAACTAAGATTTCAGAAACCCAACTTCCTCTCATGAACCCTTATTCTGCTTTTGCTAAGCCTACCTCTTCATTCTCACCTATCCGCTCAATTCGCCAACTTATTCACCAAACCCCAAAGCAAGTAAAAGAGTACGTCCAGTCCTCCAAATTCGACCAGCATCCTATTCCTGCCACTGAGAAAGAGTACTTTGTTACTCTCCAGATACCTCCAGAATTTTCCAGACAATGGGTCCAACAGGGATATTCTCATGTCCATTATGGAGCTGTTCGTCTTGCTCTCACTTTCCATGGTCGAAAAGGTTTGCCAGTTGTGGCAAGAATTGCATTGTTAGACACCAGGTTTTTACAATACCAGCATGCTTGCATCGGTATTGTTCAAACTACTTTGAATGCCGGAACAGTCTTTGTAACTTTGTACCCAAACTTCAACATCGCCCTTTCAGACCCCCAACTGCTCTCTTTTCTGAAAGTTCAAGTCCAGCTCACTGGAGCCCCTCAGACTGCTGACTCTGTAGCTGCAACTCTACATTACCAGATGGTTTATCGAGTGCATAACCATGCTCTCGACCTCAACTTCAACAATGGTAATGAAGATGCATTGTTCATCTCTATGCAAAATGACCAAGCTTCCTGCATCCATGTTCCCAGACAGATCCCGAAGGATACGTTGGCCAAGCTCCTTCTAGAAACTTGGATCACCAACTACAAAAAGCTACACCAGCATAACAAGCCTTTTCAGTCTACGGACTCAGAGTTTGTAAGGAAAAAAGATGGAACTGTTTCCATCAAATTTGGCAAAGAAAATGAAGAAAGTCCTTCTATCTTCCAGACCCTCTTTATGATTGAACCATGTGTTCCTAAATCCATTTCCGAACCAGATCCAAAAAAGCATGTTCGACACTTCAATGGTGATGGACATCCCGTTCATTACTATAAAGACAATTATGGTCATTGTTTTTGGGATCCTTTTTGCCAATGTTCCTACTGTACAGATTCTCCTGACGAGGTAGACCCTCTTGCAAGACCTCCACCTCGACGGAAAAAATCAAAAGACAAGGTGTATCAAAGGTACTTAGACGGAGATTCCTCCGTTAATACTCTTGGTGAGTGTGACAAATACCAGTTCATGGTTTCTTATGCACCACCTCCACCACCAGAGCCCAGTACTACATCCCAAGTCTTACCAGATCCACCAAAATCACCCCCACCTTCTCCTCCTCAGAAAAGGCAAACTCTTTCTCCATTCTACAAGCCAATCCTCAAATGGGCTAAGAAACACTCTTACCCGTTTGAAGTCCCAGCAGAAGCACCACCCACTTCTTCTATTGCTATGTTCCAAGACACTGATTTTCCCCCTCTTATTAAGGAAAACTCTAAACTCTCGTTCCCTGCCTCAGAAGAGTTTATTGATCCACACAACAGATACCGCCATGTTCCCAAGATTCCTACCCTCACTGATGTGGACGAACATGGGAGACAGAAAAAAACCCCTGCTGCTGAAGCTGTTCTAAACTGGCAATCAGAAACTCTGTTGGCACAGAACAATGCCTTCAAGGCTATTGATTCCAAGATTGGAAATGTGCAACAAAATCTTCGAAGATATGATGAAAGCACCAAAAAGATACTTTCCGAATTCCAAAAAAGGCTTCACGTCTTGGAATCAGGACAACATCTTGGGTATCATTATCTTAAAAGTCCAAAGCCAGAGATAGACAAGCTCAATAAGCAAATCCAACTTCTTAAAGAATGAAGGTTTAGACCTTTCGGTCCATCGGCACCTCCTGTTAGAACTGGGTATCTACCCCCACATCCAAAGACGTCTATTTTTGCCACTATTCCAGGAGATCCCTACAGAAGAAAACTAGATATGGCAGAAATACGAAATCGCCTCAAAGCCCTGCAGAAGGAAAAAGGAAAAGAAAAAAACTCACCCACAGAATCGAGTTCAATTGTTATAAGAGATAGGCCAGAACAGATGATGTTATCAAATCCATTAGAATCCTTTCTAAAAGATTTGGGTACTCAAGAACCTGATCCTGTTATCCAACAGCCTGAGCCTGATCCTACCATCCCAGAAAAACAGATTCTGTTTCCAGCTGAACAAACTTCTCCTACTACATCGAATTCAGCATCCCTTTCTTCTTCTTCATCCTTCTCAACCCCTTCAGTTGATTCCCCCCCCCCCCATAGCGCCATTAACCTCACAAATATTCATGGCTGATTCTCCTCCAGACTATGAAATGGAATCAAACTATTCGGATCCAGAAATTGGACAAACAAGCAATCCTACGAGGAACAATCCTACTAGGCATGTGTCCATGGCATCAAAACAATTCTTCACCATTGATGATATTCCTTATCCAAAATGGCCAGAAAGACTTGAAAAATTTCATACTTGGTTGAATACACAGTCCATCACCAACCATGATATGAATGATGTCCTTTACAACTTTGTTACAAGGTTCATAGGGAGCCTCAAATTCTGGTGGCAATCACTCTCAGAACAAGACCAGATTTTGTTTCTGATGTCACCCAATTTCAGCCATGCCCTTACCTACTTATATCATGTTTTTGTGGGAACACCTGGAGATCTCATAGAAATAAAAAGAAGAGAATTTTTCAAGAGAAGATGCTGCTCCCTTCAGGGAAAGCATCTTGATAAGCATTATCGACTAATGCTTCAGCTCTTTTACCAAATTGGCGCAGATCCAAATCTAAAGCATGTCTTCCTCACTTCTATTCCTAAAGAGCTATCCCAGATGGTTGAAAGATCTTTCTTTGGAAAACAAAGAAGAGTACAAGATATTCCCTTGGGAGAAATACAGCAAGAAATCCATCTATGCCTTGAAGAATTATGCTTAAAGCGCCAGATGGTTCGTACATACATCACAGATGACAAGCGTCTTGAATCAGCTTGTTCCCGCCAGAAGTTAAAAATCAAATGCTCCAAGCGAGATTGTGATGGTACTTGTGGTCAGTATTCCAGGAAGAAAAAGCACTACAAGAAGTACTCGATAAAGAAATCCAAACATGGCTCCAAGCATTTCCGAAAAAAGAAGAAATGGCGATACCTACGCAAGAGGAAGGATCGCACAGGTCATAAGAAATCAAGCCGTTGCTACATTTGCAACAATAAAGGACATTTTGCCAAAAATTGTCCTTAGGCGAAAAAAGGTCAGAATCATCTAATAGAGAATGAAACAGGTATTTCCCTTGAAAATGATGATATTGAATCATTATTCTCTGCTGATGAAGAACCAACTGAACAAACTCTTTGTGTTATTCCCTTTTATCAAACTTCCGGTGGCGAGTCGACTCGAATCAAGACATTTTTCACATATCCCCCACATCTTCAGAACCAAATCCTGACATATTTTCAAGTCATATTCATTGTCCCCATTTCCCTATAAAAATTCTCACCTCGAAGTTTGCCGAACCTATCAATGTTATTGCTCTCATTGATACCGGAGCAAGTTGTCCCATTCTAGATACTAAAGTTCTGCCTGAAGAATTCTGGACTCCTTACATCCAATACTTCAATTCTGCTTCAGGAGATACTTTCTCCACGAATGTCAGAACCACTCCAGTTACTGTCCAGTTTTTTCCTCAGTGTTCCATAACCACAAAGATTTTTGGATCAAGCCTTCCCAATAAAGATCTGATAATTAGGTGGGATATCATGACTCAAATCTCTCAACTTCGAATCATTCCTAGAAAAGGTCTTAGATATAAAGACCAATTCTCTGAGTTCGTCAATATTCAGAGACTATTTTCCATTCAGATGAGTTTATTAGATCCAATCATGCAAAAGTTGCTGGAATCTTATTCAGAATCCCATTCAAAATTCGCTCAAAAATGTTCTCATCCTTTATGGGAAAATCCTGAGTTCTTTGTTCGCCTTCCCTTCAAAAAAAATGAAGATATAAATCCAACCAGGGCGAGTCATATGGGAATGAAGCCTGAACATTTAGCTTTAGCTCAAAGGGAATGCTCAGAGCTATTACAGCAAGGCCTTATTGAAATCTCCAATTCTCAACGGGCTTGTGAAGCTTTTTATGTCAATAAGCGTGCTGAGCAAAATAGAGGAAAAATGAGATTGGTAATCAATTATCAACCTCTCAACATTTTTCTCCAAGATGATAAGTTCCCTTTACCATCCAGAGATTCTCTCTTCACTGGTTTAACTAAGGCCCATATTTATTCCAAATTCGACCTCAAAGCTGGATTTTGGCAATTGGGCATCCATCCTAAAGACAGATCCAAAACAGGATTATGTATCCCTAACCAGCACTTCCAGTTGAAAGTTCTTCCTTTTGGTTTAAAAGTAGCACCATCCATTTTCCAAAAAGCCATGTGTCGTATTTTCTAACCAATTTTGACAAGTGCAGCAGTGTATATCGATGATATTCTGCTCTACAGTCCTGATGAACAGTCACACTGTCAACTCCTTGAGCAATTTGCAGAAATCGTGAAAAAGCATGGTATTATGCTTTCTCAAAGAAAAATGAATATTGCCCAGACAGAAATCGAATTTCTTGATATGCACCTCAACAAAGGTACATATTATCCAGGGCCACATATCGCTCAAGAATTATTGAAGTTTCCTGAAGATAACTTCACGACAAAATAAGTTCAGCAATTTCTTGGGATAATCAATTATCTCAGGGATTTTATCCCAAATATTGCAAAGCTCCTAATTCCTTTGCAATCTATGCTGAAGAAAAATCCCCCACCCCGGGAAAAACTCGGACCAAAGCGTCGGCGAGCTTAAGGAGATTATGCGGAATCTCCCACCATTGCAAATACCATCAACGGGTAAAAGAATTCTTCAAACCGACGCGCCGGTGACGAATCTTTGGGCAGCCATCCTCTTTGAAGAAATTGATGGTAAGAAGCACCTTTGTGCTCACAAAAGTGGAAAGTTTTCTCAAGCTGAAATGCATTACCATTCCACTTTCAAAAAAATCCTAGCAGTAAAAAATGGAATCAAAAAATTTGAGTTTCATCTCATTGGCCATCACTTTCTGGTAGAATTAGACATGGCATCTTTCCCCCAGATGACCAAGTTTAAACAAAAACAGATTCCAAACTCCCAACTGCTTCGATGGGCTGAATGGTTCTCAAAATACTCTTTTGAAACCAAACATATTTCTAGAAAAAAGAATGTGCTTGCTGATTTTTTGTCAAGACCTAAAGCATCAGCTGAAATCAACATGTACATCAAAAGACCTGCTTTCCATATACTCAATCATGGTGTGAAATACAAGATTGAGAAGATCAAAGACTTGCCAAGCTGGAAATTTTCCCAGGAGATTATTTAGCAAATTCAGAACGACAGTCTTACTGAGAACCTGGAGAACCTCATGTGGCAATGCCACACAGATTTATTCAGATTCAATGGAGGTTCGATTCTTTATTCTTTCGGGTTAAATTTGAATTATCCTTTCATTCATCCTCTTATCTGGAAGGAAGATGATTTCCCTGACCAGCTCAAAACGCTATTATGATACTTAACCAATAAGTACTTAATAGCCATTGAAATTCCCACCAGAAGATTCATTGCCAACCTCACAAGGATATTCATGCTCGGAAGAAACATCGAAAAAGAAAGTGATAAGAATCTCTTAGACTTTCTTAATTGGTTCTATCATCCTACATGTTAGAGACAAGACTTAGAAAAGGAACTGAGAACCATGACACCAAATCCTGAAGTTCACACCATCCTGTTTTTCCGACGTCCATGGAATTTTTGTAGAAATAATG
This sequence comes from Eucalyptus brandiana, assembly GCA_014182725.1. Taxonomy (NCBI): domain Eukaryota; kingdom Viridiplantae; phylum Streptophyta; class Magnoliopsida; order Myrtales; family Myrtaceae; genus Eucalyptus; species Eucalyptus brandiana. The sequence goes on along the minus strand of CM024675.1, from coordinate 53,876,317 downwards.
GTAGTATTCTTGATGCACCACTCGAAATAGGAACCACATCCTATAAACCTCACTTGAACAGCCAAGAAGCCCGGATTCACAAATCTTATCCAAGATCTGTTAGATTTTGTGAAAACGAGTACCGAGAACTCCAAAGAATCCTATGCCAAGAAAACAAAACCATTCCTAAAGATATTTGGAATAATGTACCCACTACGTGGGATCATTATGACCTAGCACCAGAAGCTAAGGAAGCACTCAGACAATACAGACAAGCTGCATCGTCCCAAGAGCATGAAATGACAAGCGAAGATGACATTGTCCAGTCCACTCAAGACCCCTATGCACGTTTTGGAGGACCTTTGTCCCAGGATCCCTACGAACAGGGATCTTCGTCCTCACTCCAGAACAAGGACACATCGTATTATGCACAGCCATCAAATTGGCCTCAGCCAAGCATACCTGCCAGCACTACAAGTGAAAATACAAACTGGGCAGAAGAAGAAGCATCCCATTGGGCTCATGTACAAGCATCCTCATCAAGAAGGCTAAATCAAATCCTCTCACCTGAAGATCTTGAAGCCCTTCAACAAAAATACGAGGCACATCTCCTAGAAGACAGCTCAGATGACTCAGACTCAGTCTGTAGCTACAATGCCCGAGACGGACGAGACCGTTGAGTCCGTACGATTTCACTATAGCAAGTCACTGTTCACTTTTATTGTAGCACTAGGCTAGGGAATGTACTGTTCACGTACGATTCGTTCATAGTGTGCGAATAATTCCCTCCCGAAAGTTTCGGGTGCCTCTGTTTGTATCCGGACCCATTAGCTTGGTCCTTGTTTGTTTTCCTGCCTCCTCTTGTCTATATAAGGCAAGGTTTGTGTAATGTTCTGGGCAGAGTCCCCTGAAGAAAAGAATGTGTTTTGTGAAAAACCTCTCCACGGCTTTCTAAATTCCTCTTCTTCTCTAGCCTGGTATGATCCTTCGAGAAATGCAGCTTGGATAGGTTAGAAACGTTTCCATCCTGGCATCTCTGAGTGTCTCTAGGCTCTGAACTAAAGGGCTGAGTGGTTTTCTGCTAAGAGGCTGTCCCTGAAGGGCTTGAACAGGAGTTGTTCGCCCAATGTGGGATGCATACCTGCAGGAAATTTACTCTCCTTCCCTGGTTCTAAGTCTAGGTCCATTCATGGTATCCTTTTCTCTCCGATTTTGGCACTCAAGTATCACTTTCGTAAGTTATAGCACTTATGTGTCCCCTTGTGCCAAGTTATGGCATTCCAGGAGTCTGCATGTCAAATATTGGAATATCCATTAACTTGACTATTTAAAATAGAAAAATTAATTAATTAATGTAAGTTTATATTACAAAAAATTTCCAACACCTAAATCACCATACACCACCCCAATGCTCTAAGGCCTCGTTTGGTTCGACTTTCCCAAGGGGGCCCAAAGCCCCTTGGGGAAAATTTTGTGTTTGGCAAATATTTTAGAAAGCTCATTTGTCAAATGTGACCATTCTCAATGTTGAAAGCTGAATGCTGGGGAGGAGATGCTTTGAGCATTGGCATTTTTGAGATACAATTTCCATTGTTCATCGCTTCATGTTCATCTTCTTCCCCGCCCGAGAGTCGCACTTCTCCGACAGCCGCCACCGCCGCCTAGGGTCGCGCGTCCCTGGTGATCACCACCTAGGGAGGTGTGACCCGCGACCCAAGAGACGTTGTGCGACCTCAGGTGGCGTCGCATGGGTCGCGTAAACCTTAGGCGACGCTGCCTGAGGTAGTGCGGACCTCAGGCGGCGTCACCTGGCGCACGCAAACTAGGCGATGCCGCGAGTGGCCAAATCTGGTCGCTGGGGGCCAAATCTAGCCACCGGAAGCCTTTCCTAAGGTCGGGCGACCTCGAGCATCGCTTGGGTCGCTCGACCTAGGGGTCGCGCTTGAGGTCAAGCGACCCGGGCGACGCCGCCCGAGGCCACGCAACCTCGGGCGACGTTGCTTGGGTCGCTCGACCTCAAGCGGTGTCGCCTGAGGCTACGCGACCTTGGCGTCGCGAGGCTTGAGGTCGAGCGACCCAAGCAGCTGGGTTGTGCAACCTAGGGCGTCGCCTGAGGTCGCCAACCTCAGGCAAGCCGCCTCCCCCCACCACCACCGCCGCCGCCACCGGCCCGCCTCCCCACCACCACCACCCCACCGCCACTAGCCGCTCCCCACGATTTTCCCCTCTCCAGCTGCATCTCCTCCTCCCTTTTCATTTCTTTTTTTCCTTTTTCTTTTCACCTTAAAGTTACTTTGCAAAATATACACAACCAAACACACTTGCTTTCACAAAATGCCTCTTCACTCAAAGATACTTGGGGAAATGGCTTTGCATTTCCCCAAAGTTGAACCAAACGAACCCTAAATTTTGAGCTTTGGTATTAGCCCCCATGCCAAATTCTGCATTTAGCATGGCATAGCCAAGTCATAATCATAAGAGTGAGGCCCTAATGACCTCACCTAGATCTTGGGGCGAAGGTCCTAGGCGAGGCCTTGCGACGACCCTTGCCTACTTTGGGCAACGTTGCCCTCGGCCACCCAATGGTCCATGAGGGCCCTTGCGGCCTTGCCTAAGGCCTTCGTGACCGGCGAGGGTCATCTTGATGATCGGATATCATTAAGAAATAGGAATCCGTGTTATCGAACAATTTCCAACAATTCCGGATATCATTAAGAAATAGGAATCTGTGTTATCGAACGATTTCCAGCAATTCTTCCTAGTATGGAATGAATACCAACTAACACTTTGACTTGACTTTTTTTTTTTTTTATGGGAAACCAGTTACCCTCATTGGCCCTACAGAAAAATACAAAATACAAATAAAAATTATTAATTAAAAAAATCTATATAAGACATTTGGTCGAAATTGGCACTCAAGTGATTGAATTTTCTTCGATGTGGCACTCAAGAGAGAAAAAAAACAGTTTTAACACTCAAGTGAGCGCCGTATGAAAGTTTTGTTGCCCCTACTATTCTTATGCCTAGATAATTGCCTCTTGGCTTAATGTCTAGATATTGATTCCTCCATGCAATAATTTGCTGCTTGATAGCAAAAGGTGACATTTCATGTTGAAATTTGTTTGTTAAAGTACCATTTTCAAATTCACAGAATAACGAATGATCATTTCCTTTATTCATTTTTTTTTCCAGAAAAACTGGAGTCCATGATCTTTTAAGATTTGGAGGATACAGATTTAGATCATGGACAAACCGCCCCGTATATCAAAACATGATCTCTTTCTTCTTCTTTCTTAGAAAATCAAAGTGTCATTTCGTTGGCACCCAATTTTAGCCCATAATTTGTTAAGGATCCTTTGAAACAAAAATTAGTATCTAAGTCATGTAATGTCGTGATTGCATTAGATTTGACCAGACACTTCTTACGTGAGATTGTGATCTCAAACTCACACCTCAACGTAGAAGTAATCAACCAAGAATTCAACGGAGAAGAGCGAAGCTTGACCTACTTCTCAACTCAAAGTTTTTTTTTTTTTTTTTTGGTAAGGATTCTCAACTCAAAGTTAATTCCTTCATCGACCAAAAAAGGTTCAAGAGTTGATAAAAAGTAAGCTCAGGCGGCGAGGAAAGCAGTTGTAGAAGGAGAAGTCGGAATTTAATGTTGCCACAATAAGGGTGATAAAAAAGCCTACATATGGAAACTAATGTGACAAGTATAAGCACGGGCGATTAAGTGGTGTGAGTTATCTTCTCCTAATCATGACAAGTTATTAAGGGAATAGGGTAAAAACGGTTATTGGCAGGAAATTAAGAGAAATTTCGTAGACATTAACGTTGTCTTTACCATTTGTTGAATGGATACTATATTTGCGTGCTTCTTCTTTTTGTTATGATTTGTTGATTGTTTCGAATCAGATCTATACTTTAGTTGGGGTCCAGAAGCTAGAGCATTTCCATCCTCATAATCATTTTATTTAATTTTTTCCTTCATAAAAATGTCTTTCACTCATTTTTTTTCTTTGTTTTCCTTCTTGAAATTATAAAATGTACTTTTAAAGTTTAAAAACAAAGAGACTGTCAACTAGCACTAAGCAATTTCGAACTTGGAATTTGAATCTGCCATATCAAGACCGGTTCCAAATTTTTGCGACCTGAAATCTACACTCTAAACCCCCAAAACAAACCATGTCGTTCCGGTGTAACCAATCAAATACTTTCTTTTATAAGGTTTCATTTTTCTTATTCCTTGGAAGTGTTGCTTGAAACTTCAAATATTTAGTTAAACAACTCAAATGCCTATGATAAACCTCTGAATCTGCTGGACTTGGAGAAATGGAGCACGAGTGTATTCAATTCTTCTTGTACGGCCAAGTGATTGATCTACAGGACGCTCGTGAGCTTCAAATGGTTAATTCGCAATATAATTGCAACGACGTTAAACAAATTACAATTATTGGAGTTATAATTACTATGGGAGCTACAAGTTATGCCCAATCAAGAAAAATTAGAATATTATCGGATAATTACAAGGTGATGACATTTTTCGAGCTATGAAGTGTAAGGAAAACTCACTATTAGTCATGGAAAGTTACTAATCACATTGAATTACTTGTGTAATGACCCAAATCCTCAGTTAATCCAAAAATCCCCCTCCAAAAGCAATTCATAAAATTATCACTTTTTAAGAAAAAAGGACAAATTATCCCTCCAACTTTATCGATATAATTATTCGGGCTTCTTGCTCGCACCCTACTCAAACTATAAATGGGCCTCATGGTTAGGTCCATCCGTACAAGGATAGTTTTACACAACCAGAGGCCCAAGCAAAGAAAATAAGGAGAATCATTGGGAATAATGTTAGACGTACAAAATACAACTCACATAGATCAAATGAAGAAGCTGCACATAAGATGCTCGGCCTCCAATTGAGATTCGCCACCTCAAATGATGGACATGCTTTAGGTGTAGAAATTTATTCACATAAATAATTAATTGATCGAGAACAATCATTTCCATATATGACTGTAAAGCACCGAAATCGATAAGCACAGTGGAATTAAAAAATACATGTTTAAGTCATTGCTTCACTCGAAAAAAAACAAAGCAATCAAATAATCAGAGATCTACTCGAATGTCAGATCTTTCTCTATATGACCTATTTCAATATAGCAACTTTTAATGGGATTAAGCAACTGATAGGCATAACCTACTTTTTTATAGGTTAGAGAGAGAATCTAGCAAACCCTAATTAATAACTTGTTAACTAGGCCCCTCCCATTACAAGCTTTAGTTAAACACAATTGCCTACACTTTATTGCTCAACTAGGCCCATTATTAATAGATACCAAAACACAATTTAATAAGATCACTTAAGGGTTTAACAAATATTAGAATATCCATTAACCCGATTATTTTAAATAAAAAAATCAATTAATTGAAGCCCATATTATAAGAAATTTCCAACATTCTCCGACCCGAATTACATTAATTAACTTATTTGTATTTTGAAAAAGATTTTATATTGAAAACGACACTATCGGGTTAATAATTGAAAATTTTGTTTTATGTGGCCACAACTTTAAAAAATAATATTTCAATAACGACATCTCAAAATCAATCTAATCCTATATAACATCAGTATAAGACTATGTGGATCAATGTGCTAAAAAAATAGCACAACACATGACCTTCTATAATCACATATAATAGACATTATATTTTCATAGATTATGGGCTTAATAGTGTAGTAAGAAATAGTGCCAACATGTGATCAAAATATACACTATTCCTTATCGTTTTTCAATGCAATTTCTCAACAACGTGAAACTGCATTAGCGCAATTTCTAAACAACATGAAATTACACAACTAGGTCACAATCCAACATGAGATCTCATAATTAGTGACATTCAGTCGTCTTTGAACTAAAATTTATTTAAAGATATTGTTTTATACTTCCATTTCTCAGTCAACAGAAGAAATGATAACGATAAAATCAACAATAATAATTATTGAGAATAAATGCTTTAATAGACATCACGAAAGTATTATTAGTTTACATATAACTATAATATCCAGAAATACAAATTATATAACTCTCACTAATAAAAGAAATCAAAAGAATCTAAAACGCCCATATTCTTCACATGTTCTTTAAACAAAATGGGTTGTAAGCCTTTTGTTAGAGAATCAGCCAACATGGACTCAGTTCTGATATTCCCAATCACAATATCTCCCTTTTTGACCAAGTCTTTAATAGTATAATATTTGATCCAATTAATATTTCAACCATGGCATTGTTGTTGTTTATAACTATTTGTCACACATAATGCAATAAGATCAATTATGGGCAATAAGCAATTCGACAAAAATAATTAGTACATTTTAAACTCCTCTTTGGGCAAAGTGTATAATGCGCCATTATTTTCCACAGCATGAAGTTTATAAAACAACAATAATGAGAATTACATATAATTGTCAAGAGTCTATCCCATTTGGGCAAACAAATCCATTAAATTATACATCTCCATAATATCAATATAAATGTGAATTATATATAATTTTCAAAACATTTATCCCTTTTACGCAGATAAATATTTTTCAATTATATATCCCAATCTTTTAAATTTGAAAATTAATCTTCATGCTATTTTCCAAATTAACATACACAATAACCCCATTTGGGTGAGCTATTGTATATACTAATTTTTATCAATAGGGAACGCCAAAAATTTATGCCCAAAATTCATTTAACAATATAAAGCGATTTAAAACATGTGCTTCCCAGTATTATATTGCATTTATCAAGCGACAATTTTTGCCACAATTTTTTAAATCTTTTTTATTTCTTTATTTTTATTATTATTTTAATATTTTGGACTCTCCCGCAGGCCCTGACTCGCGAGTAGCCCAGATCAAATCGCGGGGCCAGACCCACAAGAGCCCATGCTCAGAAGCTAAAAGAAATATGGGCTTATTTGGCCCCGACCCAAGTGAGTTATAGCCCCAAGATTCTGGGCGTGAGCCCAGAATCCGAATCTTGAATAGAATATGGGCAAAAGCCCATATTTTGGTGGAGCCTGGCTGGAAGAATTGGGCTCACGCCCATGAATAAAAAAAATGGGCTTAGACCCATTTATTCTTGGTTTTGGTATCATGCCCATAACCTTTCTTTTCCTTGGTTCATGGGCGTGAGCCCAGAACCTTTATTTTATTCTTGGTTCTGGGCCCTAGAACCTTTTTTTTTTCTTAATGGGCGTGAGCCCAATTTATTGGCTCAGCCCAGTTGGAGGTCTTCTTCAACCTCTAGCCGGGTCAAAAAAACACATATAATAGTTGATTTTTGATGAAATTTTTTCATGGATCTTACATCAAATATTAATATAATTGACTATAATTAATTAAACGAAGAACAAACGAAATAATGAACCATATTCAAGATTTAAAATTTCGGATTTTACACCTTCATGGCCGAAATTCGATTTTCTCTTGTTTAAGCCAAAAAAACTTACCTTAATATAACCAAAATATGCTAAAACATATATAAAATAATACCCACGCAACACTTTATAACAAACATCAATCAATTGCATGTAATTTAAAATTCTAGAACTTTTTCAATGTATAAACGCTAGAATTTCAAATTCGAAATTCTCACTCAATTCTCAACGAAATTATATAAATTATATATGGTTGAAAAGATCTCAACATGTAGAACAAAAGCCATAAGGTTTCAAGATTAATCGAGCAAAAAATCCATACAAAAAAATAAAGACAATATTCGGCTCAAAGAGGAAAATTTCGAATTTGTACATAAAAAGAAAATAATTTTGGGTTCTATAATCATATATGACGTACTTTGATATCACATGTAGAAATTTATTCACATAAATAATTGATTGATCGAGAATAATCGGATCCATATATGACTGTAAAACACTGAAATCAATAAGTACAGCGAAATTAAAACATATATGTGTAAACCATTGCTTCACTCGAAGAAAAATAGATTAACTTGATAATCAAAGATCTATTAGAATGCCAAATTTTTCTCTCTATGACATATTTCAGTATAGCAACTTTTAATGGGATTAAGCAATTGATAGGCATAACCTACTTTTTTTATAAGCTAGAAATGGGACCTAGCAAACCCTAATCAATAGCGTGTCAATCGGGCCCCTCTTATTATGGATTTCAGTTGAACACAATTGCCTACTCAACTAGGTCTGTTATTAATAAATGCCAAAACTCAATTCAATTAGATCATTTAAGTCTTTAACAAATGTTGGAATATCCATTAATCCAATTATTTACAATAGAAAATCAATTAAAGTAAGCTTATATTATAGGAAATTTTCAACATTAGGGACAAAAAAAATCTCAATTAGTACTTCCAACATATTGTCGCGGTGCATCGAAGATAAAAATATGAACATGCGGAACATGGAAAAACAGCCGTCGCGCCAAGGCTAGAGATATGGAGGACCGAGGAAGGAGAGGGCTTGATGTGGACGATGATGACATGGGTAGGGAGGACTACCTTGGCTCCTGATGAGTGAAGAAGCAATCAAGAGAGTCCACTCAAGGGCGTACAAGCCATAGCTGCTCTCGTCCACTCCCACTGCCATCGCCGGCCTCTTCTCTCCGCTCGCCACCACTCGACCGAATACTGGGGCGACTTAATTCAAAGGTGCGATTGGGAGGATAAGGTTCTTTTTGTGGTCAGAGTGGAATTGAAAGAAGAAGCAGAAGGGAAAGCGAGGTCATGGTTTGAGAATAGGTGTTCTGTGTGGACTGTTCATAGACGAGCGATGATATTTTGGTTGTATAGGCTCAAATTTGATGAGGTGAAGTTGTCTTGAGTTTGGCGGAACCAATGTGATCAGACACACGGTATAAGTTCAATCCTTTAATTCACTAATAGCAAACAATCTCACATTTGAGTCATCAAAATCAGGTTTTGAACCAAAAAGGATGGAAATATTCTAATTGGGACTTTGGTCCAACCCCAATCTTTCTACTCTCTTATTGCAAAAAGATGGATACTTGAAGATACATGATTAGAAAAAAAAAAAACCGCATTCGGAGTAATCTATGTATGTGTTCCAACTTTAGTAATTTAATTGTCGATAAACTATTCATCGAGCAAACAAGCCAAATCATCATCGAATGATTCAACAAGAATACACGCATCTCTCAAAGATCTACTCAAAGGGAACATCAAATAGAATGATTAATCGATCTAGAAAGCAGCAATTTTACCATGCAAAAAAGCAAACCCAACTCAATTTTGCTCTCCGTCGTGTCCGGGCCATCAACCATTCTAATCACCGGTGTCTCTCGCCGGCCTAGTAATGAAGTAATAAACGAACCTAGACAGTCCAAAACTTGGCCAAACCTCACTAGTAGATGGAGATTCATAATCAAGTTAATCATGATGATGCATGGAACAACTCCCAAACCGCCACTTCCGTAGAGCTTTGGAGGTGGTCCAGAAAAGGAGACCACCCTAGTACGTCCCAAATTGAATAACGTCGTAAAGGACTTGGACCCGCGAGATCAGTGCATTGATTGCCCCCGCTTCCGCAAGGATGAAGCTCGTCTCCGTGGAGAGAATCTACGGGCAAAAAAAGGACATCGCTACGGGTTTTAGGTGATGTACACATGGTCACATTTGGTTTTTGTAATGGTCGGAGTTCATTCTCCCTCCGAACCGGCAAAGCGAGTCAAGTCATCCCGCAAATGTTCGAATCTCGATATGATAATTGGAATCGCGGATCACTGTGTAGAATGATTGGTAGGGGCAAGGTAAATGAGGGTATTGATCGAAAGTTTTTCTTCTCTTTTCTTTTTAGATGATCAATGACCACGCTTTTGATTCTAAAATAAAAACATACATTGACGCTTGTACACTGAGCACCGGATGAGCTTGTATTATATGAGACCGGATCATCAGTTCTTGCCGCATTATGGCCATTACAATGTATCGATAATATCTTAATCACTTAAGCAATCGTTGAGTTATCATAGCAAAAATAGAGTGAACAAGTATCCATTATTATGATTTTCTTTTTTGATAATAACACAAATGGTTCTTAAACTTTAGCCCAATATGTCATTTGATCATTGAATTTTTAATTTGTTCAATGTAGTTCTTGAATTTTATCCCGATGTACATTGTCGTCCATGAACTTTTAATTTGTTCAATGCAGTTTATAAACTTTTGATATATATTCAATGTAGTCTCTAAATTATATAAAAATATTCCATATAATCCTTCTATTAATTTAAGTTTAGAGACAATATTGAACGTTTTCATATACTCCAGGGATTACATTGAACATGTACCAAAAGTCTAGGCTAATGGACAATACGCAGTTCAGAGACCACATTGAATAAATTAAAAATTCAGAAATCAAATGGACCAAAATTTAGAGATCATTTGTATCATCCCATTTTACATTTGACTCCTTCATTCGTAGCTCTAATTGGTCAACCAAGACTAACTGAACAAAGCCTGAATAAAAATGCCTCTCCATTCCAAAAATGTGAACTTTAAAACACTACGGATGAACGCCCTAATTTCAAGTTTGCAATCTCTAATTAGTTGGATCTCATTACTCAAGACTCTTGCTCACATGCTTTAAGTTAAAGGGAGGCTCTATTTCAACAGAAGTGTGACGCAAGATATGATAGGTTAAGGAAGGCTACGTTTATAAAATACCCCCTCCCCCCACCGATCACCATCGTCCATCATTTTCCCATCCATGTGGCCCCACCCAGCCTACCACGGTTGATTCATCCTCTGTGCTGGCCTTTTGCTTTTGGTTGATATGGGCGGTTTGAGTTGTGCACGGTATCTCCTTACCTCGAAATCGGGAGTAATCGATTTGAAAGTGGACAATTTCCGAAATCCCAACTTAGACTAATTTTGTTACCAATGAATCTGCGGGACCCCAAACAATTGGTTTCTAAAACTGTTGGTTTCAGTCCGGTTCCCAAGTCTATCAAAAAAATCAGTCTATTTTATATTTTAGGCAAAAAAAAAAAAGGAAAGTATTATAATTAAGTATAAAAAAATAAAATAATATGATTTCATGTGCGAGTCAAGTAGTTATGTTGTTATTTGTGTACGTTAACAAATTGGACCCGATGCTTGTTCCCGCTTGAAATTGTTTCACTTTGGTCTCGTACACTTGCCATCGAGATTAAATAGAAAACGCTTCAAATGTTAATGGAGAAAAATACACCACACAAAGGACATTAGGTTGAACTTCTTTATCTATCTAGATAGCTGAATTGTCCCTTTTCTGCAAAATAAATTCACTGAAATATATAGTGGAATTATAAATCTAGATACTTTTTTTTTGGTCGGAAAATTATAATTCCAGATAGTTAAATTATAAAAAGGCTATAAAAAGTTGCAGTTATCTATAATTATAAAACCTACTCGAATCACGTGTTAAGATGATTAAGGACTCAGATTCTCTGGGCTTTCCACGCTGTCTCTCTTGCACGCAATTCCTAGTTTAATTCAACACACCAAAAGAAAAAAAAAAAGATCTAAAAATATCGAACCTAACAAAAAATCATTTTCTGTATCGTTTTCTTTATTTTACAAGATAAGCTAATTATCCAAATAACTTAATTTTTCTCCCCCTTCTTCTTCGGGATATCCCATGCGCCCATGGAAATTCCGACTTTCGGCTTTATATTTAATATAAACCGCACCACCCCCCCCCACGGGGCCCTGCCAAGTGGTCGGTAGGTACACGAAATGTTTTGACCAAAAAATGACAGCCCACAAATGCTGATAAATTAATAAAATGAAAAAAAAAGATTATGATAAATTGGAAATTGGGATTTCCAAATCTCAAAAAATGAGAAGAAAAAGAAGCCCCACATGCGCTTGTCCCGTTCCGTATAATATAAAATTACGTTTGACTTTTGTTTGTGGGCACGGAGACACTTGTTTCCGTATTGTCACTTTTTCGTGAAATCCTATATATCTAGGGGAACGCACATTTATGCAAGCGTTTCCCAAGATTAGTGCCGTCCTCCCATGCACATGTTACCTCTTAAAATAAACAATCAACGTTTTATAAATATGCCACGGAGAAAACGAGCATTAGGCCCTAACCAAAACAAGTTTTGTCACATCTCTTGTTGTTTCTCGTGTTCCCCGGCCATGCGTTACTGATTTTTGTAATCGGGTAATTTTCATAATTTTGAAATGATTTTCATATTCCCATTGTGAATGCCAGCTGATCTCAATTTTCTTTTGACATATACAATTTGTAGGAGTGAGGAAGAAATGGTGTGAGTGATGTTGCTATCATTTTATGGTTGATACTATAAAATTCATAAATTGATATACTTATGACAAAAACAAATTCCAAATCAATACACTCATGACGAATTTATCTCTCAATAACTTTCGTCAAATTTTATCGTTAAATTATTAAATTATATGATACATGATAATAACTCAATTAACGTGAAAATTCATATTAATTTTAGATAAATTTGTCATAATTGTATCAATTTTTTAGTGATATTTGGAGTAAATTTATCATAAATTTATATCAATTCAAGTTTTTTTTCATGATATTAATCTGTTTTTTTAACTTAAAAATCGCAAGGCTTGCTGTCCCCGAAAAGGAATTGCATCATTTTCTGTACACTTATATTTGCTTGCTTTGGAGTGATCTGTACGGACTTAGCTGTCCTGGAAGCCCCAACTTCACTTTCAAGGAAACCATTCTTCTTTTTTTTTTTAATTGAAAATATGAAAGTTGAATTACTTCACATGATTCCATTTGATTTGATCATTCAACTGACTTGTAGAATTTGACGTCACGACATGACATTTCTTCTTCTTCCTTTTTTTTGCATTACTCTTCTAGAAACAAAGCTCGTATATGTCTTTGTTTTTTTATTTGGCTTTGTATTTGAGAGTTTATCCATATTAAATTGGAGAAGTAGGATTTAATGACGTCAAGCAATCAGGCCCGCACGTCTACTTGGATGCGCACGCCTTATGGAAAAATTGCATTGGACTCGTGTTGCTTGGGTGCGTAAATTTCACCACAAGACCCCACATTTTCTACCATGCAGTTGTTAAATAGGCAAATCTAACATGATTTTCAAGGAAGCCACCTAAAAAGTTACAAAAAATCGACAATATAACCTGTGAGGGAGGGTTTAATAACGTAAGATTTGATTCAAATTTTGGGACCATACATGTTTGCCTATAAACTTTTACCAATTGTGGATCGAATTGAATTTTCATTTAAATGATTGGGAACCTTCCGTTATAATTTTTGTTAGATGTGTAACACTTGTTGACTCGTGAGAAGTAAAAGTATATTCCCATCTTTTTTTGAAAGAAATTTCTCATATAAACCAATATAATTGACCTAAGCAAGTTCTTAAAAGGCTCAAAGAGGAAACATGTGGGAGAATCCCTTTGGGATGAGAGACCCTATATTGTCCTCCGTATTCCCTCTTTATCGGGAAGACAAAAATAGCCCGGGAATTAGAGAGTTTCACGGTGGAAAAGGTAAACTCAACATCAGAGCAAGTTTGCTTGTACTGGCTACCGCCGGGTAAGCTGGTATAGTAGCCACCTGCGTTTAGGGTGAATGAGAGTGGGTGAAAAGCCTGCTACAAAGCTAGCATACCTTACGGCACTACACACAACCACATGGTAGCTTTGTACCCCGGATGTGTGTAGTGTCGTATAAATTTAAAATAAAAAGAAAAAGAAAAGAAAGAGAAAAAAGAGGAAAAAAAAAGATGCACTTTTTTTTTTTTTGAAAGAATCCATTTTTTTATCGAGACAACAATATTTGTTACTAAGTTTTACTCATTATTTTATATATGTCACTCTATGTACAAAATATGGTAATACTTAGTTCAAAGGAATAACCTCATTGCGAACAACAACAAACATTACCTAAAAGTTCAAACACTTGCAATATAATTACCCTTTTGTTTCGGCTTAAATCTTAAATTGGATGATCGCATCTAAATTCCATTAACCTATATAATATTAATTGATGTAGAATTTATGATATTACTTTACTTTGTTATTTTTTTGTTATGGCGAATTACCTCAACACATTGGACCATGAATTTGTATAACCAAGGTTTTCTTGATAGGCAACGATTCTTTACATAACAAGTATTTAAAAAAAAAAAAACATGCTTAGATAATAATTATTACTCTCATTATTCATCTTTCATGGAAAAAGAAATTTCCATCAACGATATTAATAGACTGGTGTTTGTGCTATCGAAATCGTAAAATCATCCCTCATGGCACCATCGATAAATAAATACGGATCAAATAAACTTTTTCTTTGTTGGCAGAATAATCACCGCGTGAATGCAACGAAATTTCAAATTTCGGGGGAAACGAACGTGGTAATTTGCTGGTTCAGCGGCAACTTCTTCTCTCCAAACGGTGGGGCCCCGTCGCGTCTCTCCTCCGACTCCAAACCGCAGGCAGATGGCGCCTGTCCGAACCGCCTCGTCGTTTTCCCATCCGTACGAGACGTCGGCAAAATTACATTCGGCCAAAAGCCAAAAAAAAAAAGCAAAAAAGAAGAAAGAATTTAACAAAATCGCATAATTACCACGTCGCCATTGCCATCGGTTTTTTCTTTCTGTTTTTCCCAATTAGCCGTTTAATCAAAATATTATTTCGAAATACTAAGAAAAAGGGGGAAGACGAAGATCGCGATTACACTCCAAAATAACGTCAATTTATCTCCTCCCCCTCTCTCTTTCTCTCTCTACATTTCATCGCGAAAACCTCCCTCCCTCTCTCTCTCTCTCTCTCTCTCTCTCTCTGTGGCGTTCTCGTCTCGCGATCATCTTCTGGCGTGCTTTGCTACAGGAAGGAAGAAGAGGCGGCATTGATGCTCTCCACCTCCTCCTCCGGCGGCGGCGAGGCTCCGATCGTCCGTTAGGGTTCCTCCGGCCGCCGGCCCCTCGGCCTTCCTCCAGATCCGCCGGGGCGCAGATCTCGAATCGATTGCTTGTCCCCGACTCATCCTGGTTGGTAACAGTCTCCCTCTCTCTCTCTCTCTCTCTCTCTCTCTCTCTAGCGGAGCATGCATTCGAGCCCCGATGAGACGATGCCGGAGGGCTCGGATTGCTGGCCCGGCCCCCGCCCCCGCCCCCGCGGTTTGAAGATTGCTCACGCGCCGATCGGTCCCGCTTGAATTCGTGCAGATTTCTTCTGGAATCGACCCTCGGTCCGCCTCGGTCGCCCGCCTTTCATGTTTTGCGTCGAATCCGAATTCTCTCCTCATTGTAAGTCGATTGCGTTTTTATTTTTGTTTTCTGTTTTTTCTGTTTTTTTTTTTGACGGATCGCCGGATCGTAGATGCGCGTGTGCGATCGTTGGGCTTTTGAGAAGTGCGAGTTGGATTGATGTGGGAGGGATGGATTTTGAATTTCGCTTTTTGTGTGTTTGTGTTTGCCAAGAGTTGATTACAGATCTTGAAAATTGGCTCCCCAAAGACGCTCGCAGCGCCACATGGGTGGCCAGATGCAGCAGAGCAACGCCGCGGCTGCGACTGCTCTGTACGACGGGTCCCTGCACAATGCGGGCCTGCCGAGCGACACCGGCGACGCGGTCATGGCTCGATGGCTGCAGTCTGCTGGGTTGCAGCATCTGGCCTCGCCTTCGGCATCGACGGGAGTGGATCACCGTCTCCTGCCCAATCTCCTCATGCAGGTACTCTCCCCTCATTTCATCTTGTTTTCCTGTTCTCGATGATCATGCCAGTGACGTGTCAATTTCTTTCCACTTTTGATTGATCGTTACACTGGCTAGTTTGGAGGGGTGATGATTTTTCAGTCGTGGACATCTGTCCAAATTCGAGGTTATTAGGAACAAATGTAAAGTTCAACCCTTTACTCGGCAACCATGGGGTGCATGATATTTTGGGAAGTTCGGTAGTTGTTTTCTATACTTAAATGCAGCTCAGGATTGTTGTGGTTTATGGTCATGGTTTTACTATTTTGTTCAGAAAATTCAGCTGATAGGTGCTATGGTGACATGTTACAGGGATATGGAGCACAATCTGCTGAGGAGAAGCAGAGGCTATTTAAGCTGATGAGGAACCTCAATTTCAATGGGGAATCTGGATCAGAGACATATACACCCACAGCTCAGACATATGGAGGGGTGGGTGAATCAGATGGCTTCTACTCTCCTGACTTCAGGGGTGATTTTGGGGCTGGGCTTTTGGATCTTCATGCTATGGATGACACAGAGCTTTTGTCTGAGGTATGATTCTCATCATGTGCTAGATAGAAGTGGATATCTAGAAGATATGAAAATATATTAGTGTCATGTGCTTTAAGTTGGAGAGTTATTGGGTTAAATTGCCATCAAAGTTCTCAAATTTTCATGATTCGTCTATAATAATTACATTTACAGCATACCCAATATATGAAGGAAAATAACAGCTTTAGAAGCCATTTATAGCAATGGAGTTCAAGCTTTATTAATGTATCTAACCAGAAAGCAGCATTCCACTGTGCCTGACTCCAAAAGTTTGATAATGCACAGTCTTCTGATTCTCTAACCTCAACAGAAACTATACTAATCCATAGTTTGATTATAGTGTTTTAAACAGCACAATGACTAATGGCGCAGTTTCCTGCATTACTGATAACCCTAATTATTCTCTTTTCATTATATAATTTTTATCAAATGCCGTCTAGCAGTTAGTTGCCATCTATATCATCCTTCTCGCTGTTCCAGCAATTCCCAGAAGAAGAATTTCCCTTTGGCATAATTTATCTATCTCAGTGTTTCTATGTGTAAATTCTTGTTTGTATTACTGGAAAAGAACCATTTTCAATACTTAAGGGAGTACTTGGGGTGTCCAAAAGAAAAATCATGAATGAAATTTATTGTGAGCTGATTTTTCTCTGCATTCCTGAAAGGGGTTCATTTAATTTGCTTTCTCTCTATGTCTCCATACTCGATTTGGGGATAGATGTCTATAGAGTGATGTTTTGACTGTCTGTTTAATCCTTCAAGCATGGGGTAATGGCTGTGGATCTGTGACACCTGTTTCTAGTTTCATGCCCCATGGAATTTGCCTTGTTTCCCCAATAAAATAGACCAACCATAAGCTGCTGGCTTTCTCATAATGCTCATGATGATTCTGCACTTGCCATTCTCTGATTTTGTATCTCATCCAATACCTTTTCCTATTCATGTGACCCAATAAAAGATGTCTATTTGATCTCTTTTTCAGCATGTCATTGATGAACCCTTTGAGCCATCGCCATTCATGACCAGTGGCCCTAGAGGTTTCGAGAATGACTTAAATCTGAGAGCTGACACTCAGCAAAGAGGACAAATGGATGTTGATGCATCAGTTTCCTTTCCCACAAACGAGAAGGAAAGCACCACAAGGGAAAATAATGTGGCTAAGATTAAAGTTGTGGTATGCTGGCTTGCTGGACACACTTTTATTTGAATATGTGTCGCCCTTCTGCTGCTTGTCTGTTGTTTAGTTTGCTGTCTTTCCACAGCTGAAGTTCTGACTGTCAAAGAGAATGACAGATTCGGCTAAAGAAAGTTTAAGAGAACGTTGAAACTGGATATTTATTATAGCTGAAAAGTCATTTTTGCATGTGCCTTCAAATCTCTTGAGGAACTAAAGAATTTTTTTTACCTGTTTTTGAGTTTTCATATGCTTAATAAATTTATTTATTTATTGGAAGAGAAATATACGAATTTAATGCATTTTTCAACCTGTGGAATCTCTTTCCTTTATTGTTATAATTGTGGCAATTAGGATATTTATGTGGCATTGTTATCACTCTGTGGCATTTTATACAGATAGCCATTCTGTTTTTCCTTTAATTAAATAGAGATGTAGATTATGCATAATTTCTTAACAATATTCTTATATATGTGATATTATTTTTATTATTATTATTTTAGGTTCGAAAAAGACCTTTAAACAAGAAGGAGCTTTCAAGGAAGGAGGATGACATTGTCACTGTGTCTGACAATGCTTATTTGTCTGTCCACGAGCCCAAGCTAAAGGTTTACTAGTCTCTCTCCTAGGAGATACTATATCTGCAGATTCTGTTGTACCTTTTTATACTTTTGAGTCTGCTCAATTGCTCCCAACTTTTCACTTATATTACTTTGACAGTGGCTGGAGTAGGAAAACATCAGTAGTATGCTGAATGTACTTAAGATCTTTCTTCTTGAAGTTCGGGCCCTTGCCTTGAAACTGCAATGCCTCTATGAACATTCCTTTAGAAAAAGTAGAACTTACAAGGACAGAGAGATAATTTTCGGATGTATGCATGGGATTGTGCTAAATTTGTATGGTTCTTGTTTTTTTTTTTTTTTTTCCGCCTTTTGTTTTATTTATTCTGATTATATGGTTTTTAATTCCGATGTTTAAGGTGGACTTGACCGCATACGTTGAGAAGCATGAGTTTTGTTTCGATGCCGTTCTCAATGAGCATGTCACCAATGATGAGGTAACATGCTTACATTCATATGAAGTTTGAATATGCTTTTTAAGTATTGATAATTCATTCTGCTGAATTTCGATGTGGAAGGGTTTTGTGTTTTCCTTCTTAACATGCATTAGTAGCATTTTCTAGTTTCTTAACAATATTCTTATAAAGATATAATTGCTTTTGCAGGTGTATCGGGAAACTGTAGAACCAATAATTCCCATCATATTTCAGCGAACCAAGGCTACTTGTTTTGCTTATGGTCAGACAGGTACATGGAAGTGTTTTCCTTACTAAATTTTGCTACTGATCCACTAACATCTACCGATCTTTACAAACTGTTTCTGATCCAGTTTTCTTTGTTGGAAAAAGCTCCCTGCATGTTATGGGATCATGTCTAACTGTTTTGCACTGACCAGTGCTCTCTATTATTAATGTTGGTGAGGGCAGGGTAGGAAATGCAGTGGTTAATCTGTACTGTAGCTCCATTCTTGAATTGTAAAGCCTCTACATTTCAACACACAAACACACAAACACATACATATATAAATATATATGATTCTGGCTACACATGTTTCTGGATGATCAGCATCTCTCTCTCTCTCTCTCTCTCTCTCTCTCTCTCTCTCCATATATATGTGCATATATTTTTGTGTTCCTTGACTGATGTATGGCCAATAATTTTATTATATCCAGGTAGTGGGAAGACCTACACTATGCAACCATTACCTCTAAGAGCTGTCCAAGACCTTGTCAGATTGTTGCATCAACCTGTTTACCGAAGTCAAAGATTTAAGTTGTGGCTTAGCTATTTTGAAATATATGGAGGAAAGCTTTATGATCTTCTCAGTGACAGAAGGTAAGTATATTTTAGGAATATATGCTGCACAACAATGGATTATTGCTTTGTACTCAATTGACTGATATCATCAGATGTTACAGTTTATTTTATTTTTGCGTGAGTGTTCTTTTTTTTCTTTTGTTAGAGGCTAGAAAGAAAGGAGGCCTGCTCTGACTTGAAGAGAACATTTTTTTTTTTTGTATTTCTGATTGTATATGGCATGTTGTAGCATCACACGTTTTCACCCGGTAAAGTGTGTGTATATTTTACAGTTGAATATTGTAACTGATGTACATACTTGATTGGCTAATGATAGCGCAATTTTAAATTTCTGACACAAGATGACCTCATATTGATGCATTTCAGAAGAATGAAACTTTTCCACCTGTTATGCCGTGAATTGAGCAGATTTTTTATGATTCTTTTGAATAACCTTCGGTTATTGATGTTCTTGAAAGATTCTTAAGATTCTTATCAATCATGAGGCTCTCTCTATCTTGTAGACACATGCACCCACCCACCCGCATGCCCACACACATTCATATTTTGATTACTCTGTGTACCTCAGGACCTTCACAATCTGCAAACTGGATGATTTTCGTTCACATGTGGACCTTGGAGCCATGTCCTTGATCTTGTTAATCGCTCAGATTCGGAATGCATGAAAATTGGTGTCACTGCATCAACTAGTTCTTTCCTTTGTCACTGTATCAACCAATTCTTTCCATTGGCAATTATGCTGTTGGCTGGCTTTATTCTCACCAGCTGTTTCGTGCATGCTGTGTAATCCTGGAACCCCGAATTTTAGGATGTACACATTGTCATAGCACCGGGCTTGGGGCTAGATGCATTCTTAAAAACAATCGGATACACTTGAATAAGCTCATTTCACATGAATAAGACTGAGTTTATGGTAATTTGCAAATGACAACATGCATGGTAAATATATATGCTTGTTTATGTATAAACATGGTAATGGCTAATGCTTCATATGGTATTTAATCTATACGGTGCCAGTTCCTTTTTGCAGTCCGTTGATTGTTAATGTATAAACACACTTGTTTCACATGGCTTTACTTTCATTATAGGAAACTTTGTATGAGAGAGGATGGACGGCAGCAGGTTTGCATTGTTGGGCTGCAAGAATTTGAAGTTTCAGATGTGCAAATTGTTAAAGAATTTATTGAGAGAGGAAATGCTGCGAGAAGTACTGGCTCAACTGGTGCCAATGAAGAGTCCTCCAGATCTCATGCTATTTTACAACTGGTAGTAAAGAAGCACAATGAGGTGAAAGAATCAAGGAGGAACAATGATGGAAATGAGTCTAAAAACGGGAAGGTTGTCGGCAAGATATCTTTTATTGATCTTGCTGGTAGTGAAAGAGGTGCTGATACCACTGACAATGATCGACAAACACGGTATAGTTCTCACATTAGTATATTTACACCTAACTTGTTAATACTGATGATGTCTTCATGTTTTAATGCTAAATTGAAAAGGTTCACCCCCTGTGTCATGTCTGTCTTATACCTTGAATAGGAACACATCTATGTCTGGCCTTGCTTCCCTTTATCAGAAGGGGTACTTCATACATATTAGTATGTTTGCCTATTTCCTAGGCAGCAGTGGCCCCTTCTGCTAGGAGGCCAATGGAAAATTGCGGTTCATCTTCTGGTTTTCTAAAACTGGCCCTTTCCCATGATATTGTAGGATTGAGGGTGCAGAAATTAATAAGAGTCTTTTGGCTCTCAAGGAGTGCATTCGTGCTTTGGACAATGACCAGATTCACATTCCATTTCGTGGAAGCAAACTCACCGAGGTGCTCCGGGACTCTTTCGTTGGCAACTCAAGGACTGTTATGATATCTTGCATATCACCAAATGCAGGCTCTTGTGAGCACACACTCAATACCTTGCGATATGCTGATCGGTATGCTTACCCTCTTCTGTGACATTTGGAAGGAAGCTGCTATGGTTTTCCTCAGCTCCCAAGTTTGTTTTGTTTTAACTAGATTTAATTACTTGTGAACAGTGTCAAAAGTCTTTCCAAAAGTGGAAACTCAAGAAAGGATCAAGTTGTAAATTCAGTTCCCGTTAGTAAGGATTCTTCATCAGTGTCACTGTTGCCGAATTCTGCTGACCTAGAGGACCAAGAGGTTAAAGCAGTTGATTTGGGAAGAAGGGTTGTAGAAAAAGAAAATGCTTCTCACAGTTCTGCTACTGATTATGAAAAGCTGCCTTCGACTTTTTCATCAAACTACACATCCAATGGGAGGGAGGAAAGTGGTGGTGTGACCTTTCCCCCGGTCGACAGGGACAGAGTTGACCTGAAGAACACTCATAGCAGTTCCACGAGTCAGAGAGCAAATTATTACCAAAATTCGGCTGATGCGGAAGAGAAGGTTCAAAAGGTGTCGCCTCCACGTAGAAAAGGGCCTAGGGATGAGAAACAAGAGAAGCCTGGGAACTGGACAAAGAAAGATGCCGTGGGATCTGATCTCCCCACCTCAAGCTTCCCTCAGCAGAATGCAGGCAGCTATAGTCAAAGTAATGCTGGTTCTAAGAGACATGAATCCGAATTGATTGATGGGAATATTAATGCAATCCTTGAGGTTTGTTTCTATCAAGGCACTTTCCTTTAACTTATAAAATTTCTCACATGCCTTTTCATTGTTCTTATTAGCTTTTGAACTGTTCTTCCAGGAGGAAGAGGCTCTAATTGCAGCTCACAGAAAGGAAATTGAAGATACTATGGAGATTGTTCGCGAAGTAAGCTCATAATCAAGATTTCTCTTTGGTTTTGGTGATGCTCTGCATGATGACTTAGTCTGTTGTCTACACTAGAACAGTTCTCTTCCTCACTTTTAGGGCGATAACAAATGGCACCAGTAATGGGAGTCAAGGGTGAAATCATAGTTGGGTGGTGAGAGTCGATTGTGATAGTGCAAACTGCTTTGGTTCGTGTTGCATCTTTCATGGGATGGATATCTGTCAGATATCAACCATAATATGTTGTGCACTATTTTAGATGGGATCTAATATTTTGTTTGTCCATATTACCAATACCATATAATGATACTCTCTGGTGGTCAGGAAATGAAGTTGTTGGCAGAAGTGGACCAACCGGGTAGCCTCATTGACAACTATGTGACGCAGTTGAGCTTTGTGCTTTCACGCAAGGCAGCAAGTCTCGTGAGCCTTCAAGCTCGTCTTGCCAGGTTCCAGCATCGACTGAAAGAGCAAGAGATACTTAGTCGTAAGAGGGTACCTCGTTAAGGGAGCCACAGTTCTGCACTGGCGATGGCACAGTTGACTGTAATGTAATCTCTGTCGCTAGTTACTTGCTATTTCTAATACGACCAATGACTCATCTTGTATTGAGGATATTAAAGCCGCACAATTGAACATTCCCCTTTCATCTGTATTGACTGATGGACACAGGTACTGGTCAGTGGGTCATGATTGTACTTAATTCGTGCTGCGTTGGTGCAAAGGGAGGTATTGTGTTGGTGGCGATTCATGGGAAGGAATTGCAGCAGTTGATTATTGACCAATGCCGATCGCGACCAGACTTGCATTAGTGAAAGGTGGTGGTGACGAGAATTGCTTTATCGACTGCTCATTGTGGGTATATGTTGTTGTCGACTGTATCTTTGGACAAGTCTGGTGGCTCTCTTTGCTGTGTATGGTGAATCACGAGGGCCTTCGGCTGCCGTTTGTCTGGCGATTGGAATTTGAAAACATTTTCCTTAAAAGGAAAGACAAAACTTTCAAAAGATAGAATGTGTTTCTTTTATTCACTGAAATATATGGCATTCTGCCAACCTCATTGTATCTTATATTTCTGTGCTGCCAGAATGTTTTGTAAAGTGAACAAATCATCCAATGACAAACGTGTGTTTTTTTTCCTTGTCTTGATTGAATAATAAAATGCCAGAAGTGATTAGGGATGTGCAAAAGAATCGGGATCTGTCTAGAACCGGTGGTTCTTGAGAGAACCAGTCCGGTTCTCAATTCCAATTTATGGGAACCAGTGGGTTCCGAGTCCGGTTCCCGGTTCTATGGGCGGATTCGTCTACCCGTCCACCCTGGATCGGACCGATTAATTTTTAATATTAAAAAAATTAAAATTACTAATAACAAACCCTCGATAGCAGTTGTTGCCTCTCCGATTTCGTCTCTCTCTCTCTCTCTCTCTCTCTCTCTCTCTCTCTCTCTCGATCTCTTCCCTTGATCGCCATTCTGATTCCGTTGATGGAGCTGTAGTGATCTCTGCGGGGGATTGGCTTCACCGCATTGCACTCCTGCCCGGCGGATCTCACTCCCTGTCCGGTGATTCGCATCGGCGCACTCCAGCCTGCGATTTGTAAGTGTCCCCTTGATCTCGCGCCTTTCCTTTTTTTTTTTCTTGCATCTCCTCGTTCGAGGTTTGTCACGGGAGGAATTTGATCTCTCGCCGCCGTTAGAATTCGCCAACGGCCTGTAGAATTTCGGTGGAATTTCGTGCTCGGTTCTTGAGTCACTGCCCCTCCGCCGGTTCCATGGATCCATTCGAGAACCAAACCGGACCGGCAGTCCGGTTCCCAGTGGATCCATGCAACAAATAGGTAGATTTCAGTTCCAATAATTTGGAACCAATCTTTAGCAGATGGTTCTCGGTTCTAGATTGGGAACCGCGCGCCTGGATCATGCACACCGCTAGAAGTGATCGTGTGGAGGAGAGGACTAAAGTGAAAGGAATAGGAGAAGAAAATAGTTGGTCCTAATATAATATTAAATTCCATTGAGATCGGTCAAATTTGATAGGCATCGTCTTCTTGAATAGTTCAGATTCAATTTAGTAATGTGCTATTTTTGGGGTCAAGTCATTTTTGAAGATGTGAATTCAAATTGACTAAAAATTCACGAGTTGTCTCTTAAGAGTTTGTGCGCTCAAATTATCCCGAGAGCTGGAGGTTTAACGAGTTTGAAGAACCTAGAAAGCCCGTTTATAGGGAGACAAATGATACCAATAATAACTTAAAGATTCTCAAAATTTTACAGAAATAGAAAAAAAAAAAAACAATATCTGGCTAAAAATAAAATTAAAAGAGAAAAACAAGGGAGCCGCCTGGCCCGGCCCGGCCCGTCCCAAAATGTGACCGTTACGTCCGCAACGTTCGACCCGCTCCCCTCCATCTTTCCACGACTTCGAAATGAATAAAATGAATTCAAGCATCTCCCTGAAATCAACGTCCCCATCTCTCTCTCTCTCTCTCTCTCTCTCTCTCTGTGATTTCTCAGAAAAAATGGCGTTGAGATCGCTCGACAATGCTCTCCCCATTACTCCAGACAGGCCCAAGAAGCAAGCCAAGGTCCCGATCCCTCTCCCGAAACCGCCCTCCGCCGCGTCCGCCGCCGTCAACGACGAGAACAAGGCCCCGCTGCCGCTGCCTCCGTCCGGAGATGCCACCATCGACTACGTCTCCTCGGAGGATCTTGCACCGATTCCCGATCCCGAATCGAAGATCCACGTAAGCCGCCCCACTTCCCCCCCTGGCCCTGATTTTAGGGTCGTCTCTCCGTTTGCAGATTGTTGAAAGTTTCGAACTTTGTTGGCGATAATTATTGCGGCATTAGGAAATGCTCAAATTGGGTCTGCTGTTTTGAGTGATTGGGTTTTTTCGTGCAGTGCTTGATCGAGGGTTTGGAGTCGAAGGATTGGATCAAGGTCTGCGATTGGCTGAATAATGCCCGCCGGTTCGCCTTGTACAATTCTGATCTCATGCTTCCTCTGTTGTAAGCTCTCTCTCTCTCGCTCATCCTTTGTTCATAAGACGAATGCGTAATTTCACTGTGATGAGTTTTCGTTAATGTATGTGAATTACATGTGCAGGGAAAAGGTGATGCTGGTTCTGGTGAAGGCCATGAAGAACCCCAGGAGTGCTTTGTGTAAGACCTCCATCATGGCGGCGTCGGATGTCTTCAAGGCCTACGGCGATAAGCTACTCGATGCAGCTAATTCCAATGCTCTTGACCAAATGGTATAACTCCAGAAGGGTCATATCATTTTACTAATCTGGGTGATTTAGATTAATTTAATTGGTCCTTTTGATGAATCTGAATGTGATCCTTCTTTTGTGGCATCTCAGCTGCTGCAGCTGTTACTGAAGGCATTGCAGGACAAGCGGTTTGTGTGCGAAGAAGCAGACCGAGCACTGAGCGCAATGGTGTGCTCTCTGACTCCTCTGCCTCTTCTTCATAAACTCCGCCCCTATGTCAGCCACTCCAATCTCCGAGTCCGGGCAAAAGCTGCTGTTTCCATCTCCAACTGTGTCTCCAAGATGGTAAATTTATTAGAATTTCCCTTTCTTGTGGTCTTTTCATTGTTTGAGATTTGAGGGTGATGATGGGTTTTGGTCTTTATAGGGCCTAGAGCAGATGAAAGAATTCGGGTTGGCGTCGCTTCTTCAAATGGCCGTGGAGTTGTTGAATGATAGGCTGCCAGAGGCAAGAGAGGCGGCAAGAAGCATCGTGGTGTGGATGTATGAGTGTGTCACAGAGAACCAAGAACAGAAGCAGGAATCTTGGCAAAGCTTTTGCCAGATCAGTTTGCCTCCTGCTCATGTTCAGTCCATGATCAAAATTGCATCCTCTCAGTAGTAGTAGGATCAGGGAGAGAAGCAGTAGCTGATGTAGTGGCAGCAGTCTAGCATAAAATCATAAGTCCTAATTTAAGTTTTATCATGTAAATTGGCATTTACATGATTGTCTTCTTCGCTTGTATAATTTAAGATTGTCTGGAATATAGTAGCCATGGGATTTCTTGCAGTTCACTAATTCCCCTTGTTGTTTGTGTAAGATAAAATGGTACCGATGAAGATATTTACTTATCTGATCCCACGGCCTCTTGATGTAGTTTGGGTTGTGGTTCTTCTACTGGATACAAACTCAACTTTGTCCTTCAACTCACTTTAGCGTTGGTCAAGAAATTTGCTTAATTGCCCACCAGATTTGGTGGCCCTCATGACCAGCTTCATGATAGTTCAAGTTCTCTTTATCAATTTTTGAGTAAAAAGATCAGAAAACCAAACAAAGGGATGAATGAGAAGGAGAAATTTTCTGAATTTTGGGACCAGGAAAGTGAGATAGGTATAAAGACAACTGGGCTTCATTCATGAACTAGCAGCAGCATCGCAAATTTTCCATTCTGCTCCTGAATCAAGCGTGTGAAGAAACACCGCCAAACCAAACAATCAAGACCACCCAACGAGTGCCCTCACCTGAGAACAGGAGGGAGCGAGCGTGACAGGAATAAGGGAGCTTTTAGAAGTCCCACATCGGCTGGAGAAGAGGCCGACAACTGCGACGCCAGTTTAAGAAGCGAGGGATGAGACGGTTCAAAGCATACCTTTCTCGGCCTTTTGGCTAAGATCAAGTGTAGTATCTGTTCTTATCAGTTTAATATCTGATACGTGGGCCATCGGTCCACATGATATTAAATTAATTTTTTTAGGGGGAGAGTCCATCACAGTAGCTTGCTACTGGGGCTCTCGAGCGTCGCCTTGGCGTTGCACTGCTGCCTTGGCCTGGCGCACCCCAGCAAATCAAGTACAATTTTATCATTGCTTGCGGCGTCTGGGCCTGAGTCTTTCTAAGATAATTGGGTCTTACAATATTTTAGGCTTAGGCCCTTGATGGGTTGGGCCAGGCTTCCTTGGGGAGAGGATTTGCTAGGCTTCTTGAGTTGGTCAGATGGGCTAGGTTGGGTCGAGCCCATCTTTTCATGATTAATGCCGCCGGGCTGGGCCTCGTTGAAGGGAACGCTGTTTGGTTTCATTAATCAATAGATAGATTAACAGAAGTGTCATGATTATTGTCACTGGGACATATATGATTCCTTACGAACGTAGTGTTCCATTATTCCATACCCCAAAAAATTATTTAAAAATATAATTATGTTATACAGGCACGATAAGATTACTATTTGAATATAACAAGATATATATCGTTTTGAAATGTAATTTGTTATTAAATATGCAAAGACGAAACTGGAATGGTAAAATAGGTGCTTCTCCTGAGGGTGCATGGAACCGTTATTCCATGACCACCCTCGAAAAATTAGCTAAATTGCTAGTGTTGGAAAAAATCGTTATCATTTGATTAAATTTTTTGAAACATAGAAAGAAATGGGTATTCTTATATCCACAATGAGTCATTTGACCTGGGCTAGAAAAATCAACAAGAACAAAGATAATATAAGACAAACCTCACCCTGGAGTCATATTAACTTTTGCTTTAGTCGTCTAAATTAGTAGGTTTTGGAGGAACAAAGCTCATATGGTCCCTTCAGGAAACTCAGTTAGTACTCATTTACGATCGACATGATACCGCTCCATTGTAATCTGATTTTTATATTGAATTTATAATATAAGATAAAATTAAATTCGAATATATAAATAAAAATAAGATTAAATTAAAAAATTAAAATTTAATTTTTGTTATTTTGAATTTCTTATATTAAAATTCAAATGTTATTTATATTGAAATGTAATTTTAATTTGTTAATTTAAGAAATTTGTTATTTGAGAAAAAACTTTCTTATCGTAGATATTAAAAATCTTATTTGCTTTTATCTCACTTTCTTTATAGAATAATTTTATCTTGTCTATATCCCATTTATATCCGATTTTATTTTATATTGAGCACATACTAAACACAAAATAGGATAAATTTGATCATATTCTGAATTTTCTAAATGCAGCCAGAGTGTGCGAAGAAACACCACTAAGCCAAACAAAATGAAAGACCCACCCAATTGAGTACCCCTCACCTAAGAACAAAGGGAGCGGGTGTGCAATGGTAATAGAGAGCTTTCATTAGTCCCACATCAATTGGTAGAAGAGGCTGATAATTGGGATGTTAGTATAAGATGCCAAGAATGAGACGGGTCAAATCATACCTTTCTCGGCCTTTTGGCTAAGATCAAGTGTAGTATCTGTTCTTATCAGTTTAATATCTGATACGTGGGCCATCGGTCCACATGATATTAAATTAATCTTTTTAGGGGGAGAGTCCATCACAATAGCTTGCTATTGGGGCTCACGCGCGTCGCCTTGGCGTTGCACTGCTGCCTTGGCCCGGCGCACCCTACCAATTCTTAGTATAAATGGTCCGGCCCAGCTAGTGTTTTGTCCAGGCCTATTCGTAGGTCGGGTGGGCTGGGGATGGCGTCGGTCAGATGGGCTCAGTCTGGTGGTCGGAGAGTGTGCTGGAGATGGCCCATGAATAAGTGTGGGTTGATCTTTGTTGTCATTTTCAATTAAGGATAAAAACATTAGGGTTCCCATAATTTATGAAACTTATTTACTTTAGTATATAAAGATTGTTTTTTATGCTTTCATTAACAACCGGGAAAGGAAAAATCCAAGAATTGACAGGGGCCTCCTCACCCGTATGAGATTTGAAGAAATATAAGGACCAAACCACCATTTACCAATTTAGCAGCGAACCGTGAATTGCATATTATATTTATATCATAAGTGGAAGAGTAAAGTTTCTAAACTCTTACTTTCGTCTGCTAACATGATGTCCAGGCTTACGAAACATCGGAAAGGGAAACACCTCAAGGCCGAACTTTCACGCCAGGCCCCTCTGGTTGACATCACATCGCAAGCTGATCTGAAGAAAGCAGCTCTCCATCTCTGAGCTTCTATAATGACATGGACGATGCATCTCATCACTAGTCCTAATAAAACTAGTCTTCATGAAGCCTTTCTTGTTGCTAGCAAAACCAAGTATGATAAATAGCCAGGCATTCCCACCGAAATCTCCGTCGGAAAGTAACCTCTTGACCACGTAGCTTATACGGTAAGAGAGTTAGGTTTATGAGGTTCTTTTGTTCATTCTTCTCTTAAATGGTAAGTCCTTAGCAGAAAGTGATAATTCTTTTTGTTCTTTTCTTTATATTAATTTAGGGGCGCTCTTAATAACTTAACATCCTTGAATATCGAATATGGTACAGTGTTATATATGACAAAGCAATGTCTAATGATAATTGAACCTTGATTTCATTTTGGCTTTGTTACAAGGTCTTGATCAAGTGTTAGTATTTTTAGCACCAAATCACTTTATGCATGATTTGTAAAGGGTTTTGAGTAGTTTTTCTTTTCTTTGTTTTTGAGTAGCAGGTGGTGATTGAATTTAAAAAAGCCTTTGAAAAATTTATTTGACAAGAAAAATAATTTTAGTTGGAAACAAAAGAAACTTCTTCTTTATTTTGAAATATAGTGTAAATAATTTCCATTGAGGCAATTTTTTTTCCTTACTTTTTTACTTTTCCTCTTAAAACTTGAAAATGGAAAGAAATTTTTAAGTCTAAAAAAATTTGGTTAGTATCATGAAAAACTCAAACCGGTATATTTGTGACAAATTTATTATTTAATTTTTTGATCACACAAAACCTAAAAATGATAAACCTATGACACATCTATCCCAAATAAATTTTTTAACTTAAAAAAAAATCAAATTGGTATATTTGTGATAAATTTATCTTTCGTTAGTTTCTGTCGAATTTTTGTTATTAAATTTGCTAACGTGGATAACACACGGTGATGTAGTATGATGATCATGGAAATTCATAGGGTTAATATCAAGAAAAATCCCAAAATTGTCATAAGTGTACCATTAAATTTATCATAAGTTTATTAATTTTGGTTTTTTTGTAATATTTACCTTATGAATTTCCATGTGAACTTATCACATTGCGATACCACATCATCCCGTGTCATCCATGTTAGTAAATTTAATAATAAAATTTAATAGAAACTAACGGTGGGCCATTTATTTTTTGTGATAAAAACATTAAGTTTGGGTAAATATATCACAAGTATGTCATTTTGAGATTTTTGATAGTCTTAGAATGGGGTAAATATGTCACGGTGTATCAATTTGAGGTTTTTCATGATATTAATTCAAAAAAATTTGCATATGATTTTCTAGTAGTTATTATTTGTAAAAATGTGATTTTTTTAGGCCTCGATAGTTTCACTCGTGAAATCAAAATCGATAAAATCTTCATAAAAAGCAAAGACAGCATGAACATAGGAGCCCTTGTGAGAAATTTCGAAACTTTGGAGGGGGTCAAAGTTGGAATAGAACAAAATACCGAAGAATCATATGCGAGAAGAAAGAGGACCAAGAACCCAAGACCGCAAAGGCTGTCCCGTGGCGTCTGAGGTTTGAGTTCAGCTTCATGTTTTATCCACTTCCCCTGACTCAAATCCAAAAAGCACTAAGCCATCAATGCTTCGATGCTTCGATGCTTTAGAAGCCCTCATCTTAACTCTTATCCCTGTTTCTTACCCTCACTCTTCCCTTAAATGGGTTGAGGGGGAAGCATCCTGGGATGTTCAATTCAGGGTGAGGCAGTTTAAAGACCTGCCCAGGTCTGCATCTTAACTCTTAAGTATCCAACCTGAAATCTCACTCTTTTAGTATGCTTCGCCTCCAAAGGTGTCCGCTTTTATCTAATCCTATCAGATCAGTAAAAGACAATTAGTCTCGATCAGGAGCATAACTTTAATTCCGGAGGAGCAACAAACACCCGCCCAACCTGAGAACACAAGTGTGTAGTGAGTGTGCGACAATAATGAAGAGCTTTCATCAATCCCACATCAGATTATAGAAGAGGCTGATAATTGGGAAGCTAGTACAAGATGCTAGGAATGAGACGGTTCAAAGCATACCTTTCTCGGCCTTTTGGCTAAGATCAAGTGTAGTATCTGTTCTTATCAGTTTAATATCTGATACGTGGGCCATCGGTCCACATGATATTAAATTAATTTCTTTAGGGGGAGAGTCCATCACGGTAGCTTGCTACTGGGTCTCTCGCGCGTCGCCTTGGTGTTGCACTGCTGCCTTGGCCTGGCGCACCCCTCCTATTCTGAGTAAAAAATCATCCGTAGCCTGGTGAGTTCCAAACATTGGTCAGATGGCCCGTGGGCCGTGTGGACAGGGAGGAGAGCCCAGTAGCGTGTCGATATGGAGGAGCCCAGTCGGGCCCGAAAGCGTGCAGGAGATGGTCCATTAGTAAATGTAGGTTGATCTTTCTTGTCATTTCAATTAAGGATGAAAGCATTGGGGTTCCCAAAATCTATGGAACTTATTTTACTATTCGATGACCGGACACTCAAGCACAAAGATTGTTTATTTTGGCTATATTATTAACAACTGGAAAAGTAAAAATCCAAGAATTGATAGGGGCCTCACCCGTATGAGGTTTGAAGAAACCAAAAATCCAAGAATTGCAGCTTAATATTATGTAATAAGGGGAAGAGAGAAGTTGGTGAACTCTTACGGCGGATGGAGATCTGGTAACATGATGTCCAGGCTATAAAACATAATAAAAAGAAACGACTTAAGGCCGAACTTTTGTAATGACACAGAACGACACATCTTATCACTAGTCACAGCAAACTTAGTCCTTGTAAAGCCTTTCTTATTCATAGCAAGAACAAGTGTGATAAAAAGCCAGGCCAATTCCACCGAAATCTCCATTGGAAAATAACCTCTTGACAACGGTGTATATATAGTCAGAAATTTAGGTTATATGGGGTTTCTTCATTCATTCTCCTCTTAAATGGTAAGTCTCTTTGTTGAAACCAATAATTTGTTTTGCTCGTTCTCCATTTAATTTAGGGGTGCTCTTAATAACTTGACATCCCTGAATATTGAATATGGTAGTATCATCGACAAGTAATGTCTAATGTTCACTGAGCCTTGTTTTCATTTGGGCTTTTGTTATAAGGTCTCGTTAAGTGTTGGTATTGAACAATTGTTTTGCCGGTTTTGATCCCACAACAATTTTTTTTTCACCGAATGTTAGTGTCGGCTTTTATTTAACAAGAACAAAGGCTTTGTGCTGATTTTGAATAGAGGATATCAAATGCAATACAGATATTGAACTTCCAATGTCAAACAGTAATGTAAAACCTTACCAATTGATCTACTAATTTTAAGACCCAACTCAAACTATGCTAGAATCCAATTGACGGCACAACTCTAAGATAAAATGACACAATGCTAAGATTTAATCAACAACAATATGGCTGGATCGAAGACACAACATCAAAATCTAATCAATGAAATTGCGCTAGAGATACAACGTTAGAAATTTAATCAACGATACCACATCGGTATTTAGACATTCACCGGAATCTATCTAATTGACGATGCTATGCTAGAGATATAACGTTGTAATTTAATTAACGATGCCGTACCAGTATATAGACACTCTCCAAATCTAATCGACGACGAGAATCTAAAAGCTACTGCTAAAGAAAACTAAGATAAATAATGAGATAACATTTGATGTATTGTTCTTGGGGCTTTCTCGTTGGACTAGTGGGATATTTATAAAGAAATTTGGAAATCGCCGAACGGTTGTCCGTCTTCTATTAACTACTTCCAACTTTAGGCACATCGCTTTTTCTTTGTAAAACTCGCCCATTTCCTCTGTAATTGCCTTGATTGAGCTCTATGTTTCCTGGTTTATTGACACAAATTCCATGACTAGGTACGTGGGTGTTAAACCATTTTTTCAACTATGTGCTCCCTTGACGCTTCTTAGAATATTTTAAATGTTTTCATTCAAAATTTGCTGTCAGCTTTATTTGGGTGGCAATCCAATATTTGCCGTCATATTTCAAAAATTAATCATGTGGAAGCTTCGTAACTTGCTATCAATCATTGAACCTTCATCTTCGGACTTGTTAATAGCCAATCATATGTTAACATCCCAATGATATGTACATGTGATTTCGTTTGACTTATATCAGCCCTCCTGATTGGCACACGGTAGCATGACTAACTTTAAGTTCAAATCACTTTATGTGTGTTTTTATAAAGGAGTTTGAGTAGTTTTTTTTTTTTTTTTTTAAAGCAATAAGTGGTGATTGAATTTGAAAAAGCATTTGACAAAAACTAATTGATGAGAAAAATAATTTAAACTAGAGAAAAAAAAGAAGAGATTTCTTTTGAAAGATAATGTAAATAATTTGATCAAAACAGTTTTTTGCTTACTTTTTTATTTTTCCTCTAAAAATTCAAAAATGGAAAGAAATCCTTAAGTTAAAAGAAAATTCACATATGATTTTCCACTAGTTAATATTTATAAATTTTGATTTTTTTTAGGCGTTGATAGTTTCACTCGTGAAATCAAAATCTACAAAACCTCCACAAGAAGCAAAGACAATGTAGGAGCCTTTATCGAAAATTGAGTGTCAATAGCAACAAATCACTTTATGAGTGTTTTTTTAAAGGAGACTAAGTAGCTTCTTTTTTTTAAAGTAATTGGTGGTGATTGGATTTGAAAATAGCATTTGGCAAAAACTAATTGACGAGAAAAATAATTAAACCAGAGATTGAAAAAGAACTTTCTTTTGAAAGATAATGTAAATAATTTGATCAAAATAGTTCTTTGCTTATTTTTTTCCTCTAAAAATTCAAAAATGGAAAGAAATCCTCAAGTCAAAAGAAAGTTCACATATGATTTTCCACTAGTTAATATCTGTAAATTTTGAATATTTTTAGGCTTTGATATTATCACTCGTGAAATCAAAATTTGCAAAACCTTCACAAGAAGCAAAGACAACATAGGAGTCCTTATGAGAAATTGAATGTCAATAGCACCAAATCAATTTATGCGCATTTTTAAAAGGAGTCTCCAAGTAGTTTTTGTTTTTTCCTTTTTTTTAATTAATGGGTGGTGATTGAATTTGAAAATAGCATTTGACAAAAATTAATTGACAAGAAAAAGTAATTTAAACCGGAGACAAAAAAGGAAGATCTTTCTTTCGAAAGATAGTGTAAATAATGCGATCAAAACAGTTTTTTGCTTACTTTTTTTATTTTTCCTCAAAAATTCAAAAATGAAAAGAAATCCTTAAGTTAAATGAAAATTCGTATATGATTTTCCATTGGTTAATATCTGTAAATTATAAAATCTACAAAACCTACCTAAGTCGCTAAGACAGCGTAGGAGCCCTTATGAGAAATTGAGAGGCAAGAACCCCAAACCCAAAGGCTGTCCTGTGGCGTCGTCTGAGGTTTGAGTTCAGCGTTTTATCCACTTCCCCGACTCAATCCCAGAGCCGAAAGGCTGCCCTGCTTCGATGCTTCAATGCTTTAGAAGCACTCATTTCAACTCCGCTTCACCCAATCCGAGAGTAGCCCAAGATGGTCGTGATTCATGCTTCTCCTTACAAGGTCAGTTCTTTTCTTCGTTGCTCGTGCGACTTGCTTGGTCCGTCTGGAGTTCGCGGCATTTGGGTTTTGTATGTAGTGGCTGGGGATGTTGAAAGATGGTTGCTTTAGGTGAAATTGTTGGAGGGATTGAGTTCTTTTTCTTGCTCTCTGAGATGGGTTCAGTTGGTTTTCATTAAATTTTCTATTTTGGTGATGAAGTTTCTTCTTTTAATGCTTTTAAAGAATAATGCGCCTATCGTTTATCGCCCTGTCGCGAATTGCCAGTCGTATCTGAGTTTTGCCCACGGGTAGTTCGCTTCCGCTGTTGAAGTTGTGGCGATTGGGTCCGCTGCTGGGTGGCGTTTGTTGTTGTTGCGACTGACAAAGCTTGTTGTGTACGGTCAGGTTCTCACTCAAAGGACTTGCAGTTGTTTGGGGAAGACGGCTTCGGTCAACAACTTGTTTTACTTGAGGGCAAGCTCTTCTCTCGAAGATTTTTCGTTGTTGGGCAGGCTTAGATTTTGTAGTTTTTCAAGTGCTGATGTGCCTTCGTCGAAGCGGAGGTCTCGAGGGCCAGTTATGGCAGCCAAGAAAGCTGCTGAAGGTACTTGGAGCGTTTTAAATTTGCTGGATTGATTTGTCTCGGAAATCATTTTGAACATTTGGTCTGTGATATGCAGTCTTTGGACAAGTTTCACATGATTGTTAAGTTGTGCTATTATTGAGTTTTGAGATACAACTCCAAGTTATAATTATTCTTTCTCAATTGGAATCTTTTTAGGGGGTAAGCAAGATGAGGGCAAATACAAGCACACAGTTGCTCTTCCTAGGACGAGTTTTGGGATGAGAGCCAATGCTTCTGTTAGAGAGCCAGAAATACAGAAATCGTGGGACGAAAACCAGGTGTTCGAAAGGATTGTCAGCAGAAACAGTGGGGTGGGTTCTATACTTCCTCATGAATTGTTTTCTCCCTCCCTTTTCTATTTTCTACTTATTAGGTTGCCTTTCCTTGCTGATTAGGAAAGTTTTGTGCTTCATGATGGGCCCCCCTACGCAAATGGTGATCTGCATATGGGTCATGCCTTAAATAAGATTTTGAAGGACATAATTAACCGATATAAGGTATGTTTCATTGCTTCACAAACTTATATTTTTCATCTTCTAAACTGATATGTTGTCCTTTTTCTTTTTTCTTTTACGTGACCATGATGGTTAGCTTTAAAATGGAACTAAGCAATTATATCTCCGGTAACTGTAAGTACTAGCCCTGGATTCAAACTCAATTTTGATAGCCTTACTCAAGATTGGCAAAGTTTAAATTTACAAGATTAATATACCCAGTCAGGTTTAGGTTGTGTAGAGCCCCATCCAGTAAAGATTACAGTGAAAATAAACGAGATTCTCTGACAAAGCATTTTAGGTGGCTGGTTAACTAGTCTTATCAAACGAGCAATGAGTACTTCATCGTAAATGATGGTTCGTTATGATGGATCAGATCATTTTGAGTGGAAGGATATGTTGGTCTTATCTCAAGAAAATAAAGAAGAACAACCTTCTGTGTCCCATTGCTTTTAGTTTCTGCATAAGTTCAAAGATCCTGTATTTCTGTTCCAATTGGACTTGTGATGATTTTAGTTTTGTTTGTTTTCTTTTGCAGCTTCTTCAGAATTATAAAGTACACTATGTTCCTGGTTGGGATTGCCATGGCCTACCAATTGAACTAAAAGGCATGTACTTTTAAGTTATATCTGTATACTTCAGTTATATGTGGAGCACAACCTTGTATTTGTGTATGTGAAATATTTCTGACTAGTGACACGCATTCATTTATACCTTCATCGTAGTGCTACAGTCATTAGACAAAGATGCCAGGAAAGACCTCACTCCAATTAAGTTGAGAGAAAAGGCAGCGAAATTTGCCAAGTCCACTGTTAAAACTCAGATGGCATCATTCAAGGTCTGAAGCCTTAAGCTCAGTCCCTGCTTAATTCTTGCTGTGATTGTTCATCCATTATCTGATGGAGCTAGTTTACGTTTCGATGGAAAGGAGCTACTTTTTCTTAAGGAAATTGCACAAGTGTGGGAGAAGCTTTTTCATGAAATGTATCTTATGTCATATTTGCAGCGATATGGGGTGTGGGCTGCCTGGAATAACCCTTACTGTACTCTTGATCCTGAGTATGAAGCTTCTCAGGTAGATATTCAAACTGATTCTTTGTCAGTTTCTGTTGTTGAATTTCTTTGTTCTTTTTTTATGTTCTGTATCCTTTTGCTAGGATAATTTTTTTCCTTAATCCACATGTCCACTTTGTAGATGGCTTATGCTGATCCTACTTTTCTACCAGTTTGTGCCTGTAAAGGAGTACTCGACAATTGCTTGATGCAGATGCCACTGTGCAAATGATTCTTTGGCTGGGACACGTTTTATGCTTGACACTGAGGTTAAACTTAAAGGCTAGGGCCAGAATGAACTTGAGAGAACCTATGTTAGTCTCCAAATCCTAAATAGATTAGTATGACCATAAGTAATTGTTTCGTTCAATCCTTACTTTGGTTTTTCACTTATTGATGATAAGGCTAATAAATTA
Organism: Eucalyptus brandiana; assembly: GCA_014182725.1. Classification (NCBI taxonomy): domain Eukaryota; kingdom Viridiplantae; phylum Streptophyta; class Magnoliopsida; order Myrtales; family Myrtaceae; genus Eucalyptus; species Eucalyptus brandiana. The sequence continues at coordinate 53,839,174 of CM024675.1, read as the reverse complement.
AGTCTATTGACTAATTTTTATGTAGAAATCACCCGTATTATGCTGATATGTCTGTATTCCTAGCCTTCTAGTGTGTGATACCTCTATCCTGTAGTCATGATTCTTGGTTGTTGGTTGGCTGGTGATTGGCCAGTTTGATTGAAACATCTAGATTGGTGTGTACTGCTGAGCTGACACACTGCAGTTTGACAATTTATAAATTACTGAGACCACGAGTGTATTGGAAGCCCACTGCTATCAGCTTGGTGTGGTTAGAGAAATGTCACAATCTCAAACTTGCAACATTTACCTGGAAAATGAAAGGGAAAAACATGTTCCTTCCTATGACTATCTTTTCAAAAAATGCATTGGATAAGCCAATTATTCTCCTCTATAATTCCGATTCTAACAAACGCTTGCATTCCCTCACTGCTAGATTGAAGTCTTTGGCCAAATGGCCCTTCGAGGTTACATCTATAGAGGCAGAAAACCGGTCCATTGGAGCCCATCTTCACGTACTGCTCTTGCAGAGGCCGAGTTGGAGGTAAAAACTCTCTCTCTCTCTCTCTCTCTCTCTCTCTCTCTCTCTCTGTGGGTGCATGCGCATGCATGTGTGTGTTGCATGTTGTGCACAGGCACAAGCATGGAGTATGGATGTATCTACAGTTTCCTTAAACCCTCACGTCTAAAGGTAGTGATGGTTTAACATTACTCTTTCGTGTTATCTATAAAAAATTATTCTGTGCTATTAGCAAACGGTGTTCAGATAATCTATCTATTTATTCATAGTAATTGTTCTCAATTGAATGGACACTACCACCAACTTCTCAGTTTAGTATGTTTCTGAGACAGCTCTGTAGCTAAACTGGAAAATGTTTGCAGTATCCAGAAGGGCACGTCTCAAGAAGTATATATGCCATTTTCAAGTTAGTCAATGCCTCGCCATCATCCAGTAACTTAATCAGTGAATTCCTTCCTGACCTGGGCTTGGCTATTTGGACAACAACTCCATGGACGATTCCAGCTAATGCAGGTACCCTCAGGGCATTCTGTTATGAATCTCGACTCTAAAGGTGCAGAAAGGGAGTGATGAGGACTTCTTGGAGTTGTAGATTCATACTTGGGGTTTATCTCAATGTGTTGATTGCTTGAATTCACCTAGTTGATGTCAGGTTAATTTGTGAACTGATTTAGATTTCACGTGGGTGGGAGAGAAGGGGGTTTGGGGTTGGCTTTTTTTTTCTTTTGTTATTGTTATTGTTTTTTTTTTTTTTTTTTTTTTTGGGGGGGGGTGGTGAGGAATTGCTCGGCTACATATGGGTCTTAGTAATTTGATCCGTTCAGACAGCACTTAGTACCGTGTCAAGTGGGTTTGTGATGACCTTCTACTCTCAGGATCACTTTTATCATTCTTTATGATGGTTTAATGCAAAACTCGATGATTTGCTTCACCATTTTGACTGTAAGTTCTCAAATTGTTCTGGCTCTCTTATCCTGCAAATATCAAATTAAAGTCAACTTCTTCTGCCATCAATAGTTCCCTTGGTTTTATGCCATTTCTGCATTGGTTGGTGAACATGCTGAATGCTTGTTGTTTGCAGCGGTTGCTGTGAATGGTAAACTTCAATATGCTATAGTTGAAGTACATTCCCCTCTAGGGGACACTGCTGTACCTAAGGAAGATAAAAGACGCAGACTTGGACAGGTTATGAAGGGAGAGAAGAGGCCTTTTCTTGTTGTGGCATCAGATCTCGTGCCAGCATTAGAAGTGAAATGGGGTGTGAAGCTTTCCGTGAAGAAAGTTCTTTTGGGTTCTGATCTTGAAAACTGCAGGTTGTTGAATGATGATGTCTTGAATTGGATATTGTTGATCTTAGTATTATAAATTTTTGAAATCCAAGAAAGTGCCAATCATTTCAGCTTCACATTTAGATAATGAATTTTAAGGATTAGTATCTTAGACATTGGAACATAATCTATTGAGTGTCTCCAATTGTTTATTTGGTAGATCCATGAATATCCAAATGCATGTCTTATTCTTTTCTATTACCCACATTTGTAGCAATGCAATACTATTGTTCCTTCTCAAGTTATAAATGATTGATTATAAATCTCTAGGATCTATATTCTCTATAAAAGACCATAAATACCTTGCTTACGTATCATTAGAAAATGCATTGACATATACATGGCAGAAAGAAGAGGTAACACAAAAATAAGGACTATGAAAACGAGTCAAAGTGGATTGTCCTACACTAGCACTTCTGCATAAGGACTTTACTAAAGGGGATGTTAACACAGTATATCTTAATGTGGATACAGGTATATCCATCCCATAGATAAGAGGGAGTGCCCAGTTGTCATTGGAGGAGATTATATCACAACAGAATCTGGAACTGGACTGGTCCATACAGCTCCGGGTCATGGTCAAGAAGATTATGTCACTGGCGTAAAATATGGACTTCCTATTCTTTCCCCTGTAGGTGATGATGGGAAGTTCACTGAAGAAGCTGGACAGTTTAGTGGACTTGACGTACTTGGGGATGGTAATACTGCTGTTGTGGACCACTTGGATGGACAGTTATCCATTCTCATGGAAGAATCATATCGTAAGTGATGTTCCTTCTCCCAATACAGTGATTTATCATTCTAATCTGGAAACTTTCCTGTTACAAGTTTGCAAAGGACACTTTTAATTCGCATATTGCCTTTTTCTCTTGTGCAGAACACAAGTATCCATATGATTGGCGAACAAAAAAGCCTACTATATTTAGGGCAACTGAGCAGTGGTTTGCTTCTGTGGAAGGGTTTCGTCAGGCTGCTATGGATGCAATTGGGCATGTCAAGTGGATTCCACCTCAGGTAGCGATCGTAGAGGGTTCTTTCTGCATGATTATTCTGTATCGCTTTGAAATAAGATGAACTTCTGCAGTGCGAACTTTTTATCCTTTGACTGGTACTCTGTCAGGCTGAGAACAGAATTTCGGCAATGACTTCTAGCCGCTCGGATTGGTGCATTTCTCGACAAAGGACATGGGGTGTACCCATTCCAGTCTTTTATGATAAACAAACCAAGGAGCCTCTAATGAATGAAGAGACTATTAATCATATTAAATGTAAGAAACTATGAAAGTGACAACATCGATTGCTCTCTTTCTTTATATGTTTATGCCTGATCTTTTTATTACTATTGTGTACTATGTATTAACCTTCCACTTTTTATGCCAAGACTGAAGGTTTACATTCCTACTGCCAATGCATTTCTGTCTTTCTAAATGTTGGTTAACGAGACGAAGTGTGATTGCAGGCATAATAGCCCAAAGGGGTAGCGACGCATGGTGGTATATGAAAGTAGAGGATCTACTTCCAGAAAGATATTGTGATAAAGCGTCGGACTATGAAAAGGGCACTGATACAATGGATGTCTGGTTTGACTCGGGTATTTTGCTTGTGACATTTCTTTTTTATTTACTTTGTTGCTAATTGGAGTGCATTGAGGTAGAAATGGGAGGATTCAACTTTTGGTTGATTCATGAAGTGATTATCCACTTTAACCTTTGTTATTGGAGGCTAAGCATGTGTTTTCCATTGAGGAACCTTCAGCAATTTTGATATACCAACATTGTGGTTCTGATGTCCTCTGCTAGATGATTTAGTTAGAAAACGTTGGTGATGGTACCTCATTCATGTTAGTGGCAGAGTGAGATGGGTGAGAGGTTGATCTTAAAACAGTAGACAATACTTCAATAAAAAGTGTAATGGTCACTTTCGGTTGGACTAGAGTTGGTTGTTTATATATAGGGTGAAGTAATAGAGGTCATATCTGGAAAATTCTGATCAAACTGTGGTAGCTCTTAGAAGCTTCTGAAGTATTATTTGGCTAAGTATAGTGTAGTGGTTGAACTGATTCTTCCACATGTCCCTAAGCATTCATGCATGTCTCTTATTTTTAAGAGAAGCACTCAACCAGTAACCTTTTTCGTGCTTTATCTTCAACTGAAAAATGCTACACTCATTGTAGAATACTTCTCCGCATGAGCAAATGATGATGCTTTATCCCTTGTATCCTTTTCAGGCTCTTCATGGGCTGCTGTACTGGGGAAAAGGGCGGGCCTTAACTTCCCTGCAGACTTGTACCTTGAAGGTACAGATCAGCATCGTGGCTGGTTTCAGAGTTCCTTACTGACAAGTATTGCTACGAAAGGTAATGAACATGCACTTTTGTTCTTGGAGTGTTCTTTAATTTTCTTTTATCTTGGCTTCTATATGCATTTAATTACGATGCATTCAATTACAAAATATATGTGCTTCTGTTGAGAAGTTAGATGACAGAATCTTTTTGTGTTACTAGTTCACACTGATTACCCTCTATTGAATTCTGTCAAGGACATTAGGCCTGTGTGAATTACTTTTTTCTGCATGTACAGGAAGGGCTCCATACAACAGTGTCCTAACTCATGGGTTTGTGCTTGATGAGAGAGGTTTGAAGATGAGCAAATCTTTGGGTAATGTTGTAGACCCGTACACTGTGATTGAAGGAGGGAAAAACCAAAAGGTTTGTCTCCAAAGTCTTTTCCTGTTTATGCCTGTTATTTTTCGTTGAGCTAAGAGTTTGATTTTCTGTTGGCAGGAAGCACCTGGATATGGAGCAGATGTTCTGCGGTTGTGGGTTTCTAGTGTAGATTACACTGGAGATATGATGATTGGTCCTCAGGTTCTCCGCCAAATGTCTGACAATTATAGAAAGTTGCGGGGGACATTGAGATACCTCTTAGGGAATCTGCATGATTGGAAGGTATATCTCAATCTTGGTATGTCATCTGATATCTAGTATATCATCATTTCGGGATAGGATGCTCATTCAAAGAGCATTTATCTCCTCCTTTAAGTTGGTTCTATTTTCTCAAGCTGAATCGTGTCATTGCCAGGCTGAAGATGCTGTTTCTTACCATGAACTTCCAATGATTGACCGGCATGCATTATATCAGCTTGAAAATGTTGTGAAGAACATTAAAGAGAGTTATGACAATTATCAGTTCTTCAAAATTTTCCAGGTTTCTTTCTTATTGAGCCACTCTTATATTGGAGTTATGTCATCAGGAATCTACTTTAGATTCTTAATGATATTTTCTTTTGCTTAAACTTCTTAGTGATGCATTTTTTTTTATTAGTTTGATATGCCTTTGATATTGAGCAAGTGTGAAATCTTTATTAGAATGAGTAATAAATGCCTAAGGATGTCAAATCATCCTTTGTGCTGTGTCAACATTTTTTATCGTTGATTTAATGTCTTTGATTTTCCATTTCTCAGATCATACAGCGGTTTGTAATTGTCGACCTATCAAACTTTTATTTTGATGTTGCCAAGGATCGACTTTATGTTGGGTAACCTCCTCCTCTTTTTTTCTGTAAGAAAGATTTCAGCACTTAGCCCAATTTATTTCTGATTCCTTCCACGATACTGTATAATGGTGCTTATTTTAGTTTGATTCATATGTAAGGATATCATGCTTTTGGCAATGTGAAGTTCAGCAATTTCATTTATACCATATGCTTAGGTTTTGAAGGTTGCATATTACTTTTGACATTGGACTATAAATGTCTTTCTTTCTAAGTGGTTAATTTTACAGGGGCATGGAGAGTTTTACAAGGAGAAGTTGTCAGACAGTTCTTGCAGAGCATCTGCTTTCCCTTGTGAGGGTTATAGCGCCTATATTGCCTCACTTAGCAGAGGATGCATGGCAGAACCTTCCGTTTCCATACACCAATGAAGATGGTTCTGTTGCCAAATTTGTTTTCGATTCTAGATGGCCTGCTGCGAATGAAAAATGGCTTGCTTTATTGCCTGAAGAAGTCAACTTTTGGGCAGAAATTCTTGAGGTAATCAGCATCTCAGTTTTACCCAAATAGGACGTGTTTGTGTGAATATTAATAATTTCTGAAGTGAGAGAAAGGAATATTAGTTCCCCAAATAGGATCTGTTTTAAGATGTCCAGCTAGACGTTCTTCAGTTCTTCCTCTGATATTATTCTGCATCCAATCTCCAGCTAAGGACAGAGGTAAATAAGGTTCTGGAAGTTGCTCGGGGTGGAAAACTGATTGGTTCGAGCTTAGAGGCTAAAGTTCTTTTACATACCTCCGATGTAAATCTTGCCTCCCTATTATGCCAAATGAGCACAGCCACGAACGATGCAGACAACTTGCATCGCATCTTCATAACTTCTCAGGTATGCTTTACTCTGTTGATCTCAACTCTGATATCAATGATTTGTGGGTCAGTTGCCACAATTTGTGTGTTTGGTTTCCATTTTATTGGCAAATGATCTGCTTCATTTGGGATAAAAATTGCTTGACTGACGGTGCATAAGTACACTATCCCTGTACCGATGAAACTTGAACTGTCGTCCACACTCAGAGCAATGTACATTTTGCACATACAGGCAGAGGTAATTCCGTCTGTGGGTGATGAACTGACTGCCGATGTTCCTTACTCTGGAGAGTGCGAGATTGATGGCAAGAAAGTCTGGATTGGTGTCTCCAAAGCAGAGGGATCCAAATGCGAGAGATGTTGGAACTACTCGCCCAAAGTCGGTTCTTTTCCGGAGCACCCGACGCTCTGCAGCCGATGCTACCCTGTAGTGGCCATTCAATCGCCTCATGCTGTAGCAGCAGTCAGCTGAGGCATCATCTCTAAACAAGAGGCCAAAACTGTCCTTCAGAACTTCAATTGCTGGTCATCTTTGGTCGCATCTTTGGCTACTTTTGAATCGGGTATGATCCGTCTGGCATGCTCTGGGACGGTAGGGTCGTTATCTCTTATATTTATGCAGTAAAAGCATTAGGTTTTTCAGTTTTCTGAGGATGCTGATTGCCCTATAGAAGTCTCCAATTTGTTAAATGTACTTTAGAAAAAGAGAGGTGGCGATGCCCTTCACCAAGGTTTGAGATTTATCATTTTCTTTTGCCCCCAAAGGGTCAAAATGGCCGTTATTAATGGAATTCCTTGTCGGCTCCCTATAAAATATTTGTTTGGCATGAGTGGCTAATGATGTTAGCTTTTGAAACAATTTTGACATTTTTACAAGATTGTATGATTTATATGACCTTGTAAATGTACTTACGGAAGAGCTCTAGGCAAATTTTGGAGATTATATATGTATTGTATGTTTCAGAGCCGTCACAACTAAACTTGGCTGTGCTCTCCGACGATCTTTTCCGCTCTGATACCAAATTTATGCGGTCGAAGCAGTAACACGAGCAGCATGGATCAAACAAATACAAAATGAAAATAATCGAATTACAATCTTTTAACAATTTGGATTGAAAATTTCCACATACATCAGCAGAGTTTATTTCCGCATTCTTCAATCGCCAATTCTTCGTTCATTACAATATTTGGGCGACTTGCGCTTAAATTAAGCTTTTGGGTTGGAAAATTGTCGTGTGTTAGAAAAGCTTGAAAGCCAGTCGTGAAGAATTAAAAAGCGTGGAAAGTTCTCAAAGCTTAATTACGCCTTTCCTTCAAAGATACGTCAACTTTCCCATCGCAACATTCGCAGCCGAAAAGTTTGACGTTGAGTTACATTCATTTTTCTGTGGGCTAGGGCTGTAAATTTGTAATGCAGTGTTGTCGTAATTCGAATTTACTCCTATTTAGCGAAACATGATTACCTTTTTATTTTTCGGAGAAATTTTGATAAATAAAAATCTTGTCTCGATGACCTCGCAAAGAAAAGAGTGCCCAGCCAACCTATTGATTCTTTCTCTAAGCATAAATTTAAGAAGTCCTATATCAAGAATATGGTGTAAGATGGAACAATTAATATGTTTTCGTTTGCTAATAACTTGTTGATTCAATAATTTGAGTGAATGTATATTCAATTAGATATGTTGATGGGAATTGGACTTGAAATCTCCCATAGTTTTTGTCCTAGATGAGCTATCGACTTTCCGTCATGTCATCATTGCAACAAGTAGTAGAAGGATATTATCAAACCTCAGCAGCGCTTAATTGACGGTATCAAAGCATACCATTAGCGGATTTTAGCATGATAATTCTCTAGAAACATCAAGTCAATGGATTGAAAATATAAAACCATGGTCCATAGCTAGATGTCACGCAATAATTAAGGTCAATTATACGTCCCCTGTCTTAACATTCCTCGCCCCCCAGTTGAATTTGACTAATTGGCACTGTAAACGATAATAAACAAAGCTGAAATGTCCATACATGTTCGATGAACTAGCTAAATGAACGAATAAATAAATGTACCCTTTGTCGTCTTTAGGTAAGTTGGGAAGAGTAAACTTAGAATGAATTGATTTTCTATAAGATTTGAGGAGAAAAATCCAAGGGACGATACGTAAGATTACTCCACAAATCAAACTTTGGTTCCCATTTCCCTCTTATAAAATAAAAGAGGCGTGTGCTTTTGCAAAGGGAGTCATGTGGAGGCCACACGCCTTCCACTTTTTAAGTCTAATCTAAGTGCATGTTGTCGTACTTTTTTTCTTGAAATTCTGAAAGACAGCTCATGACACGAAGCTTCAATGGACTTTTCCTCTTCGAGCATCTTCCTTGGTTTCCCACTGTCGAAGTGTCTGCAACTAGGTCGCTATAAAAAGGGCCATTATAGCCAAGGCTCGTGTCATCCACACTTGACATTTTCTCCTCTCTATCTTGAAGAACCCTTGTCATTGTACTTCTAAGATTCTGAGTGAAATTGCTCCTTTTTTGGCTGATCTGTATCAATGGCAAGCTCGAGCGCTTACTTGAGCTTTGTTTTGGTGATCTGTTTAATTTCACCGGCAATTTCAGGTCCGATTTCATTTTCCCTTATGCTAGCAGTTTCAACACGTGCGTTTGAGTTGATAAATTGTTCATTTTCTTGTCTTGGTCATAACTTTTTGTTTTCGGCTAAGTCCAATTTCAGGTCCATTGAAGGTTGGATTTTATCAGAAGAAATGCCCATCTGCTGAGGCCATGGTGAGAGAGTCAGTACAGAAGGCTCTAGCTGCTGACCCTGGAGCTGTTGCTCCGCTCATTAGGCTCCATTTCCATGACTGTTTTGTCAGGGTAATTTTCTAACTCAAGCATTTTATGTGCAACATCATTACAGGTGTGTTTGGTTTAGCAATTGCAAAACTTCTTGGGCAAATGCAAATACCGTTTGGCAAAATTATTTGGGCACTTTGAGGAGATGCAATTTGCACCTTCAAAACTCTTTAAAGGCATTTAACCCAAATTAAGTTTGGACATACTTTAAAATGTTATGTTTGCAAAATGCAAATAGACATTTTTCCTTCCAACTTTACCTTCGCTCAACTTTCATAATTCCGGAAATATTCTCGAAACTCTAATTTTGCCTCAGCCACCAACGAGCAATTGTCGTGGCACCGGCGAGCAGTTGGTGAGCCACTACCACTCTCAATGGCGGCAACTAAGTTCTACCAACAAATAATTTGAGATTTTTTATAAAAAAATTAGCAAAAATCATTTACAAAGTATAATTTATACCAAACGGTATTTATATTAAAATTGCTTTTCAACGTGTTTTTAAAATACACTTTACTGAGCAATACTTGTATTTCGAAAGATCCTTTTAACCCAAAGGTCTTTGCATTTTCTCAAAAACATTTCTCAAAAATTGAACTAAACACACCTTTTAAGTATTCTCTTGTGATGTCTATTATATTTGCAAATTGGTCCACTTTTTTCGCAGAATCCATAGAGTGGCCAGCATTCATTTAATGGTTGAATAACTAATCCTAGGAGCTGAGAAGTCGGGTTTGCATGATTGATGTCACAAGCTCTAAATGGATATCTAAATAAATCTGTCATAGATGTTACTATATCTAATTATAAATAATCATGTAAAAAATGGATATTTCTATGGTGTGACGTCTGTTCTTCTAGTACTCAGGGTTGCGACGGGTCCATTCTTCTGAACTCGACCAAAGGGAACACCGCGGAGAAAGATAGCATGGGAAACCTCGGCGTCGGGGGCTTTGAGGTGATCGACGATGCCAAGGCCAAGATTGAAGCCCAATGCCCTAACACCGTCTCATGTGCCGACATTGTGGCCTTCGCCGCTCGCGATGGTGTTCGAGCTGTCGGAGGCTTACACTATGCCGTCCCTAGCGGGAGGCGGGATGGGAGTGTCTCCCTCGCGTCGGAGGTGATAAAAAACCTCCCCGGCGCATTTTTTGATGCTGCGCAACTCGAAGCGAACTTTGCGAAGAAAGGGCTTTCGCTCCGAGACATGGTGACTCTCTCCGGAGCTCACTCCATCGGGGACTCTCATTGCTCCCAATTCACCAAGCGACTCTACTCCTTCAACTCGACGTATTCACAAGATCCTTCCCTTAATCCTAATTATGCCCATCTTTTGAAGACCAAGTGCCCGCGAAACGGCCCCACCGACCCGACCGTACCATTCGACCCCGTGACGCCGAGCGTACTCGATAATGCTTACTACCACAACTTAAAGAGCGACAGGGGATTGTTGTATTCGGACCAAGTGCTGTGGGATGCGCCATTGACGAGGGGGTTAGTGAAGGACAATGCGAACCACCCGAGCGCTTGGGCTCGGAGGTTCACGGCAGCGATGGTGCGCATGGGTTCGATCGAGGTGCTCACTGGCACGCAAGGCGAAATTAGGAAGAATTGCAGGGTGATAAATTAAAGGATTCGTGTAAATGTTCGATAACTGCTTCTGCTTTTGATCTTGTTCTTCGAAGGCGTTCGCGCTGATGTGTGAAGTTAAGAGCCGGGTAACTTTTTGGTGGTGCAATAATCCCGGTGTCCTCTGAATTTGCGTACTACACGCGGTCTTATATAAATGAATGACAAATATGATTGCTCTCAACTGTGTTTACTTTCGTGTTTTGTGTTCATTAGATTGACGCTTGATCATTGATTGGTTTTGTCTATCCTTTGGGCAAATATACGATGACAGAGCCATGCAAACGACTCAAGCTTGGCGGCTGAGAGAAGCATGAAAACATTCGTTTTCTACTCATTTTCGACTTCACACGCATGATATTTAGCTACTTATCAATCTGTGGGCATGCATTATCTGGAAGGGGCAAATGACTGAAATCGATCTGGACCTCTTCTAGTCCATAGATCGGATGCGATCATGTATAAGGCCCATGGGAAAGAATTTCTTGCTTTTGTTGCCATCATCTACAGTTTGTCGGAGCGCATTTGTACATCCTTCTGCCGACCATGCTTTCGCTTGTCAATCATCAATGGTTCAAATATCTCCAAACCTCATATTTGACGTATGCACGTGAGAAGCTGAAGTATTCCATAACTTTAATCTACATGTCCATCCATGACATTTTTGGCTAAAATATATATATATCTGTTTGCTTCAACACAACGCCACGATGTTATTACGAGATTCGTTTATCGAATCAAAATGCTATATATATATATCTGTTTGCTTCAACACAACGTCACAATGTTATTACGAAATTCGTTTATCGAATCAAAATAGCATTTTTTTTTTCTGAATTTTCTAGGTCTAGCAAAAGCAAAGGATCATATAAGAGCAACTATGCAAGCCATATCGCTGTAATCAATTTAACTAGATCAAGGGTGTCGTAGTCATCTGTCCCAAAAAGTACAATAAATTCAACTCCTTTTCTCTTCATTATATCGGGACTATGACGTCAAAAGACAACATTAATCTATCTGAAAATGGTCATGAAACTATGACTAACTAGAAAGATGCCCAACGGGGATCGAAACGGAGCAAAGATTATTTTGCCTGCATAGCATTGGCATTTATTGCATATATATGATATGACCTGTCAATTTTTGAAGATCTGCTTCAGTTTGTTAGGCTCGGCCTCATCCGATTTGCTCAAAAGTCTCCCAACCGTACAATCTTTTACCTAACTTTCCTCCTCACAACGAAATCTCCTCTTCAATGAAATGAATACAAGAACCCTCTCACTTCTTTTTTTTTTTTTTTTTTTTCCATTTATGATAAGAAATCCCATCTAGAGCAAGTTAACTCTAGGACAATTTGCACTTGATCATGAGTGGAATCAAGCAAACCTATTTATTGGGATAATTATATGCACACCAATTCAATTTTAAACATTTCAATTTGATCAATTTAGTTTTCAACGTTTTAACAATTTGTCAATATATATTTTTCGGCCAATTTTGACCGACAATTGTTGATGTGGATGAAGTGAATAGCCGCGTGTATAGAGGCTCACTTGCACTGTTATAAATTCACCATTTCCTTTCCATCACTTGCTCAAGACACAAAAGAAGTGGGTGGCTGTGTGTGTCCTCGCCCTTCTTCTCTAGGTGCGTGGGGGAGCCCATTTAGTTGGCAAGTAGGGGTGAACAAAATAATTGGATTGAATTGACAACCACCCAAATTAAATCAAATTAGTCAGTTTTGGGCGGTTTTCGCTGGAATTAGTCCGGTTCCTAAAATGTGGAATTGTGAATAACCGGTCTGGTACCTAGTTTCTTGTGCAGAACCAGACCAATAGATTGAACCAATGGAATCGGTCAAAGGTGACACTAAATTAAGATTACACCTGTTTCTTTCTCTCTTTTAGACCTTAGCTTCTCACCTCCTTTTATTGCGATTGACGCTCTCACCTTCCTCTCTCACACAGCCACGACGGTCTCGTAGAGCCACGATCACAGCAAAGCTAGACGAAAATAAAGTCACCATCATTGTGAAACTAGACGAGATTAAAGCTCATCATGTGGAAACTAAAGGGGAAAGAGAGCTGAAAGAGTTTCGTCAGTGGAGGAACTGTTTGGTGCTTAAAGTAGATGAGAGAGAGTAGAGAGAAAGTAAAGACAGGGAGGTGCGGATGCTTTAATAATAACATGGAAAGGTATATCCACCAAAATATTTCCGTAATAGCGTGTCGGTTCCGTCTGTGCACACTTGCCTGGGGAAATGTTTCTTTGATCCCACGAAGACTGAAAAAAGTAGTGAGTTATCTTTATATTATTTTTTTTGGATTAAATTAATAAACCATTTTAAAAAAAGAAAAAATAATAAAGTTGCGCACAACTATAGTTTGCCCGGTTCTAGAACTGTCCAATCCAGTTCCTACTTCTGAAATTTGGAGCCGAGAGTGGTCGGGAATCAGTCACCCCTATTGGCGAGTTTTTTTTTTTTTGGTCAGTCCTACTCTATTCATACTCTACACTCACTCGCAGACTTGTGCCCTGCCTCTTGCAGGGCGTGGGAGTCGCAACCCACTCTCAAACTTACGCGTCCCTACCCCCCATCCCCTCTGAGAATGTGGGGATTTGAACCCCTCACCTCCCCCTTCCATGTTGGAAGGGTGGCCATTGGGGTGAACCCCCAGTGCGAGTTGAGATGGCTCTCAAAATGCAAATAGTCAGGTGCGAGTATATCGATGAGGACTTGATGAACTGCCCGAGAGCCCTTTGCTACACGAGTACAACTCAATCCAAGAGAAGATTCCTATACTTGCCCACGATGGCGAGTCACTAGTAATTATTGTACTTTTTATTAATTCAGTTCAAAACTTTTCAATTTTAATAATTAAGTCATAAAACTTTTCATTTTTTACCATTTGAGATCATTCGGTCAATTTTGACTAAAAATCGTTGACATGGATACCAAAGTTGCAATGTGGGATGGCGGATGCTCATGCGAACAATTTTTAATAATATTTAAATACTTTTTGTTAATTTTTAAAAATATTTAAATTTCTTTCTTTTTCCTTTTTCTCTTTGCCGATGGCTAGGTCGACTAGTCTTGCTTGGGCAATGGTCACCCTTACTTGCCACAAGCGAGGTATGTCTAGGTGAGGGTGAGACCTAATGTTGGTTGGCCTTGCTCAGGCTAGGGCGGCCTCCCTAGGCATCGGCTGGATGAAGGCGACGTCAGTTGAGGCCGCCTTGGCCTAGGTGAGGTTGACCATCGCTTGGGAGGGTGATCCCCAATGAGGGCTTTCCTTGCTAGATTTGGTAATGCCGGTCTCCTGTAGGCCATGACGACTTCGTGGGTGCGTTGCCTTTGCCCAGCCTTGCCTGATCTGGGCCTCACCCTCGCTTGTGGCAAGCGGGATGTCCCACCTAGCTATGGGCAATGAGAAGAAGAAAAATGAAAAAATAAAAATAAAATAATAAACAAATCAAAAAATAAATATTAAAATATTGCTAAAATTTGTCAACTTTAGTATTAGCTGGGCCACGTAGAATGGTTGGTATTCATATCGGTGAATTCTAGTTAGAATTGACTGGATAAACTCAATTGGTAAAATATAATAATGTTTAAGACTCAATATATGAAATTAAAAAGTTTATGACTGAAATGGTGAAAGTGAAATATGTTTAGTTCATTTTGAACAATTTTCCCATCTTTGATCGGTACAGAGACTCACACTAGTATAAATCTGCCATTGCCTCGCTGTCACTTGCTCAACACCCAAAAGAAGTGTGTAGCTGTGAGGATTCTCGCACGTCCACGGCCTCAGAAGAAGAGAGTGCCCAGATGTGTGAGGAAGAAGTGAAGCTGCTGGGTGCATGGGGGAGCCCGTTTAGCTGGCGGGTGGAGGTGGCTCTCAAAATGAAAGGAGTCGAGTACGAGTATTTTGACGAGGACTTGATGAACCGCCCCAAAAGCTCTTTGCTTCTCGAGTACAATCCGGTCCATAAGAAGATACCCGTGCTCGTCCACAATGGCAAGTCCATTGCTGAGTCGCTGGTGATTCTCGAGTACATCGATGAGATTTGGAATGACCGCTCTGTGATCTTGTTGCCTCAAGATCCGCGCGACCGAGCCATCGCACGTTTCTGGGCCAAGTTCATGGATGACAACGTATGTCTACCTTTGACTCCACCGCCTTCACGGGATCTTTTTCTTTATGATGCATGGACAACAACAGGTGCCTTTGGCTTTATTTCTTAAGAGGTGAAAGTTTTGAACTCGCTTAATCAAAAGTCCTCGGTCTTGAGACTATAGAGTAATGAGTTTGCACCCTTATATATGTTTGTTCTCAGGTATGTCCTTACGTTTCTCAGGTCACTCGACTTTAGGCTCGCTTTCAGCAAATCGGTTTAATTCATTTTGCCACCGATAAGCCATTGAAAACCTCTTTTGTTTGACAAATTAGAATAAAGCTAAGTGAACCGCTTGTTGAGTGTTGAACTATATAATTCAGTGGCATCGCATGAAAACAAAGTGAGAATTAAGTGATCCTGAAGAAAAAGTTTGGTGGATCGTGCCATTTTGATTGCAGTGCGTTCCAGCCCTATGGCGATCTTGTCGGCGCGAGGGTATTGAACGAGAAAAAGCATTCAAGGAAGCATGTGCCCTCCTGAATGTGCTTGAAGCCGAGCTCAGGGACAAGCAGAAGAGGTTCTTCGGAGGAGACACCATCGGGTTCGTGGATATCGCAGGCAACTTCATCGGCTACTGGATCGGAGTGATCCAAGAAGTGGCCGGGGTCCGTCTGCTGACCCCGGAAAAGTTCCCCCTGCTATGCAAGTGGTGCTGCGAGTTCCAAAACTTCCCCATCATCAAGGAAAACTTGCCTCCGAGAGAGCAACTCTTCGCCTTCTTCAAGGCTCGCTTCGAGAGGAAGAGGAAGACTTTCTCCCCGGCGGCTTGATTTTACGGGCAAGCCGGGACGATGGACTTTCTTTCGGTCCATGCAGTCACAAGCCAAGAAAGGAGGATCAAGATGGTGGTGTTGGTCGCCTTTGGCTTGTTGTTATTATGGTTTTCCAGTCTGGTTTAGTGGTGTCTGAGGGCATATTATGGCCTGGGAGGATGGAGTCATATCCAGACATCACTTAGATGTGACGTTTGTGGTGTCTCTATCTCCGTCGAATAAGAACGAAACTATCACGTACTTCTTTTGTTATTTCTATTGTCTTGCTAGCCCCGAGAGATTTTGCGCGGAGCGGCACAATGATATACATTTAGGTCGAGATAACAAATAGATCTCATGCTAACGAGCCTTGATACTTGTTGATGATTTTAATTGGTGATGGGCTTAAGGCCCGTCTGCCCATGCTGGGCCCAAAAGGCCCGGCCCACAGGAATAGGGCCTGTGGAAAGGGAGAGGTATAAAAGGGAGGAGAGAGAGAGAAATGACGTTGGTTGGAAATAACGTACGTACGCTTTCTCCTATGCGCTCTCTCTCTCTCTCCAAACAGGAAAAGGAAGCAGTAACGCACAAGGCGAATTTTCTCCTTTCTTCCAAGCGAATTGTCGTCGTCGGATCGAACAGGGCCAGTTTCTCTTCCTCTATCGGCGTCGGTGTCTAATCTGTGGCTAACAAGGTACGCTCGAATCCGTGGTGTGCTTTACGATCAGTGATACGTGATTTTCCCGGGCTTCGTCTTCCGCATTGATTTAGGGGTTCGATTTAGTGTCGAATCCGCTTTTCGGGGATCCGTTATTCCCAACATTGGTATCAGAGCCCTAGTTCACGTTTTTCCCGATCAATTTGACGATTTTTGATTGATTTTTCGCAAAAGAACTTCGGCCGTATGGATCGGGGCGAGCAATCCCGACACCCGAGCGCTGTTCGGCCATTTTTATGAGTTTTCGTAAGTCGAAATCAAATTCTGAATGCACCGGAAGAAAGGCGAGGTCGAGACGAGTCTGGCGATACGTCGAGTGCCGCCGGGAGACGCCGCACGTGCCCACACGCGCAGCCAGAAGGCGCTGCGCGTGGGCGCGACGCTCCCGGAAGCGCTGGATCGCCAAGCGTGTGCGGCACATGCGCCGGTCGGCGAACCGGCGCGTGCACGCCGCCGGCGGGCGAACCGGCACGCGCCGGTCCGCGGACCGACGCGTGCTGACGTCATGCGATGACGTCATCGTGACGTCATCCAACGGTCGGTAACCGCTCGGATAACGTCACCGATGACGTCATCACCGACGACGTTTCGCCGGGCGGTCACTGGCCGGCGACCCGACCGGCGATCCGACTCGACCCGACCCGCGGACGCAGGCACGCGCACGGCACGTGCCGGCTGACGTCTGCGTGACGTCAGCCCGCGCACGCGCGCGGCCCGTGCGAGCGGTCCGCCCGATCGGTCCGACCGGTCCGTTCGGTGCGACCGGTGCGACCAGTCCGTCCGGTCCGACGATTGACGACCGACGACCGTTGACCGTTGACCAACGACCGTGACCGTTGACCGTTGACCAAAAAAAAAAAAAGAGGAAAAGAATTTGTTTCTTTTTCAATTAAGTCTATGTGGATTATATGTAATCCCTTATTTGTTCTGCATTTGTTGCGGGAACAATGCCTCCCCGAGGTTGCGCACTCCAATTCGTGCGATTCTGATGAACAAAAGGAAAGGTGTCTAAGTTGATAGGCGAGGCGGCGATCATCGATGGGAGAGTGGTGACTTAATTGATCACGTCCTTGAAGTCAACGGGAAAATTCAAAAGGTTATATGGAATGGTCGTCCTATCCCACAGTCAGAGATGGTGCGATTTTTCATAAACACTCTTCCACCTAAATGGCAAGATGTGTTGAATCGCATATGGGATGTCAATGGAGCTACTTCATATAAGAAAATTGTGATGGATTTTGTAAATGAATATTACTGTATTGTTACAAGGGAAAAGATCAATAAATTAAACAAAAGAGGATCTTTCCCAGTTCGTGTGCTGACTTGGTGTTAGTTGTATTGGCTGAACTTAATTAAGTGTGCTTTGTGGACATCTTAATGTAATGTTTACTACCTGATTGTTGTTGATGTAACAACTTATATATTAGTCATATTGATTGAAAGCATTATTGTTTTTATTGGATACTATTTATCTGTTACTTTCTATTATTGCTGATTGCTGTGGGTAATTAGCTGTGGGTAGTTATAGAAGTTTTTGTAACTTCATAGAATTGATTTTGCATATGACAATTATATTAATGATAGTTTTAAGTTAGGATTTTTGGAGAATGATTGGAAACGTAGTGACCTTTTGATTCTGAAGCCTTACTTGAAATTATTCATTAATATGATGGGTTTATGCAAATAGGGATGCATAAATGATAGGCATTAATAATTCGTGCATATATGTCTGATGTGTTTAGATCGATGGCTTCAGCAACTAAGAATGTAATTGCTGATATGAACGGCAACAATTGTGAAATATTGAATATGAAGATTCAATATGTGCTGGAAAAACAAGAAGCACTAGAAGCTCTTGACCATATTATGGAAGACCTTAAGGGTGCCGTGTGCCACCTTGAGCTAGTAGAGGACCGCCTAATGGCATTTGAGTCGAAAATAGACATCTGCAATGTTGGTTCTAGCTCAGAAAGGGCTTTGAGCTCTAAGCGCAAGCGTATTGATTCGTTCAATATGTGGGATTGCAAAGGATCAAGTCCTTGTTGCAAGAAATCAAAAGTTAACCAACACAAGAGAGGAAAACGTCCTCAAGTGAAGAAAATGTCAAGGGTGAAATGCTACAACTGTGACAAGAAGGGTTACTATGCTCGCGACTGTCGTGAGCCAAAGAAGGTATGCACCCCTTGTACTTTTCAGAACTTTGCTTATGTGTCAAGTTCTGTGTTCTTAACTGAGTCTAATCCTTTGTGGACTGTGGACTCAGGAGCGACAGACCATGTAGCGAAGGATAGAGAATCCTTCGTGGAATTTCGACGAGTACCAACTGGAACTAAGTGGGTCTATGTGGGAAACAACTCCAGAGCTGAAGTGAAAGGAATTGGCACATGCCAACTGAACATGCGTGGTGGACACACTTTGTTCCTTCATGATGTATTGTATGCTCTGGAGATTCGTCGAAATTTAGTGTCTGTTTTGGTGTTGGTTAGACTAGGTTTTAATATGAACTTCCATAATAGAGGTGTTGATTTGTATTTGGATACAAACTACTATGGTTGTGGTTATTTTCTGGATGGTTTCATTGTATTGGATATTGAGTATGTTAATGCAAATGTTTGTTATTCCCTTATCACATCTCCTAATACCTATGATAATGATGTGAATGTGTGGCATGTTAGACTTGGTCACATTGGCCAACAACGTATGAATAGACTAACCAAAGAGGGCTTGTTGGGCAACATTGAAAAAGTCGATTTGCCCATATGTAAGCATTGCCTAGAAGGGAAAACGACAAGGAAACCATTTGGGAAAGGTAAAAGAGCTGAATTTCCTCTGCATTTAATCCATTCGATGTCTCGTGGTCCAATGAATGTGAGAGGAAGGCATGGGGCTGTTTATTTCATCACCTTTATTGATGATTATACTCGATTCGGATATGTCTATTTGATTTCTCATAAATCTGAAGCAATAAGTTGTTTTAAAAGGTTTATGAACCTGGTAGAGAATCAATTAGATAAGAAAATAAAAGCATTGAGATCCGATCGAGGTCGAGAATATTTATCTGATGAGTTCAGAAAATTATGTGATGAAAAAGGAATAGAAAGACACAGTTGTCTATTCCATATACTCCTCAACAAAATGGTGTTGCGAGAGAAAAACAAACCCCTACTTGGAAATGGTTAGGTCTATGATGGCGCATGCTAACTTACCAATCACCTTTTGGAGTGATGCATTGTTAATCTTTGCCTATATACTTAACCGGGTGCCTTCCAAATCAGTTACTTCCACTCCATATGAGTTATGGATAGGTAGAAAACCGGACTTGAGTTTTCTTAAGCCATGGGGTTGTGCTGCCTATACACATGAGTCCTCTCACAAGTTTGGGAAATTGGGTCCCAGAGGAAAGAAGAGTATTTTCATAAGATACTCGGAACACTCGAAAGGGTATGTGTTCATTGGTGAGCAGGAAAGTGGGAGTATAACTGAATTTGAATCACGAGATGTCACATTCTTAGAGGATGAGTTTCCTAAGAAGGGCGAAATAGGGGAAGATCACTCCCTATTTGAGACCTTGAATCAAGATAATGATATTAGTGGAGTTCATCCAAGTGGGAGCATAAATGGGAATGATGTGCAAAGTGTACAATCTCCCATACGGCGAACAAGTCGCCAAAGTATTCCCCGTTGACGTTTTGATATTGAAGGGGAAACTTTTATGGTTGCTCCACAAGATGAGGATGAGCCAAGAAATATTAATGAGGCTCTGAATTGTCCTAGTAAAGAAAAATGGATTCATGCAATGGAAGAGGAAATGGAGTCAATGAAATCAAACCAAGTCTGAGAGCTGGTTGATCTTCCAAAAGGACGCAGAGCTATTGGGAACAAATGGGTTCTCAAAATAAAGCGAAAGGCTGATGGCTCGATTGAAAGGCATAAGGCTCGCCTTGTGGCGAAGGGGTATAATCAACAGGAAGGAATTGATTATGAAGATACGTTTTCTCCTGTAGTGAGATTTACCTCGATTCGCATTATTCTGGTAATAGTGGCAAGTCTGGATCTTGAGTTACATCAAATGGATGTAAAGACTACTTTCCTCAATGGAGAATTAGAGGAAGAGATATATATGGAACAACCTGCCGGTTTCATAGTGAAAGGCCAAGAAGAAAAAGTATGTCGACTTTTAAGGTCGATATATGGTCTTAAGCAGTCATCAAGACAATGGCATATACGTTTTCATAATGCCATAGTGGCATATGATTTTAAAATGATTGATGAGGATCATTGTGTATATATCAAAAGATCCAAGGATCAATTTGTGATCATATCATTGTATGTTGATGATATATGCGATTGCCGGAAGCAATATGGAGTTGGTTAATATCTTGTCAAGAGATGGTTGTCTTCTAACTTTGAGATGAAGGATATGGGTGAGGCTGCATACATTCTTGGAGTTAAGATTTCGAGAGATCGTTCGAAGAGATCGTTGTCTCTTTCGTAAGAAACCTATATAAATAAGGTTCTTGAACGATTTCGTATGCAAGACTCCGTAAACCCATAGACACTCCTACTTGCAAAAGGTGAAGGATTGAGCCATAGACGTGTCCATGGACTCCACAAGAGAAGGAACAAATGAAACATGTTCCTTATGCTAGTGCTGTTGGGAGCTTGATGTACGCTATGATGTGTACAAGACCCGACATATGTTTTGCAGTTGGAATGGTGAGTAGATACCAATCCAACCTAGGTCCAGCACATTGGAAAGCCGTGAAGAGAATACTGAGGTATCTGAAGGGAACTGCTGATTTCAAGTTGAATTACCAAGGAAATGATCTGCGACTTGAAGGCTATTCAGATGCTGATTGGGGAGGAGATTTAGATGAAAGAAAATCTACCTCTGGATTTGCTTTCTTCGAACAATGGCGCCATATCATGGAGCAAAGAAGAAGCAAACGTGTATAGCCTTGTCCACGATGGAAGCTGAGTTCGTGGCATTATCAGTAACGGTACAAGAAGGAGTTTGGCTTAAAAGATTTTTGGATCATTTAGGTGTTATTGAGTTGGCTGCAAATCCATTATTGGTTAACTGTGATAGCCAAGCAGCTATAGCGTACACCAAAGATCCAAAATATCATGGCAAGACCAAACATATAGATACCAAGTATAACTTTGTAAAAGATATGGTTGCACGAAAGGATGTGAACTTACGGTACATATCTACGCATAGAATGGTAGCAGATCCTATGACAAAGCCAATACCTAGAGATGTGTTTTGTGGTCATGTAAAATCTCTAGGATTGCGTAGAGTCTGATGTACTAGATATTGTAATTTCCCTGAGTTGTTCACATCAATGAACTTGTGTTTTTCATTATTAATGCCTATGAATCTATGTGTGATCTTTATGCATCTTAATGCTTAGTGCATTATTTTAAGTTGAGAAGTATGTTGGACAGATATAAGATTAGCCCACTCACACGGGTAATCGCCTCTGTTTACTGTGTGATAAATAGAGATGAGACTGTTTTTAAGCTTATTATCTAGGTGATAATCGAGAGCTCAAGCTTAAAATACGTATGTCGCCTTAACTGAGTGTTAAGATGAGGACATAATACTAAAGATGTCCGAAAGTAAAATAACCCACATACTTTACTTTATCTGTCTATGATGCCATATGTGAGTTCTGATGAATTTTGTGAATGAGTAGATACGTGAACTCAAGTTAGACATTGGGTATGTCTGAACTATCATTTGTACGGTATTGAAAAGTGTAGACATACGCTCCATGGGAAAGGAGTTAATACCGTAATACGTATTTCATACTACGTATGCATGAGATGACCAATAAGAGTGGCAAAAAGTTTGATATCAACCTTTATGACGTGTGAGACTCTTGAGGAAAATAGTTCCTCAATTTTTTAGTCCCCTCAGGACTCTTACTTATTCACAAGATTTCTATTTAGTGTTTGCTATCTTAGGGTGTTGCCAATGGTCATGAGATGATTCGATCTAATGGGGCATTTCTAGAAAAGCAAGCTGGATTGAAATTGAGAGTTTGAAGGAAAGAGGAAGATCGATTTTGGAGAATCACATTGTGGTTTTGTATTCACTGGTCGACCAATTATGACTGTCTTTGTGATAATTATAATTGTGAATACAATAAATATATAATTGTTTAAAAGAGATCAAGGGAGATATAAATGTGATCGATCGATCTAGGGTACTGCATACTAAATCTACTCGAAGTGTGACGCCCATTATGAGCTGCTATATATTCCTAACGATGTATAGCAATGAGCTCTCAAAGTATCTTTGTCGCACGGATTATTCACCGTATGAATGTTGAAGAGAGGTAAAGAGAATACTGTTCGGCCCACCATGTGCGAGTGGGAGATGATGATTTTAATTGGTGATGGGCTTAAGGCCCGTCCGCCCATGCTGGGCCCAAAAGGCCCGGCCCACGGGAATAGGGCCCGTGGAAAGGGAGAGGTATAAAAGGGAGGAGAGAGAGAGAAATGACGTTGGTTGGAAATAACGTATGTACGCTTTCTCCTATGCGCTCTCTCTCTCTCTCTCTCCAAACGGGAAAAGGAAGCGATGCACAAGGCGAATTTTCTCCTTTCTTCCAAGCGAATTGTCGTCGTCGGATCGAACGGGGCCGCTTTCTCTTCCTCTATCGGCGTCGGTGTCTAATGCCGTGGCTAACAAGGTACGCTTGAATCCGTGGTGTGCTTTACGATCAGTGATACGTGATTTTCCCGGGCTTCATCTTCCGCATTGATTTAGGGGTTCGATTTAGTGTCGAATCCGCTTTTCGGGGATCCGTTATTCCCAACACTTGTTAAACATGATCTACAAAGAAATAGATTATGTAGGAAAGGTTTTGCAGTCAGGCCGCAAAGCTGTTAGGATATATGATTATCATTCGCTCTTTTCCGTCACTATTGATTTCCCAACTATAGTCACCAACAAATGTTCCTTAGCTCTCTCCTCTCTCCCCTGCCGCTATGACTGCCTAGTCATGGTTACATGCCCAGCCATGCCCAGCCTCGCTGGTGTTGCCACATTCCGCCTAGGATGTTCTGAACGGCGCTATCTCTCTCTCTCTCTCTCTCTCTCTCTCTCTAGCACGCATCGAGAATGGAACCAGACCTGGCTTCGGCATGAACCGATTGATATTTGATTGCTTAATAAAAGATTCTAGGGATTCTCTAAAGAAAGCTCCAAAAGAGACGTCAAATTTAACTGCTTTATGGTCTTCCAACTAACTATCAATGCCAAAGGTACACAATCCCACGAGCGATGGTTTTCCCAGAAGACTGGCAGACATAAAGACCAAATGAGAATTAATCTAGCTAATGGTTAGCAAAATATTTTTAGTTTTTATATATTGCTACACTTTATATAAAAATTACAATATATGCACGTGATAAAAAATAAGCTATAAAGGTTTATTGTTGAAATACGTGCAAAAAAAGAAAAAGAAAAAGAAAAACAACGAAAGATGACAATGATCTTTTGAAAAGAGAAAACAAGACAATTACAATGAAAGGGGAAGTGGAGAAAAGTATTTTACCGTGGAAGAAAGAAAAAAGTAAGTTTAGGATGAAGTCATGAGAATGAAGCCTTTTTCATTCCCAATATCTCCTTTAAATTCCAACTCACGGAATATGGTGATGAACAAGCCGGAGATCTTGTTCTTGTTCCACTCCTCTCATTGCGGATTAGCAAACACTGTTTGAGTAACCTTAACTTTAACCTTAAATTGGGATGTGTTGTGGATCCTTGGTGTAGGTTAAGATTTACCTCACCACAACCCAGGAGTCGAGAGCTTTGTTGAGGGCCACCTTGCTTGCTAGGCAATTCTTATAGGCTAATAAGACTGCATTTTTTTTATCATAATATATCAGTGTTTGCACTCCTCTAGTCTCCAATTATGGAGAATAATTTTTTTCCTTCTCCTCAAGGAATATCCCTAACTTTTACATCTCGGAGTTTAGATGTAGCAGTTTAAGGTCATACTAAGGACCAAACCATGATGATGAACAAGCCAGAGATCTAGTTCTCATTCCACTTTTCTCATTGCAAATTAGCAAACATGGTCCGGGCAATCTTCTTTCTTTTCGACATAACCCACGTCCATTACCCTTGACTTGGCTCTTTTGGTCAAATCTTCTGTATTAATACCTACATCATCGGTGAAGGAGGTGGATTGTGTGACGAACATAAGTTACATAGGTTGTGTACCGTATAAAAATTTCACAACAGTTTATGTCACTTTTCAATGTCTTTCTGACAGGTACGGCTCAAATTCGACCCCAGCTCAAGCTGGTCCAGATCCGAATCCTTTTTTAAATGGCATATGAAAAAGGTTTTCTCCTGTGTCTTTTCGATTTCGATTTGTCTTCATCCGAACAGAATTAAATGCTTTGGCTTGTCGATTCTAATTATTATAGGGCCCATTTCAGGCTCGATCCCAATGGTTTCTCAAATATCAATGCTTGTAGGATCAATTTTTATTTATGTAACATTCATAACACATTTTTTACGCGATGTGCATCAATTAGCTGCCCGACTCGTATAAAAAAGAGTGGATGTAGATTGTGTAACAATAGGATATCGGGTCGCATATGAAAATACATAATTGTAATTTGCAACCTACTTTGTCGTCCCTTTTTTTTTTTTTTTGTAATGAGACACAGAACAAAAGGTGGGGCCACGACTAACCCAAACCGTCCATCGAGGAACGAGAAAAACCACATGGAGCCCATCATGTCAAATTTTAAACTTTACTCTAGGCTTTTAGATCCATTGAAGCCAAGGTCATGAACCAAGAGTACTCTAATACCAATATTAAAATATATAAAGAAAAAAAAACGAAGATGGCATGAATACTAATATGAAAGAACAAGGGGATGCGAAGGGGGGAAATGTCTTATTTTGACGATAATTGCTCAAAAAATTCTAAATTTTACAATTTTGCTAATTTAGACCTTTCGACGATTTGCTATATAGTTATTCGGGCCAATTTTTTTTTTTTTTATGGAAAATCACTGATATGGACACTGGTCATTCCAAGTGGCACAATCAGCACTGATGTTGTTTGACATGATTGGTGCACTGCACAACTCAAGTCATGTGTTGTGCCAAAACTTCGCTATCATCAATTTAGTTCCAAAACTCGATGGAGGATCACTCTGGTGTCATTTTTTTCCTTAAAATCTGACTATATAATTGTCTCAGGCAAGCTTTTCTTTTATAAAAAAATGCCAAGTTGGATTCTCTAAAAGCACGGGTAATTACTAGCTAGAGTCGCTTATGTAATTGCTTATGAAAAGTTGCGGCATAAATGACCAAAAAAATAAAAAAAAATGAATTTTTGAAATATTTTGGCACCCAAAAAGTACCATACAATAGTTAGACACTAATATAGTCTTATCCCAAAAAGGATCTTTAGGCAAAAATTTAGATGTCAATAAACAAGATATTTACACAAAAAGAGAGAATTCATATGAGAGACATGAGTAGACTTTGTGAGGAAGATCCTGACGAGCATCATCTAATTATGCTCTTTGATTAAGCTCCTGAAATCCTAATCACGTTGGAAAATTCTTCAAATGAAAAACTAGATGTCTACGTAGCAATAGCATGGTAGTTTCCACTTACGAAATTTTCAAAATAGAACGGAAAAAGCAGTAAAATGAACCAAAGGTCCAAAGTAACATGAAATCGACTATTTTATGTTATAGTCCAAAAAATATCATTTTTATTTATTTATTCCCACGTGTAAATAAATAGACTTCTTTGAGCAATTATTACACGACCTTGGTATATGTGAATTCGATGCGTATGTGTCGTTACATTATGTGGGTCCCACGTCATGGGTCATATACGTTTGAGCAATATTTTTAGTCGCAAAAATTTGTATCTCGCACCGCGTGAATATCTGGGTAGTTCGTTTCAAAATAGGAGGAGAAAGACGAAGATTGCCGTTTCAGAACGCCCATCTCCAAAAACTCTCTCCTTTCCAACGTGGACGACGACACAACAGCGAACCTTCGCGGTCGGCACACTTAAGCTTACTTTGCCATTTTAATTGGACGAAGGCTTAAGGCAAGATACCGCGTTCGTCAACCGCCATGGCTAGTCGGTTTCTTCCTCTCTCCAGAAGAAGAAAATTCTTGGGTGCTCCCTATATAAATCTCACGTCCCGGTCTTTCTCTTTATATGAATCCACCTCTCCTGCCTCGGCTCTCTCACCTTCGTCTTTGCCCGCTCTGAAACGCTTGCAAGAGAAGAGAAGAGAAGAGAGAGAGATGAGCACTTACTACAACCAGAATCATCCGCCGGTCGGCGCCCCTCCCCCGCAAGGTAACCTTGTTCTCTTGAATTTGCCATGCTTTTCTGCTATTTCTTAAATTCATCACCTGTAGTCTCCTGGGAATGTATAGTATGTTCGTTTCTGATTTGTACAGGTCTTTCCTGGTATCGTAAAACAAAAAATTTTACTTGCAGGGTACCCGAAAGTCGAAGGCTATCCACCTCCAGGGTATCCGGCGCAGGGTTACGCGCCACAGGGGTATCCTCCACAGGGATATCATCCGCAGCAAGGATATGGCCAGCTGGCCCAGCCCTACTACGAGGAGCAGCGCCGCCGGAAGGACACCGGCTTTCTTGAAGGATGGTAATGCACGTGACTAAATTTGCTTGTCAAAGAGTATAATATAATATGTTGGAATTTGTGATTCAATTCTAGAAACTTCAAGATAGATTTGAGCTAGAAAATTCAAGAAAAATTCTAGAAGAGTCTACAAGCTGCCATCTCTTGTGTGTTCTAGAGTTCTCCATCTTATATTACTATAAAATAATAGTATTTGTAGAGAAGTCTAGAGATTTCCCTCACCTACTTTGGCAGCCTATATAAAGGAGCAAGTGCTCTATGTTTTGTGGGGGAGCTAACCATTAAAACTGTGTAGCTCCCTCACCAACACCTTCTTCAACTATTGTAAAATTATTTTCATAAACTAGTGAAATTATCTTTGTCTCATAAACCTTAATATTTTATCTTTGTCCCTTGTCCATGCTCTATCAAATATAAAATATACCATACTTCCGTGCACATTTAAATTCTAACATAATCAAATCAAGTGTGAATCTTTTAGTTTCTTGTTCAAATCTACATTGTATTTGAGCCAGTTGGTTTCCAGCAGCTTGTTGTTATGGGCGTGCGTATTTTCCTTGCTCGGCTCCTGAACTCATGAATGCGCATGTTGCAGCTTAGCAGCACTTTGCTGTTGTTGTCTGGTGGATGCGGTTTTCTAAGGTGGGCTCGAGGCAACGGCGCGGATTTAGGGAAAAGATCATTCTGGTTTCCATCTCTGCTGGTTGGGTGGCGTAGTTAGTGTCGGGAACTATCAGGATGATTTGGCTTTGATGTCTTTATTTATTGAACGATCTCTGTTGAATCGTTGATGTATATATCTGGAGACTATTGTTACTTTTCTTATTCACGAATTATGAGACATGTGCCTTTTCTGAGCTCGTTTGATTTATCTATGCCCCTTTCTAGTGGCTAATTTTCTCACAATAAGGTTAACTTACACATTAAACCAATGCTCGCTAGCGCAGTATATATGCCGATTAAGTCCTTTTCGCCCTCGCAACAAGACTTTCTCCTTCCGATGGGGATTTCTTTGAAGCCCCCAGCAGCAGCACATTCCCCTCCCCCCACCCCCAACTCCCCCAACTCCCCTTAGAAAAAAAAAAAAAAAGAAAACCTTCTTTTCTTGTTTCGCTTTGAAAGACGAAAGCTTCAGACCTTGTGAGTATGGACAGCAATGATAGAGCATGTTCGGGACCAATTCAATCGCAATTTTTTAATGGAAAATCGCTGATATGGACACTGGTCATTCTAAGTGGCACAATCAAGATTGATGTGAACAATTTTTTAAAAAAAAATCTGAATTTTTTTTCTTTTTTCCCTTTCTTTTCCTTTTCTATCCTTTCCTTTTTATTTATTTTATTTTATTTTTATTTTTTTTCCTATTTTCATCTACAATTCCACGGGCTTGTTGATGATCGACGAAGGTCAATGGCCATAGATGAGAGCGTTGCGGTCTTTGCGGACACTGGGGGAGCGCGGCAACTCCATCCCCTAGATTTGGGCTAGGCGAGGGTGTCACAACCCTCACCTATGGCCAACGAATTTTACTAGCCAATGCAGGGGATCGGCAGAGGAAAATAAGAAAAAAATTCAGAAAAGTATATTTAAAATATTGTAAAAATTATCCACGTCAGTGCCAATAATGTTACATAAGATGATCAACCATTTTCGATCAAAATTAATTAGAAGAACTATATTTATAACTTGTCAAAGGGGTCAAGACTAAATTACCTAAATAAAAAAAAAATCATGACTGAATTAATCTCCATATAATGGATTTACGCTTATTTGAATAATTTTCCCTCTAATCTTCTGCTCTTGTAATTCCAAACAGCGCATAAGAGATAATATTTAATGCCACCAAAGGGGAGAGTTTCCATCTCATGTAACCTGTGTCTTCCACCTAATCACTCTCCTTTCTTGTCTTTTGCTTGCCTCATGTTCTATTCTCCGTTGCTCAACGCGTTTAAGTAACAATACCAAAAGGAATTATATAGAAAATAAATACATCTTAGCTTTGACTTATTTTTATATGTACGCACGCGTATGAATTTGTTTCTGACCAGGTCCATCTTGAACAAGAGTGACAGGAAAGAAATCAAGAAAATACCTAGTCCAAAGTCAACCATAGATCAACTAGAAGACGCGCTGTTTTACTCGGTACAATGCGAACCCAATGAAAGACTCGTTAAACAAATCCCAAACGCTTCCTTCGACGCTAAGCACCTGCGCCAGGCCATGCAGACATATATGAAAAGCATGACATGACTTCGAGGCATACTTTAATTCTTTTCTCCGTCTGTCTGTCTGTCTGTCTGTCTCAGTGAAAACGCGACAGAGATCGAAATGAGTCAGCCACAAGAGGGATCGTTGATATACAGCTTCGTGGCGCGGGGCACGGTGGTGCTGGCTGAGTACACACGGTTCACCGGGAACTTCCCGGACGTCGCCACTGAGTGCCTCCAGCGACTTCCCTCTGGGAGCAGCAAGTTCACCTACACCTGTGACCGCCACACTTTTAATTTCCTGGTCGAGGATGGCTACGGTAATTAAAGGGAAAAAATGTTCAATCTTTGTCTCAGTTATTTTGTTCTTCTTTTGCTTGATTTTGTTGGAGTCTTTGTGAAGATGTTTAGCTGATTAGAGCAAATAGAGAACGTTAGATATGTTGTTTATCTCGATTTTAGTTCGTGGAGATTATAGTAATTAACGGTGGGTCAATCTTGTTAGAAAATAGTAAAATTGATTTTGTGTTTTGGATTAGCTTATTTGTCTTTTAATTGTTTTTTTGGTTATGTGTGTGAAAACCGCCAAAGAAACGTGTGCTACAGCACCAACTCTCTCTAAGCCGCTGGAGAAGAAAAATCATGAAGAAAGTACAAGTCTTGGGCACACAATAAAATATTATTATACTTGCTGCTGGAGATCTCAAGAAGTACGAAGGAGGGTGTACTTGTGGTTAGCAATATTTTGTTCTCACTGAAGACAGCAAGAAGAAGAGATACGCAGCCCACGTTTTTTTTGACTGCCAAGAAGAAAAGTTCAAATTTAACTCTTGCAGGTTTGAAGTCCAGGCGGTGAAGATGCATTTAATTATAGGGTTATGTTAGTTTTTTTTTTTAGTGTGTGAGAGTGTGCGTGAAAGTGTGAGAGAGTGAGATTTTAGAGAGAGTTTTAAGCATAGCAAAGTTAATGTGTGTACTCTCTTAAGCCTTTGCAAGGCATATTGTGTAATATAATCTCTCTTTGTGTGTGTACTCTCTCCCTCCAAGTCCTTTTGGTTCCAACAAATCTTAACTTAGGAGAAGAAATTTCACGGGACACTATACTAGAACAATTCATCGCTTGAAATGGTGTCGGAGTGAGAGGTCTCGACCATATATCAGATTCGCAGACTTTAGGATCTCCTAATCCTGCTAATTTTCCAGTATATGTATTTGCAGCTTACTGCGTCGTGGCTACTGAATCTGTGGGCAAGCAAATCCCGATTGCATTTTTGGAGCGCTTAAAAGAGGACTTCAAGAAAAGATACGGAGGTGGGAAAGCGGATACAGCTGTCGCCAAAAGTCTCAGCAAGGAGTTCGGTACGGTCGGCATCAAGAACTATCTCAGTTCACATTGCAATTCGTCCACGTATAGTATATAAGGAACATGATTTCAACAGACGGGAAAGCTCAACGAAGAAATAATGAATATATGAATCTGCAGGCCTGTAATGAAAGAGCAGATGAAGTACACGATAGACCATGCTGAGGAGATTGATAAGCTGATGAAAGTGCAGGCTCAAGTTTCAGTAGTCAAGAACATAATGATGAATAACATCGAGCAGGTACATTAGCTAACCTTGAACATATGTTCGATAATGTTTGTATTTTCGCAATCTTATGTGGACCTGAAATCATTACCAATTCTCCAGGCAGTACTTGAGAAAGCCGTGATCTCCGCTTGTTTTTGTACTGCAATTGTTTTCGTCCTACCATGTAGCATGGCTTTTCGAAATTTCGCATAGTGTAGAATTGCTTCATGAGAACTGCAAATGAGTGTTACCGATGCAGTAACTGGAAAGCCATTTAAGCTCCAGTAAAATTACCTCCTGGCAAATCTGGGGTTACAGGTTAAGATATGAATAATTTCAATCATGAATTTAACAAATATAGATAGATTGCAAGATTTAGGCGTGGCCAATGTCCTTTACTTATATATCATGGTATTCTTTTCTTGATTTGTACTCTAGATTGTACCTTTACATGAAGAATCTTGTAAGTGTCTCATAATGAGTGATCAAAACAACAGCCCTCATCTTGAACTTCTGTGTGCCTTTCTGTCTTGTTTTTTTTCTTATGACCTAATCATAAATTTATGGTTTGACTCATGAAGAAGTCGATGGTTTTTTGAGATCAAAGTCTTACTATTGCTTACCTCTTGAACTGGGAGAATGATTCACACAGTACCATCTGCTAATTGTGTTTTTAAGGCAATGAATAGGGGAGTAAAATGCACAATGCTAGAGGACAAAGCTGGGAGTCTCCATAACGAGGTAAAATCAGTGACGATTGAGAAAACAGCCTACCTGTCGTGACGCAGGTTTACATGTTTCTTGGGCCTCTTAGTTATAAATACGCGCATTCGTCTAATGCAGGCTCAGATATTCAAGATACAAGGGGGAGAGATCCGGCGGAAGATGTGGTATCAGAACATGAAGATCAAGTTGGCCGTGGTGGGGATCGTGCTGCTTCTCGTGCTGATAATCTGGCTCTCTATATGCAAAGGGTTCAATTGCAGCAATTAGTCACGTTTTTGCGCACACCCAGTACAGTCGAGTCTCGCAATGTCCATGAATCCATACGTTTTCTCGATCTCTTCAAGTCGACTTGAGAGTTTTGTCATCGTGCGAATTTCTCTCCTTATGCGCTCGCTTGTACCTGGAGATACGTATTGACAGTTGTAATATGTTCTTGTTCATATGGGAAATTAATTTTTCAAAGGTTTTACTTCTGAAAATCGTTATAATCGCAGAAAAAAAATTACCAAAGAAGTCATAATTGTACTCATTTAGTCATAAATATTTTAATTTAGTCATTTTAGCCGTAAACATTTTTATAATTTACCGATATAGTTCATTCGACCAATTTTAACCAAAAATTGATAACGTGGACACTAAATGTTTTTTATTTTTTTGGTCGAAAGAGAAAGATGTATTCAAGTGAAAGGAAATGTACAGCCCGAGGCTATTGCATCAGCATATACAAGATCTAGTAAATAAAACGGAGGAGAAACAGCCCAGTTGTGGGTCAAGGCTGCACTACCGTGGGCCTTGGCGGCCCAATCAGCAACAACATTCGCTTCTCGCTTGCAGTGTTGAAGACAAAGATTAGGGAAACATGAAAGCAAAGTGGCGGCTTATGCAAACAGGGCACAATCTTCCCATGGCATCGATATGCAATCATGCATAGTTTCAACTAGAGTGATACAGTATGATTCGATCAAAAGTTGTGTTTGGTCGATGCCGTGCTGCAACAGATGGTGGAGAGTCAGAGTAAGCGTCTGGATCTCCACCTGCAGGGCCGAACAAGTTGGGAAATGTCTGGAGAAACCATCAATAAGTTTTCCATGATGATCACAGCATATACAAGCCATAGTTCCTTCTATGCTGGTGGGCTAATAAGCGCCATCTATATTAATCTTCAGAACCCCCAGATCTGGTGGCCTCCAAAGATGTTTAGGATTCAAAACAGGTTGCCCTGTTCTCGTTTGGGTTCGAGCAGAAAGCTGAGTGACATGGATCTGGGCTAAAGTTGCCTCCACCACATATGTTGGGTCAGGACGCTGACGACGAAAAATAAAGCCGTTACGCGCCCTCCAGATCTGCCATAAAACGTTGGCAATGGTCTCCAAACCTGGTAAGAGCTGCTATGTTGTAACCCTCTCTGCGAGCCATACATCTATTCTTTGCACTGTTTGAGGCGATAGCCTAATATTGATTTGAGGGTGAGACCAAATGCCCTGAGTCCATGGACAGAATAGAAATAGATGTTCAAGGGTTTCTCGCGTTTGTTGATGACAAAGAGTACAAACTGGATCTGTGGTAATGTGTCATTGTGGCATAAAGACCATAGGAAGGTACGAATTTTTGGGGCAGTTTTCATTGTCCAGATTCTTCGCCATAATAGCCTAGGGTTCTGATATGATATTGAGGCCCTGTTGCAGCTCTAGTTGTTAGCTGTATTTGTAAGAGCATGGTAACCGCTTTTCATAGTGTATTGGCCATGTTTTGTTTCAGTCCAAATTAGTTTATTAGTGGCATAGAGGGGTCTTATTGGAATGGTAAGGATTTTTGCTGTGACCTGATCATCAAAAAGCTGGTGGAGAAGGGGAACATTCCAGGTGTTGTGGACTGGATCAAAGAGATCAGACACTAGCTCAAGTTTTTCTCTAGCAGTTGGTCCACCTAGTATCCCTATAGGTAACCATTTATCTTCACGGATGCTAATCATGTTCCCATCTCCAATTGACCATCTAATATTAGGTAAAATTGAATCCCTCCCAAGCAGTAGACTTTACCAACCCCAGGATGGTCGAGTTCCTCTATCCACAAACCGGAAGTCCTTTGAATGAAAATAAAGGCCTTAGAAGAGTTTACTCCATAGAGATAGAGGCTGTTAGAGTAAACACCAGGCCTATTTCCCAAGCATGACTTTGTTAAAATCTATGAGATCGCGAAAACCTAGGCCACCATTGTCCTTGCTGCTTTTAAGTACTTCCCATTTCTGCCAATGAATTCCTCATTTGCGACTATCATTTTGCCACCAGAACCTAACAATTCTCTGTTCAATGGATTTGCAAAGAGACATAGGAAGTTTAAAGATAGACATGTTATACTGTGGGATCGCCTGTACAATAGTCTTAAGTAGGATCTCCTTACCACCCTTAGAAATTAAATTTTCTTTCCATTCTTCCAATTTAGCATTCACTCTCCCCAATATCTAGGAAAACATCTCTCGTTTTGAATGCCTCCAATCTGATGGTATTCCCATATACTTACCAGTCCGTTGAAGCACTGGTATTCTAAACTCCCTCGCCAAATTTTCCTGTAGTCTAAAAGGGCAATTTTTACTGAGAAAAATTCCAGATTTATTTCAATTAACAGCCTGTCCTGTAGCTAAACAGTATTGATTCAAGATCTTGGCGAGATTCTGACATTCCTGAATTTTACCATCTAAGAAGAAAATTGCATCATCAGTGAAAAATAGATGGGAGAGGATAGGACACCACCTGTTCAGCTTGATACCCTTAATGTGTCCCATGTTAACAGCTTGGTTAATGAGATTTGATAAGACATTTGCTAGCAAGATGAATATATACGGAGAGAGAGGATCGCCCTATCGAAGGCCCCGTGTTGGATGGAAATAATGTAATTGTTCGCCATTGAATTTAACACTAAAGGATGTTGTCGTTATACATTGCATCACCCACTATACCCATGTAGCACAATTGAGTCTAATGTGAATTTTTTTTCTATAATTTTCATTTTTTTAAATATATTTTTCTTGTTTTATTGTTAAGGCATGACAAGGGACCGCGACCATCGACTAGGGCCGGCAACCCTTCCTAGCTACTGGCAGAGAGTTGTGACCCATGCCAATTGCCGACGGGGCCTTTTGCAATTCTCACCTAGTGGCCGTGAGGTTTAACAATTAAAGTTCTATTTAAGGTTAATTAATCAAGGGGATGAAATTGGAACTTCATTTGATGTTGAAAATTGGACAAGGAAAAAGAAGGTTGCAAAAGGGTCACTTTGTATCAAAGTTATATCGGAAGAAGAGAAGTGGCAGTAGCCCAAGACAAGCAAATAACCAAGTTTTCACGAAATCTTCGTTCCTTTAACGGGTATAATGAAATTTAGATAGTGCAGCGTGAGAAGCCAGAATTCTATTATTCCGTTCCCAAACTGCGGACTTTCTTTCCCTGCTGGTAAATTTAAATAAATGTGGATAGTGTTAAAAAAATTGCTGGTAGAAAAAGATCGTTTTTGAGATAATTTTTTTATGGTAACTCATCTCCATTTTTTTATGAAATTAATATTTTTTTTAATAATTTGCATTTTCCAATTTTGAACTAAAAAATCAATTTTTATATGCATAAAATGTTTCGAAAGTACTAACTCTTGAATGAAATCACTTACCTAAATTAGATCGAGTATGGACTTTCATCATATTAAATTAATAACTAATTTTAGGTTACCCATGCCTATTTGAGAAAAAAATTATCAAGAAAGTCCTAAACTTATTATACTTGTGTCAATTCACTCCTAAACATTTTAATTTGATTAATTTAGTCATAAACATATTGCACTTATGCCAATTTAGTTTCTAAACATATCAATTATGCCAATTTAGTTTTAAACATTTTAACTATTTACCAATTTTGTCTTCTTGGCCAAATTTGATCGAAAATTGCTAACATAACAGCCTAGTTAGTACCGATGGTCCTATGTGGCACAATGACATCGGCGTTGAACTTTTTTCTAAATCTTTCTAAATTTTTTATTCTTTTTTCTTCTTTCCATTTTTTTTTTTTTTGCTGACCCTAAGCCAACAAAGTTGTCGATTGACCCTTGCAAGCTATAAGCGAGGACCGGTGACCCTTGCCTCATTTGACGCCCTCACAAACCGTGGGTGAAGGGTGTTGCCCTCACCTATGGCAAACGAGGGCATGAAGGCCCCGCCCATGGCTAACGAGAGCCACAAAACCCTTGCCTAGACTAAGTCTTGCCTCAGGTGAAAATTGGTCAACAACCTCGCTGGCCTAAGTTAGGAAAAGAAAAGGAGGAGAATAAATAAAGACAAGTAAAAAATTCAGAAAATTGTTAAGCATTTTTAAAAATTGTGCAAGTTATCGTTGACTGTGCCATATTGGTGATTTTTGACTAAAATTAAATGACATGACTAAAATGACAAGTAAGAAATTCACAAAAGATTTAGGACTAAATTGACACAATTAGAAAGTTTAAAACTGGATTGACATAAATGTAATAGGTTTAAGATTAAATTGATCAAATTGAAAGATTTAGAAATGAGTTAGCACGTGTAATAAGTTTGGACTATTCTGGTAATTTTTCTCTTATTCGAGTTACTTACCAACTTTTAATTGTTGTTTTTGATTTACTAACTTTTCTATCATGAACTTTTGTTTGCTTATTTTAGCAATCGTTATATGTAGTAACCCTTTTGCATCAATTTGAATTAGTGTGACTTGCCAACTTTTATCCTACTGAATTTCAATCAAGCTCCTTTAGAGAGATCATCAAGTCCAAACCAATATTCGGTTGGACCCGTCTCATGTGCCGACATTGTAGCCTTCGCCGCTCGCGATGGTGTTCTAGCTGCCGGAGGCTTACACTATGCCGTCCCTAGCGGGTAGCGGGATGGGAGAGTCTCGCTCGTGTCGGAGGTGATCAGAAACCTCCCCGGCGCATTTTTTGACGCTGCGCAATTCGAAGCGAACTTTGCGAAGAAAGGGCTTTCGCTCCAAGACATGGTGACTCTCTCCGGAGCTCACTCCATCGGGGACTCTCATTGCTCCGAATTCACGAAGCGACTCTACTCCTTCAACTCGACGTATTCACAAGATCCTTCCCTTAATCCTAGTTATGCCCATCTTTTCAAGACCAAGTGCCCGCGAAACGGCCCCACCGACCCGACCGTACCATTCGACCCCGTGACGCCAAACGTACTCGATAATGCTTACTACCACAACTTAAAGAGCGACAAGGGATTGTTGTATTCGGACCAAGTGCTGTGGGATGCGCCATTGACGAGGGGGTTAGTGAAGGACAATGCGAACCACCCGAGTGCTTGGGCTCGGAGGTTCACTGCAGCGATGGTGCGCATGGGTTCGATCGAGGTGCTCACTGGCACGCAAGGCGAAATTAGGAAGAATTGCAGGGTGATAAATTAAACGATTCGTGTAAACGTTCGATAACTGCTTCTCTTTTGATCTTGTTCTTCGAAGGCGTTCGCGCTGATGTGTGAAGTTAAGAGCCGGGTAACTTTTTGGTGGTGCAATAATCCCGGTGTCCTCTGAATTTGCGTACTACATGCGGTCTTAATAAATGAATGACAGATATGATTGCTCTCGACTGTGTTTATTTTCGTGTTTTGTGTTCATTAGATTGACGCTTGATCATTGATTGGTTTGGTCTATCCTTTGGGCAAATATACGATGACAAAGCCATGAAAACGACTCAAGCTTGGCGGCTCAGAGAAGCAAGAAAACATTCATTTTCTACTCATTTTCGACTTTACACGCATGATATTTAGCTACTTATCAATCTGTGGGCATGCATTATCTGGAAGGGGCAAATGACTGAAATCGATCTGGACCTCTTCTAGTCCATAGATCGGATGCGATCATGTATAAGGCCCATGGGAAAGAATTTCTTGCTTTTGTTGCCATCATCTACAGTTTGTCGGAGCGCATTTGTACATCCTTCTGCCGACCATGCTTTCGCTTGTCAATCATCAATGGTTCAAAATCTCCAAACCTCATATTTGACGTATGCACGTGAGAAGCTGAAGTATTCCATAACTTTAATCTACATGTCCATCCATGACATTTTTGGCTAAAATATATATATATATTACGAGTAGGACCTGAGCAGGTCCTTAAAAAGGCTCTGACATCCCGGAAAGACGGGATAGTCCCCGGGATCCGGGGGACGAAAAAGATTCCGGCCCCATTGGCCGTCCCGGCCACAAACCCCCTCTACGGGGGAACGGGCGGCCACGGCTGATCCCCGCGATGCCTTCCCCGGCCTCTCGACGACTGCCGGGCGCGGTACAGGCTAAAATATATATATATTACGAGATTCGTTTATCGAATCAAAATAGCATTTTTTTTTTCTGAATTTTCTAGGTCTAGCAAAAGCAAAGGATCATATAAGAGCAACTATGCAAGCCATATCGCTGTAATCAATTTAACTAGATCAAGGGTGTCGTAGTCATCTGTCCTAAAAAGTATAATAAATTCAACTCCTTTTCTCTTCATTATATCGGGACTATGACGTCAAAAGACAACATTAATCTATCTGAAAATGGTCATGAAACTATGACTAACCAGAAAGATGCCCAGCGGCGATCGTAACGGAGCAAAGATTATTTTGCCTGCATAGCATTGGCATTTATTGCATATATGTGATATGACCTGTCAATTTTTGAAGATCTGCTTCAGTTAGTTAGGCTCGGCCTCATCCGAATTGCCCAAAAGTCTCCCAACCGTACAATCTTTTACCTAACTTTCCTCCTCACAATGAAATTTCCTCTTTAATGAAATGAAACAAGAACCCTCTCAGTTATTATTTATTTTTTTCCTTTTATGATAAGAAATCCCATCTAGAGCAAGTTAACTCTAGGACAATTTGCACTTGATCATGTGTGGAATCAAGCAAAGCTATTCATTGGGATAATTATACGCATGTCAATTCAATTTTAAACATTTAAATTTGGTCAATTTAATTTTCAACGTTTTAACAATTTGTCTATATATCATTTTCGGCCAATTTTGACCGACAATTGTTGATGTGGACGAAGTGAATGGCCGCGTGTATAGAGGCTCACTTGCACTGTTATGAATTCACCATTTCCTTTCCATCACTTG
Organism: Eucalyptus brandiana; assembly: GCA_014182725.1. NCBI lineage: Eukaryota > Viridiplantae > Streptophyta > Magnoliopsida > Myrtales > Myrtaceae > Eucalyptus > Eucalyptus brandiana. The sequence goes on along the minus strand of CM024675.1, from coordinate 53,800,549 downwards.
CTCAAGACACAAAAGAAGTGGGTGGCTCTGTGTGTCCTCGCCCTTCTTCTCTAGGTGCATGGGGGAGCCCATTTAGTTGACAAGTAGGGGTGAACAAAAGAATTGGATTGAATTGACAACCATCCAAATTAAATCAAACTAGCCAGTTTTGAGCGGTTTCCGCTGAATTAGTCCGGTTCCTAAAATGTGGAATTGTGAATAACCAGTCTAGTACCTAGTTTCTTGTGCAGAACTAGACCAATAGATTGAACCTATGGAATCGGTCAACGATGACACTAAATTAAGATTACACCTGTTTCTTTCTCTCTTTTAGACCTTAGCTTCTCACCTCCCTTTATTGCGATTGACGCTCTCACCTTCCTCTCTCACACAGCCACGACGGTCTCGTAGAGCCACCATCACAGCAAAGCTAGACGAAAATAAAGTCACCATCATAGTGAAACTAGATGAGATTAAAGCTCATCATGTGGAAACTAAAGGGGAAAGAGAGCTGAAAGAGTTTCGTCAGTGGAGGAACTGTTTGGTGCTTAAAGTAGATGAGAGAGAGTAGAGAGAAAGTAAAGACAGGGAGGTGCGGGTGCTTTAATAATAACATGGAAAGGTATATCCACCAAAATTTCCGTAATAGCGTGTCGGTTCCGTCTGTGCACACTTGCCTAGGGAAATGTTTCTTTGATCCCACGAAGACTGAAAAAAGTAGTGAGTTATCTTTATATTATTTTTTTTGGATTAAATTAATAAACCATTTTAAAAAAAGAAAATAATAATAAAGTTGCGCACAACTGTAGTTTGCCCGGTTCTAGAACTGTCCAATCCAGTTCCAACTTCTGAAATTTGGAGCCGAGAGTTGTCGGGAATCAGTCACCCCTATTGGCGAGTTGAGACGGTTCTCAAAATGCAAATAGTCAAGTGCGAGTATATCGATGAGGACTTGATGAACTGCCCGAGAGCCCTTTGCTACACGAGTACAACTCAATCCACGAGAAGATACCTGTACTTGCCCACGACGGCGAGTCACTAGTAATTATTGTACTTCTTATTAATTCAATCTAAAACTTTTCAATTTTAATAATTGAGTCCTAAAACTTTTTATTTTTTACCATTTGAGACCGTTCGGTCAATTTTGACTAAAAATTATTGACATGGATGCCGAAGCTGCCATGTGGGATGATAGACGCTAACGTGAACAATTTTTAATAATATTTTAATATTTTTTGTTAATTTTTAAAATATTTAAATTTCTTTATTTTTTCCTTTTTCTTTTTGCCGATGGCCAGGTCGACTAGTCTTGCTTGGGCAATGGTCACCCTTGCTTGCCACAAGCGAGGTATGTCTAGGTGAGGGAGAGACCTAATGTCGGTTGGCCTTGCTCAGGCTAGGGCAGCCTCCTAGGCATCGGCTGGATGAAGGCGGCGTCAATTGAGGCCGCCTTGGCCTAGGTGAGGTTGACCATCGCTTAGGAGGGTGATCCCCAATGAGGGCTTCCCTTGCTAGATCTGGCAATGTTGGTCTCCTGTAGGCCACAATGACTTCCCGGGGGCGTTGCCTTTGCCCGGCCTTGACTGATGTGGGCCTCACCCTCGCCTGTGGCGAGCGAGATGTCCCACCTAGCTATGGGTGATGGGAAGAAGAAAAATGAAAAAATAAAAATAAAATAATAAACAAATCAAAAAATAAATATTAAAATATTGTTAAAAATTGTCAACTTTAGTATTAGCCGGACCACGAAGAATGGTTGGTATCCACGTCAGTGAATTCTAGTTAAAATTGATTGGATGAATTCAATTGGTAAAATGTAATAATGTTTAAGACTCAATTCACGAAATTAAAAAGTTTATAACTGAACTGGTGAAAGTGAAATAGGTTTAGTTCATTTTGAACAATTTTCCATTCTTTGATCGGTACAGAGACTCACACTAGTATAAATCCGCCATTGCCTCGCGGTCACTTGCTCAACACCCAAAAGAAGTGTGTAGCTGTGAGGATTCTCACACGTCCACGGCCACAGAAGAAGAGAGAGTGCCCAGATGTGTGAGGAAGAAGTGAAGCTGCTGGGTGCATGGGGGAGCCCGTTTAGCTGGCGGGTGGAGGTGGCTCTCAAAATGAAAGGAGTCGAGTACGAGTATTTTGACGAGGACTTGATGAACCGCCCCAAAAGCTCTTTGCTTCTCGAGTACAACCCGGTCCATAAGAAGATACCCGTGCTCGTCCACAATGGCAAGTCCATTGCTGAGTCGCTGGTGATTCTCGAGTACATCGATGAGATTTGGAATGACCGCTCTGTGATCTTGTTGCCTCAAGATCCGCGCGACCGAGCCAACGCACGTTTCTGGGCCAAGTTCATGGATGACAACGTATGTCTACCTTTGACTCCACCGCCTTCACGGGATCTTTTTCTTTATGATGCATGGACAACAACAGGTGCCTTTGGCTTTATTTCTTAAGAGGTGAAAGTTTTGAACTCGCTTAATCAAAAGTCCTCGGTCTTGAGACTATAGAGTAATGAGTTTGCACCCTTATATATGTTTGTTCTCAGGTATGTCCTTACGTTTCTCAGGTCACTCGACTTTAGTCTCGCTTTCAGCAAATCGGTTGAATTCATTTTGCCACCGATAAGCCATTGAAAACCTCTTTTGTTTGACAAATTAGAATAAAGCTAAGTGAACCGCTTGTTGAGTGTTGAACTATATAATTCAGTGGCATCGCATGAAAGCAAAGTGAGAATTAAGTGATCCTGAAGAAAAAGTTTGGTGGATCGTGCCATTTTGATTGCAGTGCGTTCCAGCCCTATGGCGATCTTGTCGGCGCGAGGGTATTGAACGAGAAAAAGCATTCAAGGAAGCATGTGCCCTCCTAAATGTGCTTGAAGCCGAGCTCAGGGACAAGCAGAAGAGGTTCTTCGGAGGAGACACCATCGGGTTCGTGGATATCGCAGGCAACTTCATCGGCTACTGGATCGGAGTGATCCAAGAAGTGGCCGGGGTCCGTCTGCTGACCCCGGAAAAGTTCCCCCTGCTATGCAAGTGGTGCTGCGAGTTCCAAAACTTCCCCATCATCAAGGAAAACTTGCCTCCGAGAGAGCAACTCTTCGCCTTCTTCAAGGCTCGCTTCGAGAGGAAGAGGAAGACTTTCTCCCCGGCGGCTTGATTTTACGGGCAAGCCGGGACGATGGACTTTCTTTCGGTCCATGCAGTCACAAGCCAAGAAAGGAGGATCAAAATGGTGGTGTTGGTCGCCTTTGGCTTGTTGTTATTATGGTTTTCCAGTCTGGTTTAGTGGTGTGTGAGGGCATATTATGGCCTGGGAGGATGGAGTCATATCCAGACATCACTTAGATGTGACGTTTGTGGTGTCTCTATCTCCTTCGAATAAGAACGAAACTATCACGTACTTCTTTTTTTTTTATTTCTATTGTCTTGCTAACCTCGCGAGATTTTGCGCGGAGCGGCACGATGAAATACGTTTAGGTCGAGATAACAAATAGATCTCATGCTAACGAGCCTTGATACTTGTTAAACATGATCTACAAAGAAATAGATTATGTAGGAAAGGTTTTGCAGTCAGGCTGCAAAGCTGTTAGGATATATGATTATCATTCGCTCTTTTCCGTCACTAACGATTTCCCAACTATAGTCACCAACAAATGTTCCTAAGCTCTCTCCTCTCTCCCCTTGCCGCTATGACTGCCTAGTCATGGTTACGTGCCCAACCGTGCCCAGCCTCGCTGGTGTTGCCACATTCCGCCTAGGATGTTCTGAACGGCGCTGTCTCTCTCTCTCTCTCTCTCTCTCTCTCTCTCTCTCTCTAGCACGCATCGAGAATGGAACCAGACCTGGCTTCGGCATGACCCGATTGATATTTGATTGCTTAATAAAAGATTCTAGGGATTCTCTGAAGAAAGCTCCAAAGAAGATGTCAAATTTAACTGCTTTATGGTCTTCCAACTAACTATCAATGCCAAAGGTACACAATCCCACGAGCGATGGTTTTCCCAGAAGACTGGCAGACATAAAGACCAAATGAGAATTAATCTCACTAATGGTTAGCAAAATATTTTTAGTTTTTATATATTGCTACACTTTATATAAAAATTACAATATATGCACGTGATTAAAAATAAGCCAGAAAGGTTTATTGTTGAGAGACGCGCAACAAAAAAAAAAAAACAACGAAAGATGACAATGATCTTTTGAAAAGAGAAAACGAGACAATTACACTGAAAGGGGAAGTGGAGAAAAGTCTTTTACCGTGGAAGAAAGAAAAAAGTAGGTTTAGGATGAAGTCATGAGAATGAAGCCTTTTTCATTCTCAATATCTCCTTTATATTCCAACTCACGGCATAGAGTGATGAACAAGCCGGAGATCTTGTTCTTGTTCCACTCCTCTCATTGCGAATTAGCAAACACTGTTCGAGTAACCTTAACTTTAACCTTAAATTGGGATGAGTTGTGGATCCTTGGTGTAGGTTAAGATTTACCTCACCACAACCCAAGATCCGAGAACTTTGTTGAGGGCCACCTTGCTTGCTAGGCAACTCTTATAGGCTAATAGGACTGCATTTTTTTTTTTATCATAATGTATCAGCGTTTGCACGCCTCTATTCTCCAATTATGGAGAATAATTTTTTTCCTTCTCCTCAAGGAATATCCCTAAATTTTACATCTCGGAGTTTGATGCAGCAGTTTAGGGTCATACTAAGGACCAAAACATGATAATGAACAAGCCAGAGATCTAGTTCTCATTCCACTTTTCTCATTGCAAATTAGCAAACATGGTCCGGGCAATCTTCTTTCTTTTCGACATAACCCACGTCCATTACCCTTGACTTGGCTCTTTTGGTCAAATCTTCTGTATTAATACCTACATCACCGGTGAAGGAGGTGGATTGTGTGACGAACATAAGTTACATAGGTTGTGTACCGTATAAAAATTTCACAATAGTATATGTCACTTTTCAATGTCTTTCTGATAGGTACGGCTCAAATTCGACCCTAGCTCAAGTTGGCCCAGATACGAATCCTTTTTTAAATGGCATATGAAGAGGTTTTCTCCTGTGTCTTTTCGATTTCGATTTGTCTTCATCCAAACAGAATTAAATGTTTTGGCTTGTCGATTCTAATTATTATAGGGCCCATTTCAGGCTCGATCCCAATGGTTTCTCAAATATCAATGCTTGTAGGATCAATTTTTATTTATGTAACATTCATAACACATTTTTTACGCGATGTGCATCAATTGGCTGCTCGACTCGTATAAAAAAGAGTGGATGTAGACTGTGTAACGATAGGATATCGGGTAGCATATGAAAATACATAATTGTGATTTGCAACCTACTTTATCGTCCCTTTTTTTTTTTTTTGTAATGAGACACAGAACAAAAGGTGGGGCCACGACTAACCCAAACCGTCCATCGAGGAACTAGAAAAACCACATGGAGCCCATCATGTCAAATTTTAAAACTTTACTCTAGGCTTTTAGATCCATTGAAGCCAAGGTCATGAACCAAGAGTACTCTAATACCAATATTAAAATATATAAAGAAAAAAAAAAACAAAGATTGCATGAATACTAATATGAAAGAACAAGGGGATGCGAAGGGGGGAAATGTCTTATTTTGACGATAATTGTCCAAAAAATTCTAAATTTTACAATTTTGTTAATTTAGACCTTTCGATGATTTGCTATATAGTTCTTTGGGCCAATTTTTTTTTTTTTTTTTTATATGGAAAATCACTAACATTGACACTGGTCATTCCAAGTGGCACAATCAGCACTGATGTTGTTTGACATGATTGGTGCACTGCACAACTCAAGTCATGTGTTGTGCCAAAACTTTGCTATCATCAATTTAGTATCAAAACTTGATGGAGGATCACTCTGGTGCCATTTTTTTCCTTAAAATTTGACTATATAATTGTCTCAGGCAAGCTTTTCTTTTATAAAAAAATGCCAAGTTGGATTCTCTAAAAGCACGGGTAGTTACTAGCTAGAGTCGCTTATGTAATTGCTTATGAAAAGTTGCGGCATAAATAACCAAAAAAAAATAAATAAATGAATTTTTGAAATATTTGGCACCCAAAAAGTACCATACAATAGTTAGGCACTAATATAGTCTTATCCCAAAAAGGATCTTTAGGTAAAAATTTAGATGTCAATAAACAAGATATTTACACAAAAAGAGAGAATTCATATGAGAGACAGGAGTAGACTTTATGAGGAAGATCCTAACGAGCATCATCTAATTATGCTCTTTGATTAAGCTCCTGAAATCCTAATCACATTGGAAAATTCTTCAAATGAAAAACTAGATGTCTACATAGCAATAGCACGGTAGTTTCCACTTACGAAATTTTCAAAATAGAACGGAAAAAGCAGTGAAATGAACCAAAGGTCCAAAGTAACATGAAATCGACTATTTTATGTTATAGTCCAAAAAATATCATTTTTATTTATTTATTTCCACGTGTAAATAAATAGACTTCTTTGAGCAATTATTACACGACCTTGGTATATGTGAATTCGTTGTGTATGTGTCGTTACATTATGTGGTCCCACATCATGGGTCATATACTTTTGAGCAATATTTTTAGTCGCAAAAATTTGTATCTCGCACCGCGTGAATATCTGGGTAGTTCGTTTCAAAATAGGAGGAGAAAGACGAAGATTACCGTTTCAGAACGCCCATCTCCAAAAACTCTCTCCTTTCCAACGTGGACGACGACACAATAGCGAACCTTTGCGGTCGGCGCACGTAAGCTTACTTTGCCATTTGAATTGGACGAAGGCTTAAGGCAAGATACCGCGTTCGTCAACCGCCATGGCTAGTCGGTTTCTTCCTCTCTCCAGAAGAAGAAAATTCTTGGGTGCTCCCTATATAAATCTCACGTCTCACGTCCCGGTCTTTCTCTCTATATAAATCCACCTCTCCTCCCTCGGCTCTCTCACCTTCGTCTTCGCCCGCTCTGAAACGCTTGCAAGAGAAGAGAGGAGAAGAGAGAGAGAGAGATGAGCACTTACTACAACCAGAATCATCCGCCGGTCGGCGCCCCTCCCCCGCAAGGTAACCTTGTTCTCTTGAATTTGCCATGCTTTTCTGCTATTTCGCAAATTCATCACCTGTAGTCTCCTGGGAATGTATAGTATGTTCGTTTTTGATTTGTACAGGTCTTTCCTGGTATTGTAAAACAAAAAATTTTACTTGCAGGGTACCCGAAAGTTGAAGGCTATCCACCTCCAGGGTATCCGGCGCAGGGTTACGCGCCACAGGGGTATCCTCCACAGGGATATCATCCGCAGCAAGGATATGGCCAGCCGGCCCAGCCCCACTACGAGGAGCAGCGCCGCCGGAAGGACACCGGCTTTCTTGAAGGATGGTAATGCACGCGACTAAATTTGCTTGTCAAAAAGTATAATATAATCTGTTGGAATTTGTGATCCAATTTTAGAAAGATAGATTTGAGCTAGAAAATTCAAGAAAAATTCTAGAAGAGTCTACAAGCTGCCATCTCCTGTGTTTTCTGGAGAATAGTGTTCTAGAATTCTCCATCTTATGTTACTATAAAATAATAGTAGCTATTTGTAGAGGAGTCTAAGTGGAAATTCTAGAAGAGTCTACAAGCTGCCATCTCTTGTGTGTTCTAGAATTCTTCATGTTATTATAAAATAATAGTAGCTATTTGTAGAGAAGTCTAGCCACCTACTTTGGCTCTATATAAAGGAGCAAGTGCTCCATGTTATGTTTTGTGGGGGAGCTAACCATTAAAACCACATCATGTAGCTCCCTCCCAACACCTCTTTCAACTATTTTAAAATTATTTTCATAAACTAATAAAACTATCTTTGTCCCATAAACCTTCTCAAAATATCTTATCATTGTCCCTTGTACATGCTCTATCAAATATAAACTATACCATATTTCCGTGTACATTTTAATTCTAACATAATCAAATCAAGTGTGAATCTTTTAGTTTCTTGTTCAAATCTACTTTGTATTTGAGCCAGTCGGTTTCCAGCAGCTTGTTGTTATGGGCGTGCGTATTTTCCTTGCTCGGCTCCTAAACTCATGAACGTGCGTGTGTTCCATCTCGGTTTATTTGCAGCTTAGCAGCACTTTGCTGTTGCTGTCTGCTGGATGCGGTTTTCTGAGATGGGCTCGAGGCAACGGCGCGGATTTAGGGAAAAGATAATTCTGGTTTCCATCTCTGCTGGTTGGGCGGCAGAGTTAATGTCGGGAACTATCAGGATGATTTGGCTTTGATGTTTTTGAACGATCTCTGTTGAATTGTTGATGTATATATCTGGAGACTATTGTTACTTTTCTTATTCATGGATTATGAGACATGTGCCTTCCGATGGGGATTTCTTTGAAGCCCCCAGCAGCAACACATCCCCCTCCCCCAACTTCCCCTTAAAAAAAAGAAGAAAAGAAAACCTTCTTTTCTTGTTTCGCTTTGAAAGACGAAAGTTTCAGATCTTGTGAGTATGGACAGCAATAACAGAGCATGTTCGGGACTAATTCAATCGCAATTTTTTTAATGAAAAATCGTTGATATGGATATTGGTCATTCTAAGTGGCACAATCAACACTGATGTGAACAATTTTAAAAAAAAATCTGAATTTTTTTCTTTTTTCCGTTTCTTTTCCTTTTCTATCCTTTCCTTTTTATTTATTTTTATTTTTATTTTTATTTTTATTTTTATTTTCCTATTTTCATCTACAATTCCACGGCCTTGTTGATGATCGACGAAGGTCAATGGCTATAGATGAGAGCGTTGCGGCCTTTGCGGACACTGGGGGAGCGCGGCAACTCCATCCCCTAGATTTGGGCTAGGTGAGGGTGTCACAACCCTCACCTATGGCCAACGAATTTTACTAGCCAATGCAGGGGATCGGCAGAGAAAAATAAGAAAAAAATTCAGAAAAGTATATTTAAAATAATGTAAAAATTATCCACGTCAGTGCCAATAATTTTAATAAGATGATCAACCATTTTCGATCAAAATTAATCAGAAGAAGTATATTTATAACTTGTCAAAGGGGTCAAGACTAAATTACCTAAATTAAAAAAAAAAAATCATGACTGAATTAATCTCCATATAATGGATTTACGCTTATTTGAATAATTGTCCCTCTAATCTTCTGCTCTTGTAATTCCAAACAGCGCATAAGAGATAATATTTAATGCCACCAAAGGGGAGAGTTTCCATCTCATGTAACCTGTGTCTTCCACCTAATCACTCTCCTTTCTTGTCTTTTGCTTGCCTCATGTTCTATTCTCCGTTGCTCAACGCGTTTAAGTAACAATACCAAAAGGAATTATATAGAAAATAAATACATCTTAGCTTTGACTTATTTTTATATGTACACACGCGTATGAATTTGTTTCTGACCAGGTCCATCTTGAACAAGAGTGACAGGAAAGAAATCAAGAAAATACCTAGTCCATAGTCAGCCATAGACCAACTAGAAGACGCGCTGTTTTACTCGTACAATGCGAACCCAATGAAAGACTCGTTAAACAAATCCCAAACGCTTCCTTCGACGCTAAGCACCTGCGCCAGGCCTCGCAGACATATATGAAAAGCATGACATGACTTCGAGGCATACTTTAATTCTTTTCTCCGTCTGTCTGTCTGTCTGTCTGTCTGTCTGTCTCAGTGAAAACGCGACAGAGATCGAAATGAGTCAGCCACAAGAGGGATCGTTGATATACAGCTTCGTGGCGCGGGGCACGGTGGTGCTGGCCGAGTACACAGGGTTCACAGGGAACTTCCCGGACGTCGCCACTGAGTGCCTCCAGCGACTTCCCTCCGGGAGCAGCAAGTTCACCTACACCTGTGACCGCCACACTTTTAATTTCCTGGTCGAGGATGGCTACGGTAATTAAAGGGAAAAAATGTTAAATCTTTGTCTCAGTTATTTTGTTCTTCTTTTGCTTGATTTTGTTGGAGTCTTTGTGAAGATGTTTAGCTGATTAGAGCAAATAGAGAACGCTAGATATGTTGTTTATCTCGATTTTAGTTCGTGGAGATTATAGTAATTAACGGTGGGTCAATCTTAACTTAGGAGAAGAAATTTCACGGGACACTATACTAGAACAATTCATCGCTTGAAATGGTGTCGGAATGAGAGGTCTCGACCATATATCAGATTCGCAGACTTTAGGATCTCCTAATCCTGCTAATTTTCCAGTATATGTATTTGCAGCTTACTGCGTCGTGGCTACTGAATCTGTGGGCAAGCAAATCCCGATTGCGTTTTTGGAGCGCTTAAAAGAGGACTTCAAGAAAAGATACGGAGGCGGGAAAGCGGATACAGCTGTCGCCAAAAGTCTCAGCAAGGAGTTCGGGTACGGTCGGCATCAAGAACTATCTCGGTTCACCTTGCAATTCGTCCACGTATAGTATATAAGGAACATAATTTCAACAGACGGGAAAGCTCAACGAAGAAATAATGAATATATAAATCTGCAGGCCTGTAATGAAAGAGCAGATGAAGTACACCATAGACCATGCTGAGGAGATTGATAAGCTGATGAAAGTGCAGGCTCAAGTTTCAGTAGTCAAGAACATAATGATGAATAACATCGACCAGGTACATTAGCTAAGCTGGAACATATGTTCGATAATGTTTGTATTTTCGCAATCTTATTGGACCTGAACTCATTACCAATTCTCCGGGCAGTACTTGAGAAAGCCGTGATCTCCACTTGTTTTTGTATTGCAATTGTTTTCGTCCTACCATGTAGCATGGCTTTTTCAAGTTTCGCATAGTGTAGAATTGCTTCATGAGAACTGCAATGAGTGTTACCAATGCAGTAACTGGAAAGCCATTTAAGCTCCAGTAAAATTACCTCCTGGCAAATCTGGGGTTACAGGTTAAGTTATGAATAATTTCAATCATGAATTTAACCAATATAGATAGATTGCGAGATTTAGGCGTGGCCAATGTCCTTTACTTATATATGATGGTATTCTTTTCTTGATTTGTACTCTAGATTGTACCTTTACATGAAGAATCTTGTAAGTGTCTCATAATGAGCGATCAAAACAACAGCCCTCATCTTGAACTTCTGTGTGCCTTTCTGTCTTGTTTTTTTTCTTGTGACCTAATCATAAATTTATGGTTTGACTCATGAAGAACTCGATGGTTTTTTGAGATCAAAGTCTTACTATTGCTTACCTCTTGAACTGGGAGAATGATTCACACAGTACCATCTGCTAATTGTGTTTTTCAGGCAATGGATAGGGGAGTAAAATGCACAATGCTAGAGGAAAAAGCTGGGAGTCTCCATAACGAGGTAAAATCAGTGACGATTGAGAAAACAGCCTACCTGTCGTGACGCAGGTCAGCCTTTACATGTTTCTTGGGCCTCTTAGTTATAAATACGCGCATTTGTCTAATGCAGGCTCAGATATTCAAGATACAAGGGGGAGAGATCCGGCGGAAGATGTGGTATCAGAACATGAAGATCAAGTTGGCCGTGCTGGGGATCGTGCTGCTTCTCGTGCTGATAATCTGGCTCTCTATATGCAAAGGGTTCAATTGCAGCAACTAGTGACGTTTTTGCACACACCGAGTACAGTCGAGTCTCGCAATGTCCATGAATCCATATGTTTTCTCGATCTCTTCAAGTCGACTTGAGAGTTTTGTCATCGTGCGAATTTCTCTCCTTATGCGCTCGCACAGATGAGTGCTTGTACCTGGAGAGACGTATTGACAGTTGTAATATGTTCTTGTTCATATGGGAAATTAATTTTTCAAAGGTTTTACTTCTGAAAATCATTATAATTGCAGAAAAAAATTACCAAAGAAGTCATAATTGTACTCATTTAGTCATAAATATTTTAATTTAGTCATTTTAGCCATAAACATTTTTATAATTTACCGATACAGTTCATTCGACCAATTTTAACCAAAAATTGATAACATGGACACTAACTGTTTTTTTTTTTTTTTTTTTTTTGGTCGAAAGAGAAAAATGTATTCAAGTGAAAGGAAATGTACAGCCTGAGGCTATTGCATCAGCATATACAAATCTAGCAAATAAAACGGAGGAGAAATAGCCCAGTTGTGGGTCAAGGCTGCACTATCGTGGCCCTTGGCGGCCCAATTAGCAACAACATTCGCTTCTCGCTTGCAATGTTGAAGACGAAGATTAGGGAAACATGAAAGCAAAGCGGCGGCTTCTGCAAATAGGGCACAATCTTCCCATGGCGTCGATATGCAATCATGCATAGTTTCAACTAGAGTGAGACAGTCTGATTCGATCAAAAGTTGTGCGTGGTCGATGCATTGCTGCAGCAGATGATGGAGAGTGAGAGTAAGCGCCTGGATCTCCGCCTGCAGGGTTGAACAAGTTGGGAAACGTCTGGAGAAACCATCAGTAAGTTTTCCATGATGATCACGACATATATAGGCCATAGTTCCTTCTATGCTGGCGGGCTGATAAGCGCCATCTATATTGATCTTCAGAACTCCCGGATCTGGTGGCCTCCAAAGATGTTTAGGATTCAAAACAGGTCACCCTGTTCTCATCTGGGTTTGAGTAGAAAGCTGAGCGACATGGATCTGGGCTAAAGTTGCCTCCACCACATATGTTGGGTCAGGACGCTGATGGCGGAAAATAAAGCTATTACGCGCCCTCCAGATTTGCCATAAAACGTTGGCAATGGTCTCCAAACCAGGTAAGAGCTGCTATGTTGTAACCCTCTCTGCGAGCCATGCATCTATTCTTTGCACTGTTTGAGGCGATAGCCTAATATTGATTTGAGGGTGAGACCAAATGCCCTGAGTCCATGGACAGAATAGAAATAGATGTTTGAGGTTTCTGGCGTTTGTTGATGATAGAGAGTACAAACTGGATCTGTGGTAATGTGTCTTTGAAATAGGTTAGCTTTTGTTAATAGTGCATTGTGGCATAAAGACCATAGGAAAGTACGAATTGTTGGGGCACTTTTCATTGTCCAGATTCTTCGCCATAATAGCCTGGGGTTCTGATATGATGTCGAGGCCCTGTTGCAGCTCTAGTTGTTAGCTGTATTTGTAAGAGCATAGTAACCACTTTTCACAATGTATTGGCCATGTTTTGTTTTAGTCCAAATTAGTTTATTAGTGGCATAAAGGGGTCTTATTGGAATGGTAAGGATTTCTGCTATGACCTGATCATCAAAAAGCTGGTGGAGAAGGGGAACATTCTGTTGGGGTTTCATGAATCATGTATAAGAAAATTAACGAAATAAATGCAGCGGAAACAACTATATATTTTACACATGATTCTCCTTAGGCGTTGTTCGTGCGTTTTAATCAAAAATCTAAACATAAAAGGGAGTTAAATGAAATACCTCTCGAAGCGTGCTTTGAAACAAGTCGGTTCGGATGTTCTACATGAGTCCCACAAGCGTCGGACCTCTAGTTCGGACACACCAACAACGAACGTCGAACGGAAGAGAGGACTTTCGGATATTGACCACTTCGATCGTGCTAGCAATCACGTGGAAAGAATCCGTCGTATTCTTGGTGTATAGTAGTCACGGCCCGAACAAGATAATGTTCTTCTTTCTTGTGTCTCAAAAACACAAGAACATTCACACAATTTGCTCTTTGTTTTCAGCAAAACATTTTCTCTGTTTTTCCAACCCCTTTCTCTCTCATCCTCAATTGCTTTTTATATGAAAAATGACTAGCAACGGTTGCTGATCAATGGACGACCAGCAACCGTTGCTGATCGTCCATAATGGACGATCGTGCATGAGCGGTTTGCTCATGCACGACCATCGTGCATGAGCAACCGCTCATGCACGAACGTGGCATGATGGTCGGCGGTTGTTGACCATCAATGCTACGTGCATAATGGTCAGCAACCGCTGACCATTACGCTTCGTGCATGTGCACGAATTCGTGCACATGCATGAAGCTTTAATTAATTAATTAAACAGATAATTGATTAATTAAAATAACATAATCCTTAGCAGCTTTAGGGCATCTTCTAACAATCTCCCACTTGCACTAAAGCTAACTTGTTTGGTATGTTAACATATATCCACTTTGGGCATGCGAGTGCATCATATGCAAGTAGGCTCGTGACTATAATACAAATTAAATTAAATCTCATTTAATTTAATTTCAAATCGACTCAATTCGATTGTAGTAATTGCAAACACATTTGCAATAATATTTCTCTCTTGTTCCACGTCATCCTAGTTGTTTATGGTGTGTGACATCCCTAGGTTCATCACTAAGCTGGTAGTAAGACTTGTACTAACACATTAGTACTTCCAAAAGAATTAATTGTCCCGATTAATCTTTTAGGTCCTACAAGCCACGATTGACATCTAGCAATATGTCATGGCTACCCGGATAGTGTGAATGCTTTAAGAACATAATGAACCCGTCGGCTTTGGCTACGGTGTAATTCAATCCCTCTGTCTTACTATGTCCCGATCAAATAAAGACCATGGAATATTTGTCAAGTCATTAATTCAATCATATGCACAAATCTAATTGACATGCATTTTATTCGAGATATAAACAATTTATTCTCGGTTACAACCCCGGCCAAGGATTTCAATGCGATGTCACAATTAGATCGCATAGGACATCATTATCATACCTTGCATATAACAGGGAGACAGATTCCATATTGCACACACGTGTAACTTCGTATATGAACAAACTATGACCATCAAGTATAAAGACGGATCGACGACCCGGCATTATGTGCACCCGTGAACCATAGTTGTTCGATACACAAGTTAACACTTGTGCCTCGGTCTAAGGATTATTTACACAAGACCAAAGCATGAACAATTAGACATTGACCACGCTAAAAGCTTCCATGTCGCTAATCGTTCCATATGCGTCACGTTCGGTGAATTTGTCTAATACAAACACCGTGTTCTAACTCGGCATCATAATACCCAATGACATGTGACTCATCATTCCCTTAAGTATCCAATACTTAATGGCGAAGTTAAGAACACACCGGTCTCAACAGGATTATTAATATCCACTTAATAATCCATCGACCGGAAACAATTTGAAGATTCAGTCTAACTATGAACCCGTCACATATATTCTTGACGTCTCAAGAATAGGTCTAGTTGCAACTGATCTTATGGAATCATTCATCAATATAAAATAATTGGACAAATGAATGAATACGTCGTTGCCATTAATTAAATAATAATAATGAAAGTACAACTGAAATCCCTAATATGTAACTATTACATAGCAACTTTAGGGCATACATCCAACAATTTCCCAGTTGCACTAAAGCCAATTTGTCTGGTACCTCAAACCCATTTTGTCAATATGTCTTTCAAAAGAAGACTGAGATAAGGCCTTAGTGAAGGGATCTGCCACGTTTTCTGCTGAGGCAATTTTCTGCAAGGCGATATCACCTCTCCCAACAATTTCTCGATGAGATGGAAGCGTCTCTCAATATGCTTGGACTTACTGGTGAGACCTCGGTTCCTTAGCTTGAGCTATCGCCCCATTGTTGTCACAAAACAATGTGATCGGTTGCTCAATTGAAGGAACGACTCCAAGTTCGAAATAAACTTCTTCATCCAAGCGGCTTCCTTTGCTGCTTGAAGCGCTACATACTCGCCTCGGTGGTGGAATCGGCGGTTATACTTTGTTTGGAACTTTTCCAACTAACGCACCACCATTGAATGTGAAGACAAATCCGGACGTAGACTTATAATCATTAGGATCCGATTGAAAATCGGAATCGGTATAAGCTACAACTTCAAATTCTCCTTCTCCATATATCAAGAATAAATCTTTAGTCCTTCGCAAGTACTTAAGAATATTCTTGACTGCTATCCAGTGCTCTTCTCCTGGATCAGACTGATATCTGCTAGTAATACTTACAGCATGTGCGATATCAAGTCTAGTACATAGCATAGCATACATTATACTTCCAATAGCGGATGCATATGGTATCTTTGCCATCCGCTCTCTTTCTTCAGGAGTGTTGGGACACATCTCCTTAGAAAGACGGATCCCTTGCCTAAAAGGCAATAATCCTCTCTTGGAACATTGCATGTTAAACCGTGTTAACACTTTGTCTATGTACGTAGACCGTGAGAGGCCAATCAATCGTCTTGATCTATCTCTATAGATCTTGATACCTAAAATGTAGGTTGCCTCTCCTAAATCTTTCATGGAGAATTTCGTGACAAGAATAGTTTTATCGATGATATCATTGGTATATCATTTCCAATCAAAAGTATATCATCGACATACAAAACCAGAAATGCAATTGCACTCCCACGATCTTCTTATATACACAAGGTTCATCCGGATTTTTGATGAAGCCAAACGATTTGACTACCTCATCAAAACGGATGTTCCAACTTCTGGAGGCTTGTTTGAGTCCATAAATGGATCTCTTAAGCTTACACACCTTCATTTTTCACTATTGGATTCAAAACCACGTGGCTGTTCCATATAGATGTCCTCATCGAGAAAACCATTTAGAAAAGCCGTTTTGACATCCATCCGGAATATCTCATAATCAAGGTGTGCGGCTATAGCCAACATAATCCGAATGGATTTTAGCATGGCCACAGTGAGAAAGTTTCGTCATAATCAATTCCTTCTTTTGACGATATCCTTTCGCCACCAGCCGTGCTTTGTAAATTCCAATTTGACCTTCAATATTCATCTTCCTCTTGAAGATCCATTTACAAACCAATTGGTACAATACCATCGGGCGGGTCAGTCAAGGTCCATACCTCATTGGAATACATTGAATCCATTTCGGATTTCATGGCTTCTAGCCATTTACCAGAATCGATGTCCAACATCGCCTCCTCATAAGTTTTAGGATCACCGGGTTGATCATTATCATTCACAATGAATAATGGTTCAATATGATCAACCGAGTGTCTATAACGAGCAGGTGGGCGAGACATTCTCGCACTTCTCCTAAGAGGTTGTGTATCAGAAGCTCCCACCGAATCGAGAGATTGGTATCGAACTCGGTTGTTTGATACTTCATTATTTTCTTCTTGTAAGACTATTTTCCGCCCAAAGACCACTTTCTTGGATGAACTGATTCTCCAAAAAGAAGCGTGCTTGCATACCAAAATTCTTTGGTCTCGAATGAAAATAGAAATAATATCCAAGAGTTTCCTTTGGATATCCAATGAAGCGACCTTGTTCAGATCTTGCCTCCAATTTTTCCACTTTCAGCTTTTTCACAAAAGCTGGACAACCCCAAATCTTAATATGATTAAGACTAGGTTTCCTACTATGCCATATCTCATAGGGCGTAGTTGGAACAGATTTGGACGGCACTGCTCGGTATATATACAAATGTCTCAAGGGCATATCCCCAAAGGGATATTGGCAAATCGGTGTAACTCATCATAGATCGTACCATATCTAATAAAGTACGATTTCTTCGTTCGATACACCATTATGTTCGGAGTTCCGGGAGGTGTCCATTGTGATAAAATGCCATTCTCTTTAAGAAAGTCCAGAATTCAAGTACTAAGGTATTCACCTCCTCGATCCGATCGAAGAGCCTTAATACATTTTCCCGTTTGTTTCTCAACTTCACCTTGAATTCCTTGAACTTTTCAAAGGATTCAGATTTATACTTCATGAGGTATAAATAACCATACCGTGATCGATCATCGGTGAAGGTAATGAAGTAATTATAACCACCTCTAGCAGATTCATTAATTGGTCCACATACATCCGTATATATTAATTCTAATATGTCAAGCTCGCGCACTTTGTCCCACAAAAGGCGCTTTGGTCATTTTTCCTAGAAGACATGCCTCACAAGTCGAGTATGACTCAAAGTTTGAAGGATCAATGTATCCATCATTACTCAACTTGTTAATTCTTGTCTTCTCCAATATGACCTAATCGGAGATGCCAAACATACTTTTTATTTGGACCGTCTCTAGGGCGTTTATTAGTTATGGCATTTATATCAATTTTATTTTGCTTATTGACATTGGTAATCGCATTACCGGACATTGTAATGGTATAAAGATTGTTGGTTAATAAGCTAGAACCAACACATATTCTATTATGATAAATAGAACAAACATCATCAACAAAAGAAAATTCATAATTCTCTTTACCCGGACGAGGTATAGAGATGATGTTCCTAACAAAGATTCTTATAATGCAAACAGTTCTTTAAAACCAAAACATGTCCGAAGGCAAACATAAACGAAAAGTCCCTATAGCTAATGCAGCAACTCTTGCTCCATTGGCAAACGTCGGACAATCTCATTTCGCCCTAGCATCCTGCTTGTTTCAGTTCTCGCAAAGACATACAAATATGTGAAGTTGCGGCGGAATCTAGAACCCATGAGCCGGATTCAAGCACTAACCATATGATTAGTTTCAATAAGCATAGACACCATACCTTCATAAGGTCGGTTCTTGGGCTTGACCTTCAAGCTCGCGAGGTACCTCTTACAGTTCCTCCTCCAGTGCCCTTTGACACCACAGTAATGACATTTCCCTTTATCAATCATGGGTTTTGGTTGCACAACAGGTTTGGCAGGCCTCTTCCATTTATTCTTCTTTAAAACAGTCTTACCCTTTGAAGAAGAAGCCTTAGCCATAGCCACTACATTTGGCCTCGTGTTATGCATTTCCTTCTCATAAACTACCAGCATGCTATGTAACTCAGCAAGAGCTTTCTCCATTTTATGCATGTGGAAGTTTTGGACAAAACCAGAGAAGGAATCGGGTAAAGATTGGAGGATCAAATCCACAGCTAACTCATTGTCCATAACGAGATTCAGCCTAGCCAATTCTTCAATGTGCCAGATCATTTTCAAAGCATGATCATTAACGAGATGATCCTTCACCATCCTCATACGGTACAATGCCTTAGATATCTCATATCTAGAGGTTCGACCATTCTCATCAAAGTATTCCTTTAAGTGCAAAATGATCGACGCAAAGATCTTCCATAGATTCATACTTCTTCGTAATTCATTATTCATAGAAGCAAGCATATATGACCTAACTTTTAAGTCATCATCACGCCACTTATCATAAGTGACACGCTCCTCTTGGGTCCCACCCTCGGGAAAGGAGGTTGGCATCTTTTCATCAAGCACATACCCAATTTTTCTGAATTGAGAACAATTCTCAAATTCCTCACCCGGTCGTGAAATTGGGTCCAGTCAAACAATTCTTGTCAAGTATAGAAGCGAGTGGGTTTGTGGTCACCATTTTCGAGTAATAATATATCTTTGCAGAAAATAAATTGTTAGCCGTTGTATCTTTCAAAGTAACTATTTCATTTTGGCCTTTAAATGAAATAGATCCTCCCACTAAATTTATATTCGAATCCCATACTCCTTAAGATGGGAAGCGGTAATCTTTGTTGGGTAAAGATTACTAGTGGGGATTGAGTCCCACCAGTCCAAAGTCCACCTCACCTAACAGCTATTGGTGTCCTATGAACTTAGTGAGTGAACCAGCTTGTTCAACGCATCATATGCGAGTCCCAATCATAACTTCGGCCTCTAGACCATGAAAGCCTCACCTAACAGTTATTGGCATCATGATCATAGTTAAGTCTAGCCCATCGTCTCATGCAAATATTGAAAACACAAATGATTCCCTCACCTGACAGTTATTAGAAATCATTTGGCTCCAACCTCACAAAGATCATATGCATAATGGAGTGGTCCAATATTATAAATGGTAATTAACCCCTATGTATCCATAACCGGTTAGTTAACCACTATAATATTGGATCAAACCACGACGATGGAAGGCCACGAGTCTGAAACCCGTTTCGACTTAATATTCTTTGTAAGGAGATTTGGGTCATTATTAACGGTCTCACTTTGCACATTAACCGATTTAACATGCACGATACCATAAACACAATAAATAAATAGATATCACATAAACATCTATCCTATGTGGTGATCATGGAATTATGGTTCAATGGGTCTCGAGCCAAAGAGACCCACTTAGCCATTTTAATGTTTTAATAATATGGACCTGCTCTTCACTTTTCTTCAATCTTTGAACTCTTCAAAGACCGGGCCCAAAGAGCTCACCGGTTTAATGGCTCCTCCAATGGCTCCTCCTCTCTTGTAGTATTTACATCAACAATTGAAATACTAAACTATACTTAAATTACATATCAAGAAAAATTAAAGTAAAATAAAAGGAAGGACGCAGCCTCCATTTAATAATTACATCCCCAAAAAGAATACCTGTAATCATCATACATTCATCCATACAACAATCACAACATTTAGGGATTTTTCCATGATCACCACCCTTCCTTACGAGCCATAAATTCAAAATTTAAAGCTCTGGAAGGCATGCATAAAATTCTGCATATCATTTGCAAAATATAAACATCAAGTATAACAAGTTACGGATTTTTGATTCAAAATTGATTTAATTCTAATTTTTGCTTAGTCGATTAAATTTATCACATAAATTAATCAACTTCTATAGGCCACATAAAAGGTAAGAGAACCGATTCTCTTAACAAAAATAAATTGGCCATTAGAATGCAAAAATATATTTGAACTATAAATCAATTAAACGCACGAAAACGCCTAAGGTTGGCTCTGATACCACTGTTGGGGTTTCATGAATCATGTATAAGAAAATTAACGAAATAAACGCAGCGGAAACAACTATATATTTTACACATGATTCTCCTTAGGCGTTGTTCATGCGTTTTAATCAAAAATCTAAACATAAAAGGGAGTTAAATGAAATACCTCTCGAAGCGTGCTTTGAAACAAGTCGGTTCGGATGTTCTACGACGAGTCCCACAAGCGTCGGACCTCTAGTTCGGACACACCAACAACGAACGTCGAACGGAAGAGAGGACTTTCGGATATTGACCACTTCGATCGTGCTAGCAATCACGTGGAAAGAATCCGTCGTATTCTTGGTGTATAGTAGTCACGGCCCGAACAAGATAATGTTCTTCTTTCTTGTGTCTCAAAAACACAAGAACATTCACACAATTTGCTCTTTGTTTTCAGCAAAACATTTTCTCTCTAAAACATTTTCTCTGTTTTTCCAACCCCTTTCTCTCTCATCCTCAATTGCTTTTTATATGAAAAATGACTAGCAACGGTTGTTGATCAATGGACGACCAAGAACCGTTGCCGATCGTCCATAATGGACGATCGTGCATGAGCGGTTTGCTCATGCACGACCATCGTGCATGAGCAACCGCTCATGCACGAACGTGGCATGATGGTCGGCGGTTGTTGACCATCAATGCTACGTGCATAATGGTCGAACCGCCGACCATTACGCTGCGTGCATGTGCACGAATTCGTGCACATGCATGAAGCTTTAATTAATTAATTAAACAGATAATTGATTAATTAAAATAACATAATCCTTAGCAGCTTTAGGGCATCTTCTAACACATTCCAGGTGTTGTGGACTAGATCAATGAGATCAGCCACCAGCCCAAGTTCTTCTCTAGCAGCAAGTCCACCTAGTATCCCTATAGGTAACCATCTATCTTGACGGATGCTGATCATGTTCCCATCTCCAACTGACCATCTAATATTAGGTAAAATTGAATCCCTCCCAAGCAGTAGACTCTGCCAACCCCAGCATGGTCGAGTTTCTCTATTCGCAAACCGAAAGTCCTTTGAATGAAAATAAAGGCCTTTGAAGAGTTTACTCCATAGAAATAGATGTTGTTGGAGTAAACGCCAAGCCTGTTTCCCAAGCATGGCTTTGTTAAAATCTATGAGATCGTGAAAACCTAGGCCACCATTGTCCTTGCTACTTTTAAGTACTTCCCATTTCTACCAATGAATTCTTGATTTGCAACTATCATTCTATCACCGGAACCTAGCAATTCTTTGTTCAATGGATTTTCAAAGAAACATAGGAAGTTTAAAGATAGACATGGCATACTGTGGGATCACCTGTACAACGGTCTTAAGTAGGATCTCCTTACCACCCTTAGAAATTAAATTTTCTTTCAATCCTTCCAATTTAGCAGTCACTATCCCCAATATCCAGGAAAACATCTCCCGTTTTGAACGCCCCCAATTTGATGGTATTCCCAGATCCTTACTAGTCAGTTGAAGCACTAGTATTCTAAACTCCCTCACCAAATTTTCTTGTAGTCTAAAAGAGCAATTTTTACTGAGAAAAATTCCAGATTTATTACGATTAACAGCCTGTCCCGTAGCTAAACAATATTGATTCAAGATCTTGGCGAGATTTTGACATTCCTGAATTTTACCATCTAAGAAGAAAATTGCATCATTAGCAAAAAATAGATGGGAGAGGATAGGACACCACCTGTTTAGCTTGATACCCTTAATGTGTCCCATGTTAACAGCTTGGTTAATGAGATTTGGTAAGACATTCGCTAGCAAGATGAATATATACGGAGAGAGATGATTGCTTTGCCGAAGGCCCCGTGTTGGATGGAAATAATGTAATTGTTCGCCATTGAATTTAACACTAAAGGATGTTGTCGTTATACATTGCATTACCCACTATACCCATGTAGCACAATTGAGTCTAATGTGAATTTTTTTTATAATTTTCATTTTTTAAAATATATTTTTCTTGTTTTATTGTTAAGGCATGACAAGGGACCGCCACCATCGACTAGGGCCGGCAACCCTTCCTAGCCACAGGTCGAGAGTTGTGACCCTTGCCAATTGCCGACGGGGCCTTTTGCAAATCTCACCTAGTGGCCGTGAGGTTTAACAATTAAAGTTCTCTTTAAGGTTAATTAATCAAGGGGGATGAAATTGGAACTTCATTTGATGTTGAGAATTGGACAATGAAAAAGAAGGTTGCAAAAGGGTCACTTTGTATCAAAGTTATATCGGAAGAAGAGAAGTGGCAGTAGCCCAAGACAAGCAAATAACCAAGTTTTCACGAAATCTTCGTTCCTTTAACGGGTATAATGAAATTTAGATAGTGCAGCGTGAGAAGCCAGAATTCTATTATTCCGTTCCCAAACTGTGGACTTTCTTTCCCTGCTGGTAAATTTAAATAAATGTGGATAGTGTTAAAAAAATTGCTGGTAGAAAAATATCGTTTCTGAGATAATTTTTTATGGTAACTCATCTCCATTTTTATGAAATTACTATTTTTTTAATAATTCGCATTTACCAATTTTGTACTAAAAAATCAATTTTTATATGCATAAAATGTTTCGAAAGTACTAACTCTTGAATGAAATCACTTACCTAAATTAGATCGAGTACGGACTTTCATCATATTAAATTAATAACTAATTTTAGGTTCCCCGTGCCTATTTGAGAAAAAAAATTCCCAAGAAAGTCCTAAACTTATTATACTTGTGTTAATTCAGTCGTAAACTTTTTAATTTGATTAATTTAGTCCTAAATATATTGCACTTATGCCAATTTAGTTTCTAAACATATCAATTATGCCAATTTAGTTTTAAACATTTTAACTATTTACCAATTTTGTCTTCTTGGCCAATTTTGATCAGAAATTGCTAACATAACAGTCTAGTTAGTACTGACGGTCCTATGTGGCACAATGACATTGACGTTGAACATTTTTCTAAATCTTTCTAAATTTTTTATTCTTTTTTCTTCTTTCCATTTTTTTTTTTTGGCTAACCCTAAGCCAACAAGGTTGTCGATTGACCCTCGCAAGCTATAAGCGAGGACCGGTGACCCTTGCCTCATCCGACGCCCTCACAAACCATGGGTGAAGGGTGTTGCCCTCACCTATGGCAAACGAGGGCATGAAGGCCCCGCCCATGGCCAACGAGAGCCACAAAGCCCTTGCCTAGACTAAGTCTCGCCTTTGGCAGGTGAAAATTGGTCAACAACCTCGCTGGCCTAAGTTAGGAAAAGAAAAGGAGGAGGATAAACAAAGACAAGTAAAAAATTCAGAAAATTGTTAAGTATTCTTAAAAATTGTGTAAGTCATCGTTGACCATGCCACATTGGTGATTTTCAACTAAAATTAACCAACATGACTAAAATGACAAGTAAGAAATTCACAAAGATTTAGGACTAAATTAACACAATTAGAAAGTTTAAAACCGGACTAACATAAATGTAATATGTTTAAGATTAAATTGATCAAATTGAAAGATTTAGAAATGAGTTAGCACATGTGTAATAAGTTTGGACTATTTTGGTAATTTTTCTCTTATTTGAATTACTTACCAACTTTTAATTATTGTTTTTGATTTACTGACTTTTCTATCGTGAACTTTTGTTTGCTTATTTTAGCAATCGTTATATGTAGTAACCCTTTTGCACCAATTTGAATTAGTGTGACTTGCCAACTTTTATCCTACTGAATTTCAATCAAGCTCCTTTAGAGAGATCATCAAGTCCAAACCAATATTCGGTTGGACCCGTCTCATGTGCCGACATTGTAGCCTTCGCCGCTCGCGATGGTGTTCTAGCTGCCGGAGGCTTACACTATGCCGTCCGTAGCGGGTGGCGGGATGGGAGAGTCTCGCTCGCGTCGGAGGTGATCAGAAACCTCCCCCCGGCGCATTTTTTGACGCTGCGCAACTCGAAGCGAACTTTGCGAAGAAAGGGCTTTCGCTCCAAGACATGGTGACTCTCTCCGGAGCTCACTCCATCGGGGACTCTCATTGCTCCGAATTCACGAAGCGACTCTACTCCTTCAACTCGACGTATTCACAAGATCCTTCCCTTAATCCTAATTATGCCCATCTTTTGAAGACGAAGTGCCCGCGAAATGGCCCCACCAACCCGATCGTACCATTCGACCCCGGGACGCCGAACGTACTCGATAATGCTTACTACCTCAACTTAAAGAGCGACAAGGGATTGTTGTATTCGGACCAAGTGCTGTGGGATGCGCCATTGACGAGGGGGTTAGTGAAGGACAATGCGAACCACCCAAGTGCTTGGGCTCGGAGGTTCAAGGCCGGGATGGTGCGCATGGGTTCGATCGAGGTGCTTACCGGGGCGCAAGGGGAAATTAGGAGGAATTGCAGGGTGGTAAATTAAAGGATTCGTGTAAAAATGTTTGAGAACCGCTTCCTCAATTAGTAAGTTTTGAATTTTGTTCTTCGAAGGCGTTCGCGTTATGGTGTGAGGTTAAGAGCCGGGTAACTTCTTGGTGGTGCAATAATACCGGTTTCCTCTGAATTTGTGTACTACATGCGGTCTTAGTAAATGAATGACAGATATAATTACTAAGCTTTCAGCTGTGTTTATTTTAGTGTGTCGTGTTCATTAGATTGACGCTTGATCGTTGATTGGTTTGGTCTGTCCTATGGGCAAATATACGATGACAAAGCCATGAAAACGACACAAGCTTGGCGGCTGAGAGAAGCAAGAAAACATTCATTTTCGACTTTACACGCATGATATTTAGCTACTTATCAATCTGTGGGCATGCATTATCTAGAAGAGGCAAATGACTGAAATCGATCTTGACCTCTTCTAGTCCATAGATCGGATGCGATCATGTATAAGGCCCGTGGGAAAGAATTTCTTGCTTTTATTGCCATCATCTGCAGTTTGTCGGAGCGCATTTGTACATCATTCTGCCGACCATGCTTTGGCTTGTCAATCATCAATGGTTCAAATATTTCCAAACCTCCTATTTGACGTATGCACGTAAGAAGCTGAAGTATTCCATAAATTTAATCTACATGTCCATCCATGGCATTTTTGGCTAAAAAAAAAAATCTCTGTTTGCTTCAACACGACACCACGATGTTACTATGAGATTCATTTATTGAATCAAAATAGCATTTTTTTTTTCTGAATTTTCTAGGTCTAGCAAAAGCAAAGGATCATATAAGAGCAACTATGCAAGCCATATCGCTTTAATCAATTTAACTAGATCAAGGGGTGTCGTAGTCATCTGTCCCAAAAAGTATAATAAATTCAACTCCTTTTCTCTTCATTATATCGGGACTATGACGTCAAAAGACAACATTAATCTATCTGAAAATGGTCATGAAACTATGACTAACCAAAAAGATGCCCAACGGGGTTCGTAACAGAGCAAAGATTATTTTGCCTACATAGCATTGGCATTTATTGCATATATATGATATGACCTGTCAATTTTTGAAGATTTGCTTCGGTTTGTTAGGCTCGGCGCCTCATCCGATTTGCCCAAAAGTCTCCCAACCGTACAATCTTTTACCTAACTTTCCTCTTCACAACGAAATTTCCTCTTCAATGAAATGAATACAAGAACCCTCTCACTTATTATTTTATTTTTTTCCTTTTATGATAAGAAATCCCATCTAGAGCAAGTTAACTCTAGGACAATTTGCACGTGATCATGTGTGGAATCAAGCAAACCTATTCATTGGGATAATTATATGCACGCCAATTCAATTTTCAACATTTCAATTTGGTCAATTTAGTTTTTAACATTTTAACAATTTGTCAATATATATTTTTCGGCCAATCTTGACCGACAATTGTTGATGTGGACGAAGTGAATGGCCGCGTGTATAGAGGCTCGCTTGCACTGTTATAAATTCACCATTTCCTTTCCATCACTTGCTCAAGACACAAAAGAAGTGGGTGGCTGTGTGCGTCCTCACCCTTCTTCTCTAGGTGCGTGGGGAGCCCATTTAGTTGGCAAGTAGGGGTGAACAAAAGAATTAGATTGAATTGACAACCACCCAAACTGAATCAAACTAGCCAGTTTTGGGTAGTTTCCGCTGGAATTAGTCCGGTTCCTAAAATGTGGAATTGTGAATAAGCAGTCTGGTACCTAGTTTCTTGTGCAGAACCAGACCAATAGATTGAACCAATGGAATCGGTCAAAGGTGATACTAAATTAAGATTACACCTGTTTCTTTCTCTCTTTTAGACCTTAGCTTCTCACCTCCCCTTATTGCGATTGACGCTCTCACCTTCTCTCTCACACAGCCACGACGGTCTCGTAGAGACACGATCACAGCAAAGCTAGACGAAAATAAAGTCACCATCATTGTGAAACTAGACGATATTAAAGATCATCATGTGGAAACTAAGGGGGAAAGAGAGCTGAAAGAGTTTCGTCAGTGGAGGAACTGTTTGGTGCTTAAAGTAGATGAGAGAGAGTAGAGAGAAAGTAAAGACAGGGAGGTGCGGGTGCTTTAATGATAACATGGAAAGGTATATCCACCAAAATATTTCCGTAATAGCGTGTCGGTTCCGTCTGTGCACACGTGCCTAGGGAAATGTTTCTTTGATCCCACGAAGACTGAAAAAAGTAGTGAGTTATCTTTCTATTAATTTTTTTTGGATTAAATTAATAAACCATTTAAAAAAAAAGAAAAAAATAATAAAGTTGCGCACAACTGTAGTTTGCCCGGTTCTAGAACTGTCCGATCCAGTTCCTACTTCTGAAATTTGGAGCCGAGAGTTGTCGCGAATCAATCACCCCTATTAGCGAGTTGAGATGGCTCTCAAAATGCAAATAGTCAAGTGCGAGTATATCGATGAGGACTTGATGAACTGCCCGACAGCCCTTTGCTTCACGAGTACGACTCAATCCACAAGAAGATACCTGTACTTGCCCACGATGGCGAGTCACCAGTGATTATTGAGTACGTTGACGAGACTTGGAATGACCACCCCATGATCTTGTTGTCACAAGATTCGTGTGACCGAGCTGTTGCGCGGTTTTGGGCCAAGTTCATGGATGAGAAGAAATATTGACCTTTGACTCCCTTGCCTTCATTGGATGGCTATAAAATAACGAGTTTGCACTCATACATCTTTGTTCTTGTATGTCCTAAAATTATTATCTCGTGATCATTGAACTTTAACTCTTAAATTTTACGTAGGTTATTGAACTTTCAGTATTTTGAATAAGGTGACTCAACTTTAGTTTCGCTTTCAACGGAGCACAACATTTACTTGCCAGCAAACAAACCATTAAATTTCGCATTTCTTTGAAAAGTTAGATTAAATCTAAGTGAACCGAATGGATGCTGAACAATAATTCAATGGCATGGCATGAAAGCGAAGTGAGAGTAAAGTGACCCTCAATTGGGAGAAGTTTAAAAAAAACCTAAATTTTTTATATTTGTACCAATTTAGTTATAAACCTGTTTTTGGTGTCAATTTAGTCATAAAGTTTTTTATTTTATGCCAATTTAGTTATAAACATGTTTTGGTGTCAATTTAGTCATAAACTTTTTTATTTTATGCTAATTTAGTCATGTCTGGCCAATTTTGACCGAATTTTGCTAATTGGATGTCGGCCTGTTGACGTGACATAATCAACACTAACGTTGATAATTTTTGATAATATTTATTATTTTATTATTTTTATTTTCTTATTTTCTTTTTTCTTTCTTCTCCTCTTTCCTCTCATTGGTCGCCGAGGTTTGGCGACCGGCCAGAGGCAATGATTGATGAGGTTGAGGTCAACCTCGCTGGATCTGGCGAGGGTCAAGCCTCGCGCAGGCCGCGAGGGCGGCCTCGCATCGGGCTGGTGAGGTCGAGCCTCAATAGTGATGCTCGACCCTTGTTGCCCAATGTGAGGCCATCTTGAGGCTGCCCAGGCCTCGAGGGCAACCTCGCGGCAGGTTGGCGAGGTTGAGCCTCGCTCATGGCCGGCAAGGCTCGACTCTCGCTAGCTCTGCGCGAAGCCGGCTTGGGTGGCCTTGCACTCACGACCATTGGCGAGGTAGCCGGTGAGGCTCGCTAGTGGTCGGTGAGGTTGACCGCCGACTGACTGGAGGAAGGAGAGAAGAAAAAAAAAAAAAAAAGAAAAAGAAAAAGAATAAAAAAATTTAAAAATATTAAAATATTATTAAAAGTTATTCACGTCAACGCTGATTAGGCTTCATCAGTTGACCGTTGTCTAGTTAGCAAAATCCGATTAAAATTAACTAGAAAAGACTGAATCAACATCAAGAAAAAATGTTTATGACTAAATTGGCACTAACAAAATGTTTACGATTAAATTGGCACAAATGCAAAATGGTTAGGACTTTTTTTAACACTTCTCCCAAAAAATTGTGTTGCTTTTGATGAAAGTTGACGGAGGGAGAAATCAAAGTTGTAATTTTTAAAAACCTACAAGTGAACGACCCGATAGAGAGCGAAGGCAAAATTCAATAACAACGTAAGTAAGCTTCCATATGCTTGTATTTAAACAAATTGCACATCTACTTGGCACTTTTCCCATACCAAGGAGAAAATCTGGCACTGACCATTCCTTCATATTGAGAAGTTGCAACTGATACAAACGCTAATGATTGCATATGGTCGATGAATCATGTATTGTCGGTCTACTTATCACCATCCTATAATATTATCGGAGAAAATTGTCCAAAAAGTTATTAACTTTTTAATTTTACCAATTTAATCATAAACTTTTTCACTTCTTCTAATTGAGTACATTCGACCAATTTTCACTGGAAAATGTTAATGTGAATGCCGATGGTGCCAAATAAAATCGCCAAAGATTAACGTAGAAAATTTTTAATAATATTTTAATATTTTTTTCGAATTTTTAATTTTTCTAATTTTTTTTTGTCTTCTTTTCCTTTTGCCAGTGGCTGGCCACTAGCTATGGTTAGCTAGCTGCCCTCGCTTGCCACAAGCAAGACTCAATCGGGCAAGGGCGAGCCTTGGTGAGAGGAGTCCTCATCTAGGCATGGATTGGTGAGATCAACCTTGCCCAGGCCAAATTTGGCAAGGGCGAGGGCAAGGGCTCCCCTCACTAGATCTGGTAAGGCCGACCATCACCCAGGCTAGGGCGGCCTAGTTAGATTTGGCCTAGGCAAGGCCTCCTCTCGCTGGGGCTCACCCTCTCTCGATCAGGCCTTGCTTGTGGTGGGCGAGACTAGTTGGTTGGCTATGGTTGGTGGCCAACCGTCGCATGTGACTGACCACTGGCAAAAGGAAAAGAAAAAAGCCAAAAAGAAAAGAAGGAAAAAAAATAAAAAAAATAATTAAAATTTATTCATACTAGTATCGACAGTCTTAAATGGCACTACTTGTCTACGTCAAAATTTTCCAGTGAAAATTGACTACATGGATTTAATTGCTAAGAAATGAAAATGTTTATTCCCGAATTGATAAAATTAAAAAATTATGGCTAAATTGATAAAATGAAATTGATTTAGAATTTTTTAGGTAATTTTTTTAATATTATCGAGGAATAAATTTAATGGATCATACCGTTTTGATCGTAGTGCACTCCAGCTCTATGGAGATCTTGTCGGCGCGCGGGGATAAAACGAGGAAAGGCGTTCAAGGAAGCATGTGCGCTCCAGCTTTGGGTGGCTGTTACGACGGGTCCTTGTCTAGCTTTTTTTTTTTGAAAAGAGGGTCCTTGTCTGGTTTTGTTTTTTTTTTTGGTTAAAAGTAGAATATGCATTCGATTCATGAGTCTTAAAAGACAACGATGGATTACAGTCGAAACATAAAATTTCCAATAGAGGTAGAGGGGGGGTTTTTACCCAATTTAGAAGAAGCTTCTTTGCTCGATGGGTGCGTGCCAGCCAATCTGCTACTCGATTTGCGTCACGAGGGCAATATATTACTGATGTGTTGTTGCACTGGGATAACTCCTCTCGGCATCGTTGAACAATTTCTTGTAAATTCCATGGTGGCTTGGCCCGGCCCATCACGAATTCCACAACTGCGTAACTGTCACTTTTGCATATCCAGAGAATTGCTTGACTTTTGGCTTCCTGCACATGTCTCGACTGCATCTCTTTTAGATAGTAAATCTCGTGCAAAATTACTTCGGCTTCCGCGTGTGGTGCCGAAGAAAACCTAGATTCAGCGGCAAAGCCGTCGACGGCACACCTAGCTCCATCCCGTGCGATTCCGACGACCGAGTAGATGAACTCACCTGGAACCCATGACACGTCAACATTCATCTTCATCTCCCGATTGTTCGGTGGCTTCCAGTGCTCCAGTAGGTATCGATTTGGGTTTTCTACTTTCTGATTCTTCTTCCCTCGGCTGAAAGTAATGGTTTGGGTTTGTGCGAGATCGAGGATATCTGTGGGTTGTGGGCGCTTTGCTCTGAAGATCCAAGTGTTCCGAGCCTTCAAGATCTGCCCAAGAACCACTTTGATGAACTCCCGTGCAGGTAAATCCCCTCTTGATTCGAAAGCCTCGAGTAGCCATTGATCAAATCTCTTTATATGTTTCGTGATGTTCGTGCCTTGTAAACGGTTGTCCTCCCAGATCTGTTTCGTCCATTTACAAAATACAAAGAGGTGTTATGTGGTTTCGACTTGTGAGTAACACAACTGGTATAATGGATCAGGGGTGATGTGTCTTTTGTAGAGATTTTCTCTCGTGGGAATAGCATTTTGACAGATGCTCTAGAGAAAAGTTCTAATTTTCGGTGGAACTGCAAGACGCCAAATCTATGTCCATAAGTTACGTGGAGGCTGGAACGAACAGGATGCCCTGTGTTGATTTTTGTTGATAGTTGATGAAGAAGCCTTGTTATATCCACTCTTGACATAATATTTTCATGTACCGTTTCCTGTCTAAACTATGATATCTGGCTTGGGGTTTTTGCTCAGGGGGATTGCTAAGATCTCATTTGCTATGTTTTCCTCAAAAAACTGTTGAATTATTGGCTGATTCCAAGCTCGAGAATTTTCATTGATCAGACCTGCCACCATAGTAGGTTCTTGGTACATTGCTTGTCCCCCAATAATCCCCTGTGATAACCATTTGTCCTCCCTTATTTTGATGGATTTTCCATCCCTTACTAACCATTTTGTATCTGCTTTTATTGTATCTCGTCCCAGTATCAAACTTCGCCAGCCCCATGATTATCGTTGGCCCTTCTGAGCTGTCCAAAGATCGCCATGTGGAAAATAGGTACCTTTTAAGACTTTGCTCCACAGTGCATTTGGAGAATTGTATAATCTCCATGCTTGTTTATCAAGCATTGCATGATTGAAGGTAATTAGATCTTTAAACCCCATCCCTCCTTCATCCTTTCTAGTTTTCATAACTTCCCAATTTTTCCAATGCATTCCACGCTTTGCATCTCCTTTTTGCCACCAAAATGATGCTATTTGCCTTTCAATTGCTCTGCAGATGGACACTGGCAACTTAAAGATCGACATTGCATAGGTTGGTATGGCCTGTACCACACTTTTGATCAAAACTTCCTTTCCTGCTTTGGTGAGTAACTTTTCTTTCCAACCCTCCAGCTTTGAGTTCACTCTAGCTAATATCCATGCAAACAGTTCTTTTTTTTCTTATTGTCCCCATTCTGTAAGAATGCCTAAATATTTTCCTGTCTTTTCATAAATAGGCACTCTCAATTCTTGGGCCATATTTCTTCTTAGTGGTAAGGGATTATTCTTGCTGAAATAAACCCTTGACTTGTTTAAATTGACAGCTTGCCTCGAGGCGTAACAATACTGTTTAAGTGTAAGTATCAGATTCTGGCATTCCACTATGGTATCATCCAGGAAGAAGATAACATCATCCGCAAAAAGAAGGTGAGAGAGCTTAGGGCAAAACCTGTTTAGCTGTATGCCTTTAATGCTACCTTCTACAACTACTTTTTGCATCAGCCATGTTAACACATTTGAGATTAATATGAATAGATATGGTGACAGGGGATCACCTTGTCTGAGACCTCTCGAGGGGTTGAAAAAAGGGGTAGGTTCTCCATTAAGCTTCACACTGAATGTCACCGTTGTTATGCATTGCATTATTAGGGCCACTCATTTCCCAAAGAAACCCATTTTCAGCATACAATCCCAAACAAAATCCATTCAATCCTATCATATACTTTTTGCATATCTAATTTTAATACTGCATGATGTTTTTTCTTTCTCTTTGTGATGCGCAGCTGATGTAACACTTCCTGCACAATTAGGATGTTATCCTGTATTTGTCTGCCTTGACCAAAAGCGCTTTGCTCTGGTTCTATTATCTCTGGCAACCACTTTTTTAATCTGTTTGCTAATAGCTTTGAGATGATTTTGTAACTGAAATTGCATAAACTGATGGGTCTGAATTGGCCTATGGTCTCAGGATTTTTCACTTTGGGAATCAATGATATATATGTTTGATTAAGGAGAGGATCCAGAATACCTGTGTTGAAAAAATTCTGCACTAGCTGGAGCAGGTTAGTCTTTAGAATTTCCCACGAATTTTGATAGAAAAGCCCATTGAAACCATCAGGGCCTAGGGCTTTTAAAGCTCCTAATTGAAAAACTGCTGCTCGAACTTCCTCCAAAGTGGGGTTGGCCACCAGATCTGCATTGATGTTCTCATCGACAGGAGAATGACACTTGTTTAAGATTGGCTGGTAGTTTCTCGGCCCTTCTGTTTTGTATAAATTGCTATAAAATGATTGAATATGATTTCTGAGTGCTACAGGATCACGACACTACCTGTTGTCTTCCACTTGCAGCATTGTAATATTGTTTCTATGCCTCCTTTGTACCATCGTTGCATGAAAGAAACGAGTATTTTTATCACCCCATTGTAGCCATTTTATACGGGATCTCAATCCCCAATATTGTTCTTCCTGCTTCCTCAATGTATCAATCTGGTGTATTATACTTTGAGCTTCTTTTCTGCTTGTTTGCTGGACTGGTTGATTGGTTATTTCTGTTAGAGTCTGAGTTAGCTCTTTTATCTGCCTTGGTGCATGGGCATACTTCTCTTTACTCCATTTTGTTAATTCTTTTGAAGTCTCCTTAAGTTTCTCTGAAAAAGTAGCCAGTTGAGAAGCTGTTTGGTTCCAGATTTGATGGATAACTCCATGGCACTCTTCATGTTCGATCCAGAAAGCCTCCATCTTGAAGTCTCTTTTTCTTTTCTTATGTTCAGAGTGTAGCCTAAGGACGAGAGGGCTGTGGTCCGAGCCAATAGCTGGAAGAGCTTGGATTTCTGCTTCATGAAAGGTAATTCGCCATTCCAAAGTGCATAACACCCTGTCTAATCTTTTTTTAACAAGATCCTCCCCTTCTCTGTTATTTGCCCATGTGTATGCACATCCATGGCTATCAATATCCATCAAAGATAACTCATTAAGCATATCTCTAAAGGCTGCAATTCTTTTATTATCTGCTTCCCTTTTCCCCACCTTCTCCCACACATATAATATCTCATTAAAATCTCCCATGCATATCCACGGAATTGAGTTATAAGGTTTCAGAGCCTTCAAATTTTGCCATAATAACAACCTCTCTCCAAAGTTTGTAGAAGCATGAACAATGGTTATCTGCATAACATATTTGCTGACTGGATCAGTGCATTCCACATCGATAAACTGTTTTGAACTGTCTTTCACTTGCAGTGTTACTTCCTCTTGCCACATTAAGGCCAATCCCCCTGCTATGCATGTTGGATTCTCTAGGAATAAGTGCTAAAATTGTAGTTTTTTGCTTATACTTTCCACCATCGCTGCTTTGTTTTTAGTTTCCATAAGAAAAACTAAACTGGGCCTTTCAAGAGCAATTAAGGCTCTTAGTTCTTGGATTGTCAGGGGGTTGCCTAGCCCTTAACAATTCCAGCTAATAATTTTCATGTCGTCATGGGTGGCTTATTAGGGCTAGCCATCAAAGCCCATTCTGTTTCATCTTTGAGCAGCTTCACTGGAGTCTCCATCAGGTCCGAATCATCTATAAGAAGGGGAGTTGGCTCAGGTAAACACTTATGCTTTTTTTTCTTTCTGCACCTTCATATTCTTTTTGTTGCTTTTCCCTATTTTCAAATAATTCTGTTTGGGAGCTTCTGAGCAAATGATCTGTTTTCCATAATCTTTGGGTTCCTTCTTATTTGGTATAATTTCTTCAATGATCTACTGTTCCATTGAACTTTCTGCTCTCTTTTTACTACAAGCTTCTATTCGCATATCTGGGCCTGTCTCTCTCACTATTATATCATGTCCACTAGCTAGGGAAGGTGCGACAGGTATTGTCTCTTCCACTATAAGTTCTTCGATTTTTCCATAAAAAGCTTCCCAATAAGGGCTGTAATCACTTGCTTCTGCTTTCAGCCAGGGTCCATAGGGTCCTATTTTGTTGATTGCCCATGGTGATTTCACATAAGGGATTTTTGCACAATCTTGTGCATAGTGGCCAATTCTTCCATAGGAGTAGCAGTAATGAGGTAATCGCTCATATTTAAATTCTACCCATAACCATTTATTACCAATATCCAAAATGGCCCCTGATTTCAGAGGATTAGATAGGTCAATTTCCACTCTAACTCTTCCTCCTTTTTGCTGAACATTCCCTATGGATTCTGATTGATTTCCTGGACCTGGCCAAGCTTTCTTCCCAGATCATGGTAAACTGTTTCAACCCTCCAGCCAGGGGGAATACCTCCAATTCTCACCCAAAATGCTGTTCTGGAAAAATCGTAACAATGTTATGGGATTTCAGGCTCGCACCGTTTAAGGACAAGCAGATTGCTAGAATAAGACCAAGGTGTGGACTTCATAACTCTCTTTTTCCTCCTCCGATTGAAAAACAAAGGTAAAGAGACCTGGTTCTTTTTGTACACACGATACAGCTTCAGTTTTCCATGCTTTCTTCATTGTAGAGAGAAATGCAGTATAATTCACGTTGGGTTTAGAGTAAAGTTTACCCAAAAGAGTACGTTTGCATTCATCTCTTTTTTGTGAGGGTATCTCAGGGCATACTTCTACCACATCATCCTCGAACCAAAGATGTCCAAGCCTTTTACATAATGCTACCACCCTCAACTCATTTTCTTCCTTACTGTCCATACTTTCTTGCTGTAGGGATGGAGGGTTTTCGATAAGCTATTCAGATATACAAGGTTAAGGTAGGGGAAAATTGGAAAGTAGTTCACTATAAGACAACTTCATGTTCAAATTCAAAGAGGGACAGGTAAAATCACACTTCAGTGTTTTGATTCTTTCTTCTTCTGCTCGAGATAGTGCTTCCCAAACAACTGACAAAAATTTATGCCCATTCCTACTAACATCAGGTTTTCATAGCAAATTGGATCTAAAAGATGATCAGATCCATTTCCATAAGCTCCATCCGCAGCGACATCAATCCAAAAAACTAGAGGCGAAGCCATAAACATAGCAGCAACAAAATCGGTGTAAATCCCCATCAATACTACTAACATCCATGAGCCCAGACCACTTTTAGTAATATAAAGGCGAAATCAAACCTTTGTCGAGCATCATTGGCAAGATCTCTAGCTGTCGTAGCTGCGACTCACAGGGAAAGCTACTGTTCTACTGGGTGGCTGCATTTATGGCCTTGAGTGATTGAGTCATGTCTCGTCATCATTTAGTTGTGACGTTTGGGGTGTATTTCTCTTTCGAATAAAATAGATCTACCGGGTACTTTCTTCATTATTTAATTATCCTGTTAGGTCCGAGAGATTATGTATGAACAGGCATAATGAAATGCAATTAGGTCAAAATAATGAAATAAGCCTCATGTTAACCAGTATACTCTCGTCAAAACACAATTAATAAAGATGTATCACATATAAGAAAGGTTTTTGCCTCTATCAGCATCATTCTTGCTTGGTTTCCCACGCTCAAATTGTCTCCAACTAAATCCCTATGAGAAGGCCATTATAGCCAAGGTTTGTGATATCCACGCTTGTCATTTCCTCTGTATCTTCAAGAACCCTAGCCATTGATGTCTAAATATTGTGAGTGTTAGGATTAGGCATACAAACAATAATGAAATGGGGGAGTAAATAGCGAGAAATAGAAATTAAGGTATAAGTTTTGTTTTTCTAATTCACCTTTAAACTAGGTGGTACATCCAGTAGAGGATTTCACTCTTAGTTTCGAGATGAAGATCAATGGTAGCTATTCATGAACCTCAATCCAAACTAACAATAAAATATGAGTTTAAATTATAAGGCTCCCTAATGGCCGGAGCTTAAGGCTGTGATGGTTCCATTCTTCTCGACTTGGCCAAACGGAGCACGATAGAGAAGGATAGCATGGGAAACCTCGGCATTATGGGTTTGGAGGTGATTGATGATGCCAAGGCCAAGATCAAAGCTTGATGCCCTAATACCAACTCATGTGTTGACACTGTGGCCTTTGTTGCTCCTGAAGCTACCTAAGCTACCAAAGGCTTACGCTATGCCCTCCCAAGCGGGAGGGGGAGTGGGAGAGTCTCTTTCGCGGCAAAAACGTGTCATAGATATTCCTATACCTCATTCTAAGTGAGTATATAAAGATATGGATGTTTCTATGTACGACATATATTCTCTTGACATTTAGGGTGCGTTTGGTAATACTTCTACTCCCTGGAACAATTTCTGATCAGAAATAAATTTTTTTTGTTCTGTTCTCGGGAATAATTTTTAAACATTTTAAGTCATTTGGTAATCGTCCAAAATTTCAATTCCCTAATAAATTGCATTTGATACCGTACTCTTTCAAAATTTCTACTCTAAATCATTTTCTTTTAATTTTTAAATAATTTTATTACTTTTTTTTTTTTTCTTTTCTTTCTCCTATTTTTCTTCTTCAAGTGGCCAGTTGCCGACCTTTGGGATGACAGGTGTGACCTCACCGAAGCATCGCCAGCCCTTGGCAAGGCCGGCCCTCGTCGGTCGAACCTTGTCGGCAGCTAGGTGAGGCTTAGCAAGTTGGGTGAGTCCCGCCTGGCCACTAATGAGGCTCGGCCTCACTCAGCCATGGCTCGACTGAGCTTGGGCGGGGTTGGGTGAGCCTTGTCGCTGCTGGGCAAGGCCAAGCCTCATTGGTGGCTGGGCTTGCCTCCGGTGAGCTAGCTGGACCTCGCCTTGGCTTGGTAAGCTCGCCACACCGATTGCTGGCAACCGACGGCGGTGGGTGGCGGATGGTGGACAGCGACAGACATCAATCACGGCAGTGGCAGTAGATGAAGAAGAAGAAAATGGAAGAAGAACAAGAAAAAAGAAAATAAAAAGAGAAAATATGGTTTTGATTCTAGAATTGTTCCTAGGAACAAGAATCATTCTTTTTTTTTTTTTTGATTTTGTTCCAAATCTACTTCCGGGAACAAAAAAATAGAAGTTTGTTTTCAGGAACAAAAAATAGAAATTTGTTCCCAAGAACAAAATTTTTACCAAATACGATTCTGTTATAAAATTACTCCCAAGAACAAAAGAATAGAAATTTTTACTATTTGATTGGTTACCAAACAAAGTCTTAGGATTGTTATGGTTCTATCCTTCTTGACTTGACCAAAGGGAACATAGTAGAGAAAGATAGGATGGGAAACCTCGGATTGCTGACGTGAAGGCGAAGACCGAAGCCCAATGCACTCTCATGTGCCGACATTGTGGCCTTAGCTGCACACAACGGTGTTCGACCTGCTAGGGCCTTGTACTATGTCGTCCCTGGAGGGAGCCGGGATGGGAAAGCGTCCCTCACGGCAGAGGTGATTGACAACCTCCTAGCGAGGCGCTCACTGCTGGGCAAGGCAAAATTAGGAAGGATCGTGAGGTGACAAGTTAAACATTTTGTGAAAAAAATTGGTAACTGCTTCGTCGACGAATTTGTTTTGATCCTGTCCTTCAAAAGCGTTCACACTATTGCGCGAAGTCGAGCCGTGTCATCTTGGTCGTACAATTATACCGGTGTTCCTTATTGATGCGTTCCTTATATCGATGTCTCATTAATCATCGGTTTGGTGATAACCTTTTGTCAGAAATATGAAGAAGAAGCCGTGAAAATGACTCGAGCTTGGCGGCCGATAGAAGCAAGAAGCATTCGTTTCCTACTGTCTGGTATTTAGAAAGGGCCCTTTCGATTGGATCTCCCTCAAAACGAGTCAATACATCTTGAAAAAATGTCATTTCAAGATTCTCTTGTTGAATCAAAATAGCCTTCCGTCCATATTTTCTTGGTCTAGCGACTCTAAGCAAAGATTTATAGGAGCAATTTGAAGAAATATGTAAGCCATATTGGTGTAATAACTAAATTTAACTAAATCATGGGGATGTCGCTCTAGTCAATCCCAAGAATTATAGTAATTGTGACTTTTTTTCCTTAATCATGAGACAATGACTTAAAAGATAACGTTAATTTAAACGAAAGTGGCTGTGAAATTATGACTCGTTAGAAAGAAGCCGCACATGGATCTCAAGGGAGCAAGGGGATGATATGTGGGTACCCAAATAAAAGGGATGATAAATGTGCCTTGAGCCGAAAGTTCCCTATTTACTCCTTCTCTTTCGCTTCGACTGTCGGCATATAAAATATCATCGTTCTTGGCAGCTTACGCTCTTATAGTTAGCGACAGTGTCCTCAATCATCTTTGATTGGGGAAATTATCCAAAAAATTATAAAATTATTATAATTTTACCAATTCAGTCAAAAACTTTTTAATTTTGACAATTGAGTCTTAAAACTTTTCATATCTTGCCATTTGAGACCATTCGGCCAATTTTAACTAAAAAATGAAAAGCTAACAAATTTATAGAAAGAAAATTATACCCAATTATAAAAAGCCTATAGAGTGATACAATATACATTTTTTAGGTTATATTACACAGTTGCACATATATCATAAACAAATATGAAAGCCACCAACAGATTGACGTCGTTAACTAACGCTTGACGACAAAGGACTTGGTTGCATAAACTGTGAAAAAGGGGGGGTACATTGAGCTAAAAATATAAGGGCCGCGACTTGAAAAATACATAACCACGATAGCTAATGGTCACAAATGAAGAGAGATCTCATTAATTATAGAAAACAACTCAGGAGAGAAGTTAATACTCGGTAAAAGAAAAAAGAAAGAAAAGACCTCACGAGAAATCAAAAGAAGAATCCAAACATCAAACACGTGCATCATACAGATACATGGAACATGGGCCCCAACAATGTCATGTTTTTTCTGATAGTACTCTGTCAATCATTACATTTTTGTAGTTTTGCTGTGGCATTGAAGTTACCAAAAGAGTGTTCTCATCACATTATTATTATGAGGTATATATCATTAATATCCAAGAAACTGCTCCTCTGATTATGTCCCAGAAAATAGGCAAGAACAGCAATTAAATTTAAATGAAGCTCTTTTGTTGGTAAAAGCGGCAAGTTTCGGAGATTCAGGATTGACAATAATTTTTACCTCAAACAAGAAAGAGAAGATGGACTCACATTCAATGATTAAGCCAAGTAGAGAAAACGCTTACATTGTTGTTGTCAAGCACCTTGATGGCTTCCTCATAAATTCATAATCTGCTAAGCTCCTTTTGATTTTCTAGACGAACAATTTCCCTTCCAAAATCTCTCAATTGATTATGCATCAGTAGCTTGCCGTCTTTATTAATTTTAATTAAGGACATAAGACACAATACTTCAATCCCATTCTCTAGCGGTGGCCCGACGAGGCCGAGCCTGAGCTCGCCTAGCCAAGGCAAGGCCGAGTGTCGTCACGCCGACGACGCTCAGCCTTGCCTTATCTAGGCGAGCTTGGGATCACCTAGATCCGGCGAGGCTAAGGCCGAGCCTCACCAGGGGCTGGAGACGCTCGGCCTCGCCGGGGGTCGGCGACGCTCCGGTGAGGTCGCCGGCCCTCGACGGCATAGCTGGCCCTCACCAGCTGGTCGCCGACCATGGCCGAGTCCAGCGACCGACAAAAGAAAAAAGAAGAAGAAAAAAAATAAGAGAAAAAAAATGAGAAAGAAAATTTGTTCTTAAAAATTATTCCAAAATAAGAAACAAGTTTTTTTTTTTTTTTTATTCCATTTTGTTAAGAACAAAAAAATAGATTTAACAAAAATGCAAACAAACGCGTTTACGTTTTTTTTATTCTCTTCTCTTAACAAAAAAATAGAAAATCTGTTCATGAACAAAAAATGAAAACACAACCATGCACGCCCTAAATTAAGATTACACATGTTTCTTTCTCTCTTTTAGACCTTAACTTCTCACGTCCCTTTATTGCGATTGACGCTCTCACCTTCCTCTCTCACACAGCCACGACTGTCTCGTAGAGCCACCATCACGGCAAAGCTAGACGAAAATAAAGTCACCATCATATTGAAACTTGATGAGATTAAAGCTCATCATGTGGAAACTAAGGGTGAAAGAGAGCTGAAAGAGTTTCGTCAGTGGAGGAACTGTTCGGTGCTTAATGTAGATGAGAGAGAGTAGAGAGAAAGTAAAGACAGGGAGGTGCGGGTGTTTTAATAATAAAATGAAAAGGTATATCCACCAAAATATTTCCTTAATAGAGTGTCGGTTCCGTCTGTGCACACTTGCCTAGGGAAATGTTTCTTTTTTTTTTTTTTTTTTGATAATCCAGGGAACCTCCGGTCGCCGCTTCGCGGCGGAAGTAAACTTTGGGGAGACACGTGGGAAACCACCACCCACGTGCCCCGGATAAGGCGCGGCTAGCACTGAAGCAACGACGACGCCGTGGATCGAACTTGGGAAATGTTTCTTTGATCCGAGGACTGAAAAAAGTAGTGAGTTATCTTTCTATTAATTTTTTTGGATTAAATTAATAAACCATTTTAAAAAAAGAAAAAAATAATAAAGTTGCCCGGTTCTAGAACTGTCCCTACTTCTGAAATTTGGAGCCGAGAGTTGTCGGGAATCAATCACCCCTATTGGCGAGTTGAGATGGCTCTCAAAGTGCAAATAGTCAAGTGCGAGTATATCGATGAGGACTTGATGAACTGCCCGAGAGCCCTTGGCTACACGAGTACAACTCAATCCACGAGAAGATACCTGAACTTGCCCACGATGGCGAGTCACTAGTAATTATTGTACTTTTTATTAATTCAGTTCAAAACTTTTCAATTTTAATAATTAAGTCATAAAACTTTTCATTTTTTACCATTTGAGATCATTCGGTCAATTTTGACTAAAAATCGTTGACATGGATACCAAAGTTGCAATGTGGGATGGCAGATGCTCATGCGAACAATTTTTAATAATATTTAAATACTTTTTGTTAATTTTTAAAAATATTTAAATTTCTTTCTTTTTTCCTTTTTCTCTTTGCCGATGGCTAGGTCGACTAGTCTTGCTTGGGCAATGGTCACCCTTACTTGCCACAAGCGAGGTATGTCTAGGTGAGGGTGAGACCTAATGTTGGTTGGCCTTGCTCGAGGCTAGGGCGGCCTCCCTAGGCATCGGCTGGATGAAGGCGACGTCGCTTGAGGCCGCCTTGGCCTAGGTGAGGTTGACCATCGCTTGGGAGGGTGATCCCCAATGAGGGCTTTCCTTGCTAGATTTGGTAATGCCGGTCTCCTGTAGGCCATGACGACTTCGTGGGGGCGTTGCCTTTGCCCAGCCTTGCCTGATCTGGGCCTCACCCTCGCTTGTGGCAAGCGGGATGTCCCACCTAGCTATGGGCAATGAGAAGAAGAAAAATGAAAAAATAAAAATAAAATAATAAACAAATCAAAAAATAAATATTAAAATATTGCTAAAATTTGTCAACTTTAGTATTAGGTTTGGGCCACGTAGAATGGTTGGTATTCATATCGGTGAATTCTAGTTAGAATTGACTGGATAAACTCAATTGGTAAAATATAATAATGTTTAAGACTCAATATACGAAATTAAAAAGTTTATGACTGAAATGGTGAAAGTGAAATATGTTTAGTTCATTTTGAACAATTTTCCCATCTTTGATCGGTACAGAGACTCACACTAGTATAAATCTGCCATTGCCTCGCTGTCACTTGCTCAACACCCAAAAGAAGTGTGTAGCTGTGAGGATTCTCGCACGTCCACGGCCTCAGAAGAAGAGAGTGCCCAGATGTGTGAGGAAGAAGTGAAGCTGCTGGGTGCATGGGGGAGCCCGTTTAGCTGGCGGGTGGAGGTGGCTCTCAAAATGAAAGGAGTCGAGTACGAGTATTTTGACGAGGACTTGATGAACCGCCCCAAAAGCTCTTTGCTTCTCGAGTACAATCCGTCCATAAGAAGATACCCGTGCTCGTCCACAATGGCAAGTCCATTGCTGAGTCGCTGGTGATTCTCGAGTACATCGATGAGATTTGGAATGACCGCTCTGTGATCTTGTTGCCTCAAGATCCGCGCGACCGAGCCATCGCACGTTTCTGGGCCAAGTTCATGGATGACAACGTATGTCTACCTTTGACTCCACCGCCTTCACGGGATCTTTTTCTTTATGATGCATGGACAACAACAGGTGCCTTTGGCTTTATTTCTTAAGAGGTGAAAGTTTTGAACTCGCTTAATCAAAAGTCCTCGGTCTTGAGACTATAGAGTAATGAGTTTGCACCCTTATATATGTTTGTTCTCAGGTATGTCCTTACGTTTCTCAGGTCACTCGACTTTAGGCTCGCTTTCAGCAAATCGGTTTAATTCATTTTGCCACCGATAAGCCATTGAAAACCTCTTTTGTTTGACAAATTAGAATAAAGCTAAGTGAACCGCTTGTTGAGTGTTGAACTATATAATTCAGTGGCATCGCATGAAAACAAAGTGAGAATTAAGTGATCCTGAAGAAAAAGTTTGGTGGATCGTGCCATTTTGATTGCAGTGCGTTCCAGCCCTATGGCGATCTTGTCGGCGCGAGGGTATTGAACGAGAAAAAGCATTCAAGGAAGCATGTGCCCTCCTGAATGTGCTTGAAGCCGAGCTCAGGGACAAGCAGAAGAGGTTCTTCGGAGGAGACACCATCGGGTTCGTGGATATCGCAGGCAACTTCATGGGCTACTGGATCGGAGTGATCCAAGAAGTGGCTGGGGTCCGTCTGCTGACCCCGGAAAAGTTCCCCCTGCTATGCAAGTGGTGCTGCGAGTTCCAAAACTTCCCCATCATCAAGGAAAATTTGCCTCCGAGAGAGCAACTCTTCGCCTTCTTCAAGGCTCGCTTCGAGAGGAAGAGGAAGACTCTCCGTGGCGGCTTGATGACATTACGGTAAGTACCATTACGGGAAGCGGGGACGATTTCGGACTTTCTTTCGGCTTATGTATTCATGAGCCAGGAAAGAAGGACCGAAATGGTGTTGCTGGTCGCCTTTGGATTGTCATTGTTATGGTTTTCAAGTCTGGTTGAGGTGAGATTGAGTGGTTTATGAGGGCATATTATGGCCTGGGGTGATGGAGTCATATCTAGATGTCACTTAGATGTGACGTATGTGGTGTTTCTATCTCCTTCGAGTAAGAATGAAACTATCAGATTCTTCTTTTGTTATTTATATTATCATGCTTGCCTCGAGAGATTTTGCGGGGAGCAGCACGATGAAATACGTTTAGGTCAAGATAACAAATAGGCCTCATGCTCACGAGTGTCGATACTTGTTAAACATGATCAACAACGAAATAGAGTATGCAGGAGAGATTTTGCAGTCAGGCTGCAAAGCTGTTAGGATACATGATTGTCATTCACTCTTTTGTGTCACTAATGATTTCCCAACTGTTCCTAAGCACTCTCTCTATCTCTATCTTTCTCTCTCCCTCCCCTTGCCGCTATGACTGAATAGTCATGGTTGCGTGCCCAGCCGTGCCCAGCCTTGCCGGCGTCGCCGCATTCCACCTAGGTCATTCTGATTGCGCCATT
This sequence comes from Eucalyptus brandiana, assembly GCA_014182725.1. Classification (NCBI taxonomy): domain Eukaryota; kingdom Viridiplantae; phylum Streptophyta; class Magnoliopsida; order Myrtales; family Myrtaceae; genus Eucalyptus; species Eucalyptus brandiana. The sequence goes on along the minus strand of CM024675.1, from coordinate 53,756,105 downwards.
TTCGTTGTCGGTGCTCTCTCTTTCTAGCGCGCATCGAGGATAGAGCCAGACCTGGCTTTGGCATGACTCGATCCTTATTTGATTGCTTAATAAAAAAAACTCTAGGGATTCTCTGAGGAGAGCTCCAAAAGAGATGTCAAATTTAATTGCTTTATGGTTTTCCAACCATCAATGCAAAAGCAGGCTTTTACAATCCCACTAGTGCCGTGGAGGTCCCCTGGACCATCCGAATCTCATGAATGAATAGATCTACATTAGATCTCCCGCTAAGGACCACCCCACTTGCTAGGCAACTCTAATGGGCTGATAAGACTGCATTTTTTATTATAACATACCAGTGCCTACATGCCTTAATCCTCCAATTAGGGAGAATAATTTTTCTTCCTTCTCCTCAGGGAAGACCTCCTGAATTTTACATCCGGGAGTTCAGACGAAACAGTTTAAAATCATACTAAGGACCAAAACATGATATTGAACAAGCCAGCGATCTTGTTCTCGTCCCACTCTCCTCATTGCCAATTAGCAAACATGGTCCATGTAATCTTCTTTCTTCTTGACATAACCACTGGTGACGGAGGTGGATTGTGTGATGAACATAAGTCACATAGGTTGTGTACTGTATCAAAATTTCACAACAAAGCGTGGTTTATGTCACTTTTCAATGTCTTTCTAATGGGTTCGGCTCAAATTCGATTCCAGCTCAAGTTGGCCAAGAGACAAATCCTTTTTTAAATGGCTTATGAAAAAGGTTTTCTCCTGTGTCTTTTCGATTTCGATCTGTATTCGTCCAAACAGAATTAAATGCTTTGGCTTGTCGATTCTAATTATTATAGGGCCCATTTCAGGCTCGATCCCAACGGTTTCTCAAATATTAATGCTTGTAGGATCAATTTTTATTAATGTAACATGCATAATATACATAATTATAATTTGTAACCTACTTCGTTTTTTTTTTAATGAGACACAGAACAAAAGGTGGGGCCACGACCAACCCAAACCGTAGGTGGGGCCACGACCAACCCAAACCGTCCATCCAGGAACGAGAAAAACCACATGGAGCCCACCATGTCAAATATTAAAACTTTACTCTAGGCTTTTAGATCCATTGAAACCAAGGTCATGAACCAAGAGTACTCTAATACCAATATTAAAATAGATAAAGAAAAAAAAAAGACAAAGATTGCATGAATTATCATATGAAAGAACAAGGGGATGTGGAAGGGGAAAATGCCCTATTTTCACAATAATTATCCAAAAAATTCTAAACCTATTATGTAACGTTGGTTCAGTCCTAATTTTACAAGTTTGCTAATTTAGAACTTTTAACGATTTGTAATGTAGTTCTTCAGATCAATTTTTGTAGGAAATCGTTGAAGTGGACACCGATTATTCTAAGTGACATAGTCGACACTAATGTGAATAATTTTTTTTAAAAATTCTCTGATTTTTTTTTTTTTTTTCCCTTGCCTTTCCTTTTCCATCCTTTCCTTTTTTATTTTTTTTTCCTATTTCCCTTTGCAATTCAACGACCTTGGTGTTGATCGACGAAGGTCAACGGCCATAGATGAGAATGTTGCGGCCTTCGTGGACACTGGGGGAGGGCGGCAACTCCTTCACCTAGATCCGAAGAATTTAACTAGCCATCGGCAGAGGAAAATAAGAAAAAAAATTCAGAAAATTATATTTAAAAATTATAAAAATTATCCATATCGATATCAATAATGTCATGTAAGATGATCAGCATCTACATTAATGATTTTCGATCAAAATTCATTGGAAGAACTATATTGATAAATTGTCAAAGGGGTAAGCTAAATCACCTAAATTAAAAAAGAAATCATGATTGAATTAATCTCCATACAATGAATTTAGACTTATTTGAATAATTTCCTCTCTAATCTTCTGTTCTTGTAATTCCAAACAGTACATAAGAGATAATATTTAATGCCGCCAAAGGGGAGAGTTTCCATCTCATATAACCTGCGTCTTCCACCTAATTACTCTCCTTTCTTGTCTCTTGCTTGCCTCATATTTTATGAGTGCTAGACACTTGGAGTGTTAAAACTTGACACGGAAAGATATTTAAATGCCAAAAGTTAGGAAAGTGGTGCTTAGGTGCCAAAATCGGAGTAAAATGGATCATTTAAGTGTCAACAGCGAGAAAATCCGACCAAAATACTAACGTGGCGATTTTCCAGAGAGATAAATGTAAAACGATGTCATTTTGCAAGCTGATGTGGCTAGACGAGTGCAAAAACGACATCATTTTGCTATTAATGTGGTAAATAATTAATATAAAAACTAATTAAATTATATTTAAAACTAAATTTCTTTAAAACATTAATTTTTTTTTTAAAGGAATGAGAAAGCATGTGGCTGAGGGCTGAGCCCTCGTTGCCGTTGCCCCCCGCCGTTGCCAGGCCTTGGCTAGGGTCCGGCGACCCCAACCAACCGATGGTGAGGGCCCGTGAGCCCTCACCTAGATGGGCTGCCGACCCTCGCCGAATGGGGGAGGGCTCGTGGGCTCTTGTCGTCGATCGGCCGGGGTCGGTGACCCCTAGCCAAGGCTCGGCGATCGCGGCCAAACCTCCCCACATCGTCGTCGACCTTTCCCAGCGACAGCGGGGAGGAGGCGGCGGCGATGAAGGCTCAGCCCTCAAGCACATGCTTCATCCCCTTATTATTATTATTATTATTATTATTATTATTATTATTATTATTATTATTATTATTATTATTAATTTTAAATTTTTATAATATTTAAATAATTTTATATTATAAGTTAAATCCGTGCCAAAACTATGTCGTTTTTGTGTTTTTTTGCTGAGTTAGCTCTTCGACTAACCGTCAAAATAATAAAAAATTGTTACGTAGGATTTCCGATGAGATTTGTCAGAGGTGACACTTAAATGTCACTTTCTTAACTTTTAGCATTTAAATGTTATTTTATGTCAAGTTTTGGCACTTGAGCTGTATTTCTTTTCATATTCTATGCTCCTTTGCTCAAGGCATTCAAGTAACAATACCAAAAGGGATTATATTGAATAAATACATCTTAGCTTTGACTTATTTACATATGTACGTACGTGAATGGATTTGTCTCTGACCAGGTCCAACTTGAAGATTGAGTGCCAGGAAAGAAATCAAGAAAAATACCAGGTCCAAGGTCAGCAATAAACCAACTAGAAGACGCGCTGTTTTACTCGTACAATGCGAACCCAATGAAAGACTAGTCAAACAAATCCTAAACGCTTCCTTCGACGCTAAGCACCTGCGCCAGGCCTCGCAGACATATATGAAAAGCATTAGATGACTTCGACGCATCCTTTAATTCTTTTCAATCTCTCTGGCTGTCTGTCTGTCTCAGCAAAAACACGACGGCGATCAAAATGAATCAGCCACAAGAGGGATCGCTGATATACAGCTTCGTGGCGCGGGGCACAGTGGTGCTGGCCGAGTACACGCAGTTCACCGGGAACTTTCCAGCCATCGCCGCCGAGTGCCTCCAGCGACTCCCCTCCGGGAGCAGCAAGTTCACCTACACCTGTGATCGCCACACTTTTAATTTCCTGGTTGAGGATGGCTACGGTAATTAAAGGGAAAAAAATGTTCAATCTTTGTCTCAGTTATTTTGTTCTTCTTTTGCTTGATTTTGTTGGAGTCTTTGTGAAGATGTTTAGCTGATTAGAGCAAATAGAGAACGCTAGATATGTTGTTTATGTCAATTTTAGTTCGTGGAGATTATAGTAATTAACGGGGGGTCAATCTTAACTTAGGAGAAGAAATTTCATGGGACACTATACTAGAACAATTCATCGCTTGAAATGGTGTCGGAGCGAGAGGTCTCGAACATATATCAGATTCGCAGACTTTAGGATCTCCTAATCCTGCTAATTTTCCAGTATATGTATTTGCAGCTTACTGCGTCGTGGCTACTGAATCTGTGGGCAAGCAAATCCCGATTGCATTTTTGGAGCGCTTAAAAGAGGACTTCAAGAAAAGATACGGAGGTGGGAAAGCGGATACAGCTGTGGCCAAAAGTCTCAGCAAGGAGTTCGGGTACGGTCGGCATCAAGAACTATCTCGGTTCACATTGCAATTCGTCCACGTATAGTATATAAGGAACATGATTTCAACAGACGGGAAAGCTCAACGAAGAAATAATGAATATATGAATCTGCAGGCCTGTAATGAAAGAGCAGATGAAGTACACCATAGACCATGCTGAGGAGATTGATAAGCTGATGAAGGTGCAGGCTCAAGTTTCAGAAGTCAAGAACATAATGATGAATAACATCGACCAGGTACATTAGCTAAGCTTGAACATATGTTCGATAATGTTTGTATTTTCGCAATCTTAGGTGGACCTGAAATCATTACCTATTCTCCGGGCAGTACTTGAGAAAGCCGTGATCTCCGCTTGTTTATGTACTGCATTTGTTTTCGTCCTACCATGTAGCATGGCTTTTTGAAATTTCGCATAGTGTAGAATTGCTTCATGAGAACTGCAAATGAGTGTTACCAATGCAGTAACTGGAAAGCCATTTAAGCTCCAGTAAAATTACCTCCTGGCAAATCTGGGGTTACAGGTTAAGATATGAATAATTTCAATCATGAATTTAACAAATATAGATAGATTGCAAGATTTAGGCGTGGCCAATGTCCCTTACTTATATATCATGGTATTCTTTTCTTGATTTGTACTCCAGATTGTACCTTTACATGGAGAATCTTGTAAATGTGTCACAATGAGCGATTATAACAACAGCCCTCATCTTGAACTTCTGTGTGCCTTTCTGTTTTGTTTTTCTTCTTATGACCCAATCATAAATTTATGGTTTGACTCATGAAGAAGTCGATGGTTTTTTGAGATCAAAGTCTTACTATTGCTTACCTCTTGAACTGGGAGAATGATTCACACAGTACCATCTGCTAATTGTGTTTTCCAGGCAATGGACAGGGGAGTAAAACTCACAATTCTAGAGGACAAAGCTGAGAGTCTCCATAACGAGGTAACATCAGTGACGATTGAGAAAACAGCCTACCTGTCGTGACGCAGGTCGGCCTTTACATATTTCTTGGGCCTCTTAGTTATAAATACGCACATTCGTCTAATGCAGGCTCAGATATTCAAGATACGAGGGGGAGAGATCCGGCGGAAGATGTGGTATCAGAACATGAAGATCAAGTTGGTTGTGCTGGGGATCGTGCTGCTTCTCGTGCTGATAATCTGGCTCTCTATATGCAAAGGGTTCAATTGCAGCAATTAGTCACGTTTTTGCACACACCGAGTATAGTCGAGTCTCGCGATGTCCATGAATCCATACGTTTTCTCGATCTCCTCAAGTCGACTTGAGAATTTTGTCATCGTGCGAATCATTCTCATGCGCTCGCACAGATGAGTGCTTACACCTGGAGAGACGTATTGACAGTTGTAATCTGTTCTTGTTCATATGGGAAATTAATTTTTCAAAGGTTTTACTTCTGAAAATTGATATAATCGCAGAAAAAAAATTACCAAAGAAGCCATAATTATACTAATTTATTCAATTTAGCCATAAACATTTTTATAATTTACCAATATAGTCCATTCGACCCATTTTAGCTAGAAATTGATAACGTGGACACTGGCTGTTTTACATGACACAGTTGATGCTAATGTGAAATTCTTTTATAATTTTCATTTTATATATATATATTTTCTCGTTTTATTGTTAAGGGATGACAAGGGACCGCCACCACCGACTAGGGCCGGCAACCCTTCCTAGCTACTGGCCGAGAGTTGCGACCCCTGCCAATTGCTGACGGGGCCTTTTGCAATTCTTATGTAGTGGCCGCAAGGTTTAACGATTAAAGTTCTCTTTAAGGTTAATTAATCAAGGGGGAAGAAATTGGAACTTCATTTGATGTTGAAAATTGGACAAGGAAAAAGAAGGTTGCAAAAGGGTCACTTTGCACCAAAGTTCTATCGGAAGAAGAGAAGTGGCAGTAGCCCAAGACAAGCAAATAACCAAGTTTTCACGAAATCTTCGTTCCTTTAACGGGTATAATGAAATTTAGATAGTGCAGCGTGAGAAGCCAGAATTCTATTATTCCGTTCCCAAACTGCGGACTTTCTTCCCTGCCGGTAAATTTAAATAAATGTGGATAGTGTTAAAAAAAATTGCTGGTAGAAAAAGATCGTTTTTGAGATAATTTTTTATGGTAACTCATCTCCATTTTTATGAAATTACTATTTTTTTTTAATAATTTGCATTTACCAATTTTGAACTAAAAATTCAATTTTTATATGCATAAAATGTTTCGAAAGTACTAACTCTTGAATGAAATCACTTACCTAAATTAGATCGAGTACGAACTTTTATCATATTAAATTAATAACTAATTTTAGGTTACCCGTGCCTATTTGAGAAAAAAAATTACCAAGAAAGTTCTAAACTTATTATACTTGTGTTAATTCAGTTCTAAACTTTTTAATTTGATTAATTTAGTCCTAAATATATTGGACTTATGCCAATTTAGTTTCTAAACATATCAATTATGCCAATTTAGTCTTAAACATTTTAATCATTTACCAATTTTGTCATCTTGGCCAATTTTGATCATAAATTGCTAACATAATAGTCTAATTAGTACTTATGGTCCTATGTGGCACAATGACATCAACGTTGAACTTTTTTCTAAATCTTTCTAAATTTTTTATTCTTTTTTATTCTTTTGATTTTTTTTGGCTAACCCTAAGCCAACAAGGTCGTCGATTGATCCTCGCAAGCTATAAGCGAGGACCAGTGACCCTTGCCTCATCTAACACCCTCGCATACCATGGGTGAAGGGTTTTGCCCTCGGCTATGGTAAACGAGGGCATGAAGGCCCCGCCCATGGCCAACGAGAGCCACACCGCCCTTGCCTAGACTAAGTCTTGCCTCTGGCAGGTGAAAATTGGTCAACAACCTCGCTAGCCTAAGTTAGGAAAAGAAAAGGAAGAGAATAAACAAAGACAAGTAAAAAATTCAGAAAATTGTTAAGTATTTTTAAAAATTGTGCAAATCATCATTAACCGTGCCACATTGGTGATTTTCGACTAAAATTAACCAACATGACTAAAATGACAAGTAAGAAATTCACAAAAGGTTTAGGATAAGAAATTCACAAAAGGTTTAGGATTAAATTGACACAATTAGAAAGTTTAAAACTGAACTGACATAAATGTAATAGGTTTAAGATTAAATTGATCAAATTGAAAGATTTAGAATTGAGTTAGCACATGTTCAATAAGTTTGGACTATTTTGGTAATTTTTCCTTTATTTGAGTTACTTACCAACTTTTAATTATTGTTTTTGATTTACTAACTTTTCTATCATGAACTTTTGTTTGCTTATTTTAGCAATCGTTATATGTACTAACCCTTTTGCACCAATTTGAATTAGTGTGACTTGCCAACTTTTATCCTACTGAATTTCAATCAAGCTCCTTTAGAGAGATCATCAAGTCCAAGCCAATATTCAGTTGGACCCACCTCTCAAAACTTAAATTGATGAGTTACAAGCTAATTATGGTATATTATTTAATTTATATCTAGTCAAATCTCCAATATGGGACTTTTTAAACCTACCTTGTGCTTGCATAAGGATAATTGTCTAGCAAGTCCTAAACCTATGCTTATTATATAACAGCTAATTTAATCATAAACTTTTCAATTGTGTCAATTTAGTCTCAAAACCTTTTGATAATTTGTCAATTTTAGCCGAAAACCGCTGACATGTATATCAATCATCTTACATGGCATAGTTGGCCCCAACAAGGATAATCTTAGCATTTTATTGTAAAAAGTTTCTAAATTTTTCCTTTTTCCTTTTTTTTTCCTTTCACCTAGTAGGTGTAATCGGTTCTTTTGGTCCAATTCTAAGGTGAAACCAGGAATCGGACTAGGAGGACCAATTCCCAAAATTGGGAACTGAGGACCAGACCATTGATCGGGTTTGGTTCTAGTCCAATCCAATGGAATCATTATTTGTTTCCCACTACTCGATGCTTTCTATTATAAAGAATTTAAAAAAAATTGATAACTTTAATTTTTTAAAGAAATTTTAAAAGAAAATATGTAGTCAGTTCGGTTCGGTTTTCTTTTGGAACCAGGAATTGGACCGCTCGGACATTAATTCCACTTTTAAGAATTAACAACTGGATCAACACTCTCGAGAACTGGGCCCAAGGTCTGGTCTAGACGATTCATTTTGCACATCCCTATGTGATAGGCGCCACAGGCGAAAGGAAAACAAAAGGGAAAAAAAGAAAATTTCAGAAAATATTTTCAAATACAAAAATTGTCTATGTCAGCATCGGTCATACCATGTAGAACGGCTGTAATCCATGTCAGCAGCTCCTGTCCAAAATTAAGAAAATCTAAATTAAGAAATCGTCAAAATATTTGGGACTAAATTAGTATAATTAAAAAATTTAAAATTAATTTGACTGTCACACGAAGGTTTATGACTTTAGACAATTTTCACCAATTGGAAGTCAACAAGCACGATTAATGATGGTCATCTTTCTCATTATGTGCTTCAAGTTCCAACAAATTTCTTTTTCCAACTCATTCTTCCACAACTGCTCCCCAAACTGGTGATGATTCAAACAGAAAACCACAATATACTACTATATATCAAAAGACTTTGCAACATACTTAACAAGAATAAATCGTTTCCAATGAGTGCCCCCTTCTCTTTTGAGCTCTATGGCTCAAAAACATGACAAAGTCATGGTTTGCCAAACTCAAAGGACCACAAGACAAACAATTGAGATGCGTGACCAATTTTAATGCAAACAACATGTGGCGGTGCATTTCTCTTCTCGAGCCCCATGAAAGTTTTAGGCAGGCGACGACGAACGTGTTATAGATAAAGCCAAATATTTGTTTTTAGGGGCTTTTTTGTCTTTCTATTAGATTTCCTTTTAGGTTAAAAGTGGTACCTATATATTAGCGATGGCAAAACCCTAGCCGTCAAGACGCTGAAAAAGGAAATAGAGAGGCAAGAAAAAGAGAGAAAAAAAGTGAGTTTTTCTTGATGAGAGTTCTCAATCTCTTTGTACCCCGATCTTGAGAGAAGATCGTCGTTGTATTCCAACTTTTTCGAAGTCTAGTGGATTCGCGAGTGCCTCTCGCGCGAGACGTAGCCCGGGTTTGGGTGAACTTCGATAACAAATTTTCTGGCGTGTTCATCCGATTCTCGCTCTTTTATTACTATATTCTGTCTGGAGAATTGTTTGCGAGTTGTTATTTTTCTGGAATTGACGTGCGATTTCGTAACAACTGGTATCAGAGCTTGGGTTGGCTAATCGAGAACATTGAGGGTTTTCGGTGACATTCGATTGAAAGCAAACAGGGATGGCGAGAAGATAAAATCGAATCGATAAGTTCAATGGAGAGGATTTCGGATGGTGGAAACTACAAATAGAGGATTATCTTTATCAAAAAGATCTCTATGCACCACTTGAGGGTTGGAAACCCGAGATGGCGGAAGTGGATCCGACGGCGAAGCCGGATGGAAAATTCTTGATCGAAAGGCGTTAGGTGCGATCGTCTAGGGTTGACGAAAAGACGAGGGGTACCACATCGCGAAAGCAAAAACTGCAAAAGAAGCCATGGATATTCTAACAAATATTTTTGAGAAGCCATCCACATCAAATCGGGTATTTTCTGAAGAAACTGGTTAATATGAAGTTATCGATAGAGATTCGTGGCGAGCATATTAATAGTTTCACGCAGTCACGGGTCAATTAGAATCCGCAGGCATAAATTTAGATATGAAGCTTCAAGCTTTATTATTTTTATGTTCTCTTCCGAGAAAGCTACAATACCGCAGTGCGGGAATTTCGAGCACCATGAAGGATGATTTAACTCTTGATGATGCTTTGTGAGTAGTATCATGGATGAAGAGATGCGAAGGAAAGTCTCGGGTGGAGATAATCTTTTTGCATCTACATCTTCAACGGCACTTGCAAAGGTGGAGAACCGTGGAAGAAGTAAAAGTAGAGGAAATTTCAGCGGTCGTGGCGGATCACAATCAAGGGGTAAGAGACGAGGTTGCAAAAGATGAGTGTTGGTTTTGTCACAAAATCGGACACCGGAGGTTTCAATGTGAAGCCTACAAAAAGAAGCAGCAAGATGAGAATCAAGGTGCTAATGTAGTTAGCGATAAATCTTTGCTAGATAACTTGTGTTTGTCTACGGGGTTTGATTTGACAACGATAAATGGTTTATTGATTCTCGGCGCTTATTTTCATTGCACCTCGCAAAGAGACATATTTGATGATTATGCTAGTGGAGATTTTGGACAAGTGGTTGTGGGAAACGGCCACATGTGTCCAATTGTTGGGAAAGGAACCGTGACTGTGAACATCTCGGTGGAGGACATCTAGTTTTGCGTGAAACTAGGCATATTCCGAGAATTAAAGAAAAATCTGATTTCAACCAAGAAACTTGACCAAGAAGGTTTGGTAATAACCTTTGGCTGTGGAGAGTGGAAGATAACCTCGGGGATAAGAGTAGTAGCAAAGGGAAAGCGTACGGTACACTTTACCTTCTCCAAGGAGACAATATCGGTGATATAGTTGCAACTACAATGGCTACAGTAATTTATCTACTCTTTGGCATTATCGTTTGGGACATCTTGGTGAAAAAGGTGTAAAGCAATTACACTCGAGGAAATTACTTCCGGGTTTACAAAAAGTTGAGTTAGATTTTTGTGAGAGTTGCATTTATGGAAAACGAAGGCTGTTAGTTTTCAATTGAATAGGCAACAAAATAAAGGCCAGAAGCTAGAGTTGGTTCATACTGATGTATGGGGACCTGCTCAGGAACTCTCTTATGGTGGTAAGAGATATTTTGTCACCTTCATTGATGATGCAACAAGAAAGACTTGGGTCTATGCTCTTAAAGAAAAATCAGAAGTATTCGGGATGTTCAGGATGTGGAAGACTATGGTAGAAAAAGAAACGGGTTATCGATTAAAGCTTTGAAATCTCGATAATGGTGGTGAATACACAAGTAAAGAATTTGCAAATTATCTCGAGTCGAGAAGGCATACACGGGCTAAAGACTGTTCCTAGAACTCCTCAAGAGAACGGTGTAGCTGAAAGAATGAACAGACTATTCTAGAATGTGCGAGATGCATGAGACTACACGCGGGTCTCCCGCTACACTTATGGGCTGCCACGGTTGATGCAGCTGTTTATCTTATCAACGAAGTCCATCTAGTGCGTTGGATGGAGAAATACCACGGGAGCGGTGGTCGGGTAAGAAGATTAATTATTCACATTTAAAGGTGTTTGGTTGTATTGCATATGCTTTGATTGACGGGAGGATAGGAAAAAGCTTGATGCTAAGTCCCGAGTGCGTCTTTATCGGATACGGTGGCGACGAGTATGGTTATAGACTTTGGGATTATGAGAATAATAAAGTTATCCGCAATCGCAATGTGGTATTCCATGAAGAAAAGATGTACAAGGATCGTCGACAGAGACGAGCATGAGAAGGTAGTACAATCGAATATGTTGAATTAGACACAATGCCCGTGAAGATGTTTCCGGTAGATCAAAGTTCACCCGAAAGAGAGGTTCAAGATGAGCCTATTATCAGTGAAGAGGTAGTTCAAGAAGAACGCAGTGATTCGGAACAAACGAATGACCTTGAAGTACCTATCTTGAGAAGGTCTACATGTGTGAGAAAGCCAAAGGTAATTTTTGATCCATCAGCTAATACTGTTCTAAGTCATGTCTTATATACGGTTCGGGAGAACCGGAAACTTACAATGAGGCAAAGGCGGACACGTCTCACTTGCAAAGGTGGGAGTGTGCTATGAAAGACGAGATGAGCTCGTTGCTTCGAACAAAACTTGGGAGTTGACCAAGTTGCCCACAGTAAAAAGCTTTATTAAACAAATGGGTGTACAGGGATTAAGAATGAAGCAGATGGTAGTATTAGATACAAGGCGAGACTTGTAGTTAAGGGCTTTTCTCAAAAAGAAGGGATCGACTACTCCGAGATATTTTCACCCGTAGTGAAAATGACATCAATTAGAGTTCTCGCTAAGTATAGTTGCAAAGTGGAGGATCTTTATCTTGAGTAGCTTAGACGTAAAAACAGCGTTTTTACATGGTGACTTAGATGAAGAATTATACATGGCACAACCTAAGGGTTTTGAAGTCAAAGGTAAGGAGCACATGGTATGTCGCTTGAAGAAAAGCTTGTATGGCTTGAAACAAGCTCCGCGACAATGGTACTTAAAATTTGATGGTTTCATGCAAGAAAAGGATTTACACACCGTGAGTTTGATCACTTGTGTTTATTTTCGCAAATATGATGATGGTGACATTGTGTATTTATCTTTATATGTGGATGACATGCTGGTGGCTAGTTCCAATATGAAGAGAATCGTAGAAGTGAAAAAGATGTTATCATCACGGTTTGCTATGAAAGACTTGGGAGAGGCCAAGAATATTTTAGGCATGAAAATCATTAGAGACAGGAAAAATAAGAAATTATGGTTGTCGCAGGAAGACTATGTGAACAAGGTGTTAAAGAGATTTAACATGGACAAGGCAAAACCGGTTGCAACTCCTTTAGCGAATCACTTCAAACTTTCCAAGGATATGTGTCCAAGCACTCGGGCTTTGAAAGATGAGATGGCGGTAGTTCCATATGCATCGGCGGTGGGGAGTTTGATGTATGCCATGGTGAGCACGAGACCCGGACATTGCACAAGCGGTGGGAGTTGTGAGTCGATATATGCGAGAACCCGGGTAGAGAGCATTGGAATGCGATTAAATGGATATTGAGATATCTAGCGGTACTTCCAATTACTCACTTTGTTATAGTGGTACATCTCTAAAGTTGCGGGGTTATGTAGATGCGATCATTCGGGTGATCGAGATAGTGGTAAGAGTACCACCGGATATGTCTTTACAATTGCGTACAGCGGTGAGTTGGGTATCTCAACTACAAAAAGTAGTTGCTTTATCGACAACGAGAGGCGAATATGTAGCGATTACGAAGCCTCCAAGGAAATCATGTGGTTACAAGATTATATGGAGGAGTTACATCGAAAACAGCCGGTCGACACTCGTGTGGAGTGATAGTCAAAGTGCGTGCACTTAGCAAAGAATGCAGCTTATCACTCAAGGACTAGACATATCAAGAAGCGTTATCACTTTATCGAGTCGGCATTGAAAGATAATGAATTAAAGCTACAAAAGATTGATGGCTCGAAGAATCCAATGACATGATGACCAAGGTAGTAGACAGAGAGAAGCATATTTTCTGTACTACTACCATTGGTATTACTCCATGTTGATTGATGAGGAGTATCGCGAGGCACAAGTTTCACAACTACTATTTTTTGAAGAAGATGGATGCAAAGTTGCTTGGTGCTTGGGTATATTTGTCTTCAAGTGGGAGATTGTTATAGATAAAGCCAAATATTTGTTTTTAGGGGCTTTTTTGTCTTTCTATTAGATTTCCTTTTAGGTTAAAAGTGGTACCTATATATTAGCGATGGCAAAACCCTAGCCGTCAAGACGCTGAAAAAGGAAATAGAGAGGCAAGAAAAGAGAGAAGAAAAAAGTGAGTTTTTTCTTGATGAGAGTTCTCAATCTCTTTGTACCCGATCTTGAGAGAAGATCGTCGTTGTATTCCAACTTTTTTCGAAGTCTAGTGGATTCGCGAGTGCCTCTGCGCGGAGACGTAGCCCGGGTTTGGGTGAACTTCGATAACAAATTTTCTGGCGTGTTCATCTGATTCTGCTCTTTTATTACTATATTCTGTCTGGAGAATTGTTTGCGAGTGTTATTTTTCTGGAATCGACGTGCGATTTCGTAACAGAACGCAAGATTCAAAAGAAGAATCAGAAAGAAGAACAGACTTTTGACAGCAGCTTCCGCGCATGCAATGTGTTTCAACAAAAGTGGCGTCCGAAAGTGGGAAGAAATTGATTTCAAACCTTCTTGATGAAGAATTTGAGCTTGGTGATGCCCGTAAAATACACCACAAGCCGTGCATAGACTGAACTCTCTCTTCAGGAAGGTCCTGACATATCATGTCTGGACTTTAAGAGGAAAAGGCTTCACTCGCACTAATCGAATTCGTCTGTACTGTCGGGACTTAGACAACCTTTATTTCCAAATTAATGCTATTTTTTTCAAAGTGAGAACTAGTTAAAGCTTGTGTTCCTTAAACTTGTGATTTCTTCGTTTTGAGTATGAGGTTGTACTTTATGCAATAAATATTTACACCGTGTGGGAGACGCCCAATAATTTCACGTCTCTCTCCCCGTCCTCGCTTCTTTTTGGGGCATCAGAATTTTGAGATAACCATTTCCAATTTCGTATGGCTTGTCATTTTCCATGCTTTAGGGTAAGACCACTTCTCAAAGAGAAACGACAAAAAAGCTTGTTGCTATATTCAAATGATAAAGCTCTTAACTCCGCTCGGGTACACCCCCACCGCAAACCCTAGAAAGGGAGAAAGGAACAAACTTTTTTGCTGATTTTAAGGCATTTCTGGCTTATACGCAACATGAATCTAGCTGTGAGGGCCTCGTTTGTGGCCGTTCTGTATGTTGACTCTCCAACTGAAGTTTCAAGTCTCGCGATAATTCGAGCTTAACTGATACAATGAGGACAATTCACTGGTACGTCATTGATCTATCTTATCAATGTTGAGAGGATTGGATTTCGCAGCATGTTATGGGATGGGTGCTCACAAAGGTTCGTAAGTTTTGGGGATCAGAAGAAACGTCATGTGCTTTTAAGATATAGGGATCAGGAACTTGGCATAATGGCATGACTTGCAATGTGTAAGCCAAACCTGATTGAAGCAACACGGGACAACACATAAAATCAGATCAAAACGAGATCTGCTCAATCAGATTTAATCATGATGGACCACAGTCTCACTTAGAAAATTCATCCATTTAAATCCGATATGTATCTCCATACTCTAAGCTCGACGGATGAGTGAGGCTTGTCCATGTCGTGGTGCGCATAAATCATGAAATGATAAGCTTTGAATTTCATCAATAGAAGTGTGGTTTTGTCTCACAAATTCTCTCGCCTAATTTTGTCATTCATTCAATTAATTTGTTTCGTCGTTGCATGGGATATCAATCCTTTGGACAGAATACTTTCCACAAATGAAAAGTTACCAGAAAATGATCTACCGGAAGAACGTTCCACAGGTACAATGTCCGAGGCATGCATGAAAATCTGAGGTTCATCCACAGAAGAAACTCGAACTATATAACATCATCTTCATAACCACGTTGGACGCAATTAATTTACAAAACCAACACTCCATTCTGTTCACCAAGTCCTGTAAATCTCTCATACATAAACCCACCAGAGTCTCATCCATTTAATCATAAAAAGCTAAGATAAATTCACGTGATGGAGCAGTGTCATGTACACGATAAAAATTATGCATCCCTGACTTTGAATACGTTGCGGTTCTTCACGACAATGTCGTACATGTGCACGGACTTGAACTTGTTGAAGTCCTTGGGAAGGGATATCAAATGAACTGTGGAACTCTTGTGGAATTGAAGGAGATCTGGATCATTGTAGTACCTTTCCCATCCAAGTGAAACCAGCTTCCTCTCAAGATCAGCATAAGATGTTATCACTTCATTTGTTGGTAAGTGAACCAACACTTTGCGCCTCAAGTTCAAGCCCGAAGACGGATTGGCGCCCGGGTTCTCGATCAAGCGAACAACCCCATTTTTGAAGACCCAAACGCCAGACATAGCTGATGAGAGATCTGAAACTGAATTTTGTTGGAGTATAGATAGAGATGAGAAATGTGGTGGTTGAGCTTGAGGATGAGGTTGTACCGGTGATGTTGAGTCTATAATAGGGATTATATTTATAAGGGCAAGTTTGTGCTTTCATGGGTTAAAATGAAAAATTAATAAGTTATTAGAGTGTTTTAAACTCTATGATTAGAAAGTATTTCATCTATCAATCACATGATTTGCATTTTAAAAAATATCGTTGGGTTATCTTTTCGATATGTCACAGTCACGTAATGTATTTAGTGTGCAAAATTTCTTCTCCCATGAGTGTGGGAATGATGTTCAAGTTCAACGGAGGAGGGGGGGCCATGTAGAAAAGGAGAGATTCTTGCCGAATTGAATATATTATTGAAGTTGGGGTTTGTAATTCATAAAGTTGTGAAAGTCGCTTAATCAGCCTCGCGTGGTTGACTCCACGAGTTGTCGGAGAAACAGACAATTAGGTTGAGGACACGTTTTCAAGTTTAGGTTTTTTGCAACTCCAAGAAACTTTTACAGTGGGGCTGCCACATTGAAGTCTAAAAGCAATAACAGATTGATTGACTTGAAACATCTAGACTTTCCTCTCCGACTGTATGATTGCTTTTGATTTATAAGTTGTATAACTTATCATAAAAATATAATCGAATTCTAAAATTTTGCAAAAACGACCGATCAAATTCTAAAATTTATCAAATTCTTCCGAATTCCATCCAATTTACTCGAGAAAATGCTAACTTGACCTTTTTTGTATTCTCTCTCCTACGTCATTATTGAATTTAAATCAAGTGTGAACTAATGCTTAAAATAGATGTCCTGTTTCCAAACTATAACCTTATTTGAATTGTCCTTCTTCATCGCTCTCTTCTCCTTGGTGTCGGCCGGAGCTTCTTCAGGCTCGCATCCTAGGCCACTCAAGATTCATCAAGCTCGATCATGGTCACTCAAGCTTCATCGAGCTGATGGAGAGAAGGAGATGTATAGATGGAGCTTCTTCAAAAGCAGGCGACCATGGTTGATCGAATTTCATCGAGCTCAACCATGTTTGCTTGGGCTTCATTGCGCGAAAGGGACTTGGAGCTTGTGGCCATGGCAGGTAAAACTTCTTTGAGCACAACCATAACTGCTCGAGTTTCGTCCAGCTCGACCATGGCCACTTGTGTTTCGTTGAGCTCACAGAACGAAGGAGATTTGATGGCAGCCGGAGCTTCAAGCTCGTGGCCATGGCAGCCAGAGCTTCATCGAGTTGGAGTATGACCACTTGAGCTTCCTCGTGGAGCAAAGGAAATAAGGAGCTTGTGACCATGCCAGTTGGAGCTTCTTCAAGCTCGTCGCCATGGCCACTCAAGCTCTGTCCAACTTGTGGCCATGGCTGCTCAGCTTCTTCGAGCTTGGTGGCTGGCAAGATCATTCCTTTTAAAGAAGAATGTAGTTTTTATTTTATTTTTCTAATTATTATCCTTCTTTTTTTAATCATCTTTTTCTTTTGTTTTTAATTTTGTATCTTTTTTTCCTTTTCAATTTTCAAGATTCTCTTTTGAGGTGGCGCCACATCAACGCCACATGCCTTAAAAAGAGTAATAAAAAAATCATGTCAACATTTCCATTAACCTAATTGGATGGAATTAACAAACAAACTTGATTGTACTAATTTGACAAGTTTTAAAATTTATTATAATTTTTTAAAAGATTAAAATTCAATTACACTTTAACAACAAAATTTAGAACTTTTAATGCATTTCACGTTTAATATTTATTGTGCTCTCATATTGTTGACTTACGTCTTTGTTTTCTATGTTTGTTCTTGGACTACTTGTTATAACAAATCAAAAATCCAACAAAATTGTAGCAAAAAAGAAGCCTGAAATTGCTTTCGTGATCATGACTTGACTATGTCTTCCTAAATGAAGAATTTGGCATCGCGGATGGTATTGAAGCTCTCGATTAAAAGCATCGAGTTGGTGTACACTGATTTAAGCATGTCACGTCTCTATGTCATGTCGAGAATTATCCCCCCGTAGGATTAGACATGACGATAAGTAAATGGTTATCTTCAAGTTAGGTCCAAGAAAAAATAAAAATTAAACTTTTGAATTAGACCAAGTAGGAAAGTAACTTCATACAGAGTATTAATTTGCTAGAAAAAGATGCCAGTAAATATTAATACATGCTTAATAAAGTTGAAAGCTAATATGACAGATAGCTAAAAAAGATGTTAAAATAGGATTTCCCATATTGATATAGTATGTTTTTATTCAGCTTCTAGTTCCTCAGTTCCCTCCAATTAAGCAGGTGGTACGACCATAGTAAACTTGAGGACTGTCAACTTATCTATACAATAAAAAATTTCCCACAATAATTTCATTTGCGCGCAATTATTTCTAGTGTTGATTAACATAAGTATTAAAATTTAAAGTAAATTTGAGTTTTCTTAAATATTTTCCATAAATCCAAAGACATGTATGTATGTACATCGACGAAAAGTGTGCAAATAACCGTTTGAACTTGCTCAAATGAACATATGTCGCTGACAAAATAGCGGTTACATTGATTGTGTAAACATGGGTAAATAATAGAACCCCGGACGATGACTTCATGATTATAATAGACCATGTCAATGACGGCTGAGTAGGACATATGGCTTGTCTCCATAAACAAAGGAGCAAACTCGAAATTTGGATAGTCTATGAAAATTATTAGTAATGTTTAAGAAAAGAACGGCACATGAAAATGAAACTAATGGATTGGTAATTTGCGTGTATTATGGGTAAATTTTAGATACTTCGTGGGTTATTTATGTCTCTTGAGGATGAAGGTGACCCACGGACCTTATTCGCATGTGTGGACCTTCTTCTGCAAAGTTGGGCCGAAGGAAAGATATTGGAATTCCTCGTCATCCTCCATTTAGATATATTGCATGTACTCTTCGTGCGTCCACATCCTTAATCACTATTCAAATTGCAATTCCTCTTTAACCTTCAATCAAACATATTGTACGACATATTACGTGTACTATTGTGCGATAACTACTAGTATCACTAAATATCATCATCATTAATTTGTTACAGAAAATTAGAGGAAAACCAAAATATTTGGTTGTTCTTATTAACTTCACCATAAATCCAAATACATACATGTATGTACATCATCGACATTGGATCGACAGAGAGTGTGTTAATAACTGTTTAAATTTACCTAAGTGAATGGATTTCGCCGACACAATAGCAATTGCATTGATTGTGTAAGTGTTTGTGAATAAATTATTTTTTTTCGTGGTTTCTGAGTCGAAACCCTGGATTGATATGTGGAGCTTAATATACTATGGAAAATTAATTTACCCCAAAATCCAATGGCAGAGAGATCCAGTCTTCCAAGGAGCATTTCTTTTCATCTTCTCGTCTTTCCTCACCCTAACATAAAGAGCATAAACAACAAAGTTGACCCATGTTGAGTGGTAAATAGAAAAGAGAAGTAAAGTGGCATAAATCTGTAAAAGTTTTCCTAACGTGAATTACATTAATTGATATTGTACTTTACCGTATTACGGGATTAATTTAAGGTGAGATAGAAGGTTTCTTAATTAGTCTAATATAGGGCTAGCTAGTATGGGGCGAGTTGAACTTGGCCCATAATAAGAGGGTCTGGTTGGAAATTTTATAAATAGTACTCAAGTCTCTCCCCTAACATTAATTCTCACAATTATTCTCACAAATGAGCGTTTATCTAGCGTTAAAGGGTGAGGAGGCTGTTTCATTAATCCAGTGATATAGAGAGCAATAGAGGAAAATGACTTACACTTGGATCATCGATTTTCCATTTTCACATCAAGAACGATAGATTCCAAAATATGTGCATTAATCTTTCTACTCAATTATATGGGTTTTTGTTCTATTTATAGAGATCATGGGATTGCGCGTTTTGCGTCTAACATGTGGTATCAGAGCATCCATAACCTAGAACTTGAATGCATAGACTTTTCATTCTATTTTCTGATCTTTTGTGCAAAAAAATTCCATTTTTATTATATAAACAAAAAGAATTTGATGAGACGAGCAAAACCATAGGCGGTGCGCCATTGGGGGAGGCCTTACGTGCCCCCCCGCACAACCACGTGCTGCCAAGGGCATGGAGCACACGCCCACATGCCTTCACGCATGCTGATGCACGGGCGCAACTAGCGCATGCACTGCATGCACAAGGGCTGATGTCAGCAGATGTCAACCCGCAGACCCGACCTAATCCGATGACCCAACCCGTGACCCATGATCCAACCAATTGACTTGCCTGAACTGGGTTACCGTGGACCAGACCAGTCAACTGGTCGAACCATTACTGATTGGATTGAATTGAAGGTTTTTGTATGCATGCGCGTGTGCTCCACGCGCCAAGCACTCAAGCGGTGCGTGCGGGCGTGTGGAGCCTCTGATGGGCGTGTGATTTACGGCTACATGCTCGTATTGTCATGCTTTACATTGTGGTATATTTATTTTACATGTTTGATAATTTTATGGATGTGGAAATACATACAAAACCCTAAATACCTGTATCTTTAGCATATTTTTGCATATTTTTCTGTGATTTTGAAAATGCAGGTGTTAGTTTACGGGTATATTATCACATAAATATTATAAAAAGTGTGACTCATTGATAATATATATGTATATAAAATTAATTTTTATTAATGAATAAAGTAGTTTAAATAACATGATATGTGATTTTAGTGATATATTGCCAATGTCACCAAAGTTAGAATCACATGTATATAGTGTATGTGAAAAGTAAAGTTTATATCTCTGGTATGAGAGAGTTTCAAGGATTCAATTAAGTTGTGACTGCCAAAGTGGCATATTTGATTGGGCTTGAGAAATATTGATCTCGTATAATGATGGGATGTCTCCTGATCTAATACGTTGTTATACTCCCAAAAGTGTATTAATTCATGGAGAGATACATGATGGTGTGGTAGAGAAGTGACTAATTTTAGTGGTTCATATATCCAAATGTGATGAATTCACGAAAGTTATAATATATTCTCATAACCACTGTCATGTGGGGAGTATACAACTGCATGTCATGTATTCTATCAAAAGGTAATTCTGTGATTTTGCATGTAACTCTCTAAATATATACTTATACGTTAAGTTACACAGTGCTCACATTATACTAATTATGTACACTGCTTGTCTTTCAATCACATTTTCTGTAAATGGTAACTCAATCACTATTAAGATTCTTGCTAGTTCAAACTTTAAGACATTGAGAGAAGATTTTTTGTTTATTATGGAGATGGCAGATGTTCATATGGCTTTTACTGCCAATCAGCCGGCAGATCTTACTATTGATAGTACATAAGCTTATAAAGCACATTTTGTTGCTTGGGAAAGAGCAATAGAATTTGCTTGCTGTCCATGAAACGTTATATTCAAAAACATTTGAAAAATGGTTTGCTTTAAGACTACACTACTAGACAAATGATGGAAACCTTTGTGACTAGAAACCGTGTCTCATCTAATGTTAAGATAGGAACACACTTGCAAATACTATTTAATATAAAGTATAATGGTTCTGAGGATGGTAGATTCGCTGGAAAAAAACTTCAGATTCTCAATGTTGTTATTCCTACTACTTGCATTATGCATCAATCTCTAAAGAATCTTCATCATGATTTTGGGATTATCAAGATCAATTCTAGTTCTCAAAATGACCTGATTAATTAATGACCTGATTGCAATGGTGGTGGTAGAGGAAGAAAACTTGAAGAAAGATAGAAGGCATATTACCCTTTATGCCTTTGGTTCTAGTAGTGACAAGGGTAAGAAGTTCAAAAATTATACTCATAAGGGCAATTTTGAAGCTACTGATCCTTCCAAAAATAAAAGAAATTCTGAAACTACTTGTTCTTCTAACAGTTTTGGTCATAAAAAAGCATCCTTCAAGAATGATGGTGTTATTTGCTACTTTTGTAGGGAGAGAAGACATGTAAAGAAATGTAATAAATATAAAGCTCGGTTGTCCAAGAGAATCAAGAGTAAGTCTAAAGATAATGATTATTTGGCATTTATTTGAGAATCCAACTTATCTAAAGCCTTGTCAAGTTCTTGATGTCTAGATAGCGGTGCAACTAATCATGGTACGTGTACTATATAGGAGTTCATAAACCGAATAGTGCCAAATTAGGATGAATCAAAACTCACTATGGGAAACAACATTAAAGTTGACGTCGAATTCGTGAGAGATGTTATTTTGATTTTAAATTTTGGTTTTAAAATGATACTGAGAAACACTTTTTATGTACCTTCATTTAGGTGGAACTTAATTTATGTGTCTTGTTTGGATATGTGTGAATACTCTTTTGAAATAAAGAGCAATAGTATTTTTATGCTTTATAATTCAAATAAGGTTGGGTGTTGTAATTTATCCAATGGATTGTATCGATTATATTTATCTCCTAACGATATATATGTTGCTTATTCAGCTGAAAATATTGTTTCCAAAATGTCTTTACCTATGGAAAAGTCTTATGCATTGTAGCATAAACGTCTTGATCACATCTCTAGAGAAAAAATAGAAAATGCTTATAAATGATAATATCCTGCCTACTCTTAAAAGTAATCTAGAGATTTGCGTAGACTATTATAGATGTAAGATGACTAAGATAAGGAAGAAAATCACTCACTTGTAGGAATTTATTTACACTAATATAGTGGACAATACACAACAATTTTGTGTAGAAATTTTTATTTCATCAGATTCATTGACGAATATTCTCGTTATGGATACTTATACTCGATTAAAGAAAAGTTTGAGTCTCTTGACAAATTCAAGATTTTTTAGACTGAAGTAGAAGAATAATTGGGAAAAGTTATAAAAATTGTTAGATCTGATCGTGGTCGTGAGTTTTTGGTAGGCATGATGATGCTGGACAACTTAAAGGGCCGTTTATTAAATACTTAAAAGATTCTAGGATAATAGCTCAATTTACCATTCTTGAAAATTCTGAACAAAATAGTGTGGCTGATAGGTGCAATCGCACTCTTATGGATATGATGAGAAGTATGATTAGTATGACCAATTTACTTAATTTTCTGTGGGATGAAGCTTTGAAAACAAGACTTTATATTCTAAATCGTGTTCCTACTAAAGCGGTTCCATTGACTCCTTTGGAGTTATGGACTAGACGTAAACCTAACTTGAATTATCTTAAAGTTTAGTGATGTCTTGCAGAAGTGAAGTTATATAATCCGACATTGAGTAAGTTGGAATCTAAAACTATTCGGTGTTACTTCGTATCTTATTCAGATCATTAAAATGGGCATCGATTTTATAACCCTAATATATGTATAAGAATTGTGAAATCTCAAACAGCAAAATTTCTGAAATTTGATGTAACCAAAAATGGTAGTTGTTCATAAACTATTAAAGATGATAATATAGTGAGGATTATAGATCCCTGTCTTTTCTTATG
Source organism: Eucalyptus brandiana (assembly GCA_014182725.1). NCBI lineage: Eukaryota > Viridiplantae > Streptophyta > Magnoliopsida > Myrtales > Myrtaceae > Eucalyptus > Eucalyptus brandiana. The sequence goes on along the minus strand of CM024675.1, from coordinate 53,732,815 downwards.
CAGGTGATTATGGAGCCTCCTATGTCACAAACTGAGCCTGTTGCGACTGAGGATTCTATTGTCGAGGTAGTTCCTGATGAAGTTCCTCAAGCCCCTCAGAGTCAAAATGAGGTTATTGTAGCTCTACTTAGGAGATTCACTAGGGAAAGATGTTTAGCTATACCACCAGATTATGTAGTCTACCTAGGAGAGCATGATTATGATATTGGTTGCGTTATTGATTCAGTGACTTATATAAATATTATTTCATGTCCTCAATTAGATTTATAACTAAATGTGATGAAAGATGATATGCAATCTATGAAATACAATGGTGTTTGAGAGTTTGTTGAATTGCCTAAAGGTTATAAGCCCATCGACTACAAATAGGTATACATGACTAAAAGAGATTCTAAAGGAAATGTTGAAAAGTTTAAAGTTGGACTGGTAGCTATGGGTTTCACTCAAAGAGAATAAATAGATTATGAAGTAATTTTTTCTCCATTATTTTTTAAAGATTATTTTAGAGTTATTTTGGCATTGGTAGCTCATTTTGATACGGAGTTATACCAGATGGATGTTGAAACTGCTATTCTAAATAGAGACCTTAATGAGAAGGTTTATATGGTGCAGCTTGAAGGTTCTGCGGCAGATGACTCAAGTAAGCTTGTATGTAGATTGAAAAAAGTCTATTTATGGCCTTAAACAAGCTTCTAGATAATGGTATTTAAAGTTTCACGGTGTTGTCACTTTATTCGGATTTATTGAGAACAAAGTAGATCGGTGTATATATTACAAGGTTAGTGGGAGGAAGTATATTTTTTTCATACTTTATGAAAAATTTTGACATGAAAGACTTCGGTGATGCGTCTTTTGTTCTTGGCATTGAGGTTTATATGGATTGTTCTCGTTGTTCATTGGGTTTGTCACAAAATGCATATGTTGATCGTATTTTAGAAAGATTCAATATGCAACATTGCAATCCAAGAAATACTCATATTATTAAGGGTGATGAATTGAGTCCCTCACAATGTCTTAATTTAGAATTTGAGAAAGCTCAAATGAAGAATATACCTTATGTTAGTGTGTTTTGAAGTATCATGTATACTCAAATTTGCACTAGATCAGATATTACTCTTGCGACGAGACTTCTAGGCATATATCGATTAAATCTAGGACACAATCACTAGGTTGCTACGGAGAAGACTTTAAAGTACTTAAAGAAGACAATAGATTATATACCGATTTATAGACATATTCCGAACTTACAGTTAGTAGGGTATTTGGATGCAGATTTTACTGGTTGTCAAGATAATAAGAAGTCGATGACATGGTACATATTTATGTTGACAGGAGATGTAGTATCATGGAAAAGCGAAAAACAGAAATTTATATCTTCTTTTACCATGCAAGCGGAGTTTGTAGCATGCTTTTCAACTGCTACTAAGGCTATTTGGCTCGAGAATGGAGTTAGCTGTTTTTGATTTTGTGGATAGGCCCATATAATTATATTGTGACAATAAAGTAATGGTGCTATCGAGTCTATATATGATGGCTAGTACTCCATAAAGCTATGGAAGTCACTTAATCAGCCTCCCATGGTTGACTCCTCGAGCTATTGGAGAAAAGACAATTAGGTTGAGGACGCGTTATTAAATATTTTTACGGTTTTTGCAACTCCTATAAACTTTCACGTGGGGCTCACATGTTGAATTCTAAAAACAATAGCAGATTTATTGACTTGAAACATCGGGATTCGCTCGGTTCCTCTCCGATTGCTGGATAATAGTACCTTTTAATATGCCACTAGCGATATATTGAATCAAGTGCATATGATTACTATAAACATTGTTAGTGGAGAAAAAGAATTAGAGATCTAGAAGTCGTAGAGCTTATCATAAAAGTGTAATTGAGTTCTAAAAATTTTAAGAAATTTCTATCAAGTCTTAAAATTTATCAAATTTGTACAATCAAATTTCTTTGAAATTCATCTAATTTGCTTGCTCAACAGAAAACGTTAACATGACTCTCTCTTATATGCCTGTTAAATTTAAATTAAGTGTGAAACAATGTTCAAAACAGATGTCGTGTTTCCCCGAAAGTATAACCTTGTTTGAATTGTTCTTGTTCTTCGCTCTCTTCTGCTTGATGTCAACCAGAGCTTCTTCAAGCTCACACCAGAGGCCACTCAGAGCTTTGTCAAGCTCGATCATGGTCGCTCGAGCTTCATCGAGCTTGTGGAGCGAAGGAGATGTATAGATTGAGCTTCTTTAGAAGCTCGTGGCCATGGTTGCTCAAATTCCGTCGAGCTCAACCTTGGTTGATCAAGCTTCATTGTGCAGAAGAGATCTTAAGCTTGCAGCCATGGCAGGTAAAACTTCTTCAAGCACAACCATGACACTCAAGTTTAGTCGGGCTTGACCATGGCCACTTGATTTTCATCAAGCTCGCGGAACGAAGGAGATTGAAGCTTGCAGTCAAGGCAGCCGGAGCTTCTCAAGCTCGCGGCCATGGTAGCTGGAGCTCAAGCTTTGTCAAGCTCGACTAAACATCTCCACTGCAAGTGAACCCGGAATTAGCTATGGACTCGAGTTTTGCTTAGAAGAACAAGAATTTGTTTGAGAGTTCTCAGCTTCAATACCTTTTAAAGTGAATGTGCTGGCATATACGTAATGTTGAAAGCGAATTTGGTCAATCAACCGAAAAAAGAACGGATTTGTTTTAGCATAAAACGATATGGAAATTAGGGCCACCCCTAGTTTTCTTGTTTGAATTTCGAGAGATGATTCTATTTCTTTTTCTTCTTTTCTGGTGGGAAAAGAGCCTCTCCGCGGGGCAGGACCTCTTAAGAGAATAAAGCCACCTATAGGCGCCTTACGCGCGATCATTCCAGATTGTGTGACAAGTCTCTCAAAGAAACTCGGCTAAATTTACCGGGATAGAAGATGGTCCGCCAAGATCGGCATAGAGCCACAAAAGCAAATAGTGAAGGCGAATGTTCAGTATCATAGGCCGGCAATGTACTCTACATCGTCCGGTACTTCATGAGGAATAAGAAGAAAGCATTGATCTCTGCTATAGGGGTCATTCTCTGCCTACTTGATAGTCCAAAGTCGTGCCATTTTTTCCTTGATTAATTACTGTTAAACGGTAAGATATAGCTGAACAACAATCAAATGATTTATCTATAAAAAGTCAATTCTATTTTTTTATTTTAACCAAGATATGTATATATATATATTTGCATGAAGTAATCGTGGTTTTCGCCCTTTAATTATAGGTTATGGAGCACTGTTTGCAGATCTAGGGCATTTTTCATATTTGGTCCATTCAATTGAGTTCATGCCTACTTTTTTTTTCCTCCAATCATCCTCGCCTACTTCGGTTGAGCTGAGCGTATCTCTGAAAAGAATACTCGCGATGCTACTAGTGCTCTCTCCAACTCCGTCTTGCTACTTCATCTAATGCGTCAAATTTATCACATGATGAATTTATCTAATGTATCCATGTAGAACCGATGTATTGGCCAATGTTTGTGATTGTAGTGATAGGGTCAATAGTAGCAAGCCAATCCTTGAAATCAGTCACGTTCTCCCTATCAAGCATGCTTAATTAGTATTCAAAGGCACCCGTTAACAAGATCCTATTTAATGAGTTGACAATGCATAAAAATGAATTTTCTCTATGCCTTTCAAGTGGCAGGTGCCTATAAAATTATTTGTTATATCTTTTATGTATGTGTCACAATCACAAGATTCCTATAATCAAGGGACTGTGCATGATGGAGGAAAACCTCCCAAGATTGCCCAAGGTTCCCACAAGAGCTTCCGGAACGTTCCTAGGGATAAACGATACGGTAATTGTGCCAAGGATCTAGAACTATCTTGGCATAAATGGGTGGTAGGTTAGAAGGCGCGATCTTGTCCGCCCTATTGAAAAGCAATCTATCGTTGTAATCCGAGGGCCTCAAGTATAAGAAGGGGTGCCCTCCCCCTCATTGTATCTAATTAATCATTTCATAATCAAAATTCCATTCCCTTTTTTAGAGCTTCTCTTTCTAAAAATTTTCTCTCTCTAAGATCGCACGGTCTTGATTCCAAATAATCGACTGTGACATATGCCTTCCGTATTTCGTTTTGCTCTATCCTTTCTTTCATCATTTTATATATTGTGCTTAAAAGCCATTCGAAGGATAATCATGTGAGTATGTCTTCTGAAAGTTAATTACATGAATATATGTGCTTAGTATGTGAACTATATTACACGACAGTGACAAGGTGCTTCTTTGTACAATCTAGATTTTCTTCTTCTTTTTCGACCCGGAAATTAAAGGTGTCTATTGAGATAAAATCCATCAAAATAGACTACCCACTAGTGAATATATGTTCAAAAGAAAACTCTTACATTGCCCTTTTCGTCGCCAAGCGCCGAAGACCACAGAGCAACTGTTTATGCCATTGGACAAAGGATCCAAGACTTTAACATTAGGGTATCTCTGACAAGTATAGCCAGAGATGAAATTGGGTCTTCGAGACGCTGGAAAAGGCATAGACATACCTACGCGGGAGATGGTCGCCGAAGTACTCTAGCTGGTGTGGAAGGCGCGAAATTGCTTTGTGTTCCAGTCGCGGAGACATAAACCATGCACAATCATTGACGATGTAGTCGCCCTAAACAACTCCTCTGTAAAGTGGCACCATCCTTGACGAATTCAAACAAAGGCAGAAGCTTGGTATTGGGCAATGGAAACCAACAGAGAAGGGTGCTCTGCAATTTATTGTTGTGCTCTGTTGCCGGGTTATGCCGCGACGACTCCTGCTTGCTAGTTACTGGATTTTCCATGGAGGAGTGAGCCTCGTTCGCTTATGCTATATTTGCGATTTAATGTCGTGCTCTATCTGCTCGTGGAGAACCGGATTCGAAGTACCCTATTTTTGCTATATCTGAGTTGAAAGGTCAGCGGCTGAGGACTGAAGGCTTATTGATTTTAGACGAGATCGAGTATTCTAACCCACAAAATCATTTTTAATGCAAAACGGAAAGCGTTCACTGGTTAAGTGGCGATGCTTCTAGAAAAAGGACCAAAGACAACAAATTACCTGTTAATCGAAGCAGGCCCGTCGTTGATGGAAGCTATTGGGAAATCGACAAAAAAAGAAAAACCAATTACTGGTCATAATAGATGGTTTCGGGGTGTTGGCTCGCCCTATAAAATTCAAGGCGAGAGTTGCAAGCTTGGCATCAACCTTCTCTTTCACCTCCAATGACCTATCCTCAATTCCAATAGTCAAAGCACTCGCTTGGCCCAACTTCTTCTCAAAATCAAGCTTTATTCAGTCCGGCAATCCAAATCTGGGTTGCCGCTCCGAACACCAAATGCGCATGGAACATGGACGCGGCTGTCTACGTGTAGCTAATGATGAAGTCAACAATAGGGAGTGGCAGCTATCGATGGCGGTCATGGTAGTGGCAGCGGTCCTCTGTGCGGTGGCACTGCTCGCCGGGCTGCACCCACCCCAAGCGGTGGCCAAATCCACCAAAGCTTACAAATTTTTTAGTCATCTAATAGTCTCCCTCCGGTGGTGTCATTTTATATTGTCCTGCTTCTCATGACCGCCCTTCAGAAAAAGCAAACCCTTGAATTCAGCGATCTAGCGGTTCATATAATGCGGGCCGCGGTTATCCTAACGGCGGCTACACGTATGATTTCCACATTCTTAGTTGACCGCCACTACAAAATAAACTGGTCAACTGTGGTATTCAGAGTTGCCATTAATTGGCTACTTGTATGGGTCTGTCTGCTCGTCCGGGAGCTTTGGTTGTACTATAAATTGTGGCGTTGAAGTGGGACTATTATTTATTATTGTACTAAAATTTTTAATGAAATAATAAATAAGCATGTGTTTGGGATGCGGCTGAGGTGATGGTACCGTTACTCCTTATGAATAAGGGTGCCATTTTGACCGCACGCTAAATGGAGATGCAATTGGCAACCGGAAGAGACAAAATGAGAGACATTCAGCAAATATGGAATCATTGAGCACAGGCAGTCGCATTCCCAAGGACCCCTCTCTCTCCTTCCTCTACAAAGTCGTCCCTCAGCACCTCGCCTCGTGCTACCCAACAGATGTTTGCACCTTGAAAATTCGAGACTCGGCAACTATATGGTTTATTTTGAAGCTCCAGTTTGACAGAAGTAGGACAGGACATTCATCATCCCCAGTTACTCCAACGAAGCAATCAAAAGCCGCGTGAAAAGTGACTTCCTTTTTCGACTAGGAAGAAGAGAGAAAATCAAAACGTCTCAATATCCTAGAAAGTGGCCTTTGATTTTTATGCACTGACAAGTAACCAACTCGAGATCAATAAAGATGGACATACGAAAAGATGCTAACTCAATCCCACAGAAACACTTAAACATTTGTGAGATGCACTTAATTCACTAAACCAACACGCATTTTGTTTATCGAGTCCTGTAAATCTCGTCATACATAAATCCACCATAGTCTATCCATTTGATCTTGAAAAAGCTAAAATAAACTCACACAACGGAGCAACAGCATGTATGCGATGCAGACCATGCATCAGTGACACACAAAGAGACAGACGAGAGAGAGGCAGCTTCCATTTCCTATTTCGACAAAAGCAGGGAAGCCCGAAAGATGCTTCCTTTGAAGCTCGTCCGCTCTCTCGTCCTTGGCGAAGCCATCAGCAGCCTGTCCCGTTCACAGAGCCACCGCGAAAGCTCCCTCTCCAGAGGCAGTGGTGGCGATGAGGATGGGGAAAGCGACGGGAGGGCGAGGAAAGACCCAGATCAAGATCTGAGGAGGAGGAGGAGGAGGAGAGCAAGAACCGTGTCCAGATCAAGAACCCCGCTCCTCCTCCTCCTCCCCACCAGAGAGCTCATCACCGATACATACACGCTGGTTCACATCGCCCGAGACATGGGCATGGACCTGTACCCCTCGCCGTCGGTCTCCCACCTCGTCTTCACCTTCCCGTCGCCATCGCCGTCCCCATCCCCATTACCGTCTTCCTCCTCCACCTCCCCATTGTCCTCGTTCCCGTCTTCGTGGTCGTCCACGTCCCTAACTCCTTCCGCATTCGTGTTCCCCCAACGACGCCGTCTCCCTCCCCTTCTCTGCTCTCTCCTCCGCCTCTCTCTGCACCCTCCGTTCCTTCGTCTCCCTCTCCAAGGGCCTCTCCAAGCTCGTGTCCGTGAGACTGGCCCACGTCGAAGGCGAATCGGCGCATGATGGCGCAGTGAATATATGAAGGCAGAGAAAATAGGCAAGTACTTCATAAAGCTATGGAAAAAGTCACCAGCACTACCTCTTCCTTAAGTTCTTTTATTTTTCATTATTATAAAAGAAAACATTATATATTAAAGTGATAGACGCCATACCAGGTTCACTTTAATTTTGGCCATGGCAAGTAAAACTTCTTCGAGCTCGACCATGGCCACTTGAGTTTCATCGAGCTCACGGAATGGAGATTTCGAGCTTGCAGTCATGGCAGCCAGAGCTTCTACAAGCTCGTAGCCATGTCAACCGGAGCTCAAGCTTCGTCGATCTTGAGTATACATAATGTTGGTGAGGTCAAAGTTCCTGCCCCAACCAGAAACATCTCCACTGCAAGTGAACCTGGAATTAGCTATGGACTTGAGTTTTGCTTTGAAGAATTTGTTTGAGGTTCTCAGCTTCAATACCTTTTAAAGTGAATGCGCTGGCATATACATAATGTTGAAAGCGAATTTGGTCAATCAACCAAAAAAAGAACGGATGTGTTTTAGCAGAAAACGATATGGAAATCAGGGCCACCCCAGTTTTCTTGTTTGAATTTCGAGAGATAATTCTAATTCTTTTTCTTATTTTCTGGTGGGAAAAGAGCCTCTCCACGGGGCAGGACTTCTTAAGGGAATAGAGCCGCCGATGGACGCTTTACGCGCAATCATTCCAGATCGTAAAACAACTCTCCCAAAGGAACTCATCTAAATTCACTGGGGTGGAGCACGGTCCGCCAAGATCGGCATAAAGCGACGAAAGCAAGAAGTGAAGGCGAAAGTTCAGTATCATAGGCCGTCAATGTACTCTACATCGTCCATTACTTCATGAGGAACAAGAAGAAAGCATGGATTTCTGCTAGAGGGGTCATTCTCTGCCTACTTGATAATCCAAAGTCGTGCCATTTCTTCATTGATTAATTATTGTTAAACGGTAAGATATAGCTGAACAAAAATCAAATGACTTATCTATAATAAGTCAATTCTATTTTTTATTTTAACCAAGATATATAACTCTTTTTGCTTTGCATGAAGTAATTGTGGTTTTCGCCCTTTAATTATAGGTTCTGGGGCACTGTTTGCAGATCTAGGGCACTTTTTGTATTCGGTCCATTCAATTGAGTTCATGCCTACTTTTTTTTCCTTCAGTCATCCTCACCTACTTTGGTCGAGCTGAGCATACTCTGGAAAGAATACTCACGATGCTACTAGTGCTCTCTCCAGCTCGGTCTTGCTACTTCATCTGATGCGTCAAATTTATCACATGATGAATCCACCTAATGTATCTATGCAGAACCGATGTATTGACCAATGTTTGTGATTGCGATGATAGGGTCAATAGTAGCAAGCCAATCCTTGAAATCAATCACGTTCTCCCTATAAAGCATGCTTAATTAGTCTTCCGAGGCACCTGTTAGCAAGATCCTATTTATAGGTGGCTTTATTTGTTGCCATTCGTAAGTAATTCTTTCAAATAAGCCAACTCATCAAAGATTTATAAGGTGGCCTGTCGACGAGATTCTCACTCTTGATTTTTTATTTTTTTATATGAATGCAACCCTTTAGTGGCTGTACTATATGTACATAAGTGCATATCTTTTCACTTAATATTATTTAGGGAGATTTTGAGACTTTTGGCTTATCTTTAGAAAATGTACTAAAAGAAAATGACTTTTGGCTTATATGCATTTTGATGTTGACACTGGACAGCGTTGGTGAAGGGTCACACGATGCTGCAATAGCAAAGGAGTAGGGGGAGTGAATTCCTTCGACGTTGAAAGTCTTGCTGCAACGATGGTATGCATTGAAATTGGCAAACCTAACCATTTCAAACGCATAACACAAGCAATCTTAATTAATCCGCAAGTAATGAATAGGAAGATCAAAAACAAGAATAAACATATAAAGAAATTAAAAAAAAAAAAAAAGCCCTAATATTTTATCCGTACAACGCTTTCCATCATTTACTTCTAAGAATCTATACTCAACCTTATTTATGAATAAGTAAATAGTCGAAAAGGACCATGTTAAACATTAATCTAATATCATTTTTTAAAAATCCTAGTTCTCATCTCCTCTCTTTTACTCAGCCTTGCCCCGCTTTGTGCCCCTGTTCAACCGCCGCTACCTCGGCTACACCGTCGACTCTATCTCTCGGACGGATTAATGTCGTCGAAATCTTCCAATGATGGGTACTTATTTTAGTGACTAGATACCCATCCACAGAGGTGACTGAGTGACAAAATTGGGCATAATCCGACTTTGATCTACTCCGTTGACAGCCAACATCAAGCTTCTCGTTGTCGCCATTAACGATCCAAATCTCGAAGATAAGGTATTCGAAAGAACAGAGAAAGTTCAGAGAGAGATGGCGGAGCCAACTATGGCGAGGATGACGGCAACAATCTTGTGCTTAGAACGGCCACTTTGATTTTGGATTATGTCTTGTCTAATCTATGAATTTAGTGATGATCTATTAACTTAATAAGTGAAAGTTCCATGTCATCAAAATTGAATGTAACTATACTATATTAGATTGATGGCAGACCAGTTTGGAATCGCACAGCAAATGATAGGTTCCAAAAGTACAGCATGTGTTAATGTGTGATTAGTCCGATTAGTCTTCGATATGACGAGTTCCATCATGCTGCATTTGTGCACCACAAAAAGAGAAGAAATCCATGCGATCATTTGTCAAGTCGATATTCTATTTAAGGAACCACTCATAAGTCAATATTAACAGAGAACCACAATATTTTTTACTCAAAGTAATCTTTAGGGTCATGATCGCCACCCTACCGATGAAGCCTTATCCAATGCACGTGTTGAGCCATATATTCGAATGTAATTGATGTTGATATAAAAAAAATAAATTCACAAAAGAACAGAAAAGCTAGAAATTAGGAAGAACATGGTCGATGTGCTCTTTGCATTGAATCCCTCTTTTTCTGGTGGAGCAATGAAGAAAAATTTCCTGATCCATTAACAACTTCAACTCAAACATACGTTGAGTTGGCCATGTTACCACTCCTGCCTCTGTCAAGGCCCAGTCCATTTTCAGTTCATTATGTAGGCCCATTTTTGGCCTCCCTCTTTCTTTAATTATTCAATTTGATTGTCCATGTAATTTTCTTTTTCTTTCGACCAATTCCATTTGATTATCTACGTCTATATCATTTGGGTATTTGAGCAAGCATATAAATTACATGCAATATCCCGTTCATGAAAATTATTTATATAGTACAACATAGTACCACCTTTTCTATAGGAATGCAACTATGAATGAGCTGCCTTTAATCAGACTATAAAAAAAAATTAATGAGTTGACAATACATAAAAATGAACTTTCTCTGTGCCCTTCGAGTGGCAGGTGCCTATAAAATTATTTGTTATATCTTTTATGTATGTGTCACGGTCACGAGATTCCTAAGGGACCACGCATGATGGAGGAAGACCTCCCAAGATCGCCCAAGGTTCCCACAAGAGCTTCTGGAACGTTCCTAGGGTTAAATGATATGGTAATTGCGCCGATGATCTAGAACTCTCTTGGCATAAATGCCAATAGGTGGTAGGTTAGAAGGCACGATCTTGTCCGCCCCATCAAAAAGTAATCTATGGTTGTAATCTGAGGACCTCAAGTATAAAAAGAGGTGCGCTCCCCCTCATTGTAGCTATCCAATCATTTCATAATCGAAATTCTATTCCCTTGTTTAGAGCTTCTCTTTCTAAAAATTTTCTCTCTCTAAGGTCACGCGGTCTTGATTCCAAATGATCAACCATTACATATGCCTTTCGTATTTCGTTTTCCACTATCCTTTCTTTCATCATTTTATATAGTGTGCTTAAAAGCCATTCGAAGGATAATCATGTGAGTTTGTCTTCTGAAAGTTAATTACATGAATATTAGGGCTTCGTAATCTATCCAATCTTCCTTTAAACATATAAACTAAAGACAAAAATGCATTTGTTTCAGATACTTTCCAAAAACTATATGTTGACTCGAGACGGGAACATGTTAAAAGTGCAAGTATATCATATATGCAACAGCGTGACCCACTACTTTGATTAATTTAGTTTATCTGGACAATCCCATGACACTCATGGGCATGGAAAAAACTTGAGCATAGAATGGAACAGATTTGGGTAGGGACCTTGAGGAAGGATCGCCTGCCAGCAATGGCTTGTGGATTTTATTAATGGCGAGCCTGCAAAGACAAAAAAATTTTAAGAGCGGAAGATGAAGCAATTAGCCAATTAATGGAAGAGGAAGGCGCCTATCATGGCGCACGTCCATCAAGATTCGAGACCGTTTCGCCCTTTCGCCTATAAAACCTTTGGCGTAAAAATATCACAGACAAAGGCATGGAAGGTTAGGACTCTAGCCTCACTTCCCCTATGGGAAGCAGCCCTCTCTTCCCTCTCTCTCTTTTTGTTTATTTCTCTTTTTCTTTCATCGAGAAGCAACGGTTTAATCATCATACCTTCTCTGTAATAGCTGGACGCCACAAATCCCTCCATGGCTACGCCAGCTGCTGACGTAGAGCACGGACCTCGAGACCATGGACAATTTATGACGAAGAACAACCATGCTAAGCAACTCTCATCCCAATTTCTTTTTTTTTTGGGGGTCATACTCATTCCAATTGAGGACATAGAAAGTTAGACAACATGATACTTGTAAAAGTGTAACAGTTGCATCATAGTGTGCAAACGTAAAAAACGCAAATACTCTTAAGACTGATTGGAAAGTGAAAAAGAAAAGGACGACATTGAGGAAACCTTAGATAGAATCTTCTACCTCAGCTCCGAGTAGGTAAGCTTGCACGGCAGAATGTCCAAACGGATCAATTTGCCATCCAACTCGAGGAACCTTGTTGAATTCTGACTTTATCAGGCCGTGACCCAGAGTTGTTTGGTCAATCATGTCGATGTAATGAGTTGTTGCCTCATCGTGCATACACCATCCACCATTTCTGCAAATAACGTGGTCCTCGTAATCAACCCAACCCATCGTATGAAATTGTCAGCATTAGAACCATTACGTGGCTAATGTTTCTCGCTGTCATCCTCTCCATTCAACTAATTCATATATTTCACCAATTTTTTCATCGAAACGGGTAAAATTACTGTTTCGAATGAACATTATTATATTGTATTGCAAATTTATTGTATTCTCTATCATGAACTTGAGTATTTTCTCATTGAGTGGAGAGAGAACTAGCGTCGGCCCAGCCTGACTTGGACCAATCCGGCCCGGCCTAGACTGGCCTGGCCCAACCTGAACCCAAAAAATACCCTTATTTTAGGGTCAGGCAGGGCTGGGCCGGGTTTTTACACCCTAGCTGGAAGCAAAATATACGTATGTGTTGATCATTAACTTCAAGTCAAATATACTTTGAGCTGGCCATGTCGGCCCTCCTTATTTCCAGGCCCAATCCATTTATAATTCATTATGTAGGCCCATCATTGGCTTCCCTCTTTCTTTAATTAATCAATTTGATTATACATCTAATTTTCTTTTTCATTTGATTATCCGTCTCTCTATCATATATAAACTACATGCAATTTCCCATTTATGCCAATTATTTACAAAGTGCAATGTAACACCCCTTTTTTTATTTGATTGTGATTGAATTTACTACCTTTAATCGGACTATAGGTTAGAATTTAATAGGTTGATAATACATTAAAAAAAAAAAAAGGCTTTCTCTGCGCCTTTGAAGTAACATTTTTCTGTAGAATTTTATTATTATCTTTATGTATTCCTTTTCGTACTCACTCTTCTTCTTTTTTTATCCTTTCTTCACCTCTATATATACTTTGATTAAAAGCCATTTAAAAGATAATCATGTGAGGCTTTCTTTTGAAAGTTAATCAAATGAATATTTCGTGAAAAATTAATGATTTAGAAAATGTTTTCCTAAAATTAAACACTTGTATTGCTTATAAACTTGAATAAAGGAAAATTATTTATATCTTTTACGAAAATATCTATATATAAATTATTATCAATTATGAAATAATTTTTTATTGACTAATTGTTTTAAGAGATAGAAGCGATTATTTTTAGAATAATATATTCTAAGTCATCCAATTTCCTAGTGTGTAAACTATATTACATAATTGTTTTAAGAGATAGAGTTTCTTTAGTGCCTATTGAGATAAAATCCCCTATGAGATGGGATACAACCCAACTCAATAATAATGTTGGTGAACTTTTATGTATGTATGTTGATGATGTTCATATCCCAATTAGGTTAACTAGTTTAGCTGGCGAGATCACTACATACTCGCATGGTGCTTTGTTATATGAAATCATTATTCAAAGAAATGGTGTGGCAAGTTGGTCTGGCGTCTGAAAACGACTCTGTCAGTAAATTCCAATGCCCCCAGCGTGTTGCTTTGACCCACCATCTACATGCAGCATCAAATATACATTTAGCAGCCCCCCACATATTTTTCTTTTTCCAATAAATAAATAAAAAATCTCATAGAAACAAATTCAAAATTGTTGTAGCTCAAAAAAAAAAATTATCCATATCAACATTAATTATTGGACGAACCTCTTCACATACCCGATTACTTAATCAAACATATGTTCACGTACCATTGTTCGGATACTAATTTATGGACTTCATCATATCTAGAGTTGAGTTCACTTAGTATTCAATTTTGTACCTTAATGCAGTACTTCACATGTTGATTTGACTTGGGTATGGAATGTCGTAAATACTCTCTAATCTTAGTTTAAAATTACCGAATTAGTAATTTATTTTCCTCACTCGAAGTGCTGGATTGACATGATAAGGTGAGCCACCACCCATCATGTGTGTGTGCACGCGCGCGCGTTGCAAAACAATATCTTAAGGGCACTTATTTGAGTAACAAAATGAGGAAGTTAGAAACTTCCAATACGTTATTTATTTGCATTAAATGGCATTAGTATTTAAAAAAATTAAAATATCTGCACTATCTTTTAAAGGAGATATATCCTTTTCAAACTCTAATTTAATTCTACTTTACTCTTTAAACAACTCTTGAAAAACTAAAATCATAAAACCTCGAAAAATAGGGGGTCACCTGTTACATTATGGATTCAAAACTCACCCCTAACTAAATAAAAAAATAAATAAATCTAATTCATTTATGATATGTACGTGACTAACGTGATAGAGATCGATTCTAGACCGTCAAGGCATTTGTCAATAAAATTCAATTTGATGTTCCCGAATTTTTTTTTTTTTTTTAATCAGTGAGAGGTTGTTCCCGTTATCTATTATTAGAGATCTAATCGAAGGGTCCTGAGATATCCTAATATCATCTCTTCATCTCTTCTTTCTCTAGAAAGCAATTAAAAGTCGTAATTAAAATCGCCTGCAAATGAAGTTATCCCCAAAAAAAAAAAAAAAAAAAAATTGAAGTTATCCCCGCGCGGTCCTCATCGCCCGGCTTCCAAACTATAAAACTGAGTCAAATACCCGACCGAGAAACCTGCAGATCTACAGAAGCTTTTAACAAAGTTTTTGGGTAGCTACGTTAAATCCCGTGAAGATAATTGTCCAAAATATTTTAAATCTATTATAACGACAATCTTCCTCAGCCTTTAAGGCCCTTGTCTGGCATCAACATCGAGACTCAACGAGCAATAGAAGAAGGAAAAAAAAAAAAAGAATAATTCAGAAAAATATTTGAAAAATATTGCAAAAATTGTCACCTTAGTTACATATGTGCATACGGCCAACTTTGATTGGATTGCTATGTCGGTGATTTCTGATGAAGATTTAACTGGAAAGAATACAATGGTCAATTATCAAAAAGTTTACGACTAAATTGGCCAAATTCAAAAGATAAGCGATTCTGATTAAAATTGGCTAGAAATACTAGATTGGCAAATCATCAAAATGTTTACAACTAAATTAGCCAAATCCAAAATATAAGAATTGTATTAGCTACCATATAATATATTTAGGATTTTTTAGATAATTATCCCTATTCCCATATATTCACTTCCTCAACCAAACCAGGCTCGGTGTGATTAATCGGGGTCTCGAGATAACTGATGAATGGCACAAGGCAGCCATTTTCAACGTCGATATCATCGATCAAGTTTAGTGGCTTCCAATGGCGAAAATTGACGGATTCAAAACGCCAAAATGTCGCACCAAAGAAGGAATCAAGAGATTCGAGCAAGGTATACCTGCCGCCTCGTGGCTTTTTCCCATTTGTGTCGTAGTGTTGTCACATTGCTGTTGACACCTAATTTTTATCTTTCAAAAAGTATATATATCCAAAAAAAAATCAAAATAAAAAATCTTAATTATTAATTTTCCCTGATTAAAAAATTAAAAAAAGAAAAAGGCCGCGGGGGTCGGGTCGGGCCGGATCCGGCCTTGTCCCGGCCCGGCCCTCTTCCTCTTTTTTTCCTCCGCATGGGCCTTCGGCCCGTTCCCTCTCTTTTCCTTTTTCTTTTCCCCTGCGCGGCCCAACCCCCTTCTTCCTTTCGGCCCAGCCCGCGGCTCTGTCTTCTCCCTCAGCAGCCGTTCGCATGGGGAACGGACGAAACCGAAAGCGGGGCCGCCAGGGCAGCAGGGGGGACAGCATCATCTCGCGGGTGCAGGCGAGCGTTGGAATCCTCGAGTGAGAGTCGGCTGGCAGAGGCGTCTGATTGGTCGGACGAGGTCACGCGCGCGAGCCGAAGAAGCACAAAACGGAGAAAGGGAAACACAGAGAGAAACACAGGGAGAAACCGAGAGGAAAGGAGGGGGAAGAGGCCGGAGAAGGAGCCGAGGAGCCCCGGAGCGTCCAGCTGCCGCTGGTGAGCTGCCGACCGCCGCCGAAGTCCCCGGAACCCAGCAGCACGGAGAGAGCGAGAACAGGGGAGAAGACGGGCACCGGACCAGAGAGGGAGCGAACCAGAGGGAGGAAGGAAGCTCGAGGGAGCAGTTAACCGTCGACAGAGGTCCATCCGCCCGCCGTTGTCCGCTGCTGCTCTTCCCCGGACGAGGTAGGTCCCCTGAACCCCGTTGTCCCATTTCTGGAAAACGCCGGGCCGGAGCTCGCGGCCGACCAGCTCGCGCAAGCTCCGGCCCTCGCCGCTTCTGCATTTTGCTCCCGTACTCCTTATAAGTCATGTTCGGAGACCTCTAAAGCTTTTCGAGGCTCGGTTGAGCCGTAAACCTCTGAATTTGGTAATGCCCAGTAGATGTTCGACGAAATGCCTCAATGAAATCGCCGCACCAAACCCTCGACCGGAGCTTGGTTTTTGGTTTTTCTGCGTTGCTCGGGGTCATACTCTTGTCACGCATCGTCCATGTCGTTCTTCTAGCTTTTCGGTAGGTTCGCCCGCGCGGTTTGGGTGAGATGAAGCGAGCGCATCTCGCCGGAGTCTACCCTGAGACTCTCGAAAACGCCGGCCAACCGGCGGCCGCTGTCAGTACTCGCGGCGTTGTCGGCGCCGGACCGGCGGAGGAGCTGCAGAAGCTTCGGCATGCTGCGGCTGCTGGAGAAGAAGACCCGAAGGAGACGACCTGAAAAAAGGGCAGAAGAAAATAAAAACTAAAAAAAGAAAGAAAACACAAAAGGGCTGAAAATAGAAAAATGAGAAATGGGCTTCGCTTCGGGCTGGTTTTTGTTTCGTGGGCTAAATAGATTGGGCTGAAAATTGATATTGGAAAATGGACCCTCAGGTGGGC
This sequence comes from Eucalyptus brandiana, assembly GCA_014182725.1. NCBI lineage: Eukaryota > Viridiplantae > Streptophyta > Magnoliopsida > Myrtales > Myrtaceae > Eucalyptus > Eucalyptus brandiana. The sequence continues at coordinate 53,715,862 of CM024675.1, read as the reverse complement.
TGAAGTAAAAAATCAAAGATGGGCTTTGGGCCGAGAGTTGTCTCCATTTCTTTAAAAAAAATTCGTGTGGGCTTTTTTTAGTGGGTCGACCGACCCGCCAGGCCTAGTCAGGCCCCGGGCGGGTCAGACCGGACCCGACCCGGTCCGGCCCGGAAATTTTTTTAAAAAAATTTAAAAATTAAAAAAAATTAAAAAAAATGTAGGGTTTGGTTAGGAATTGTTATGTTTTGCCTTTGTAGTATAATTAGGCCTTTATTTGCTTGCATATTGATTATATCTCGTGTTTAATTTACATATTTAATTATGTTTAATTGCACTTGTTCAATTTTATTGTAATTAGGATCTTGGTAGCTGTGGTTATTATTTTAATAATTGTGCACATGCATGATCACCTCATATGTTAGTGGAAATATATAAAATCAATTCAAATTACCTGATAAAAATATTTTCTTTTAAAATGAACAAGATTAGATACCGAAATGGCACTAATTGATCAATTAGTGTAATCAAGTCTCCGACCCTAGATTCTCTGGTTGCATAGGAAGCAAACTACAGTCCCATAACTCCTGCGCAAAATTCCTAAAAAATATTCCAATATCACACAGGGTATGGGCTTGGGAGAGCCCGCTCTTAATCATGGGCCTTAGGCCAGTCCTTTAGGCAATACCCATAAACCCGTTCCCTTTCCCCGAGAGTAGGTCGCGACAATTGCTTATCAAACATACACATTGTCATGCAGCAAATACCAACACATGTATGAGCATATACACAGATAAAGGCTCACGTTGCACTCCCAAGCAAGCATGAATAAAGATATGCCACCAAATACCAACACAAACTCGTGTCTATACTTGAGCATATTGGCATAGACATCATCAACCGACTAATGATTATATGCACTCTAGCATATTCCCAAGAATGACAAGACAACACTATGAGGAATATTGAAAAATTTTGTTCCAAAGTCAAATGACACCTATTTTCAAAATCTATAAGCACAATAATATAAGGTAAAAAGAGCATAATTTTAGTGGTAAACATAGAAATCCCACATAACAACATCTATTGTTTCATTGAAAACAATTATATATGACCTGGTCCAACATGGACAAGCTCGATAAGATTCTGTAGAGATGGAGCCAAAGACAAATTAAATAGCAGATAAAAACAGTTATAAACTGGCTTCATGAATGTACATTAAACAAATTTTAGTAGGAGAATAGGAAGAATTAAGAACAAATGGAAACTATTTTTTTTTTTTTTTTTTTTTCGGTCCTCTACTCTATTCCTACTCTACACTCACTCGCAGACTTGTGCCCCCCTCTTTGCGGGCGTGGGAGTCGCAACCCACTCTCGAAACTTACGCGTCCCTACCCCATCCCCCCTGAGAAGGTGGGGATTTGAGTAATAGAGAAGCGCCCCAATTTCCAATCCTAAATGGATGATTATTAAAATAATCACAAACTTGAGAGAGAAAACACCTACACACGTCCGACTTTCTATTCGAAAAACAAGTACAGGTATTGAAGCCCCAAAATAAAGATAAATATATATAAAATAAATATTAGCCTGATTTCTTTCCATTTCTTTTATGGTTTTCCTTTTCTATTTATCTTTAAGATTGTTGGAAAAAGTATTAGAATACATAAAATAATAATAATTATTGAAAATACATTACAAAAGATTAGAAAATAAAAAGAAATATATGAGGCGTGCAAATACTGTCCTTAAGGATAATTTCGCCCCTCGGAATACGTAACTCAGTGTGTAAGGTTTCAACAGTTATTCTCCTAAGATATAACAGACATTCCTCTATACTCCGCACTGAATATTAGAAGGAAACAAAATAACTTTTGTGTATAACACAGCAAAAAGAAAATGAAATATGTGAGAACATATTGTATCTACTAAGATTGTGGTTTGAAGTTTAATTTATATTTAAACAAGGAAAAAAGAGAGCCGTTAGGAGATCATCATAAATCAATTGGTAATTAAAAAAATAACCGTTATAAAATAATGAAGAGTTTATGGAGTAATAAATTAAAAGTTATAAAGCCGTTAGACGACCGTTAGACGACCATTAAAAAGCCGTTATATGACTTTAAAAAAGCCGTTACAAAAATGATGACTTTCATAATGATCATAATTTCTAATAAATATTTCAAAACTACTAAAATATCCAACAAATTGTGAGACCAAAAGAAGAAAAAAAAGGTTGAACAATAAGAGAAAAGTTGATAACTAGTACTATGCAGGTTGATCCTAAGATTAGGGGTGGATCGGCTTAACCCGGACCATGCTCACCCTTACTAGAGCTTGCGGCCATGGCAGGTTAAACTACTTCAAGCACAACCATGACTACTCAAGTTTTGTTGAGCTTGGCCATGGCCACTTGATTTTCATCGAGCTCACAGAACGAAGGAGATTTGAAGCTTGCGGTCACGGCAGCCGTAGCTTCTCAAGCTCGTGGCCATGGCAACTGAGCTCGAGTGTACATGATGTTTTTTTTTTTGTTTTGGTCGAAAGTATACATGACGTTGGCGAGGTCAAAATTGCTGTAGCAACAGTAAACATCTCCACTGCAAGTGAACCCAGAATTAGCTATGGACTCGAGTTCTGCTTTGAAGAACAAGAATTTGTCTGAGAGTTCTCAGCTTCAATACCTTTTAAAGTGAATGTGCTGGCATATACATAATGTTGAAAGCAAATTTGGTCAATCAACCGCAAAAAGAACGGATGTGTTTTAGCATAAAATGATATGGAAATTAGGGCCACCCCTAGTTTTCTTGTTTGAATTTCGAGAGATGATTCTAATTATTTTTCTTCTTTTTTGGTGGGAAAAGAGCCTCTCCATGGGGCAGGACCTCTTAAGGGAATAAAGCCGCCTATAGGCGCTTTACGCGTGATCATTCCAGATTGTGAGACAACTCTCTCAAAGAAACTCGGCTAAATTCACCGGGATAGAACACGGTCCGCCAAGATCGGCATAGAGCCACGAAAGCAAGTAGTGAAGGCGAATGTTCGGTATCATAGGCCGGCAATGTACTTTACATCGTCTGGTACTTCATGAGGAATAAGAAGAAAGCATGGATCTCTGCTATAAGGGTCATTCTCTGCCTACTTGATAATCCAAAGTCGTGGCAATTTTTTCCGGATTAATTACTGTTAAACGGTAAGATATAGCTAAACAACAATCATATGATTTATCTATAATAAGAGCGTATCTCCAAAAAGAATACTCATGATGCTACTAGTGCTCTCTCCAACTCGGTCTTGCTGCTTCATCTGATGCGTCGAATTTATCACATGATGAATCTATCTAATGTATCCATGCAGAACCGATGTATTGGCCAATGTTTGTGATTAAAGTGATAGGGTCAATAGTAACAAGCCAATCCTTGAAATCAATCATGTTCTCCCTATCCATCATGCTTAATTAGTATTCCAAGGCATCTGTTAATAAGATCCTATTTATTGGTGGCTTTATTAGTTGCCATTCATAAGTAATCCTTTCAAATAAGCCAACTCATCAAAGATATATAAGGTCGCTTGTCGACGAAATTTTTTCTTACTCTTGATTTTTTTTTTTCTTTACATATGAATGCAACCCTTTAGTGGGTGTACTATATGTACATAATTGTATATGTGCCTGTGAAAAGCGACTTAATATTATTTAGGGAAGATTTCGAGACTTTTGGCTTATCTTGAGAAAATGTACAAAAAGAAAATTACTTTTGGCTTATATGTGCATTTTGATGTTGACACTGGACAGCGTTGGTGAAGGGTCACGCGATGCTGCAATAGCAAAGGAGTAGGGGGAGTGAATTCCTTCGACGTTGAAAGTCTTGCTGCAAAGATGGTATGCATTGAAATTGGCAAACCTAACCATTTCAAACGCATAACACAAGCAATCTTAATTAATCCGCAGGTAATGAATAGGAAGATCGAAAACAAGAATAAATATATAAAGAAATAAAACAAATTAATTTTTTTTAAAAAAAACCCTAATATTTTATCCGTACAACACTTTCCATCATTTACTTCTAAAAGTCTATACTCACAACCTTATTTATGAATAAGTAAATATTTGAAAAGGACGACGTTAAACATTAATCTAATATTATTTTTGAAAAATCTTAATTCTCATCTCCTCTCTTTTACTCAGCCTTGCGCCGCTTTGTGCCCCTGTTCAACCGTCGCTACCTCGGCTACACCGTCGACTCCATCTCTCGGACGGATTGATGTCGTCGAAATCTTCCAATGATGGGTACTTATTTTAGTGACTAAATACCCATCCACAGAGGTGACTGAGTGACAAAATTGGGCATACTCCGACTTTGATCTACTCCATTGACAGCCAACCTCAAGCTTCTCGTCGTCGCCGTTAACGATCCAAATCTCGAAGATAAGGTATTCAAAAGAGCGGAGAAAGTTGAGAGAGAGATGGCGGAGCCTACTATGGCGAGGACGACGGCAACAATCTTGTGCTTAGAACAGCCACTTTGATTTTGGATTATGTCTTGTCTAATCTATAAATTTAGTGATGATTTATTAACTTAATAAGTGAAAGTTCCATGTCATCAAAATAAAATGTAACTATACTATATTAGATTTATGGCAGACCAGTTTGGAATCGCATACCAAATGATAGGTTCCAAAAGTACGGCATGTGTTAACGTGTGATTAGTCTGATTGGTCTTCGATATGACGAGCTCCTTCATGCTGCATTTGTGCACCACAAAGAGAGAAGAAATCCATGCGATCATTTGTCAAGTCGATATTCTATTTAAGGAACCACTCATAAGTCAATATTAACAGAGAACCACAATGTTTTTCACTCAAAGTAATCTTTAGGGTCATGATCGCCACCCTACTAACGAAGCCTTATCCAATGCACGTGTCAAGCCATATATTTGAATGTAATCGATGTTGATATAAAAAAATAAAGTCACAAAAGAACAGAAAAGCTAGAAATTAGGAAGAACATGGTCGATGTGCTCTTTGCATTGAATCCCTCTTTTTCTGGTGGAGCAATGAAGAGAAATTTCCTGATCCATTAACTTCAACCCAAACATATGTTGAGTTGGCCATGTTACCACTCCTGCCTCTGTCAAGGCCCAGTCCATTTTCAGTTCATTATGAAGGCCCATTTTTGGCCTCCCTCTTTCTTTAATTATTCAATTTGATTGTCCATGTAATTTTCTTTTTCTTTCGACCAATTCCATTTGATTATCTACGTCTCTATCATTTGGGTATTTGAGCAAACATATAAACTACATGCAATATCCCGTTTATGGAAATTATTTATATAGTACAACATAGTACCACCTTTTCTATAGGAATGCAACTATGAATGAGCTTCCTTTAATCAAACTATAGGATAAATTTTAATGAGTTGACAACACATAAAAATGAACTTTCTCTATGCCCTTCAAGTGGCATGTCCCTATAAAATTATTTGTTATATCTTTTATGTATGTGTCACGATCACGAGATTCCTACGATCAAAGACTATGCATGATGGAAGACCTCCCAGGATCGACCAAAGTTCCCACAAGAGCTTCCGGAACGTTCCTAGGGACAGACAATATGGTAATTGCGCCAAGGATATACAACTCTCTTGGCATAAATGCCAATAGGTGACAGGTTAGAAGGCACGATCTTGCCCGCCCTATCGAAAAGCAATCTATGGTTGTAATCCGAGAGTCTCAAGTATAAGAAAGGGTGCTCTCCAAGTTTAGAGCTTCTCTTTTTAAAAAAATTTTCTCTCTAAGATTGGTCTCGATTCCAAATGATCAACTGTGACATATGCTTTTCATATTTCATTTTCCTCCATCCTTTCTTTCATCATTTTATATAACTTTGCTTAAAAGTCATTTGAAGGATAATCACGTGAATCTGTCTTCTAAAAGTTAATTACATGAATATATGTGCTTAGTATGTGAACTATATCACACAACAGTGACAAGGTGCTTCCTTGTACAATCTAGATTTTCTTCTTTTTTGATCCAGAAATTAAAGGTGTCTATTGAGATAAAATCCGCCACAATATGAGATGCAACTCAACTCTGAAATAATATTAGTGAACTTGTATGTATGTTAATCATGTTCATGTCCCAATTAGGTTAATTAACTCAGCTGGTGAGATCACTACATGCTCGTATCGTGTTTTGTTATGAAATCATTATTCAAAGAAATGGTTTGGCAAGTTGGTCTGCTACTCTGTCAATACATTCCAAAGCCCCACCATGTTACTTTGACCCGCCATCCACATGCAACATCAAATAAACATATAGCAGCCCCAACATATTTTTCTCATGTAAACAAAACAAAATTGTTGTAGCTGAAAAAGAAAAATATTTATTTGATGGACAAACCTTTACACATACCTGATTACCTAAAAGATGCATATGTTCACCTATCGTTCTTCGGTTACCAATTTAAGAACTTGATTAAATCGCGTGTCTAGATCACTTGTGTATTCAACTTCGTACTTTAGCAGAGTACCTCTTTCCATATCGTTAATCTAACTTTCATATGGAATATCGTAATACTCTCTAATCTTAGTTTAAAATTACCAAATTAGTGATTTATTTTCCTCTCTCAAAGTGCACGACTGGTAATGACCGATTGACGTGATAAGGTGAGCTATCACCCCATGACTTTGAACGGTTGAGTTGCCCATTCCATGGGGAATTGGGACCAGGACACTGGCCACCAAAGTCAATTGACGCATGTCATGTTTGGAAAAAGCAAAGTTGGAGTTTTTCTTTAGAAGACTAGTCAAGATTTGGATCTTCCTAATTGGATTGATCAAATAATATTGGTATGCACGAACTGTCCAAATCATACATTATTATATTAATTAATAACCTTCACGCATTGTTGATGTAGGTAGTTACACGGGGGTCTCCTTTTTGAGTTTAGGGGCCCCTTTATTCAATTATTTATTGTATTGCATGACAGTAAAATTAACGATCATGTGATAATATTTTACATAACATGTACTCCTTATCGATATAATTATTAATAAATGTCAAATTTTTTGTACGGCAGGTAATTCAGTCCTATAATTTACATTCGCCATTATTCCACTAATTACATTTGCTATTATTCTCCTGTTAGTGAATAGCAAATAAAACAAAAATGAGAGAGACATAAATTTTTAAGAAAATTATTGTGGTTATATATTTTTGTGGGGGAATTGTCTAAAAAGTCTTAGACCTATTATATAGTAGCCTATTCAATTATAAATCTTTCAACTGTATCAATTTAGTCCATAACTTTTTGAAGATTTGTCAATTTAGTTCTCCTTATTAATTTTGATCGGAAATCATTAATATGACTACCAGCCGACCTTTTTGGCATGGTCTGGACAATTTTTGCATAACGCGTGTGACGAGTGAAATGCGCGTCAATTCTAGATTCTTGTGGCACTTATCAATAAAATTCAATGTTTGTGTCTCTATTTGAATCAGTCATAGGTTGTTGCCTTCTTGGAGGGTCATCATCTATTACAGGGGATCTAATCGAAGGATTTGGATATCCAAGTCGGATCTCTTCATCTCTTCTTTCACTAGAAAGTAATTAAAAGTCGTAATTAAATCGCCTCCAAATTAAGTTTCCCAGCGTAAGTTTCGAGAGTGGGTTGCGACTCCCACGCCCTGCAAGAGGCAGGGCACAAGTCTGCGAGTGAGTGTAGAGTAGGAATAGAGTAGGACTGACCAAAAAAAAAAAAAAAAAATTAAGTTTCCCAGCGTGGTCCCCATCGCCCATCAAGTTGTGGGCTTTTTCTTCTTAAGCGACGTAGACTTTGCCCCGCTCCCAAGCCACAGAACGGAGTCAAACAAATGACCAAGAAATCTGCAGAACTTTCCAAGCTAGCCGAAGAGCCTGTTTTAGCTAAGTTTTTGGGCAAATTAGATTATTCAAAAAGTCTTTAATCTATCATGTGACGGTCATATTGGTGTTTTCATTTTTAAGTTAATTCAGTTCTAAACTTTTTGATGATTTGTCAATATAATTATTCTAACTGATTTTGACTAGTAATCGCTAACATGGATATTGTACGTCTTATGTGGCATCATTAGTATTGACGTGGAAGTTATTTGCAATTTTTAAAAATTTATATGAATTTTCTTATTCTTTTTTCTTTTTGTCATTCTAGCTCTGCTAGGGGGAGAGAGAGAAAAAATCGCCATTATCGGTATTAGTTGTACCGAAGACGACGGCCAGAGATGACTAGACGGTCACATTAACAATTTTCGATCAAAATTGACATAATGATTACATTGACAAATTGTAAAAAGAATTAGGATTAAATTGACCAAATCTAAAACATTAAAACTGAATGTAGTGCTATATAAAATGTTTAGGACTTTATAAGTAATTTTCTTAATTCCTATGTATCCACTTCTTCGACCAAACCGGACTTGGTGCGATTCTTCAGATTTTCGAGATAACCCATGGAGGGCACAGGGCAGCCATGCCAAAAGTCACACCAAAGAAGGAATCAAGAGATTCAAGCGAGGAATATCCGCCAGCTCATGGCTTCTTTTCCCTATTTTTGTCATTGTCAATGTCACATCCCTTAGGAAAATATAATATAATAACAATTTTTTTTAAACAATCTCTTGTGCTTATAAATTTCTTGATAACAATTATACAACGAACCAGCCGATACCATCTCATGGTATTGTAAATCATGATTGTAAAATCTAATAGGAAACAATCTAAACTATTATTATAATGATAGCCCATTATTTAAAAACAATATTAGAGTTATTATCTAGTGATTAGGGATGATATTTGAGTCCTTTCTTTTAATAAAAAAAGTCCCATAACTTGTAATTGAGAATTTTTTGGAACAGTGACATACAAAAAAAAAAAAGCCAAATATTTTAGAACAGTTACATACCTTGGAATTGTCAACAACCAACATAGCACAACGGCCAAGCTAGATCTACATATTAAAAAAAAAAAATCTACATCATTCGGCAAAATTTAAAATCCACCCATATCGCCAAATCCGTCGTCGCAGCCGCCCCCGTCGGACACCATGTCTCCGATCAGCAGCCCGCCGAGCAGCCCTCCCGCCAATCCTGCACCTAATCCCAACCCGAACTTGTTCTTCTTCGGAGCCTGTTGCGCCTGCTGGTTCGGGTAATACCCGTAGCCCGGCGGCGGAGGCTGCGCGTACCCGTAGCCTGCCGGGGGCTGCGGAGGATACCCATAAGCGCCGTACTGCGGCGGCGGCGGCGGCGGATACCCAGCCGGCGGCTGAGGCGGGTATGCATACCCTGGGGGCGGCGGGGGCGGGTATCCTCCGGCCGGGGGAGGCGGGTAAACTTCTCCGTAGGACCCGCTCGGGCCGGCCTGGACCGGGTAAGCCGTGACGGCCACGTCAGCCTTGGGGGCGGCCGAGTGATCGGCGGCGGTGAGCTTGTCGCTGAATTTGTAGGAGAAGTGGAGCTCCCCCTTGGGCTTCCCGGACGGCTTGCGCACCTGGTAGGTCACGGTGGGCAGCTGCGAGGTCGCCTTGCCGTCGGCGCGGGCGGGGGCGGGGGAATCGAGGAGCTCCTTGACGGGGACGACGACCTCGCCGACGTCCTTGTCGCCGAGGGCGCGGTCGCAGCGGAGCTTGAAGCGGAGGGTGAGGCGGCTCTGCTGGGCGGAGGCCTCGTCGACGTAGAGCTTGACGGGGAAGTTCCAGACCGGGTTGCGGCCGCCGTCGCGGTTGGAGGGGGACTTGGACTTCTGGGGGCCGCGGTGGTCGCCCTCGAGGGAGACGACGACGTAGACGTCCATCTTGGAGATGAGGTTCACGTCCTTGAGGTCCCTGGCGGAGATGACGGTCAGATCGAGGTTCCTGTACTCCATGGTGGCGGTGGAGATCGTGGTGGAGAGAGAGAGAGAGAGAGAAGGGGGGATGTTCTGGATGAGTCTGTGAATGAATGGAACGCGAAGCTTGCAAGGTAGATAAAGAAGGAGGAGAGGTCAACGCGGTGGAGCTTTAACCGTCCTGCGTGGTTAAGTTTAACCTAACCATGGTTGAGGACCCTTCAGGCCTGGTCATGGTGGAGGAAGAAGAATTACGGGGGATGTTGACCAAGTCCTTGGAATTTGACTTTTAAGCGTGCGATCGTGGGTAGGGGCGATAGGTTCTCACTTCAATCCGGCCCCACCTCGAGATTTGCATTGGAGGGACCAATTTACAATTTCCGAATCAGAACTGATTAGTTTAGCTTGGCTCCAGGGCGATAATCGTGGGCTGTGAGGGGAAAAACAAAAGAGGAGAAGAGGCGAGGGTGAAACATTTAAAAAATAAATATAAACAAATAAAAAATAATCAGTTTGGTAGTCTGTCTCTCTCTTTATCCATGCGGCTTTAGAGATTTCTTCCAAAGGATCATAAAAAGATAAATTTAATTACAATGATAGATCTCCCGTTAATCTACCAATGGAAGTTTTATCTCCTTGTCTACGCTACCCGACATTAATTATAAGAATTATCCATAACAGTGTACTTTCTCATATTGCCCGCCCCTAGTATTTTCAAAAGCTTCAAGGCTTGCCCAATCTTCTTGAATGATCTTGATCCATCCTACACTGAAAAACACTAGACTATGAATAATGATACAGGACTCTTATATTTCCCTAGAAAATATATCATATTGTTTACATTAAAAAAAAAAAAAAAAAGACCAACTCTTGGTTACTTTTGACAAGTGATAGATTTAGTCGGTGAAAGCAAATTTTGATAAATTATAGGTCTGTTTGTTTCAAGGAAAATAGTTATTGGAAATTTGTTTTTTGACTTCTTGGTGTTTGACAAAAAACTAATCAATATTTAGAGAATATTTTCCATGTACTGAAAACAACAAAAACGACTTTCCATTTTAATAAAAAGGAAATCACTTCCTTTAAACTACTAAACAAATTACAACTAATAACTTTCTTTGAAAATGATTTTCATGAAAAATATTTTCTTTATCATGAAATTTTCAATTAAACAAATACATCCTATGAACAAAATTATCAATAACTTGAAGGAAATCGACCATTTGCTAATGAAGTCATCGATAATACAATATGAAGTTATTAACAAGAGCCTTGAAGTTTCTCGATAAAGTCATCAATATCGACAATAGATAATCAACACAAACATAATTGTAAAAATGGTTCTCCCCATATATGATGGTTAAGAAATTATTTGTTTTTTCAAATCTAGTAACCATCATATATAACCACTGTTTGTAATTGTCTGATCCCTTAGTCAATGAAAAAAAATTAACATTCTCACAAAATTTATCATTATATTTAATTTTCTGAAATTGATCTTTTTTGTGATTTAATTATCTTTCAATTCCCATAAAACAATTAAATTCCAACACCATATTTCCAACAAAGCTTTTTATATCATCAGGCTCTATCATTTGATTAAAATCTATCAAAGAATCTTGTTTCCTTGCGTTCCACTGATATAACTCTTATCTAGAATCAACACAGAACCCATCTCCTCTTAATAAAAAACCAAAGAAATAAAAGGAAATTTCGTCAATTGGGATACATTTCAACAAAACACATATGTGGTCTTTTCTTCTATTTTACTTTTTTAATAATTTCGCTATCAATTTCAAACAAAAAAACACACAAACCGTCCTTATCGGAGGCCTCTAATCAAAGTCTACTCATACAAGACACAGAAATCCATCGCGTGTCAAACATTTAACCACCCAACCGGATGCATTCTCTCTTGCTCGAGAATTCTAGCCTGTCCACTTCTTCCTTTCGTTCCTTCTCTCTCTCTCTCTCTCTCTCTCTCTCTATATATATATATATATATATATATATTTATTTATTATCGAGTCGTTGATGGGAGATTGAACTTTTCCTACCCTAAGAAACTTCCCATAAAGATCCCCATAATGTATGACTCAGTCATAGTGGGACGTCGTATTCGCATGACATTTTAGGAACTACTCGTAGAAATTTTAAAGACGAAGTAGATATTCGAATCTGGTGGGTGAAAAGTAGGGAGGAGAACCCCCAGTATTTGGCAACCTCGCATCAACCAAAAAACGTCCTTGTCCACCCCAGCGGGAGTACATCATTCCTGCATTGTCACTTCCACCCCAACCCTTCTACTTCTTGCCAGAATTAGCAGTAACTTGGGCATAAAATTTTCCACATACGTTCGCCAGTTTCTTAATTTGTTGCGCTACTTTCGAATCTTGTATATCTGGTAAGTGTTCACGAGGCCTACGCCGACACTGACGCCAACAGGCCCAACCTTATTTTATTAAGTGGGGTTTAAGCACATGGATGCTATGAAAAAATTGTCCAAAAAGTCATAAATTTGTTGTACATTTCTAATTCAATCTTAAATTTTTTTAATTTTATCAATTGAGTCCTAAATTTTTTCCACGTTTTACCAATTGAGCCCATCCGACCAAATTTGACTGGAAATTGATGATGTAGTTGCTAGCAATCCTATATTGTACAACATTAACGTTGACATTAACATCGCCAGCAAGGGTCGTTGGCTAGCCCTTGCTTGGACCGGATTTGACAAGGGCATCATCGACCTTGTCTAATTTGGGGGAGGCCGCATACCCTCGCTTTGGCCTAGATGAGGGCCACTAGGGCTAGCGAGGGTATCACAACCCTCGCCCAAAGCTAGCGAGGATCAACCAACGAACCTCGCCAATCCTAAAATTTTGGCCTTAATGTCAAACAAGAAAAAAAATGAAAAAGAAGAGAAAAAACCAAAAGAATTACTAAAATTTTGAAAAAAGTATTTAACAATGCCCACATTGATGTCGACCATGCTATACAGGATCGTCAGTAATCACGTCATCGATTTTTTTTGTCAAAATTCGCTAGATAAACTTAATTAGCAAAATATAAAAATATTTACGATTCAATTGGTAAAATTGAAAGATTTAGAACTGAATTGACCAAAGCACAATAAGTTTAAGACTTGTTTTGATCCTCCATGAACCCTAAGGTTGCATTTGGTCATCCAAATTTGGATTGGAATAGGATAGGATAAGGTGTTATTTGAAATTCTCCAAATATCATTCGGATAGTAGAAAATCTCATCATATATTTGATATAATTTATGATTGGATTCAAAATCTTTGAAAATGCTGTAAAGAAGATTTATGAAATTTAGAAAGCTGTTCGTTTTTCCACCACAACCATTTCAGCAAACGCCATTAGGGAAGAGCATGAAAAACGTTTCCTCCATTGATGGGAATGGACACATCCAGCAAATTGGACTTGGTCCAAATCGGCTGCAATTGTTTTTTTCCTTCGAGTCTGAGTTGTAACTTTCTGAAATGAACTGAGGAGGTTCTGCGGTCGTGTGAGGGTGGGTGTGAAAGAGAGAGATGCCAAGAAGACGACACACTGCAGCTCTCATGTCTACTGCTCTCTCTGTCTTTAGTGCTTGATTTGGTATTCCCTGTGCTTTGAATCTCTCGGGGAACTGAATTACATTCGTTTGAGAGATAACTAGTTGTAGAAAACACAAAAGAGCATGGTATAAACAGTAGCGAGTAAATAGCCTTGGAGATAAGCAAGAACATATCATTGGATGCCATGAGGTTGAGGCCAGAAGGGACAAGGAGAGAATTGACAATGAAGATGGAGAGGTTGTAAGGGATGATCTTGATGGGCTCGAGGAGGGCATCCTTGGTGAGGGAGCAAGGGGCAGAGGAGTGATTGATCAAGATGGCGCCAGTGGAGGGTTGCATGTGATGTTGATGGAGCCATGGTCGTTGAGTTATTTTCAATTTTTCTTATCCAATTCGGGCTTATCCAACCCCTTACCCTAGATTTTTTATCCGGTATTTTATCCGGATTTATCCGGTCCGGAGGACATCGCCAAATACCCAATAGGATAATTTATTATCCTATCTTGACATAAATCCAAACTATCAAATGCAGTCTAAATGTTCCATAACTTTGGTCAGATACTTCATTCCGCGCGCTACCTAGCGTTCTGTTGCCTCTTTTAACCAACGTTTTCTATCTCTTGCTCGCAACCGATCAACTTTATTGGTGGGACGTTCAAAAGTTTCCGTTCAACGTCACCAAATCATCCTCTATCTTATCCCCAGTTAGGCAGATACCCATCTTTCCCCCAAATAGATTCGTTCACGATCTTCGTCTTACGAAACGTTCTCATCTCCACCCTCACTCACTTTGCACACAAAGTCGATGTTCATCGCCTCGCCCTCCACGTCATAAAAGCATGGCAGGCCTTACCGCTGCCTTTTAAAAGCTCTCCGTTAAACTTTAAGTGGCATTCAATAATTGCACCAAACCCTAGATCGCTATGTCCCACCAAAGAGCAACTTTGGCTCCTCCGGAGTTCGAGTTTCTGGTTTAACACCTGCTCGATTTTCATCTACCGGGACTCGATCGTCTGTAGGAACACCACATACACTGAGATAACGACATGTAGTATACGTCTTGTCAGTTCGTCCATGATCGCAGCATAAAATATGGGGACTCGAAGTCGAACCCACGGCATAACCCTCTGGTTATGAGGAGGTCCCTTTTTTCTCTCGCGAGTCTGAGGCGACGGCGCGACGTTAGATTTTGCTTTATCCCTCTATTACTATTTTTTTTCTTCACGTTCTTAAGATAAGCTTGTTAATTGAATTTTCCACTCTAATTATGTGTTGGTCGTGGGAATTCCGAACTAAATGGATGAGAAATCAGCAGGAGGAGGCAAGAAAATGAGAGGGAGATGAGTTCAAGGTGGCAAAGCACGGAAGACACATGGGAGACGTTAATAGGAGTTTTGGTGATCGAGAAGGTTAGCGAGAGAGACGGGAGAGTCATGTCAAGAACTGAGAAGTTACAGCTTGGGGGAGACAGGTGGATTTCTCATTCGGATAGGCTTTCTGCCACCTGAACAACACTCTCTACTCTGAGAGGGTGGGATAAGAATGGAAGGAATATCAAAACTTTTATACAATTCTCACTTGAATATCAAAACTTTTTTTTTTTGGCCCACTTGATTACACAAATTTAAAAAATTGATCATTTGAGTATCAATTCCAATTTCCCTCATCAGATAATCCGACACGAATGTCGACTGTCCAATGTGGCTTCATCGGCGTTAATGTGGACAATTTTCAAAATATTTTTAAATATTTTTAAATATTTATTTTTTTCTTTAAGATTGATGAGGGTCATTGGCTACTCTTGCTGGCCACGAAATCCTTGCCCTCGGTTGTGAAGCCCTGGGTGAGGGTGTTGTGGCCTTGTTGGCTGCTAGCAATGCTACCCGTGGTTGCCTAGAGCTAGCGAGAGCCCTCATGGCTGAGGACCAGGGGACCGAGAATGGGAGAGGGTTTCGTGGCCAGTGAGGGTTTTGCAACCAGCGAGGGTCACCGACGACCCTCGCTAGTCCTAAAGAAAAAATAAAACAAAAATTCAAAATTAAAAATTAAAAAAAAATCACATAGGGTGATTTGCTAAATTTGGCACTCAAGTGATCAATTTTACTTTGATGTGACATTTAAGTGAGTTAAAAAAAATTACATTCAAGTGAGTGTCATACGAAAGTTTTGACACTTCTACTATTCTTACCCCTCCTAGGGCCTTGCCTATTCAATTTCTTGGCACTTTTTCTTTCAATTCATCTCAATTGAACACATTTCAATTCCTTGTAGTTTTTCTTTTAATGCGATTCACTTCTCATTGCACTTATGGTGCGTTCATTTGGGGAAAGTATTTTTGCGAAATTGATATTTTGGACTTTCACTAGTTTAATTCGCGGAAAATGGCTAGTCAACGGACATTACATTCCAGTCAGTGAAAACTAGGGGTGTGCATGGTCTGGGTGGGCAGTTCCCACCCTAGAACCGGCAATCGCCCACTAAAGATCGGTTCCGAAAAATTAAAATTGGGAACCATCCGTTAATTACATGGATCCACTTGGGAACCGAACCGCCGGTCCGATTCCCTGGGTGGATCCACGAAACGGGTCTCACTAAAGGTCAATGAAATATTGCCGATCCAGACTTGCGCAACCAGAAGCTAGTAGCCAACATTAAGTCTAACTCAAACAATGATAAGGAGGAAAAAAACATTCTAGTTCCTATATGTCACTCCTTTCAGACCACTTGTCTCCTCTAGGTACAACAAGCCCCTTGAAATCTCATGTGTCCCCCATGAAAAATTTCGGATTCGGCACAGGCTTTCAAATTTTTCCATCACCACCTCGAGTGTAGCTTGCATCGATGGGTTAAATCAAGAGCGAGTTTGAAAAAAAATCCACATCAAATTTTGTGGAAAAAAAAATCTTTTTGTCTAACTTAGAGAACCAATGGCATGATGGGTGTTTTTCAGAATCTAAATTGGAGAAGCTATTATGCTCGAGTTCAGTTAAATATTTCAAATTTACTAATTTCGAATTTTTTTAATATTAAAAATTAATATATTATTATAATATAACCGGTCTGGTTCGAGTGGGCGGATCTGCCCATGGAACCAGGAACCGGACCTATACCCACCAATTCTCATAAATTGGAATCGGGAACCAGACTGGTTCCCTTAAGAACCACCAGTTCCGGGCGGGTTCGATCTAGGTCTAGGCAGTCCAGTGGGTCCCGGTTCCTTTGCACACCCCTAGTGAAAACATTCATGCATAAGTTTAGGATAGTGAATTCCTAAATCTAAAGAGAAGAGAAAACTTTTTGGAATTGTTCCTCTCAAAATTTTAAAATGTTTATTTTATTTTAATTTTTCCTTTTCGAGCTCATCGATTTGGCGAGGCTTGGCCTTGCTGACCTCTAGCGAGGCTCAAGCTCATTGATCTAGCGAGGTTTGAGCTCACCGATTTGTGCTTGTGGCTGGTAAACAACCTTCACAAGGCTCAACAGCCGGTGGAGAGGAAGAAAAAAGGAAAATCAAATAAAATAAAAACCATTCAACTGTTTTTTTGTCATGAGATAAAGTCATGCCCAAGAGGGGCACACTAGATTTAGGTGTGCCTAATCGAGTAAAACATTGAGAGAAAAATTGTCCAAAAAAGTCTAAACCTATTGCACTTTTACCAATCCAGTCATAAACCTTTTAATTTTGTCAATTGGGTCATAAAATTTTTAACATTGTTTCGATTGAGTCCATCCAACAAATTTTGGCTAAAAATCCTTGATGTGGACGTCAACCGTCCAATCCGTGCTGACGTGAATAATTTTTTATAATATTTTTTGATTATTTATTTTAGACTAGGCGAGGGCATTATGGCCCATAAAGCAAGGATGTTGACCCTTGCCTAGATCTAGGGGTAAGCATAGTCCAAGTAAACGCTTCTCACCCTAAAATCAAGAATCATCCACTAAGAATCAGTTCTAAAAATTTGAAACTGGGAATCATCCTTTGGTTCCATGGACCCACCCGAAAACCAGACCGCTAGTCGGTTCCAGTCTGTTTGGTCGATTTCCGAGTGGATCTATGGAATTTATTCCATTGAGCTTCATGCACTCAATGCAACATTTTCCAGCAAGCCAAAGTAAAACAAAAGACAACGAATTTTTTTATTCTTAATTACAAGATTAGTAAAGATTCATATTAAAAGTTGAGAATTGATACAGTAGGTTGATGGGTGTTGAACTGGAGGGTTGAAGTCATGAGTGAAAGATAAATAGACGACTCATACAAGGTAAAAGTGAAATAAAACAAACACTCGGTTAATGGTTGTTAAGCTTAAAAATAGGGATTTTAGGGTTTTCATTTTTCTTAAATATTTTTTTTTTTTTGTGGGAAAATTTTCTTAAAAATTAAATATATATTTATATATCACAAGTTCGGTCTAAGTGGGTTGATGGGCAATTCCACATCTAGAATCGAAAACTGGATGGTATTTGCCAGTTCCAATAAATTGGAACCGAAAACCGAACCGCTTCCCTTAGGAACTGCCGATTCTTAGTCCAGTTTAGTCCGGTTTCAAGCCATTCTCGGTTCTTTTGCATATTTCTACCTAGATCTAGGCAAGGGCTCGACACCTTCACTTGTGGCCGATGAGAGTATAAAGGCCCTCGTTGGCCAGAGATGTAAAAAACAAAGAAAAGAAATAAAAGGGAAAGGAAAAAAAATTAATAAAAAAATTAAAATTTAACCTTATTAATTCCATATGTGCTACATAAGATGGTCAACATCCACGTTAGTAATTTCCGATTAAATTTGACTAGATAAACTCAATTGGCAATACATAAAGCGGCTTAGAATTGAATTGATAAAATTAACAAGTTTAGTACTAAATTGACAAATATGAAATGATTTAGAATTCAATTAGTAAAATTAAAAGGTTGAAAATTGAAGGAGTAAAAGTCCAACAAAATTTAAGACTTATTAGATAATTCCTCTTAATATAGAGCGGCGACCAAGACCTCTCTCCTCATGGTGGTGCGCGTGTGCCGTCATCATGAAGCGTGGACCCTTGCCTAAAATCAGGGCCCGCCCTGCCCTCGCAGAGCGACGGCTTTAGCCATCGCTGCCGCCCTTCTCTCCGGAGGTGCGCACGCCTCCTCTTACTTTCTGAATATGAAAATTTCCATGTCTTTACCTAACTCTGGCGGGCCGTCTGAACGCCTCCGTCAGTGCCCTTTCCCGTGTGGGCATTGCGGCGTCACGAACTCCCATTGAAATGACAGGCATGTGATTAGACCGTTCAAATTTGCACAAATCAAGCAACGTGTTTCGCTGCTTGTGGAATATGTTCCACGACCATGGTATAAATTCCTAAGCCCGCTTCCATATTCGTCCACATCTTCCAATCCTTCGTGACTGTATTTAAGTTCCCTTTATTTCGCTTGAAAATATTCTCTCAATTTTTCGACATTTGAATTATTCATGATGGTAAATTAATGGAAATTATTTTCCTAATTAACGAGAAATTTATGTTTATATTTGAGAAAATAATTTCCTCTTTAAAAAATGTCGAAATTCATTTTCTAAATTTTGAATAGATATTGCGTTTGGACTAAAGCTCCACTACACTTCTATATGGAAATCCAAACATTCGTTTCCCAACGATAGCAAATTCAAATCTAGAGGCCACAACTGAAATTACCGAGATCTATCGAAGCTAAGCTTGAGTCTAAAAATGTGAGGCTTGGGAGCTCACTATCTGACCTCAAGTCCATGAGGTTGGGCTTAGGAGAATAGCGTTCGTGGTCAGGTCCTTGACACCCGGCCCTAGAATCTAGCACATTTGCCCCCACTCCCACCGCCCGTGCCCGGGTCCATCGGGGGGCGGAACCGGTCCATCGGGGCCAAAGAGCATATCTCTCTTCTTCTTTTTTTTGGGGTAAAAAAAGAGCATGTCTCTCTTTTTTTTTTTTTTTTTTTTTTGGTCAAAAAAGAGCATGTCTCGTGACGATTTCATTTCCATAGAGATCAAAGAACATGCATTCATCTTCATGCCTATATAAAATAAACCGCCTGGTCGAATAGGGTTTCGTCCCAACCCCCTTCCCTCCCTCCCCTCCTTCTCTCCGGTAAGTCCTCGATCGATCGATGAGCGATGAATTCCATTCACCTTCTGCTCCGGCGAGCGTGCCGGCGAGCTCCTCCGCCGCAGGCCGGACCGGAGATTTCGCCCGCGCATTCCGCTCCCCGTTCCGGGCGTTCCCTTCCTAATTCTCGATGCTTTTTTTATGTCGCTCCGACAGATTACGGCGTCGGTTCCCGCGCTCGGGCGTCGCCGAATCGGTCTCCGGCGAATGGAGGAGCCGGGGCAGGTCAAGCGCGCCCTGATGGACGCCGCCGCCGGCGCAATCGCCGGAGCGGTGTCGCGGACGGTGACGTCGCCGCTCGATGTCATCAAAATCCGATTTCAGGTCGCGCTTTCGGAACGCCGGTTTGTTCTTTCTTGTTTTCTTTTGCCCTTTGTGTTATGTTCGTTGGTGGGGAGCATGGGGTTTTGGCGCAATTGACGTTCGTTTGCGCGGCGCGAGTTGTGGCGAGAGTTTGCTCCTGTGTCGGAGAGGATGGGCGATTCGGGCAATGCTGAAGGTTTATTCTGTGTATCTTTGCAGGTTCAGCTGGAGCCGACATCAACGTGGGCTTTGGTGGGGAGTAATTTGTCCGCGAGGTCGAAGTACACGGGGATTTTCCAAGCGACGAAGGACATCTTTAGGGAGGAAGGTTTGCCGGTATGATACCTTGAGGTGCTAAATTTTCCCTTTATCAGTGGAAAATTTGTATCTTTTACTCTGTGCTGATTAAGTTATTGCCATTGAATGCCACTTCCCTCGATATATAAATTAGTGAATAAGACCATTCAGTAATTGGGTATTCGCAGGCTACCTGTGATTAAGTTTCGTTTCGATGGGAGTGAAAAATAGCACCTGAGCTAATTGACTTGTTTAGTGATGTGAAGATTGAGTGCAAGCTTGTGAAGACAGTAGGAGATTGACTTTGGCCTTGTTATTTTTATGCTCAAGTTTTGTCCATGTCCATGAGTGTCATGGAATTGTCCAGATGAATTAAATCAATCACAGTGGCAGATTGCCCTACTGTTATCACAGATATGATATACTTTCAGTTTAAGTATTCAATGTAAATGCATATAGGTTTGTAGAAAAAGTAGATAGATTGTGAAGCCCTCACATTCTCCGGTCTTCTGACATTATGTTAAGTTCTTGAAGAGGCTGTATGCCCTCTGCAATGACTTACTAGAGTGATGTGTGGAACATTTCTTTTTCGTTTTTCCTCATCTAATAGCCTGTGTAATAGGGTTTCTGGCGTGGCAATGTCCCAGCTTTACTAATGGTTGTGCCATATACAGCGATACAGTTTACAGTCTTGCAAAAACTGAAAACTATTGCAGCTGGTTCCTCAAAGGCAGGTACGTTACAGTCAACTACTGACTATCAGAACATTTTGCAATTCCTGATATTGAGTCAATTCCATGATTTTTGAACCTAACCAAAATGCCCTGGTTAATATATGGCTTAAAATTAATGATTACGCATATATATGTAGATCTATTAAATCCTGCATAACGATGTGCTGGTATATTATAGTATTTTTGTTTGTCCCATTGTGCGAGCTTTTGCTTTTCCCGTATGTCTTGTCTCTCTAAAACATAATCTGCTTTTGTGATGCAGAGGATCAAGTGCATTTGAGTCCCTATTTGGCGTATGTCAGTGGGGCATTGGCTGGTTGTGCAGCTACAGTTGGTTCGTATCCGTTCGATCTCCTAAGAACAATATTAGCTTCGCAGGGTGAACCTAAGGTAGAGCTTCTCTTATAGGATAGGGCATAGAACATTCTGTTTCTGTTAGCATTCTTTTAAGTCGACAAGAAATCTAGTTTACATGTATACCTGTTTGTTTAGGAAATGGTTGAATTATTATCATAGAGAGCAGAAATCATTTCTCAATGCTGGCAGTAGTTACTTCTTCACATTCTTTTATTTTTCTTTGGAAGACCTAACATAAATGATAGTAGTCATCCTGGAGAAAGATGCTGGGTGCGTGATTGAGAAACATCTGAAGATTGCTGGTGAATTCCCGCTAGGGATCATGTGAAAAGTAATGGTCTACACTGATTAATAAACAAGGACAGTGCTGTGACCTCTCTTTGTGTAGTTTGAACTTCTACATGCACTGTTTCTCATGAGAAATTGTTGGTTCTCTTCTCTAAAATTTGTCATGGAAATCAATCGCTATTGCATAGCTACTGCCTGTATGTGGATACCCATGCAAAAGGGTTCCTGTTTTTTTGTGGATTTTGGTTACATTTTACAAAGATCTGAGGCTTTAGTAGGTAATTGGTGGCTTTGACATGTGGTTCTATGCATGTAGGTATACCCAAACATGAGATATGCACTTCTGGATATACTCAGAAATCGTGGGTTTCGAGGATTGTATGCTGGATTAACTCCAACACTTATTGAGATTGTTCCATATGCTGGCCTGCAATTTGGCACATATGATACATTTAAGCGCTGGACAATGGTATGGACATTGTTTTCTATTTATTTCATAATCTCCTATTGTAGGAGACTATTCTGTTAAAACAATTTTTAATGCTCAGAAAATAATCTACATTAGTATCGAGGCATTATACTCAGATTGGATATAATGCATTTTCCATGTATTAAGAGATTATTTTTTTCTTTTTCTTCTCTTTGTTCGGGCGGGGGTTGTTTTCACTTTTGTCTTTGAGACCCAGAGGAGTAGTGGTATTTAGCTTTTATTAGCTTTCCTTTCTTTTCTTTATGCTGATTTTAGTTACATTAATGCTGGTTGTTGGTTGTTTGTAGAAGTATTTAATGTCAGTTGCTTGGGAGTTAGGAGTGCCATGTTCCAAAATATTGGGGGAGCTAATTGGATGTTCTCTCCTTTCTTTTGGCTGTGTAAGTTCAGTATGTGTAATGAGTTTTCTTCTTCCATGTGTAGGATTGGAACCATAACAGATCCTCCAAAACAGGCTTACAGAGCCAGGATGATAGCCTTTCGAGTTTTCAGCTTTTTCTTTGTGGGTTAGCTGCTGGGACATGTGCCAAACTTGTCTGTCATCCTCTGGATGTTGTCAAGAAGAGATTCCAGGTATATATCTTCTTAGAACTGCCAAAACTTCAGCATTCAGCATACTTTAGTTCCAGTTAGCGTTGAGGTCTCTCAATAGATATACCCAATTAGCGGCCAATGACTTTGTTTGGAATGTTTGACCCTGGAATCATTTGACTGGCACCAGATTACTTGGATTATGACATTTTCATTATGGAAAAATATAGTAATGCTTGACAGTACAGGCATACTTCATGCTATTAGACATCAGTCTGTAATTTTTTTCAACTGGCTTGCAGATTGAGGGACTTCCAAGGCATCCGAGATATGGGGCTCGACTCGAGCCAAGTACTTACCGGAATATGTTTGATGCTCTAAACCGAATCCCACGGTTGGAGGGTTGGTCAGGTCTTTATAAGGGCATAGTCCCTTCTACCATCAAGGCTGCACCAGCTGGCGCTGTAACATTTTTCGTTTTTGAATTAACATCGCATTGGTTTGAGTCAACTTTTAGCTGATTCTTTTCTTTACTTTTTTTTAACCTTTTTTATTCATTTTTAAGATATAGATGTTCATATTTTCCCCATTATTCTTTTCCCTAGAAAAAGATATGTCAATGTCCCCCACCCCAGGGAAAGGGCTAAAATTATTCTAAAATAGTCAATAGTGTTCAATGCCAGAGGTTCCAATCGTGATGTAAGGCAACTATAAAGATATGTCGAGTCGCGCGCAGTAGGCAAATCTTTTGCTTTTGACATCTTTAGATACTGTGCTGCACATTTTTCAGAGGATGTTGTAAAGTTTCTCAAAGATTGATCGAGGTAAAGAAATGATCTGCTTATCGTCTCCTACTTATGACTTTGTGCAATGCCCGGCACCATCACCAACACTCTTGGAGTGATTGATAAGCTATTAAGCATTGACACTCTCAAGAACCTTTCGTGTCTTGTCGGACATTTAGACATGTTTCGACACTCAATTAATATGTATTAGAAAATTCAACACCTGATCAACTTTATCTTCATTTTCCGACACTTGAGTCTAGAAGATCGGTATTCCAACATGTAATTTAGACATGCATGAGGTTGATTTTTTTCCTCCAAGTTTTAAGGATTATTGGAACATAGTTGAATTTGTTAAATTAAAACAAAGAATAATATTAAGAAATGATATATTAATATTTTTAGTGTAAATTCATTCTAAATTCTTTATTAATATTTATTTATTTGTGAATTTGAATTAAATTAATTTTAAAAATGATAACTTATGATATATATAAATATATCTTTAATATATAATATGTTTTAACGTATCGAAATTTTTTATTTTTTGAGAAATGATATGTCGGCATGTCATATCTTGTCATGTCGCGTGTTGATATTGACCCTACTAAGTTGACAAGTTCAGTCCCGAAAATCTTGGCCTTATCTAGCAATGCACAATTTAAGCAGGCGAATGTTGGCCATGGAAGCCAAAAAAAAATGAATGAACCTTGAAATTTTTGGAGTCAGTTTTACGTCCCCGATGTGTCAAAGGACAGATCAGTTCTATAAACGGAAACCATACAAAAATTCTCTCGACATCAGCAAACATGCCATAAACAGACTTGCACACTGATACGATGACTATGAAGACAACTATGCCCGGTATAGAAGGTGTGTCCGTCATTCCATCATCTATTATTTAAGGAAAATTGCCTGATAATACACGAGCTAAGTTTCAAAGTCCATGGGGACCGTCAACTGTCCTTATTGGCACTCCCTTTGCTGCTGTCTTCTGGAGGCAGTGACACAAACTGCAGGATCTTCTGAACACGTGCGACATCCACCCGAAAATTCTCTGCGATCTGCTGGATGTCCATCGGGCCGTCATGATTGTCGGCTTTCCCTTGATGCAAGAGGATGATTTGGCGGACCTGTGCTATATTGAGAGTCCCCTCGGGAACTGGCCGCTCCTCATATCTACCAGAATCTGGTTTTGTGTTTCGTAGTTTTGGCATCGGCCTATTGTACTTTTCCACCACGAAGGCCTGTTTGCATATTTTAAGGAAGATATCAGTGAAGTCGCAAAATCAATGCAGGGGAAATACTCACTTAAGATACACGAGTAATGTGATGGTAGACTGTATAACAAGATAAGGTAGGCTGTATGTCAATTCAAAAGAAGAAAACTCAAGCAATTTGTGTCGCCTTTCAGAGAAAGCAGGAATGCTATAATGCAGGACGATGGTCAAAGAGGTTCTCTTCTGTTTTCCTATTACCGAGCAGAAAAGATGTATGAGGCCAATAAGTAATATTCTATGGTCAATATGTCAAATGAAGTTGGAGCCTCGCAAGCATCATTAGCCTCATTAGTTGGCAAATTCATGAGTCAGATATACCTAGTCTCTAACAGATTAGTTCCAAACTACTTATATATCATCCAAAGTATATGTCCATAACTAAAGTGTAGAAATGGATAGTGGACTGAACGAGAACACGAGGAGTGACGAGAAAAAGAGTAACTCCATTAACATCCTAAAGCAATGCTGCACCACATAATTGGCAAGGAAGACAGGATGAGTTAATCATGCCTTCCAACAAATAAAAGAGGGCAAGCAAATATCCATTTCTACTGCCATCCAGCTACCTAAAACTCAGTAAAAATTTTCCTAAAAGATAATAAGGATGTATTTGGTAACCATTTTGTTCCCAAAAACAATTTCTACTTCGAAATGATTCTTTTTTATTTTGTTCCTAGACGAGTTTTTAAGCATTTGAAGACGTTTGATAACTACCTAAAAATTTTATTTCCGAGATAAAAATGCGTTTGATAAAATCTCAAATTCTTTTGTAAATTAGAATTTCTTTTAATTTTTTTAATACTTTTATTATATTTTTCTCTTTTTTTTTTTCTCATTTCTCTTTTTTTCGTTTTCTTTTTCCATCCTTCTTCTTCTTCTCCAGTTGGTTGCCAGTCAATGTGGCCCACGACCTGCTGGGTGAGGTCTGGCGAGGCTCGCCGGGCCAGGCAAGGCTTGGCGAGGCTCAACCTTGCCTAGAGGCCGACCTCACGCCGGCCTGGCAAGGCCGAGTCTCGTGGCAGCTGGCAGTGAGGCCCGGCTCCCAGTTGGCGCAAGGCTGATCCTTGCCAAGCTAGGGCAAGGCTCCAGTGAGGTCGTCGAATCTCGCCCAACCAGTTGTTGGCTAGGATAGGCTTCGGCAAGGTTGCCAACCATTGCGGTGGCCAGCAACCAGCAATGAGGAAGAAGAAGAGAAAAGGAAAGGAAAGGAAAAGAGAAAAAAAGAAAATTTGGCTTGATTCTAGAATTATTCTTAGAAACAAAAAAGCAACTTTATTCTACTTTTTTATTTTATTTCAAATCCATTCCTAGGAACAAATTTGTTCTTGGAAACAAAAAAGTTACCAAACGGATTTCTGTTCCGGAAAACAAAATAATAGAATCAATTACTATTTGATCAGTTAACAAACAAACCCTAAGAGTCCCGTAAAGATACTTCGAGTAGCACCATAGTGAGTGCCAAAGGGGGAAAGGTTTGAAAGGTAGTTCATTTTGTCGAAGGAGTGAGTTACTCGAGTGTCGTATCAACTTTCAGTCAAGTCAAGAATTGTATCAAAGCTGTATTGTGCCCTCTATATTATTAGTTCACAAGAAAAGGTGTGGTACGTACCGCTCCTACAGTTAGTGAGCAGAATGCGAATAACACACTTCACAATCATCAACAATTACAGAAAGAAAATCAACTTACGAACCTCACCCATCTCAGGTTTGCCTCCAGGTTTTGATTGAATTCGACCCACCATCTGGCCAAGCATAGTATCATACTTGGGATCGCGTTCTTCGAGGACATTATCCGCATTAGCTTTAGCCGCCACATCTACAAGATTCCAATGCATTTCTTTCATCAGTCTTATAGCATACAATCAGATGATCACGATTTCGACCAAATGCAAATGCAAATGCAAAGAGGGGATTGTCAGCCGATGGCTTGAGACCTTAAAGAGACATTCTTTATCCACAACGATGAAGATACGAGGGAAAATCGCATCATTGTAGAGTCCAAGAACGAGAACATAGTTCAGAACACCAACTGAATAGAATTAGAACATGCCAACAACATATCATGTTAAGCCCAAGAACCACTCGATAAACGCAAGTTTGACAATTCCATCGGAAAAGCGGAAACAGAATCAATCGACCATCTCTCCCATAACCTTTTCTTGAAGAAACAAATAGCTAAACGCCATCAAGGGCACGATAACCAGCAATCAGTATCGCCTACTCTTTAGCCCCACGAAACAAGAGCAAAGACTAATTTCTGCTCTTCTTTTCAGTCAGAAAGAATGAACAAAGAACGCGGGTAACTCCATCGACATTTCCCAGGTAAGCAATCTCAAGCAAACAAACAATGCCCAGAAGCGACATTGCAAGCAGAAAACCAAAACCAGCTCGCGAAGAAAGAGAGAGAGAGAGAGAAAAAATCTCTCCCCCTAAGAAAAGCAAGAAAATTTCGAGAGAAACCGACCGGGGGGGGGGGGTCAAGGCGCGGGACGTAACCTGAGGCGGCGGGCGAGTCGGCGGAGGGGGCGGGCGGCCGCGCATCGGCGGCGCGCTTCGGTTGGGGAGGCGGGACCACGTCGGAACGCGGCGGCGCCTTGATCCTTCCAGCTGCTCGACGAAATGCCTGACCCATCTCCCGCTCCCGGCTCGCTTCGGGCGGCGCCCCACCAGAAATTCGGTCCGACGGAAGGCAATGGAGCCTCGCCAAAGCAGCAAAGGGAGCTTACGCTCGATCACTTCAACCAGAAAGATCAGAGCTTTTGGCGATTCTCTGCACTTAGAGAGAGAGAGAGAGAGAGAGAGAGAGGGGCGCCCTGAACGGGAGATTCGCAAGCCACGTAGATTCAACACCGCCGCTTTCTTGAATGAAGACATTTTCTATGTGTTACACGTTAGGCTTTTGATGAATTTCCTTCCCCAAAATTCAAGATTTGAAAAATATTTTTCGAAAAAAATTTATCCATATCGCTCATAAAAATGGATAAACTTAACGTAGTTTCATTATCCACGAAGATAGTCAAGCGTAAATTGCTGGCGATAATGAAAATGCTTTTTGGTTAACTAATTTTTCTAAGCAATATAATCAATTATTTTTTGAAAATATGTATTTCCAATCTCAAGTTCTTCATAGAAAAAATGTGCCCTTAATAAAATTGACAATTAATTCTTTTGGTTTTGATTTCAATCGCTCAATCAATCAATTGAACTCACGCTTCCTTAATAATCGATGAACTTTGATTGCAATAATAATCCAAATCAAGCTTTCCACAAAATGTAGATGTGGTGTGGTGGTTAACATGTCAAATTCTCTAGACACCATGTCAATGACACTTGAGCGGGCATGTTAGCCTTTCCTAAGAAAAAAACTAGTCAAATTTAAACAAAGGTACATTGATTAAATGAAACATAAAAATTTTAGTACATAAATTGATTGGAATCAAAGTTTTTACTTCCTGGTAGCTATCTCTTCTAGAATTTCCTGACAACTAAAAAAAAAATCATCTTTGGATGTTTAGCTATCTCTTCTAGAATTCCTCGCGCGGCATTAAATCTCAGTCTTGTCTTCTCAAGTTGGTGCAGCTTCTTCTGCAAAAAGCTATTCACTCTCCTTACCTTAGATTTCAATGAATGGTTGTCATGTGTTCTTTTCAGAAGTGATTGGTTGGGAAATATGAAGTAAAAATGTAAAACCAGTATCATTAAAAGTAGACCTTTGCTCTTCTAATAAATTTTGCTCCATTAGTATCTCTAGCACTGGCTTAATTTCTCAGGCATATAACTACAACCTGCTTCTTGGGAGGCAAGTTGTGACAGATCTGAGAGGTTATCCGGAGTACACAAGGTCAACTGAGGGATGAAAGCATATCATGTATTTATATGTGGGTCAAGTCTTCTGGTCTAACTAATGAGCTGCACCATGGGCAAACTTGTTTCTTTCTACACATGAATTAAGATCACCTTCAACACCAGAATAAATTATAAGGAAAAAGAACTGATGGATTGTATTGACAGATGGTTTTGTCATGAACATAAGAAGCACAAACAATCCCAGAATTTGTTGGCCTATGTTTAAAAAAAAAAAAAAAAAAAAAAACCTCTATAAACTCTTCTGCAGCAATCCTACTTCAGTTCATGCTAATGAAAATACAAATGCACTTAAAAATATATGACAACAACAATTCTGTGAAATCCAGAGCTTCCAGTCCGGAAGGTCAGACTGGAACTTATGACCGGCTAGAGCAGTGAACCCAAATGGAGAGATCAATACTTTGCTCAGCTCCAAATTAGAACTGACTTTCACTGCTTATCCCAATGAAGGCCATGTTGAAGAAAGGCACTTCTCACGTCAGAAACCAGCGAATTAGCAACCACTGAGAATGAACAATGACTTCGCCAGTTATTTCTTGAATCAATTCTAGAGACTGTCATTTGTGATGCCTCCCAGATCGTCCTTCCTTTGCTCCTCTGGGCTCAAACTCACAAGAGGGATCGTCTTATTTTCATCAACTTGGACCCTGCCTGGTGGACGCCTGGAAGGCCGTGGCATCAGGTCTGAGGAGAACTCATCCCTGGTTCTTCGCTTTTTCTTCGGGTCCATTAGTCCAAACGCAAGAGCTTCCAGTGCTTTAGTGGTGAGTGGCCTATTTCGTGTGCTCTGCCTCCTGGAATTCATATTGTGAGGCTGCTGCTCAAGATTAGCTACACATGACGAGGTGGTGTTACTTGCATTTATGTCATTCTGTGAATTTGCCATTATTCCGTTGTCACTAAATTCGGCATCTGGCTGGACAGGCAAGTTCAAGTCTATCAATTCCTGCCCAGGCTGAAAGTTCTCGTGCGACACACCATAACCCAATTGAGAATTAGCATAGTCACAACTGCTAAATACAACCTGGCTGCCCTTCGGGGGCAAATCTGTGAATTGAAAAACTTCTGGAGAGGGACCTGGTGTGAGGTGCATCTTCTCGGAACTGTTAGGATGGCTTAAGGAAAAACTTGTAAATGGGACTTCTGGGGAGGGATCCGGAGTGAGGTGCATCTTCTCAGCACCGTTAGGATTGCTTGAGCAGCTACTGGCCTCCTCTTGTTTAAATCTGGAATTAGCAGACAAATTGACGATATTGCAGCTTGTCTCACTGAGATTGCAGAAACTCGACTTTTTAAGTTTCTTCTCTGCACCAGCTGGGCGGGTCCTGTTCTTAGGTCTCGCTTTCAGCTTCTGTTCACATTTTGGAGCTTTTCCAAGACGGCTGCCTTTAGAAATGTTCTTCCGTTCACCACGGATCTTGGCAGAATTGTCCACAGCATCACAGAGAGTATCAGCTGATCCCCAGCTTGAAGCAATATTTTCAAAGTTCCTCTCGGAAGAGACCTTCTTAGAGGCTGTAGATTTTACAGGTTTGCAGATATCAGTCTCGTCCATACTAAAACTCAACGAATCAGCTGAGCCAGATTGATTGATTGGCTCCTCACAGATATTCCCCTCATCTTCTTCAGGATAACCTCTCAAACTGGGGACACTGATTTCAGGCGGTAAGCTTCTCAATTCTCTCAACTTGCGCGCATCACCATTAGTCATGCTCGTATCCACCACAGTAAACTTCATGCCATCAGTACTTCGGCTTGGAGTTCGAGGCTTGAGATAGCAATGGCGCTCCTCATCAGCTGAATCTTCATCTTCTGATTTTGGTCCATTAGCCCACCCATCTTCTCCTTTGGCTCCGTATCCTTCAGTCACTTCCAAATCAAGAAGCCCCGGCTCTGAAGCGACTTTACTCAAGACATCACTCACGGAGTCAAAATAGTGGTTTCCTTTCACTAATCTTCTCTTTGAAAATTTCTTAACACCGGGAACGAGAAACACCAAAGCATGCCTGGAACCAGTAACAGAACCATTTTCAGGCTGCTCAGAGTGCCACCCCCTAGCTAACAAGCGGGGCCACACAGCTTCCCAAAAGAGATCGTTAGATCTGGCTTTGCTTAACCGGAAACCCCCAGTAAGAAAATCAACAATTTGTGCAGTTGTAAGCCTCGAGCACGCTTTACCAATAGGTATATCTGGGCAGGCAGGAATAGCTTGATTAGATTTCAATGGCTCCGCAACAAGGCCAGTGAGGTCTCGCTTCCCCTGACCAATTCCTATGGCTTCTACCAGTTTGTCCAGACCAACTGTAGCCTTAAGGGTGAAGACATATTCTTCAAGTGACATTCTTCCTTCTCCGAATGACTTAGACACCTATCAAGAAATTGAAATGAATGACACAATTAAGAGCCTCATTATAGCATCCCAGGAAAATGACATTAGCCGAAAGAAGAGATGCCTGAATGCAGAGTCCACAGACGTGCCTCTGATACTTCTCACCAGTTCACATGCATATCACGCTTTTCAGTGCACTTAAATTACAGAATCGCATTGCTAACAGATGAGCAAAGTAAAGCACTTTACGATCTTAATGATTATGCAGGTGAGGGTTCTTTGTGATACAACTTGGTAGAAATAAGTAAATTGTCCATCAATCTCATCTCAGCTGATTAGGTATAAAGAGGGGATATAGAACAACTCTTTAATAGCCTAATTCTGCTATCCTGAATTGTCCATCAATCTCATCTCAGCTAGTGTTGAATGACAGTTTAATCACTGCACTCTTGAAATTTATCTTTTTTCTCCATTCAGATACCATTACCAAGTACATAACCATATAGACTTTTTCTTCACGAAGTTCCGCTTCTCCAAGTGTTACCTCAAATAAGTGATTAAGGGAATGTGAACACTGGATCGGAGGCTGAGATAGAATAGCAAGTAACAAGCTAGAGAAAGGAAATGGTATTGAAAATACTGACAGATCCATTGCACTAGTTGAATCAATGGTCTTGATGCATGCAACAAATGGCAGCAGGAATAGCTACTGAAAGATGTAATCACCTAATGCATAAGCATTTTAATTAGTAATACTGGTAATGGAGAGTCACTGCAGTTTGAGGTTTCCTATTTTCCTAGGACAGAATTTAGTAAGAAACCTGGACCATCATGATCAGAATCAGCAGTTTCAGCCCACTTGGCTTGATCACATCATTCATATCCGATAAAAGAAGCTTGGGGGCACCCTCCCCCAGTTTCTTCTACGTAAAAAATTGTTGCACTAAGAACCGCAAGTTATGGAGAGACAAGCTAAATCTATCGACTGAAAAAATTTAGTGGAATGCAGTCAAAATCTCTCTAATCAGATTTTGACAAAAACACGAACTACTTGTACCGTTGTATTTCATTCAAGAAACATCATCTTCCACAATAAAGACAAACTTATGCTCAGATTTGAAATCACCCACACAATACTTTTATGTTGCTGAGATTATGATGCAGGAACAAATTAATAGAGCTAAGAAATGCCGAGCTGCCAGAGCAGAACAAATATGAAAACGGATTATAGAGCTCAGGGAGTAAGTGAAACAGAATGGGAGCACTCCATCAATTCATTAAGGAACATAGGTTGTTTGCTAATAAGGAGGCTGACCATCAGTTAGATATTATTTGCTCACAGGATAATTTACCTCAAGTAGGCTGGTTTGATTTTCGACCGACACCTGAGGCAGCAAGCGAGATAAAAATTCTTGTTGCCTTAGTCCTACAAATATCTTTTGTCCAAATATGCATCTTCTGCTCTTCATTTTCCGGCATTCCGACCATCTACGGTACATGACAGACCCATAAAACTCGCCATAGTAATGTGCCATTACATCCCCCATATCTTTCTCCACAAATTTTCTCACCTGAACTAGATTCTTCCCAAATATATACAATCCAAGGATAAAACTTGCCTCTTCCTCTTTGCTCAAGCAATTCTTCAGGGAACCCGGTACAGGAAAGCAGCTTATAGTGCCATCTTTCATTTGCATTTTTACTTCTTCTGGAGACATTGATTTTCCCAATTTAACATTCAAGTTGACATCCATGGGCTCAACTTTGACTTTTAAGCCATTATCTTCTACACAAACAGTGGTTCCTCCTACGCCTTCTGAGTCAACAGAAACTCTTTTAGTATGTGCGTCATCGTCATGCTTAAAATTCTCAACTCCTCCATTTATCCACATGATGGATATGGGCCGTCCCATTAGGAAACCAAGGGGACCACCAGCCAAAGCTTCTTCCTCAGTGGGATCCTTTTGAAGCAACAGATAATCAGATTTGGAAATCATCCTTGGAGTTTCAACCTGGTATTCATCTCCAACACGAGGAATTATCTCCGTTTCTCCAAACACATCATACATATTAGAAGGAAGCAATAGCTCGGCTGCTGCTTCATCAATGCATTCCCCATTGCAACTCATTTCAACTGAATTCATCTGTAAAAGCCAAACCAAAGAGAGAACGTTTTTAGAAGTACTATCTACAGATATAAACACAAGATGCAGAAGTGCAGAGTCGATGCCAGCAAGCAATGTAGAATCAAGTTCACACCAAAAGAACCGATACAATCCTATAACAATTGAACACTGGATGCTGTACCAAAATCTTCATGTACACCTCATACAAAGATTACTCTCTGATAGCATGTTGTGGGACAATCTTCTCCCATGAGTCTATGATGTCAATCCCCTAAAATTAGGTTATTTACCCTAAATCGGGCAACTAAGGGCAGGGCTAGAGACTTGTAGAATGATGTTTTGGCTGGTGATCTATTGAAAGGCTGCAACCAACCCATCTAAAGCTCTCTCATTTTTGGACATACTAATTTGACACTTTGAGTATCTAAATCTATTGATTCCAATTAGGAGTTTCAGAACTTTTAACTGCAATGTGTGATCACAGAAAATGTCA
The DNA here is from genome assembly GCA_014182725.1 of Eucalyptus brandiana. Taxonomy (NCBI): domain Eukaryota; kingdom Viridiplantae; phylum Streptophyta; class Magnoliopsida; order Myrtales; family Myrtaceae; genus Eucalyptus; species Eucalyptus brandiana. Next base: position 53,682,441 of record CM024675.1, on the reverse strand, counting down.
AGCAACAGTTCCAAGATTTTTCTGGAAAGCCTTCTTAACTTGTAGGGAAGATTAGAAACAAGAGCAGATTCATTTGAAATAAAGCAATCGTCTTATCATCTTTGACAGAGTTCACAACTATACATATTATATGTAGAGCTCGTTCAAGCGAACGGAATTAAAGCTACCCAGAAATGCATCTTCCAATTTTCATTCCACCAGACAAAATAAATAAATAAATAAATAAAGCTCAGAAAATTTCTCCGGCCACAAAAAAATTTCTTCACGCCCATTTCCGCAAAAATTATAGACAAGCAATAGTTCATCAAAATAACAGGAAAAATAAAAAATAAAAACTCACCCGTGCTCCCACTAAACAACAGTAATCTCAGGTAGTTGATTAGGGACACAAATTTAATTCGTACCCAAAAGGAAAAAAAAAGAACAGAAATTCAGACACCAAAGACGGTAAAGGAAAAGGGAAAATTTTTGAAAAACCTCGAGAGAGTGAAAAAGCAAGCAACAGAGAACCAAAAATAGAGGCAATGCGCGTTACTCGAACTCCCAAGAATCTGACCCGACTCAGATCCATTAGCTAAACCCAACTCCGCCAAAAACCAGCCGCACCTCCCAAAATCAAGAACTCGACCGCAACATAAAAGAAAACCAAAACAACTTCATAAGCGCATTTATTACAGCAGCCGAAACAATCCACGATAAAAAAAAAGCAGAACGTCAAGAAAAGAAGAAACAAAAGCGAGGGGGGAAAACAAGAAACAAGCAACAAGAATGGACCGTAGATTAGAGTTGGAATTACGGGGTGATCCCGCGGAATTAAGCTGGGAAACACGTTCGTTTACCATACGAAGGGAACCGCCGCCGAAACACATGTAGGAACTCACATTAGATCGCGAAGCAAGCAAAGCATAAATACTCCAAAGATTAATAAGCAGCAGCGGTAGCAAGAAACCAGCACGCACTAGGCAGAAAAAAAAATAAACCCAGAAAAAAAGACGATATTTTTCCACGACTGAAACCTTCGAGCCGGTAAAAGGCGTCGACCCGTAGCAACGTCAGAAACCAAAAGAAAAATATAAAAGAAAATAATTCCACGTGAGACCGAGGGAGGGAGCGAAATGGGTCGTCCCCTTCGCAGCTTACGCATCGATTCGCACGGCGCTTCCCCCCGGGCGGATTGCGCAGAGCGAACGAGGCGCGGCCGCCCGCTACCCACGACGCACCGCCCGCGCGGGCACACGCTCGTCGCGCGGCGGAGGGGTACGACCAGAGTATTCGTACTCGAGAGACTTATGGATACGTAGAGACGTATGCTGGAAGATGCGTATCAACAACAACAACAACAACACCATATCTAGAGAGAAGAAAGGCACAGCGAGAGAGGGAGAGTCACCTGGGTCGCGACGGACGGGCTTGAGCTTTCATGTATGGGGCAGCTACGAATCGACCGAGCGAGCGAGCAAGCGAGCGAGCGAGAGAGAGAGAGGGAACAAATGGTAAAAACGCGAAAAAGAGCAAAGACGACGCCGAAGTCGTTCCCCTGTTGGAGTTTTTATAGAGAGAGAGAGAGAGAAGTGGTTTTATGGAGAGAGGGAGGGATTATATGAGAACCGAGTTTAGAGAGAGAGAGAGAGAGAGAAGTGAAGAGAGGGGACGAAAGCGATGTCTTTTTCCCCACTCGCGGAGCGGCGGCGCGTGAGGAGAGTGTTGGCCAAAATTTTTCATGCACGTGGCACCACCTTGCTTCCTCCTCATTCTCCCCCCTTCCCCCTTTTCGGCCTTGTCGATTTTCTTCCTCTTTTCTCCTCTTCCTCCTCCTTTCCTTCTCCCCCCCCCACTATCCTTTTTCTTTGCCTTCTTTTTTGTTGGGTTTCGTTTGGATTGGAGATGAAGACATCGCTCCTGTTTTCGGTACGGATAGGCGGTCTTAGATTTCGCATAAGTTTCACCTTAAATCTGAAATCTCTATCCACTCGAACGAATTAATCATTTTTGGGAACCTAGATTTTATCATGCATTTCTTGAAATTTGGAACCTACCCCGTCATAGGTTATAAAGTTGATTATAGGGTCTACCCAAGTTCTATTTATATTATTAATTGAATGGTTGTGGTGAATTGTCATCTCTAATAACATGTTTTTCCATAAAGGGTGAGAACATTTTTTAACAAACTCAGAATGAGATTCCAAAGAGGATTCTAACAATTTTTGCATGATCGAGTCTAATAGACTTATTTGAATGGAAAAAAGTCTTTGAATATTGGCAAATTCCAAGAATTAGTCTTTATACTTAAGACATTTTCCAAGAATGATGCGCAATTGAGAATCTGAGTCATAATGTTCCAACCAATGATCAAATCCTTATTAGGAGAACTAGAGCCAAAGATTTTTGTGGTTATAGAACACTGTGAAAAAAACTGGACAGTTATCATATCTCTCGAAGCAGAGTTGAAATACTAATGTCCGTACAAGTTCACTGTAACAAGTTACTGTTCACTTTTACTGTAGCAAATAGGCTAGGGAAATCACTGTTCACTGTCACTGTTTATACCGTACGAATAATTCCCTACCGAGATTTTCGGAAGCCTCTATTTGTTTCAGGACCTATAAGCTTGGTCCTTGTTTGTGTGTGACCTCTTATTGCCTATAAAAGGCGAGGATGATGTAATGTGTTGGGAAGAGTCCCTTGAAGTAAGTGAGTGTTTTTGTGAAATTCTCTATGGCTTTCTACAAACCACTGACTATGATTTATATTTAGACACATAAAAAATATTAAACATTAATAAATTAGAAATCTTGGTCATAAGATGGAAACTTAGACTAGTGGTTCAAGATCATACATTCACCATTGAACGTTATAGAATACTATAGAATCACACAAAGATATAGACCTAGAAAAACACAAAAACTTGTTCCAACTTCTAAGTTCCAAGTTTTAAATTTCACCTTACCTAAAACCTGGAATTTACCCATTAAAATAGATTCCTCAATTTTTTAAACACAAAACCCACCTTGCATATGCTACAACTTGGAACCAAATAAGTTCCTATCAGTTATGTTCTTAGGTTCCAATCTGTATTCTACAACCATGCTGACCACTAATTTTCAGGGCGTTTTATGTCTAGGATTAATACCGTGAAAAATTCTAAATTTATACATTTATGATACCGAACGAATAGATTTATAACAAATTTACTCTCAGTTAATTTCTATTAGATTAAATTAATATTACGTAAAATCACAAATTGATATATTTATGACAAACAGAGGATAAAAACCTAAATTGATACACCCATCATCCCTCACAAGTCATTCAATTCAGTAATTTGATGGTAAAATTTAACGAAAACTAACATTTATAAATTTATCACAAATGTATCGGTTTTGAATTATTGGTTATCAAAAGATTAATTAGAGATAAATTTGTCACAAATGCACAAATTTTGAATCTTTTATTGTATTAACCCTTATATCTAATTTACTGTTCACTTCGGTATCATAACTTTTTTTCTTTCATCTAATTATAGAAATAACACTTTGTTTGTATGGATTGAAATTTTGGGCCTCAAGCACAATTGGAATTAGTGTTTTTGAACGGCACTAGACGGGACTGGTTCATCAGTCATGTATTATTTTGAGTATTGGCTGTTTTCACTATTATTCGTTGGACGGATTCCCGTGGCCAATCTAGCCATATGATCCAATTCTATGAGCATGCATTCGAGAGCCACTCTTTTATCTAGGACAACTCGCTTGACAGAAAATATCAATAACACATACTGTTGAGCAATTTTGTTTCGTGCTTATCTAAAAATTCTAGATTTACTTCGCACGATCGTGATAACTGGATTGCCATCTGGAGAGGCCTTGATTAAATGTATTGATTTCGTTAAGAGAGACCGTCACGATGCCGCGCCCCCACATCAAACTCGAAATATACTTAATAATCGAGGTTATTAGTGCGAGAAGAACTACATGAATAGCATGATCAAGTTTAAAAAAAAAAAACAGACTTGCACAAACTAAATTGTCAATTTGAGTCCATCAATTAAAGGTGTGCCTGGGGTGATATTTACCTTTTCTAGTAGCTGCTTCTTTCAATTCTTGCAACACATCCACTTAGATCTTTTTAGATTTAAATACCGAATCTTTCATAATACATAAAATGTTACAAGTAAATTCACGCATAATTTCTTTCACAGTTCTCTAAAAATGGAATAATATATTAAATGTTGATGTGAAAAAAAAAAAAATCAAACCAACCTTAAATACGTTCAATTTCTTAGAATTAAAAAAAAAAAAAAAAAAAAAAAAAAAAACACCAAAGACCTTAATAGTTAGAGGATAGAAATCACCATTGTGAGAAGTAGATGAACAGTTAGGGATCAAGAAAGGAGGACCTTTTTATATTGGTGCATGATGCGAACATATTCGACCATCCTCATCGGTCATGAATAGTTTTGTCTTTTTCACCATCGATCCCACTACATTATCATATCAAGAATTCATTAATTAACCATGGTCTAGTTTATTTAAACCCACACAGAAAGTCTCGAGATCAGTGTGAGAATTAGGTCGAAGCAAACACTCAACAGTGATCCGATTTGGGAACTCTTAGGAGATTAACCTTCATGAAAAAGATCAAATGTTTTCAATTGAGAATGAAACTTATGGAGTCCTACTAAGCACTATGCAATTCATTCATGCCCATTTGCTTAACTTAAAGGGAAAAGAAAGTGTAGAGAGAGAGAGAGAGAGAGAAAGTATAATTTAACAATTATCCAACCTTCGCTCGTACTAATCGAAGTCCCCATTCATTTAATTGATTCCCATGAAGCGAAAATGGATTAATTAAAAGAGGATTTTGCTGTCTGCGTTTCGATCCCACAGGATTGGAACGGATCGATGGGCTCCCGCGGCGCCAGGTCGTCCGGGGCGATCACCTGACCGCGGATCGGCGCGACCTGATTGGCCAATGCACGTAGGTTGCAGCGTTTTCCAAGCACGCGCGTCGCACTGGAGCCCACGCCATAAGTAAAGTTTATTCTAGCATACGCAATTCGGTTTCGTCACGCGTCGCGCATGCGCGTGCGAGAAGACTTTTTATTTATTTATTTTCTAAGCTGGATTTATCTATTTGGAATTACCAGAATTCCTTTTTTTGGGTTTTTTTTTTTTTTTTTTTTGCCTTTTTCTGGTTTTTGCTTAAAGGTCCTCAAAACATATCGAAATATGCTATAAGCTGCTCTTCCAGTTTTTATGATTCTACGACTTTCATGATTAGATTTCTAAAATTCATCCAAAATCGTTTCAAAATATGCTAGACTTCAATTATTTTCTGTCATTATTTCATGTATATTACATGAAATAACTAATTTCAACCACCATGATTGAAAATAAAGCAGAAAAATTGAAGCTGGTTCAATTGATATTTAATTTATGCTTGCCTCGAGTAAGCATGGTATTATTCTTAAATTAGAGAAATAAGGCTAATTTATCCATGGCATGTCTCGAATGTGGGATGTTTGCCAAAAACAACTATTGTTGATTATCCGATATTTAAGAAAATTTGTGCCGAAAAAAAATTATATGTATGTATAACTTATAGGGTTGTGGGGGAATTATAATCAATTTTCGGTGAGATGTGCTTGAGTTTTTATGGAGTTTCCCCGTCAAACGTATTGAAGTGAGACATTGATCGAAAGTGTATATTACCGAAGATGAGAAACCTAGATGAGAGTGATGTTGGGTATACTGAACCCGGTTTAAAAGATTATTACCTTAAATGACTTTGACACACTAATAATTGAGTTATACTTTAGGACTGATAAGATCCTCTTGCATTTCGAAATATGTCAGTTTTATAAATTGATCATAATGTACCTGGAACAGATCTTGATACATATACAAGGAAGCAAGATCAGCTCACAAGTAGCAAGCATCGAACAATATCAAGATTGCCGCGTGGGCGTTGGTTTGGCACGAGCTTGCCGAGTGGACGTTAATCCAACACGATTTAACTAGCTGACATAGTACGTTGCAGCGCGATTTGAGCATGCATTGCAACGTAGTTCCGTATAAACCTCTTCTTTTTCCATTTTGCGAGATGAAAAATTATTAAAAATTGGAAGAAAAAAACCAAATGTAATTATCGGACTAAATAGCGTTAGTAGCATTAGTAATACTAGGATCAATACATTGGTTGGGTTTGGTTTCCACACGGGCAACGCAAGCGCGTGGCGCAGAAATTACTTTTCCTGATTTTCATACATCAAATTTAGAAATACCAAAATTTCCGTCAAACAGTTTTTTCCCTTTTCTTGATAACGTAAAAGGTTTTCAAGCATGCAAGATATTGTTTTGTTTTATTTATTTTTTTTATTTTGGGTGAGAAGGAAATTTGGTCGTGGCGCACATGGAATTGCTCTTCCGATTTTATGATTCCATAATTTAAAAAAAAAAAATTTAACGGTCCATGGTTACAATTACAACACATTTGATAACACAATAATTATTATATCATGTTTTTTTTTTTTTTTTTTTTGGAGGAAACTGGCCAACTGCCTGACAAATGCGCCGCCGTAAACCCCCAAGTGACACTTAAGCAGGAGGAGCCACCACTTATTATATCATGTGTTTATAATAGAATGGTTACCTATTGGGTAATCCATATGACAGCCGAAGTTGCAATATATATCACATGGCTCCCGAAATAATAGCTATTACATTCTGGCTTCAATAGCTATTTTCAAAAAACTCTTGTCCATTTTCTCTCTTTAGCAATTTAAGGTTTTTAAGTAAGCGGATTTATATAGTTTATTTTCTCATAATCGCTTATTATAATTTCAATACAAGAGTATTGAATGATAAGTAGATAATTGATGCATTGATAATTATGTTATAATCATCATATATTATTGTTTGCTGTAATAAAAAAAATATTCATGATATAAAATTACAATATGAGTTGCTTAGTATTAGAATAATGATTCATGGTTCACGAGCTTAATGCTCTCATATAGATATATGATTTATCATATCTAGTTTTTATTTATATTTTAACAATCTATTATATTAGAAGTTAAGCACGCAGTAATGATTATATCAAAGTAAATATCATATTATAGTAATTATCGCTTTAGTAGCCAATCAAGAGTGTGATAAGCATCGCATTCCATCTAATTCTGATTTTAGAGGAATTTCGGGAACTACAATGCTATTCGCCCTTATTATTTTTCATTTATGAATCTAAACAGTGTAACACTTAGTACATTACATAAACTAGGCAGTGTAATAGTTATTACAGCTATATCACGATACGACGTATAGCTATTACATTACAATCTTAGTCCATTACTCTAACTAAATAGTTGTCAATATCATTCTTTTAAAGAAATTTGTAAATGCTAATGCAATTCCAACTTCAGAGATAATATAACAGATTTTATGTTTATTACCATTATTAAATGACCATCCTTTAAACTTCTACCTTTAACATAGTCAGTGTCATTGAATTCTTGTTAAAATTTTAGTTGAAATGAATATATTCGCAAGTCATTAGCTTAGGACTGAATTAATAAATCGTCAAAATGTTTAAGATTAACTTGATATAATTGAAAAGTTTAGATTGAATCAACCGTCGCATGATAGGTTTGAGATTTTTTGAACGATTATACCTTCAGAAATTAAAGTAATTAATCATATGTGATATGATATAGATTTATCTCTTGAGATTAACCAATCAAAAAGCAACAGCTAAGTTTAGTCCTTTCCCTCGTTCATTGACTTGTAGAGTCATTATTGTAGTCAATACCGAAACCCAACCGACAATTCTCTGGCCTGGTCAAATGTTCTTCACGTTCTTTTTGTGGTCTAGAACCATGCCATTCAGCTTTGACCCGCTTCCCAAGCAAACGTTCTTCGGAATTCTCGTTCGGAGTACATGTCGAACCTCGATGGAACGCACCAATATATTGAGGAAGTTTCTTAAATTCTTTTTTGGCCGACGAAAATTTTCATTGGTTAACCTTCACAAATGTTAAACCTCGATGTATATATATTTACTTCTTGCACTTCAAGGACTTGTGTTTATTTGAATTTTAGTAACGATAGTAGTCGTTTGTAACATCACCGAACAAGGATAATTATCTAATAGGGGTGAGATCGTCAAATCAATTTGAGGGTGTGTCTAAAAAAAAAAAAACTTATTTGACTGTAAATAATTTTCTGATTATTTTCAGCAAACCAAATGTATAAAAGGTCAGAAAACTTATTCACAGAAAGTTCTTTCGCTCAAACAAACACACCCAAGTAAAAAAAAAGATCACTAAGAATGAAGCCGATGACCTCTTAAATATACTACATGAAGCGAAATGAATTTTTAATTATCAAGAGATATTGATTGTCATTCTTAGATTGTGAATATATTAAGCGAATAGGGTTTTATCCAGAGGATAATTAGTCTGGACATGCATGCTAGACCAAGTTTGGTGAGGACCATCGGTTGAAAATGGCCCACCAGCAGGTCCCTCTCGTGGTTTAAGGTTGAAAAAAATGGAACAAGACAAGCGCGTAAAAGTTGGATCTAACATCCTATACCAGCATACAAAATGAAAAGATTTCAACGACTGTAAATCTTTTGAAGAGGAAAATGATAATTTTGGGAAGAAGGTGGAAATTCTATTAGATTCAATGTTGGGTTAAAAATTTACAATTTGCAATTATATAATAAGGGTACACATTTAGAAGAAATGGATAAATGTACTAAAATTTCTTAAATATGTCACGAAAGTGCAAGTGAATTAAAAAACTTTCAAAAAATGCAATCAAGTCCTAAAACTTATTATAAAATTGCAATTGAGTCCTAAAACTTCCAAAAAATTGAATTTAGTCTTAAAATTTGTCAAATCGGTACAATCAAATCATTTCATTAGCTCTATCTAATTTGACAAACGGAAAGTGCTAACGAGTTTTAAAATTTGATTGTGATGATACATTTGGGAAGAATATGGCAATTCTATTAGGTGCGATGTCAGGATAAAAAAAATTTCAAATTGCAATGATATTATATGGCGAGCGTACACTCAAAACACTAGATTGTTATGGATTTGGTTACCAAAAGAGGTTGATATTGCGGTTCTATCAGTGCCAAAAGGGGAAGCTCAATTTGGATCGGCAGTGTACAAATTCTTAAGAACGGGCGAATTCCATGACGAGAGTTAATTCCAAATTTAGTTAATAATTTCTATTTATAGATCGTGCTAGTGACAAGTGGTAATGGTGGTCCACTATCTCCATCAAATAGGAAGCCAAAAAGAAAAGCCCAGATATTAAATTAAGTTCATTTTCATTATTTATATCAGTTCAATTTCTTTTTTTAGAAACCAGAAAAGAAATAGCCCAATTCAAGTATGGCGATAAGAAGATAGGCGGGACAAGCGCGGCCGGCGAAAACGATGTGGCACTATTTTTTTTTTTTTATTTGCTCTTATTTAATTGCAAGACTTCAATTTAAAATTATATCTAGTTGTGTTAGCCATTTTGATTATTTTTATTTTATTTTATTTTATTTTATCACTGTAGCATAATTCATTTCGGATGAGGCTGTCGAGTCATGAAGGGAGATTTTACGTGCTCTTGCGAGCATGACGTTTGCATATATCTTTTGATGGATTGTTTTTTGATATTATATATCGAATAAAAATTTCAAGAATTATTTATGTCTTTTTTTTTTTTTTTTTATAATATTGAAAATAGGACGATTAGCTTGAGCTGACTACGAGATGATCTACCTAACTGGTCAAGCAATTTTGGTTGATCAATATAGCAACACCATCTTATCAAATTGTTTGTAAGGATGTGTGGGTACTTTTGACCCACTTTTTAATTTACTAACTCTTTGTTCAAACCGATGGGCCAACTTTCGGTGAAAAATCTTGTCATATGTACTATTTAAAATACACTGTTCGCTCACAGGCTAAATTTGATTGTAAAAGACTATGCAGATTCTTCTGTGCTAATAATGCGAAGCTAATTAGTATTTAATTACAAGTTATTTATGACAATTAGGTCGCGTTAGCAATATATATAAATAGAGGGCAGAGGCAAATTTATGAATTACATAAACCATTTTTTTTTTTTTTTTGGTGATGAAGCCGGCCTCGTCTTAGGCGAGTAAATTCCGTGTCCAAGAAATACTTCACTAATCTCATAAATCAAGTCAAACTTGAGGGGAAAACCCAACTTGATATCTTGAACAATGAAGATTGACAACTTTATAGCAAATATTATGCTTTTTATCTCATCTAAAAGTATTCTATTCCGAAGACTTTCAAGTTTAATCTGGTAGGTTAAGTAAGTGATCAAGCCAAAGGAAGCAATGCACAACTTCTCTTTGCTAGCTCTTAATTAAAATAATGCGACAATTAGAAAGGCATCCCGGGAAGTTTTGTGCGGAGATAATTAAATAACATATTAAAGTATTGAAATATTTTTGAGTAAAAAATACACACACACACACACACACATCACCGTTATAATATATTCGTGACAAATTGGTCATCGTGTGTCGCGTGATAATTTTTTTTTTCTTGTAAGAACTTGTTTCTCAAGTTTAATTTTTCATGATGTTTTAATATCTGTGCGGCCATTGGTCAAGCGGAACTTTTATTTTCTACGTTTTGGCCTAGAAATAAAGAAAGGTATTTGGGACGTTACATTTTCTTCATTTTCTTTCTATAATTGAGGAATACGATCTTAATTAGTTGTATTCTTGGACGAGAACTAGCATGGCGACCCACCATTATGGCTCACTGCTAATCAGAGTTCTGAGGGCAGAAATCAAACCCACACCATCAAATCCTAGGCCTAACGCATGTGAATGCTCCTACCACTAGACCAATCTTGAGGTAGGACATTTTTTGAATATCGATAAATTCATAAAGAGAAGTTCTCATTTAACAAAAAAGCATTTCAACAGGCTATTATTAAATCAGGTAGGGGCACTCAATTTCAAGTTAAGCGATTCTCATTCTAAAACTGGAACTGCTCATTGGAATTGGACCATTAGTCATAATTCTCAGGTGGATCTATAGAACCGGTTTACTTCATAACAAGGATAATTCGGTGATTTTTAAGAAGTGTTTTATGCCGAAAAGGTAGACTAAATCAGTCCATCTTCTACATTCCAAGACATTGAATTTAATGCAATCCACCTCAGCTTTGTCTTGTGTTTCTAGAATATGCTCTATATGATCGACAATATAAATCAAGGAGCAATAAAGCAATAACCAGGACCGACCTTAAACTGTAATTCAAAAGAAACTCCTGATCAACCAAACAAAGACAAACGACAATGAGAAGCCGAGCAAGCATACATAAAGCGACAGGAGGGAGGCACGAGACTTGTGAATCCGAGCATGCATCAAGCACACCAGAAATTTGTTTTCTTTATACATGTAATATCTTCATATTGTGTCAATGATTTTTTTTTTTTTTTGTTACAGAGGGAACCCCGTACAGCCGGCAGCCGGCGGATAAACCCTGGACGACAGGTAGAGTCACCACCACCTTTGCCTGCCGGGTAAGTCGTGAGTTCCTTTTCTTCAAGGCAAACGACACTGTGGATCGAACACTGGACCTTTCGTGAGAGGAACCAATGCCCAACCACGGGTGGTTGTGTCAATGATTTTTTCTCATTAATAAATAATTTAAATATTTCTTAATGAATCGATAGTGCAATTTTTTTTTTTTTTTTGCCAATTTTCTAGAATATAAATACAGGAGTTGGCTGGACTGCAACTGCAAGTAAATGCACATTACGTACTTATTATTTTGTATGATAAATATGTGGTGCAATTTCTTTTTCTTTTTCCAGCTATAGAGGAGATGGGCGGAATTAGATGACAGCTGCATAAGAAATTCTTCCAAACACTGACAATGAATGTCACTTCTGGTTGTCCACTAAACCAGTTGGCGACAGAGAAATCATGCGATCGGCAAATTAGATCAAATAAATAAAATAAATAGAAGGGCTCATTTAAAAAAAATATAATGTCAGATGTATTAAGATCACGATGCACAAAATGAATATATTCAGCATCATGCGGACTCTTGTTAAATTTTAAATGTGATTATTCGTTTAGATATTTACTCACGCTCCTTTTATACACTAATTTTACAGATCAATTTTGATAAAATTACTGTCTTTCTTTATAAAATGTCAAATCATGTTTAAAGATCTAATCGAACGGGCTGATATGTCTCACCAAGAAATCCCCGTGGATTAAGATGAAATTTCATAAATCTCAATGAAATGCAGCGTTTTCTAACTTTACACACCAAAAAGAGGAGGAAAACTGTAGAAAATAAAGCCAAAGTAATAGGCATTTAACGTGACATGCCTTTAGGACCCGTCACTATCATCGTACATCAATGTTATCCACAGATTAAATTACTTAAGATAAAAAAAAAAAATTTGACCTTGAAATCTAAGGCTATCATTTAATGTTTTTAAAAGCCATTTTTTTTTCATTTGCTTTTAAGATAAAGTCAAATATAAGCAACTGCTGTCAAATTGGCATCTACAGTTTTTTAAAATTCAAGGCATTCAGTTTTAAATAAAATACACATCATAATCTAAAAGGCACTAGAAAAAGAAAGAAAAGGAGGACGGTCTAAAGACACGTACTCGATCTACCCAATCCAACGGCTGAAAAAGTGAGGGCAGCCGTCGCGCCCACCGAAATTTCATTGGACTTTCCACTTCTTTTTCTATATTTATTTTTATTTTATTTTTTATTATCAATTTTCTTTTGTTTATCGTTGACTTGGGTCCATAAAGTAGTATCTGTCAATGGTGCAGAATCTTGCCGTTTCTGTCCCCTTTGTTTTAAGGAGGAAATGAAAAAAATATAAATATTTTTAACTCCATCTCTGCGTACTAGCTCATCTTCTTTTTTTTTTTTCCTGGTTTGTCTAGAATTTCTTAGTAATTATACGTGCACGTATAAGAAACTAGTTTTTATTTCTCGACCTTTCCATAAACCTAGTCCCTTCTATTAAAAAGAAAAACCTTAGAATATATTAGAAAAAAAGTTTCTTAAAGAAAGATTTTCTCACTTGTCGTTTTTTTGTTATATAGTTTTTACTGGGTTTCTATCACAGACATCTATTTTGTTTTTAACAAAAAAAGTTCAGTTGGCTAATTAGTTTTCTTGATTAACATGGATATGATTGGTAATATTTTAATTTATTTATATAATAAATAGAGGAACTAGTCCACATCATTAGCTGGAGCATTCAATAGCAGAACTCAAATTTAATATTCATTCAATGGGTTTCTCAAATCATAAGCATGTCTGTCTCTCGAGTTCAAGCCCTTGATTGAAATTGCTACATTGATGACCATCCCTTCGAAGTATGAATTTATATGCTTCAATAATTACCCCATATTAGCGGTTAATTAACAGAAAAGCCCAAAATTTGCAAAAATTGTCAATGTTAATGTTGATTATGTTACGTAGAATGACTGGTGAAGACGTCTGTGATTTCCAACAAAAATTAGTTTGAAGGACTACGTTAGCAAATTATCAAAATGTTTACTACTAAGTTGGCTAAATTGACCAATTTAAGACTAAATTGGCATCCTTATAATACATTTTATGACTTTTGCAATAATTATCCCCTAAGAGTGTGATATTTGGAGCTCGCGGTAACCCTCGTCTCAATCATATGAGGTAATTATTGAAGCATACAAATCCATGATGGTCATCGGTGTAGCGATACAATAAGTTAGAAAGATTGACATTCGTACAATAGATTTAGGATATTCTTGGCCAAATTGAAAGATTTTAGTAAACAAAAGTATTTCATTTCCATTATCAGTTCGTGTACAACGACGATGACAACAATAAACTATACATGATGATAATTATATTAGTATGGAGTTACATCCGATGGAAACTTGTGGGGTTTTACTTCATCATTGAGGAAAAGTTATTGGAGGGTCATAATATGAGGGGGAAATCTTGAATTAATCGAGAAGATACTAATTGAGTGCGTTGCTAAAGCTTTTTTTTTTCTATGATTATCCTAAGCAGCCAATGTGGGGAACTGATCCAGAAATCATCATTCCATGTTGTGGAGACGATATGCAATTGGGCCGAAATCGGGAGTAAGTTAGGTCCAATAAGGCTCCTTATTGATGGGCCTAAAGATTCTGCTGGTGCCCTAGAAAAAGTTGACACGTCGACACCATTGAAGTACATTGCCCCATAATAAGTAGATGCAATGTATTTGTCCAAAATAAAATATTGTCAGAATCCAGCGAACCTGGGCTTTAATGTTTTATTCTATAAATTTGCGATAAAAACAGAGATATGAATATTTCAGTACCAAAAAAATTTGTTGACATAGCATTAATCATTTTGAGCAACTTACTTAATAAAATAGTTAATGTGATATTCTGAGGTATTATATTTTATTGATGGTCCAACCGGCAGTTCTAATCTTAGAGAGATACTAATTCACGTCACGACTTTTGAAGATAGACACTGATGGGATATCTTGAATTACTGGTCGGGACAAGTAAATGCAGCCATGAACTGAGTCCCATGTATCAATCCGGCCTCTGGAATTTTTCCGCCACTCCTCCTGGGACACAAGAAAGAACGTGTATTGCTAATCCGAGAAAATATGATGTTGTTCTTAGATTTTCAAGAAAATTCAGTTTCAGCCCATCGATCCTTTTAAGGTTCGTTTGATACAAAACTGTTGAAGTCATGTAATGGGATGATCGAATGATATTTGATGGGAAAAGCAACCGGAGAGAAGTTGGCAAATATCGCAGCTTGTCTCGCTGAGGTTGCAGAAGCTCGGAGATTCGAAGTTCACCACTGATCTTCGCCAAAAGCGTCCCGGGAATCACGGAGAGTATCGGCTTTCTTGCATCTTGCAGGTTGTAGACGTTACGGGTTTGCAGATATCGGTCCCGGACACTCGACCATACTAAAAAGTAAAAATTCAATGAACCAGCTGAGTTACATTGATTGGTTAGCTCCTCACAGACATTCCCATCACCTTCTTCAGGATGACCTCTCGAAGCAGGGGCGGCAATTTCAGGCGGAAGGGTTGTCAATTCTCTCTAGCTTGTGCACATCGCCATGAGCCCGTGCTCATATCCTGCTGCGGTAAAACTTCATGCCATCTGCACTCCGGCTTGGAGTTCGAGGCTTAAGATGGAAATGGTGTTTACGTTTCGGTTCATTGCGTTGGAATACTAATACGCGAAAACGATAAAATCTTGCAATTTATGTTAATGCGAAATCACTAGAGAAATAAATGAGAAATAATAAGGACATCAGAAATTTGTGTGGTTCGATCCGAGTATCGGTACATAGGTTCACGGGGAGAGCTAGTAGCAACTAATACACTATAATCGAAGAATAAAAGTTTACAATTATTGAGTATTTTCCACACTTAAATTTAACTCCAGACTCAAAATGTTTATAAATAAACAACTCACTTGAACATAAACTCACGGCCAAAATTACCTCGCATTCAAGCTCGAAACAAAAACGCACACGGCTCTCTTTAGCTTGACATTGTGCAACTCCTACGTGTAGCTCATTTTCTTTCGTAGGGTTTCAGTTGCTTCACATATGCCAAAGGGGGAATTCGTTTATGTTATTATACGTGTGCCCAAAGGTTAAATATTTGACTTGGGCCCACCAACTTTTCAGCGCCACATACAGGGATTCCACCCTTTAATTTCCATGGGCTAAAAAAAAACTTAGGCGTGAATAGTGTGTGTGCGCGCTCCCAAAAGTCAAGATCTTGACTTTTGGGCCCCACCGGGATAACAACCTTCGGCAAGCTTTCGTAGAAAAGAAGAAACTTGTATCTTCTTTTTATTTCCTCTTTTTGTAATCCTTCATGGAGTCCAACAAAGTTTTTTCTACTTGGGAAATCTTTATAAATAAAATTTGATTTAACAAATCGTCATCTAAATTTAAACTCGAAATATTAATTTAACAATTCTCCACATTGGCTCGATGTTTGAAACTAAGCTATAGTGCTCATCATCCATGCTACTCTCCCAATGCCCCGATAGACACTCATTCTCCATAGACGCCAATAGAGCTTAAACAAAGCTTGAGCTTCACAAAAGGAACAGACTTAGTCATTATGTCTGTCAGGTTATCTGTTGTAGCAATTTTTTTGACAATAATATTATCTTTAACTAAGACATCTCGAATGAAGTGGTGCCTGATGTTGATATGCTTCGTTTGCTTGTGATAAATTGGATTATACGCCAAATATATTGCACATTGATTATCACAGTGTATATCCACACTTTTTTTGTTCTAATTCAAAGTTCGAGAGCAAACTTTGTAACCATATCGTCTCTTTCGCTACAAAGGTTAGTGCCATATATTTCGCCTCAGTCGAAGAGAAGGCAATGTGATCCTGTAAGGATGCTTTCTAACTAACTACACCACCCGCTAGCTAAATACGTACCCTGCTAAAGATCCGCGATAATCCAAGTTACTGGTGTGATCTGAATCCATAAAACTAGTGGTCTCATTGCCATTGTTGTCCCTTCAGTACACTATACCTACGTCTGTTGTTCCCTTCAAATATGTGAGGATCCACTTCACAGCTTCCCAATGAGCTTTAACGCTTCATATAGTGACTAATCACACTCACAGCTTGTAAAATATCAGGCCTAGTGCATATCATATCATACATAATACTACCACGGTACTAGAATAAGGAATACAGGACATATGCTCATCCTCTTCAGTCTGCAGTGATAATTTATTTGAAAGTTTAAAGTGTTTCGCTAAATATGTATTTACAGATTTTGCAGATTGCATATTAAAACGTGCCACGATCTTCTTAGTATATTTCTTATGAGATAAACATAAAACTCCTGCAATCTGTCACATAAAATCTCCATACCCAAAATTTTATTTGTAGCACCTAAATCTTTTATTTCAAATTTAGCATTTAACCGCCTCTTTAGAACATCAATATCAGATATATTCTTAGTTACTATCAGCATATCATTAACATATAATAGTAGATAAATCAAAGAACCATTCTCCAATCTCCTATAGTAAACCCAACTATTCATCTGACTTTTTGAATAATTTTGACTAGTCATAAAAACATCAAAATGTTTATACCACTACATAGGAGACTATTTCAGCCCATATAAAAATTTCTTCAACAAGAAAATATGATCTTCCTTACTTGGAATAACAAATCCCTCTAGTTGCTTCATGTAAATCTGCTCTTCTAACTCACTGTGAAGAAATGCAGTTTTCACATCTAGCTACTCTAACTCGAGATCTTGCGAAACAACTAAGGTAAGTAAAATACGAATAGAAGTATATCTTACCACATGAGAGAACACCTCATTGTAATTAATGCTTTCACGCTGTATATCCCTTCGCCATAAGTCTCGCCTTATACCTTGTTGTCTCGACACCAAGAATGCCCTCTTTCCATTTAAAGATCCATTTACTTTTGACAATTTTTGGTTATTGGGTACTTTGACCAGCTCCCATGTCTAATTTCAATGGAGTAATTCAATATCTTCGCTTATAACCCCTAATCACTGCGACGACTTCGAACTAGCCATCGCCTTGGAGTAAGACGAATGCTCATCTGTCTTCACCTCATCACCTACAGTCAATGCATAAGCAATATCTATATAACCATAACGTATTGGTGATTTAATTTGTCTTCTCTATCTATTTGCGGCTATAGTGTGCTACGGTTTTGTTGGTTGTTCACTATCACCAACTTCAGGAATTGCGGCTTCATCCGCAGTCTCAACTTCAGTTACTTTCGAGGTCTCTGGAGTCTCAACCTGAAGCTCAACCTCACTAATGATACCATAATCCGTTTTCTCTGTTGGTTGTATCCCAGAACTCCTCTGTTGAAGCATTGCAGTCTCGTCGAAGATCACATCTCTGCTAATTAGAAAACCATATGATCTAAGATCGGTGCACCAAAGCTGGTAACCTTTCACCCCATGTGTATAACCTAGAAATATACACTTCTTCACCCTCAGCTCAAACTTACCATTACTTGCATGAGCATACGCAGGACATTAGAATATACATAATCCAGAGTAATTAACAGGTTTCCTTGACCATACTTCCTTAGGAGTCTTTCACTCGATAGCAGATGATGGAGATCAATTAACTAAGTAACATGCCATGTTCACTGCTTCGGCCTAAAATTCCTTGCAAAATCTTGCATGCGAAAGCATGCATCGAGCTCACTTAAGCAAAGTTCTGCTCTTCTGTTATGCCATGCTATTTTACTGTGGTGTCCCAAGTACTATGTGGTGTTTCACAATACATTATTTCTCGCAGAACTCGGTAAAATCTTTACTTTAGAACTCCATGCCATTATTAGTTCTGATTTGTTTATCTGACTGCTTTTTAATCAATGCCTTAAATTTCTTGAACCAATCAAGCACATCATATTTGTGCTTCGGAAAGTATACCCATACATTCCTCGAATAATCGTCGATAAATGTCAGCATATATTGGGCACCTCTTTTTGAAGGAACTGAAGACAGGTTCCAAAGATGCAATGCTCACATAAGTCTAGTTTCCCTGTCTTTTAACCCTTCAACAATCCCCTTTTACTTAGTATTGTCATACCTGCCTTGCTCATATGCCTTAAATGCATATGCCATAATTGAGTTAAGTTAGAGTTTGACTCATCTGATAAAACAGCAGCGGTTCCGATTACGGTCTCTTCCAGTAGATGATAGAGAGTATTTACTTACTTTCATTTCATCGCTGTCATAGCACATCGAGAGATTTTAATAATCCACCTTCAGCCGTGTACCTACATTCGATATCATCGAGTGTCCCCAGAGAAATAAGGTTCTTTTTGAGTTCCGGTACATGCCTTATATCTGTCAATATGCGCACCATCCCATCGTGTATGCGAATCCGAATTGTCCCTATCTTCACAGCCTTACAGACTGCGTTATTCCCCAAAAAAACTCTACCACCATCTGTAGTTTAGTAAGTAGTAAACCAGTTCTTATGAGGCATCAAATAAAAACATTCCGAATCTAGTACCCATTCGTCTCTTGACAAAATAGTAATCACACATAAAATAACTTATGTATCACTATTGCTCATTTTGGCAACGTTTGCCGCACTGCTTGTGGCATTCTACCTATTAGTTTTATTCCTCTGCTTTGAACAATCTCTCCTAATGTGCCCCTCCTCATGACACTTAAAGCACTTCACGCATCTCTTGGACTTTCTATGGCATGATTTTGATATGCTTTTACCTCTGCTGCTATTAGGCCCTCAATGTTGTTCTTTATCTTGTGCTACTTTTTGCGTTAGACCGTTATCTCGCAATTTTTTATGCCACTCCTTAGAGAATAAGGCGGACTTTATCTCTTCGGAGATAATTGTAGTACGCCCCTGCAACAATGAATTAGTAAAGTGCTCCCATGACTCTGGTAAATAGGCTAACAACATCATACCCTATTCTTCATTATCAAGTAGTTCTTCAGATCTATAATGAGTTTATCAAATTCATCTAGGTGGGTTCTGATAGACGTATCTTCAGTATATCTGAATTGAAACATCTTCTTCAACATGTACAGGCGATTGTTCAAACCTTTCTTTACATAGAGCGCTTGAAGTTTTGGCCATAATATTGCGGTATCTTTCTCCTCAACAACCTCTATTAAAATCTCATCCAACAAATTTAACAGATTGTGCTCTTTACTCTTTTCATTAGCTCTACCTCTTTGAGGCTTTCATTATAATAGGCAACTCATCTTCACCATTCAGTGCTTTGGCCAAACTTTAGGTTGTCAATAAAATCCACATCTTGATGCTCCATAACACAAAGTTGTTACTCTCGTTAAACTTCTCAATTTCAGATTTCTTCTCAAACATAATTGCAATAACAGAATTTCTAGATAATAATCAGACAAGCAAAAACTCCAAATCACAATAAAAAAATCTGATCCTAAGCTCTGATACCAATTGTTGGAATACTAATACGCGAAAATGATAGGATCTTACAATTTACGTTAATGCGAAATCACCAGAGAAATAAATGAGAAATAATAAAGATACCAGAAATTTACATAGTTCGATCCGAGTATCGAGAAAAGCCATCAACAAATAGTCCACTATAATCGGAAAATCAGAGTTTACAATCACTCACACGTCGAGTGTTTTCTATATCTAAATTTAACTCTAAACCCAAAGTGTTTATAAATAAACAACTCACTTGAACATAAACTCACGGTATAAAATTACCGTGTATTCAAGCTTAAAACAAAAACATGCCCAGCTCTCTTTAGCTTGACGTTGTGCGACTCCTACGTGCAGCTCCTTTTCTTTCATACGGTTTTAGTCGCTTCACACACGCCAAAGGAGAAATTTTTTTTTTTTTTGACAAGGCCAAAGGAAGGATTCGTTTATGTTAATATACGTGTGCTCAAAGGTCAAATATTTGACTTGGGCCCACTAGCTTTTTGGTTCCATATGCAGAGACTCCACCGTTTAATTTCCATGCGCTTGACTTTTGGGTCCCACTGGGATAACAACCTTCAGCAAGCTTCCGTAGAAAAGAAGAAATTCGTATCTTCTTTTTATTTATTTTTTTTGTAATTCTTCATGGAATCCGACGAAATTTCTTCTACTTGAAAAATGTTTATCAATAAAATTCAATTTAACAAATCGTTATCCGAATTCAAATTCGAGATATTAATTTAACACATTGACTCAACCCCATCTTCTCCTTCGGCTTCGTCATCCTTCCGACTTTTCCGAATCAAGAAGCCCTGCCTCTGAAGCTACTTCGCTCAAGATATCGCTCGCGGGATCAAGATGGTGGTTTTCTTTCGCTAATCTTCATTATATTCTTAAAACCGGCAACGAGAAAGACCAGAGCATGCCTGTAACCAGTACCACAACCTTTTTCTAACAAAGAAAGAGCAACCTCTGCGTTTTACAAATTATTGGTTGTACGAAAGAATAAGGAGAAAGCGATTGGCTAGCGGAGACGAGAGATAGAAAAACAAGTAAGTCAAAGCCCCAAGACTTTTTCTTTGTTCATCTTCTTCTCTCTCCGGTTTTCAGACTGATGTCTCAGTCATTGCCAGTTCGTTCTTCTCTTCGTCATCGTCGTGGCAGCAGTTCCGTTTCACTGTTCCACCAATCAGGTCACTCTTTCTCTCCCTACGCCTTCTGTTTGTTGAGGGCCTGCAGTAATCATCCTTGCTTTATAACTAGAAGCTTGTTACCTACGTGTTATTGGGCACTTCGTTGTCGAATCTTTGCGGGTTTTGGTGTTTTTTGGTGCTTTTGCATTGGCGAGATTCTGAGCTGTGAATTTGTTCTTCCGGCATGGGCGACAGGAAGACGATCTACCTAGAACAAGGATAAGAGTTTGTGCAGAAGGGTATCACGAAGCTCATCGAAGGGCTTCCAGGGCCTCAATTCAGCTCCGAGGACTACGTGATGACCTACGGGTATTTCGCCTCTGTGCTCTGCTCTTTTTCTGGACATGCCTGCCTAGTGCCTGCTGGGCTGCATGATCATAACTTTTGTCAACTGCCGTTAATTTCTTTGATGTTGTTTGCAGAACGGTTTACAATATGCCTCCTCATGACTACTCCCAGCAACTCTATGACAAGTACAGAGAATCCTTTGAAGAGTACATCAATTCAGAGGTGAGAAATTAGAAAATTGCGTTGCTTGTGCTATTTTTCATTTACTTTCATAATGGGCATATGAGAAATATGCAAGACACAGTGATAACTAGAAGCTGCTGGGGAAATTGAAGTTCTATCTGTTTATTGTATCGCAAATGGGCATGAAGAGTTGCCATTGATGTGTGTTATTGATGTGTGTTAAAAGAATTCCCAGGTGACGTTCCTCAAAATTAATGCTGGTTTTGAGGTGCCAGTGGGCATTTGGTCCAATGATTAAGGTTTTGGGATTGTTAAAGATTCATCATTGTTCACAAGTTTTCGGCCACAAAATTTTTTAGTTGTGATGGCAATTCATCTGTTGAGTGAAAAACCGGAACTCGTTCTTGTAGTTGAGGTGGGAAAATCATGCTAAGATGAGATCACCAATTGGACATGATCTGAGAAAGGTGGGGCACTAATGACCAATAACTTTCTAGTTATATGGCATTTATCAGCAAACTTTGAGCTATATGGTGAAGTGCTCAAATTTGATTGCAGCCTCCTTGGGGACATGAGAAACTAATCAGACTTGTTGGAAAATACAATATCCATGAAGAAGCGTGTGCTATTGCACCAAATAATTCCTTGGTGTAAATTTGATATAATTATTGCGACTGATTTATTGATTTTTCTGATGGAAGATAACAAATGCAGTGTACTTATAGAGCCCTTATTGACCTTTTGAAATGCTGTATGCAAGCTTTCTCTTAATCATTGCATCTTTAGTTAGACACTATCTTTAAGTACTTAATCAAACTGATGATAGTATTCATGCTATGGACATCCTTCTCTGATGACATAAGGCTTAGAAGTTTCATAATTAACCCTTTGCATGTTGTAACACACAATTTTCACTGTGGACAAAATGTGCTTTGGGTTCTCGAGTATTCTATTTCCATTAACTTCATGGTCTGTCTTTTGTTTAGGTATTGCCTTCATTGAGGGAGAAGCATGATGAGTTTCTGCTGACAGAACTTGTGACAAGGTGGGCAAACCATAAGGTGATGGTTAGGTGGCTAACTCGTTTCTTCTATTTTCTGGACCGGTACTTCATTGCTCGAAGATCATTGCCATCCCTTAATGAAGTTGGCTTGACCAGCTTTCGTGATCTGGTATGTCACCAGTGACCTCTTATGTGTGATGTCCTCTTTCTGTTGATCATTTGCAGAAGAATTCATGGTTCAAATATGTCCGAATTATGCTGACTTGCAGATTAATGATGTCAGATTAATGATGTCGACTTTTTCCATGTGTGTTGACAGTTACCTCATTGCACTTCATTGATGATGCTTTCAGGTATACAGGGAGTTATATGCAGAAGTCAGGGATACTATTATCTCTCTTGTATGATTGTATCCATCCGCTCAGATCCTTGACAGGTTTCTTAATTCTAGAAATCTCATTAGTCATTATGACCGGTTTTAATTTTGATTAGATTGATCAAGAACGCGAGGGAAAGCAAATTGACCGATCTTTACTGAAGAAGGTTTTGGATATATTTGTTGAGATTGGGATGGGGCATATGGATCGTTATGAAAGTGACTTTGAAGCATCACTGCTTGAAGATACTGCTGCTTACTATTCTAAGAAGGCTTCAAATTGGATACTAGAAGACTCTTCTCCAGATTACATGCTGAAGGCAATGCTTACACTTTACACCATTAGCCTGAAATGTTACAGTTGATTGTTTTTAATGGTATTAATCCGTTTACTGGCGATCACAGGCTGAAGACTGTCTAAAATGTGAGAGAGACAGGGTTTCTCACTACCTGCATCCAAGTAGTGAACCAAAGTTACTCGAGGTTGGTAATTGGTGTAACCTTTGGAATGACAGTTCTGCATGAAGTTGTGGTATATCATTATTATTTAGTCTGTCATCTCTAATTTGCAAGGTTTACTTCCTGATTTCTGCAGAAAGTCCAACACGAATTACTGTCTGTCTATGCAAATCAACTACTTGAAAAAGAGCACTCTGGGTGTTGTGCATTGCTTAGAGATGATAAGGTGCTTGCTTTTGCTTTACTTATTATATTTCCATTTGGTAGTTCTGATTTTTGTAAAGAAAGATGCTTTATTACTGACTCGAATGCTTGCTTTTTAGGTGGAGGATTTGTCGAGAATGTTTGAGCTGTTTTCTAAAATTCCTATGGGCTTGGATCTTGTTGCAAATATATTTAAACAGATCATTAACTGCAGAATCGTGCTTTATCTGGGAAGTAGATCTTATATGTTTTCTCAAACTTATTTCTGTCTTATGGCGCAGCATGTTACTGCTGAAGGTACAGCCTTAGTCAAACAAGCTGAAGATGCAGCAAGCAACGAGAAAGTATGCACATTTATTTTGTTTCTTGTACTCTTTTTAGCTTTTCAGACTGCTAAAGTGCATGCTTTCATAGGACTTGATGTGGTATAGAATCTTAGTGAGTCACCAAAAATTGTCTAATTTGAAGGATATCTTGTTTCACTTAGCTAAAATGATTTTTGTTAATAGATTATGGACTCCAGTGTCTGAGAAGGCACTCCATCCTTAGTAAAATCATAACAATGAAGTGAGAGAATTGTAGATACTTTGTGGATGCATATCGCAAATGCAGAGATGCATTTGGATGTGTGTTGATAGACATCTTGTTTGGAAGAACAGAAGACACTTTATGATTAACCAATTTGGTTGCTGTCATTAAATTAGTCACGAGAAAGTGAGTTTAAGAGGTGATTAGAGGTCATCTGATGCATGCTTCCATTCCAACTTCTATCATGACTTTGGCACATCCTATATAGAGTTTCCATATTCCTTAAAGAAGCAGGCATGTTTATCTGGCGCATGTGCCATTTGATTTTACTTCTTTGTCAATTGGGGATGTGAATTTCGAGGGACTGAAACATAAAATAGGAGAATGCATGTGAATAATTGCCATGCCTGAACCTCTGAAGTTGGGATGAGAGACTTGAACTAAGACCAATGAAACTAGCAGTCAAAGCAGCCTGTTGCACCATTGCTTAATAGTGGCTTGGAAATCCCATTTACCTGAATCTCTCTCTGGCCTATTAAAGTAGAATAGAGGTTGCTGCTGAGCAAAGTTCACACGTCCATGGGAGACCGGATTACTGGAAAAATTGTCAGATGTTTACACTGCATAGCTCCATTGTTGAGATTTAATCTGCTTAAAGATCCTGTTGAACAGTCATTTCATTAGTGTGCTGATCTAGTGATCATATTTCTTTTGCAGGCTGAGAAGAAGGATGTGGTTGGTCTGCAAGAACAAGTAATCCTACCTACTATTTTCAAATTTTATTTTGGATAAAGGAGGCTGAATATTGAAAGGAAGCTGATATACGTGCACGTTTTGCAGGTTTTTGTGAGGAAAATAAGTGAATTGCACGATAAGTACCTAGCATATGTCAAGGATTGTTTCCAGAACCACACTCTTTTTCATGAGGTATGCTGGTGGTGTTGGTGGTTTTGCCTCCGGGCATCCCTTGTTTATGCTTAATGTCAAGTCCTCTGCTCTTCTGTAGGCTCTAAAGGAGGCTTTCGAGGCCTTCTGCAATAAGGGAGTCGGTGAAAGCTCAAGTGCAGAACTGCTGGCCGCTTTTTGTCACAATGATGTTAAATAAGGCCCGCAGTAAGAAGTTGAGTGATGAAGCTATTGAGGAAACGCTTGAGAAGGTAATCAACATCACATTCTGCCGCTCCTGATTTCCTCTTCTGTAGTTCTATCTACTTCATATCTTATTTTGTAAATTCCTCTGTTTGTATTTCCATTAGACCTTTCACCAGACCTGAGCTGCATCTGAGTCTTCGCAATCCATTTCAGGCTTGAGACAACTCAAACTCATCATGGAGAGCACCTTCTCTTCGTATTGTCAAAAACCGTTGTTTGCTTTAAAACCCTTGCTCGATGATCTAAAAAGCGCTCCAAATGAGAATTTTTTCGGTAAATATCATTTGATCAGATTACATTTGGTCATGGCATGTAATTGGAAATTGATCGAAACATTTTCCTTCCACTAATGAATTGATTTATCAAGATATGCAGTACTTCATATTTGGTTGTGTGAGGATTTGAACTTGTGCAATGAGCCAAGCCACTTAAAACATATTAATTCCTCATTTGTGAAGCCAACTGTCTAGGATTCTTAAAGATCAACAATGCATCTCAAGCAGGAATTTTTTTTTCTTTCCCTCTTGCCCCTCTTAGACAACAAGTTGTGTAATATTGAAAGAGATGATTTTTATGTCTATGTGCATGGTTAAGTGGCCCTTATTATATGACGAGTAGGAACTGTTTGGTGCAACTTTCTCGCTAGCAACTACATCTCAAAAAATGGGAGAAAAACTCGTACCTGCTAGTGTTCGTCACGCTAACGCCGCCCTAAACCGTGATATAGCTTGCCAATCCACCTAGGATCTCCACAATTGCGTTTATCTTGCAGCCCAGCACATACTCTTGCTTTCCTAAGTCCGGAAATAATTCATGGTTGCGACTGTAGTTTATGGAGAATTGACGTGTTTCTCGCTTATGTCACGTCTGTGCTTGACCTGATACATGGACCGGCCGTAGCCCCAAATGAAATCCATGGCACGCTCGATGAAATAAGACCCGAAGTAGTGACACCCTTGGAAGTTTGTCAATGTGCCTTGTACCTTGATGAACATGCATTAGTAGAACAAAACTTTGTCCGACAGTATTTGGGCCACCTGCTCGATCGAATTCCAATCTCCACATCGTGTCATTTTGTTATAGGTGTTCCATCAAGAATTCCACCGGGATCAGGTTATTTTTCGAAACTCTAAAAAAAATGGAGCAATTGTTACTACAGAATTGCTCAGACTTGTACTCAACCAATCATAATCATAATTTGAAGCACAAAGGTCGATAGATGCACAGCAGTCCATACAAAACGAAATACGTGGACTTGTCATAGAAGCATTTAGAGCAGTTTCTTTTTTCTTTTTACTCATCATGTCTATTTGAGAATTTTCCTTGGTATTTTGAAAATAAAAAACAATAGGTTAAGTTCCAGAAATTTATGAAAAAAAAAATGTGACTTTACATGTCAATGTTTATGTCTTTAAAGCTTAATAGAGTTTAAATTGAAGACGAATGAAAGTGCATGAATTGCAAAAAATAACAAAAAATTAAAAAGTGAAAAATAGAAGTAACCTCAAACGGTATGAATAGGAAGATTCACTTTACCCCGTGTGGTAGATGACAGAGTCGGGGGCACGGCCAGTACTCCACAAAAATGGTCCGTGCCTATTTCTATTTTGTTTACGATATGTGTTATGTTACGGGCCTACATGCAATTATGACCAATATTCACTAAGGCTACATCGGTTTCACACGGAAAACAATTTTTAGAAAAAAAAAAAAAAATTTGGATTTTGCAGCGTTTAGTTCACGAAAGATAAACTAGTTAAAGAAAATATTTTCCGCTAATAGATAAAACACATTCAAAAATAGGAAAAATATTTTCCGTTTTTCAAAAAGCAGAAAACATTTTCCATCCTATTTTTGTTTACTTCTACACCAAGCACCTTGTTTCACCAAACGCATCTTCTTCTTCTTCTTCTTCTTCTTCTTCATTTTCTTTTTTTAATTTTTTTCTTCTTTTTTCGGCTAGTCACTAGCCACGGTAGCAGTCGACAACTGGCTGGGTAAGCTCAAGCCATGCCACAAGTTAGTGAGGCTCGACCTTGCCAGTCAAGCCACAACAAATCCACTGAACTAGGTGGAGCTCAAGCCTTACCTAAGGTTGCTAGAGGTCGGTGAGGCTTTGGCAACCTCTAGCGAGACTTGAGTGCACGTGTGACTGGTCACCGGCTATCGCCGTGGCGACAATTGGCCAACGAAGAAGAAAAGAAAAAAATATTAAAAAATTAGAATTTTTAACTGTAGAAATTATTTTTTTATTTCTTTTTCAGATTTCAGCCAAACACAAAAAAATATTATCATTTTCCTAATTTTTTTTTTTTTAGAAATGTCATATTTTCTGCCAAACAAGCGAAACCTAAATTTGATTGTTTTTTTCATTCACTACTAGACTTTGCCAAATTGTGCTTTCCAATGAGGCAATAATAGCCTAAATATGAAAGCATGTAGCAAACAAGATGTGGCATAATTAATATGTGAAGGAGAAATTGTTTAGTCATATGTGGCTTAATGAGATCAACATATCATCTATTTTGGATCTGAAAAATAATAGAATGGTCTCCATGACCTCTTTTGCAAAGCTGAACCAAGCGCACATCATGTGACTTTTTTCATTGGCATTTTCACTTATCCTTTGTCCCAGCCAAAAGTGGCTGAATGAGGTGAAAGAGAGAGTTCATTAATGTATTTGAGAAGCTGCCTTCCCACAGAAGCAACCCAACAAGGGGAAAAAGCTCTCAGAAGAAGTGACAATATGTGTAAAAAGAAATGGTTGTAGAAATGAAGTTAGAGCATTTACATTGAGAGCAAGCTACTTGGGTTTTAGATTCACAATTGCATTTTAGTTCCCAAATTGAAGTGGCAAATTGCAATAACCTGAGAGATTGCTTGTGTTATTTTCATGGGAGATTAGGCTAGTTTTTTTGTCCTTCTTTGTTAATTGAGGGCCATATTTCGAGCACAAAACAAATTTCCTGAATCTTAGGTTTGAAGGGTTGAAAACCATTTTGTTTTTTTTTGTTTGTTTGTTTTTGTTTTGTTTTGTTTTGTTTTTTTTTTACATTTTGGCCTCGATTTAATGCCATTTTGTTGATTGTCTATAAAATAATAGCGGTGTGCAAAATGGAGCATCCGAACCAAAAACCACCTAAACTGGCCTGTGGGTTCGGTTCCTAGGAGTGTCAGTCCGGTTCTCGATTCCTAAAAGTGGAATTGAGTCTAGACAATCCAGTTCCCGGTTCTAAGAGGGAACCGAACCAACTACATATACCTTTTTGCAAAAAAATTAATAAAATGTAAACGAAACACTATCTCATTTCAATTTCAAGTAGTGGGAAGAAAAAGTGACCGTTTTTGAGATATGACTTGTGCAATTGATTTGATTGAAGATTCCTAAATCAATCTAAGGTTGAGATTGATATCAATTAGTGATTCAAAATGATTTTATATCTTTGTATTTTCCTTTTCTTTTTGCACATTGTAATACAAATACACGTAAAGAATACATATAAAATCAAAGTGAATACAAAGAAATTCTTCAAGCTCCTTTTCTCTTTCACTTCGTGCTAGACTGGTTCCATTGGACCGAAAATTGACCAGGAATTGATCACCTCTAAAAATGGACACAAATCATTGCAAGATGTTATTCCTATTTACCCAAAAAGAAAGACCTTCCTATATGAGGATGAGATCTTTGGAATTTTATTCTAGTCTCCCATAAGTATCAATCGAGAAAGACAATATTTTCACGAGAGGTCTTCTCACGCATACATTAAACATCGGGGTCATGTATGAAAGGACTTCTATTTAAGTGAGTTATGCTATAGAAAATGTAACAATCTCTTTTGAGGTTACACGATAATACTAATTTCATATTATAAAATGAAAATGAAGCATTATATTCCTCATGGAAAAATTGTCCAAAAAATACTAAATCTATAATACGGTAGCTCATTATAAACTTTGCAATTAGGCCAATATATTCGTACAACCTTTTGACGGTTTCAAATATAATTCATCCACCCAATTTTAATCAAAATTTGCTAACATAGCAGTCCAATCAATGACATCTATACGAAATGATATCATTTTGTAATTTTATTTGAGTTTTCTAAAAATTTTCTTTTTTTCTTTTTTTTTTCCTATTCTACTATTCATCTCCTCCCCCACGTCATTAGCTTGCAGTTACTTTAGCAAACTGTTGTCTTCTCCAGCCCATCCGATTCCGCCTGCATGCCCCCATCTCATTTGAAGAGCTTGGATGATGTAAATTTCATCAGACATGGAAATACGATCTCTTTTCTCTTTTTGGAGTTTTTCAAAACATCAGAGTATGAATTTGTCGACAATCGATTTTTAGCCCAAGATCCTTTACCTTCGTTTGATACAAAAGTTGCCGTTGAAGCCATGTAATGTGATGATTGCATGCTGAATTTGCTAAAAGAAGCATGAGTACTTCGACCAAGCAGTGTATCATTAGATTCGACCGAATATTTTCTGAAGAGATTTTGATATCAAAGACACACACATCGACCCAGAAATCCTCAATCGAGAACTCGGTCAAGAAGAAAGAAGCTCGACCTACTTCTCCACTTAAAGTTAACTGCTTCCTCGACCAAGAAAGTTCAAGAGTCGATAATTAGAGATGCCCTGAGTACTTTGCTTGTTTTGTATAGTTGTTACTACCGTAAAATCTTGTAATCTACGTGTTTATTCATATATGTTTTGGAATGGCAGGACCTAAAAGGCCGTTGTGGTTGCGAAGGCGCTGCAGTTGTCAGAAATTTGTCAGATGCCTTATAAAAGTGCGACCCAGCAGGTACGCCTCAATTGGTGGTTCTGTGGTGGGGACAGGGCCCGTCTATCTCGGAAGGGCGTACAGGCAGCATTCAAAGAGTTGTGTTTTACAAGACAGATCTCCCTTACGTTGTGGTGCTAGAGGGATGGGATTCCTGGAGATAGGCTGGTCAAGAGTACGGAAGTTCATCAATAAACATTGATGTGACTCTAATAAGAGCTATGATGATTAAATTAATTTAGTAAAACGACAATTAATTGATTTATTTTCTTCAAAATGGATGAACAAGGGGACAATAACCTATGCAGAAAATCAGTGCACTGGGCCTGGGGTTGACATGTCCAAGCGAGTCAAGTGGCAAAAGACTTATCAATTGAGGAGTTATATAGATTGACCGATGTCAACACGTTCATAAATCAAGATGGCCGGTTGGAGAAGCAACCCTTTTAGTCTCATGCCGAAACTATACATCTCTCATTTTATTTTTCTTATAATATGATTTACTTTTTGGGGAATTTCCTAAAGAGGAAATTGATCCACAAGAAAAGTTCAGAAGTGGTATGCATTGGAAATTTATAAACTTTGGAATATGAATATGATACCAAAAATTTGTTACTACCCTATTCAGAAACTGAATTTCAATTCATGTGCTTAGTACATGTTAGCAAGGACCATACCCACTCATTTTTAAAATGTAATTAATTGGATTTTTTTTTTTTACATGACATTGGCGGAGTAGTCCATGGGAGTAAAATGGCCATTAGCAGGTGTGATCCGAACGCAACAAAGTCCATGATCTATGATTGGACAAATCCACGTATTTGAAATTTTCTTCCCCAATAATTGTGAGTGTAGATATCTTCTCTTTTTTCAGAAAAAAAAAGAAGCTAATCAATGAATTTGGTTGGTGTATGTATAATCTTGATGGTAACATGTAAATGGGTCTACATGTTGACTTCATTGTTATCTACTTTCTGGAAGAGAAGTTTACAGGGAGAGTTGACTTGTAAATTCAACTATGATACTGGTTTCCACCCGCAAATAGATGGAGAATCAGAGAGAATAACTTAAAGACTTTGGAGGACATGTTGGGATCCTAGTTTATTGACTTTGGTGGTTCTTGGACGATCATTTATATTTAGCAGAGTATTTGTATAAAAATAGCTATGATTCTAGCATGACTCATTTTAAAGTTTTATATGGCAAAAAAATTGTAGAATTTCTATTTGTTGGGATGATGTTAGTGAGAATGGACTAACTGTTCTAGAGTTTATTCAGCAATTCGAAAAGAAAGTCAAGTTAATTTGAGAAATGTCGACCAAAAAACGCACGTAGTGGAATTTGGTGCAAAGATCACATATTCTTGAAAATGTACCAATCAAGGTTGGAAACCACGATCTTTGACAGACAATAGTATACTCTTGTTGTCTAAATTTGGTTAGAAAAGATTGCTATCTTGCCACTGTTCAAAGAGAGCGGCTAGCATGATTGTCCACTACAAAATGACGATGTAACAGTGAAAAGCCAGTCACAATTTTTTTTTTTTTTTTGAGGAAATCGATAAACTTCTTCAACCAGTTTTAATTTTTGACTCCATACTTTTTTTTTTTTTCTTCCGACTTCTTTGTTTCTTTATTGCAAGCTCAAATTTAGAGATGAGAAGAGGGCCATAGAATCAATTTTCTTGAATATGAAGAAAGGAAGAAAAAGTTAAATAATAATATATAATTAAAAGTAGAAAAATATGATCACTTAAATAGAAATTGTTAATATCAAGGGTTAATACTCTGAAAAACTCCAAACTGGTACACCTGTGACAAATTTACCAAAAACTATTTTTTTTACCGCCAAAAATCCTAAACTGGTATACCTTTGACAAATTTACCATAAACTAGTACATTTGTGACATATTTACTCTCTGGTAGTTTTTGTTAAATTTTACTACTAAATTATACAAATTTGGGATGTTACGCTCCGTTTGTCATAGTTTACAATTTTTATGATTTTTTTGTGGTATTAATACAATTTAGTGGAGGGTATATTTTTCACAAATTTACTAGTTTGGGGTTTTTTGCGGTCGCATAAATTAGTTTGGGGTAAATTTGTCATAAATATACCAGTTTAGGGTTTTTTATGGTCAGTCGGGGTAAATTTGTCATAGGTGTACTAATTTGGGGATTTTCATGGTCAAAAAAATAGTTTGGAATAAATTTATCACAGATGTACCAGTTTTGGGGTTTTTTAGGGTATTAACTTTTATAAATATCTATAAAATTTAAAAGATGAAAAAAAATGCTTGAAAAGTTAACTTTGCAACTAATAATGAAGGACTCTCCGATGGCCTAAACTTAAGTTTAGTGATATCGATTGCACGTAAAACAAATGAAGTGAAATAAATCAAATTAAGAATAACGAATTGGTAGAGAAATTCTTTTCCCTTGTTGATCCAAATGTTGTAGATGAAAATGTGAAAGGCCTTAACACATTACAAAATAAATTTAGGATCACATGAGTCAAAGTTAAAGTTAAAAAAGCAATTTTCAATTGATTTTTATACAAATTTAATCTAATATAGCTCCAACATTTGGTTTCATTGGGAAGATTCACAAGACCTTGAGACACTTGACCCCATATCATTTCATACGAATATAAAGTCCATTTATAGCAAGGTATATTATTTGAAAACAGAATAATATTAATAAGTACCCACATTGATTGAAAACCCTCTGATTCTTTCTTGATTGCAAATCAAATTTTGAGAATAGCTACAACGAATCATCTTATCAAAATTACGGGTTGAGTGAAAATCAATGAAATTCCTTGTACTATAGTCTTGCCAGAATATATTTGCTAATTCAACTGGTAGATGCTAAGAGATATATTTCCAAAAAATTCTACATGATTATTAGACAATAATTTGGAAACACCATATTATGTGATCCAAATTCACTCAAGAGCCAATACGTGTCAAATGATAAGGGATCGTTTTCTTCTACAAGAAAGTTTAGATGCATTAATTTAGCAAACTACTATCAAGTTGAAAACAAATACATGAGAAGATTAGGCCGTGTTAACTAGATTATTAGTGAAAAGGTTCTTAAGCTTTAAAGTCTACTGTTTAATACAAACAATAATAACAATGTATCCATAATGCAAAATAGATAAATCTACCTCTCTGTGGATGCCTTCTGTTGAGGCTTCTATTTTGGATTCTTGAATCGATTTTCATTACAGAAGTTGCTTTCAATATGAACTCTATCCATCTAAACAAGATTAGAAAAAATTAATGATTAAATGTCTAAAATTTACAGATGCAAACTAAAATTCGATGATAATGAATACCTCTTACTTTTTTACAATAAAAGAATTAGAGATTAGGACCCTTTCCCTACAGCTTTGACTTATTCAATTACAAAATCCTACAATAATCGAAAGTTCAAAGTACACAAGATAATTACATTCCTTTTTTTTTTTTTTGAGTTATTAAGTTTTTCTATTTGGAAGTAATATCCACGTAATCTTTTCTTTAGTACCATTTTAAAAGTTGCATATGAGTGCTTCATACATTCCTTATTGTTTGAAGATTATCACTTTGATTTGTTTCTTTAAATAAGACAAGAAAATCATTTTCTTCTTATGGTTTTTTCCTTATGGAAAATGCATTTTTATATAATAAGAATAGGAAACTTGCTAAGTGCTGCCATTTTGAAGATGGAAAATACATGGCTGAGGTTTGACCGTCCACTTTCCGATCTGACTGCAAGGTTATGCAATCAATTTCCTTAAGCATTTGCTTTACAACTGACGGAAAAAAAGAAAATTCAGAAATGAGCATATTAAGACTAAAAAAACAGGATAATATCCCGTCATTTATGCATATCACGGATTTTGTGAGTAATGCATGTTGCTTGCCTAAGTTTCAATATAAAGCTACGCATGCATAGCTTCAATTTGTTCGAAGTTCCTTTGTTCTTTGAGTCATTTCTTTACCTCAAAATGCAGTATTCATTCCTAACTACTCTTTTATTGGCATTGCTGAGCTTGTCAAAGGTTAGCTTTAGCCAAGACTGTAGCTATAAAAATCAAGATTCGCCGACCATTGTCGTCGATCAGTCGGGCCAGGGACAGTTCACCAAGGTGCAACAAGCCATCGACTCTGTGCCGGCAGAGAACAGCATCTGGACTCGCATCTTGATCAAGCCTGGCATTTATAAGTAGGTTAAAAAAAGATGTGATATTTCATGTGATTAAGCTAGCTTTGAAAAGAAAATGTAGTGTTGATTGTTTTCTACAGAGAAAAGGTTGCGGTACCTGGAGACAAGCCATGCATAGTCCTTCAAGGGAACTCGGCAAGTGACACAATAATTGAGTGGGGCGACGGGGGTCTGGTTAACGAAAGCGCTACCTTTACGCTTTATGCAGAAAATTTTAAAGCCAAAAATATTGGATTCAAGGTAAGAGTTGACCTTCATTAGTATTTTCTACATTTTATTTTTGAAAAATAGCTAATCTCATGCATTTCTCCATCCTTCAGTCTATATCTTTCGTTTTGTATGGACTTCAGTACGTCTATCCACCTCATGTTCTTAATGTTATGATTGATTGAGTACAAATTCGATTGATTATGCATAACATGTATTCTGTTTATTTCAAATTCTGAGAAATAGTTGACCCAGATAGAATTTTTGGCAGAACACCTACAATGAAATCACACGACGTGGAGATTGGAGTTCGATCAAGCCAGCCCCGGCTTTCCAAATATCGTCGGACAAAGTCTCATTCTACCAATGCGCGTTCATTAGTGTGCAAGACACGCTGACGGACTTTCGAGGGCGTCACTACTTCTCGTCTTGTTACATCGAGGGAGCGACGGATTTCATCTGGGGCGATGCCCGATCCATCTATCAGGTCAAACACAAACATAACATATGCAAAACCCGTCTTTCCTTTACAAAACAATAGTCACGGCAGTAATCTATCTTCTGACTTAGGAAGGGATGATTATATGCAGAATTGCAAGATAAATGCAACCACGGATATTCTAGGTGGATCCCCAGGTTTTATCACGGCTCAGGGCCGCAATAGCGCGACGGACACTGGTGGTTACGTCTTCACATGGTGTTCCGTAGTGGGGACGGGGCCTGTTTACCTTGGAAGGGCATACAGGCCGTACTCAAGAGTTGTGTTTTCCAATACAGAACTCTCAAACGTTGTGGTGCCAAAGGGATGGGACTCGTGGAGATATGCTGGTCGAGAGTAAGGAAGTTTATCAATAAACGTTGATGTGATTCTATTAAGAGCAATGATGATGATATCAATTGATTCAAATGTCATTTGATTACCGTATTTTCTTCATAATTGATGAACAGGGGGACAACAACCTACGCAGAAAACCAATGCTTCGGGCCAGGGGCTGACATGTCCGGGCGAGTCGAGTGGGAAAAGACTCTATCAAGCGGGGAGTTACATAGTTTGACCGATGTCAACACATTCATAAATCAAGATGGTTGGCTGGAGAAGCAACCCTTCTAGTCTCTACATAGAAACCATTCATCTCACATTTTATTTGTTTATGATCTGATTAGCTTATTTGGGTGTTTCTAGATGACAAAATCGATCCACATGAAAATGTTCCGAAGGTGTGTATATGTTGGGAATTCATAGACTTTGGCATTTCATTTGATACCAAAAGTTGTTACTTCCTTTATGGGAAGGTAATCGTGTAGAGCTTGCCTTATGCTTTCACTGTCCAATTCGGAAATCGCATTTCGTTTGAAGTAGTTAGTATGGGTTAATACGGACCATACCTTTCATTGCTAAAATTAACTGATGCATTTTCTTTTTCCATAACATGAGTGGAGTAGGTTCAAGGGTGCAAAATGGCCATTTCAAAATCTGTTGTGGATGTCCAAGGACTATAAATGGCTGCTCGAAATACTTCTTTTAAATCTAATAACTTGAGAAGAATAATATTTATATTATCGGATTATAGGCTTGGGTTGTTAGGCCCTAGAAACAAAATTCAAGACATACATAAAAGGTTTCCTTAAATTAATACGCTGTGATTTGCTGCAGATGCTCTTCTAATTGAAGACGGGCAATGCTTATGGCAAGGAAAAGCATTCACACTATATGTTTAGACATTTAGTCTATTTAGACATATCCCTTAATTCACTAACCTAGTTATTGAAAGACAATTTCTCTTTTATCCCTATATTTTATTATATGCATCTTGGTAACATCCATTTTCGCGATCACATATATATTTCTTGTCATTGTGATGATTATGATTTGAAAGACCAACATATTTCTTATAATTCTCTATGTCCTTGCCCTCAGGCTTGCAGACAACGAGCTTGATGGTGGGGAGATAGAGAATTTTGAGGAGTATGTTGATTTTCCAAATCACGACCATCATGATGAGGATGAACGTGGACGTAATTGCGAAAATGGGTGGAGACTTTTGGATAAAAGCGCATTTTATTTCAATTACCCCAATTTAAGCCGCTTAATGAATCAGGGCATTCACATATATAGACTAATGTGTGAGTATAGTGTAAATGATTTTGCTTATCATAAGCATTGGCTCTTCCTGAAGGGAAGGCTGACACCTACATAGGCCAACACGAGGAGGGTGTTGACCTCGAGTATATGCAAATCTGACCCTCATTCCCCCACGAAATTTGAGTTAGGAAAGCCCCGTATATTATTCCGAAAATGACAAAATAATCACAGCGATGCTAATATGTGCATTGATTGTGTAAAGCTAACTTGTAGAGGAATAGGCCAATATGCAGATGAGGTCCTAACAAGAACACCTGCAAGCTGGAAGTGCTCTCCCTCGGGCGAACAAGGTATTGGACGTCCAAGATGGAGGTATCTAAAACAAGGGACCATAGAGTAATATACAAAATCTTGAGTATCGGTGGCACATCTACAGACGATAACCCATCGAAATTACCGGTGGTTTGGAACTGAAAATTTTCATGCTCTTCAACAATATAATGACTTTTGCACTGCAATTGAAATACCAACAATATATGGATCTAGTTTCGTTGGGCAAGTTTTGGTGTTACTTTTGGGCTTTGCCTCTTTCAATAGCAAAAAAGAATTACCATCACCCTCGCCTTCTCGTATGGAAATCAAAGTTCATCCATCTACATTACAAATAAGATTGAGATCTACACGTACATACATATATACATACAGACACATATAAACGGCCAAAGGTAGAACTCAGACCCACACTAGAATGTTCTTTACCACCTATTCGGCAAGAAAACAGGGTCACTGTAGCCGATAATACAAATCAGCCATGGACTGGACATAACAGGGTCACATCGACTGCACCGTGGATAAACCTGTTGTTACTGATCAAAACAGTAAACTAGAAACAGAAAACCAGAAGCTATATTTTTCAGATGAGGAAGAGAAGCGCAGAGAAAACAGAACACAAACTTGCATACGTCTGTTCTAAAAGGAAACTGTCAAGTACAGGACAACTTAAACAAAGCAAAAACTGCTCATGTACGTGCAACACATAATTGCACACAAACGTGCTATTAATTTCCTAGAAAATAGCAAAAACACTAAATACGTAACTAAATGAACTTGGCTGCTTTTTTAATAAAAAAACAGAGTAAAACAAAGGAAAAAACAAGAAAGAAAACAGCAGAAAACAGAATAAAAAAAACAAAACAGAAAACAGCATAACTGAGACATTATAATCCAACAAAACCGCTCTAGTTTTTTCCTAAGGGAGATCGAACTTGAGTTTGGAGTTGGGAGTCAGATTAGCTAGAACTGATAAGTGCTCTAACCGGTGCAGATCTCAGTCAGTGGGAGATTCGCGCCCTTATCGCCGAAGCCTAGGCCTTGTCGAAGAATTTCTCAAATTTAATGCTAGTCCACTGCAGTAGAGAGCATAATGAAGCGGCGAATTGAGTTGTCAAGGCCCAACAAAATAAGGGCTCACCTTCGAATTGGGTCTTCTATCCCTTTTTGTCCTTTCGGATTTAGTTTGCTCAGAAGCACAACCTATGTACTCTGGAATTTTTTCTAAATGAATGAGACGGGTTTTTCCGACCCCCCAAAAAAGGAAAATAAACAGCGCCAGACATTTGCAGGTGAGGCAAATCCAGTTCAAATAACAATTAAGGTAAAGCAGGGTCAGGAACAACGAATCTCTTTATGATAAACAGATCCATTTTGCAAAAAATTCTCCTTCCAATTCTCATCTTATCAGAAAATCAACTCGCAAATGTTCACATGCACGAACTCGCACAGACGAATCCCGGCGAAAACTGCAGCGAATTCAGCACGCGGAGAGTCAGCCACGCTGTAAATATGAACTCGCGCTTGTAGTCGGAGCAACATTATTAGCTAGGTAGATAAAGCCAAAGAGAACGAAGCAGTACCTCCAAAAGGAATGGAGGCGGCAAGAGAAGGCCAGGGTTGTTTCCCGCTGTTCAACCGAAGGCCTTTTGAGGATGCTCTTGATCCGGTGATTTCGCTGTCACTTCCACAAAAATCTACAAAGCAACGGTTGCACTAGACAGAGAAAGGGAGGGTTGCCATTCTTCTTGCAAAGCAGGGATTGTGTGGACCGTTGAACCCGCATCGTGACGTAGCACACATGGGCCAAAATAAAGGACGATGCGGAATGGTCAAAGCTGAGGTCTTACTACGAGTCGTTTTTCTCTGCTTGGACATGTAGCTGGGCATGGGTGTTCAATGCTAGTTATCATGGTTGTGATTCCTTCTTCGTTTTGCTTTGTATTTCTTGGCAAATTACCAATCGGAGTGGGTGCCCATTTTATTGGTGGGCAAATTGGTGGACTTGGGTGGACCATTGGGGGGGCATGGTGGGCAGGTGGGGGTGGGTGTGGATGTGGATGTGGCTTGATGAGGTGGGTCAACGTGAAGTTGAACTTGGACCCAATTTGGCGTCAACAATGTTCTTTTTCTCTGCTCCGTCTGGTCTTGACAATGAGCCAAGGCCCATGTGTCGAGCCGGTGTCTGGACCGCGGGCGATCGTGGAGGTTCGGGTGGTTGGAATGGGGTTGGTGCGGGGATCGGTGGCGGCAGGCGTTGCAGCGAGTTTGTGCGTGTCCAACACGTCCTGCGCGGAAAACATATGAGATGAGGGTTTTCGTTGATCGATTCCTGATGAGGTTATACACTTTGATGGCCGTGGGGAGAGGTTCGGTAATGTCCATCTGGATGTAATGCGAGCGTACCGTCCACGTTCTACCGAGAGTGATAGTGTCGAGTTTGATTAGCTGGCCTGACAGATTTCCCATTACTTTCGAGGATGTCCAGAATGTAGTAATCTATGGGAAGGTTAGGAAGGTGAACCGATATCGAAATGTGTGTAATTTCGACATCGGACGGCTTGGAGTTTGGTTCCCATCTAGGGTTTGTTCAAGCTTGGCAAAGGGAGGAGCGAGGGTGAGCTGCCATCTTGCCTTCTGTGATGCGATCGATTGCGTTTATGCACTAGTTTCCTTCTTGGTGCTAGCTGCATCTTCTGTTGCTAGCTGCATCTTCTGTCCAAGGGCTACGAGAACTTGGTCTTAGGAGGAAGCTTTTGTTTTCTCATATCTGACGCTGAAAAGAACAAAGACTACGGGCTTTATTTTTTTATGCTTGTGGCCACGACAATAGGACCAAAAAAAATTTTGTTTTTCATGTTTTCTCCGCCACTAACTTTGATCTCATATTAAGATTTGATGGATGATGTATTAAAATGTGTGTATGAGAGAAAGATCATAAATAAACTATATTCCTTTTTAAAAAAAAAAAAAAAACAAAGAGCACGAGCACGGACGGCTAGTCATATGAAAATATATAGAATACCCTAAAAGCCCCGTTAACCAATTAAGTTCAGGTAATTTGCTTGTGCATATATACTTGACAGAAATTATTTTGGAGGCAATAGACTGTCGAAACTTGCCCCGAAGGATAGGGAATGGAATGGGTAGATTCTTGCCAAACTGTCCAAAAATCGGGCCAACCCAACTTGGACCTGAACACTGAAGATTTCTAGGGGTCAGGTTAGGTTGAGTGAATTTGGTTCAACCTGATTTGATCCGATGTGTGAAGGATTTTTTTGTTTTTGCACCTAAATCATAATTTAAAACTTTGAAATAGTCAAAATGACAGAAATAACCAGTCTTGTCAGCTAAGATACGTATAGTATGCTGAAGAAAGATATTCTATGTATTTTTCTACATTGGAAGGATATATAAAAATAATTTGAATAATTAACACCAAATATACGAGGAATCATAGTAAATTTGCTTGCTAAGGGATGAGTCAGATTTTGGCATTACTTAACATCCTAATTAACAAGATAGTGGAGACTTTATTTCATAAGTGTGTCAATCATTTTTCTCTTTTTTGGTTGAAAAATATAATATTTGGTACAAATTTTTCTTTCGATGATATATTCTTTAACGAGATCAAAAATTATTATAATTTTAAGATATTCCTTTGTTTAAATATTGCTAATTTATTAATTATAGAGTTTGTTGAAGTCAAATTTCTCAATCCTTATTATGCGTTGTGCAAACTAATTAGGCAGTTATTTGGAAGTAGTCGTGGATTTGCGATCCTTTAAAATGAATTTAATAGGCGATTTATTTTATGTGGAATTTGCAAGATCTATATACAAGTGATTCTGTTTACATGTACTATGTGAAATTTGAATATGTGACTTCTGGTATTTTACTAGAAATCCTCACCGACTACGCTAATTCCGGAGCCATACTCTGAATCTAGACCGTATTCTTAATCACTTCACTTAATGCAAGATCTTGTGAGATACTGTCATTCGTTCCATCGTGCAGGAGGAGCCAATCTTCCTAGAGTCTAGACGAATCTCCATTTATTGAGCCAAATTAGAAATCCAATGGTAGGAACCTCACGCTTCTCGACGATTGAGATCTGATCGTTTTTATCATTACGACACATCGTAAAACCAATTACTCCGAACTTTACACGAGTTTTTGTCGCGTGATTCCTTGTCTACTTTGACCCTACAATCAAGTAAGTGCCGGAGTCAAATTCGTATCAAATCAAAGGAGGAGGACAAGTCGTTCACGGGTCATGGAGGATTCATCGAGGTTTTGACAAGTGGAAGGACAAGGGCATGGGGGATAAAACAAAGAGGAAAAGTTGACTTCAAGTCAATAATTTTGTGGTCTTCTCAAAAGTTCCACAAGCTTCGCTAAAAAACTTACTGGAAAATTACCATATTATTTCATGCCTAAATTGAGTGTTGGACACCCAAAGTGCCAAAACTCGGCATGAGTACACTTTAGTACCAAAAATTCTAAAGTGTACATTTATGTGCCAAACTCGGAAAAGAAATGAATACTTAAATGCCAATAGTGAAAAATTTTGGTTAAATTTTGACATGACCTTTTTTGATGAGATTTTTTACTGATGTAGCAATTCTTTAAAAAAAAAAAAATGCATGGATGCTAACGTGGTTAGCTTGTCCCAAAAGAACATCGTTTTGCCCCCAAATTTAATTTTTAATATAAATATTAACTAAATTAAATTTAAAAAACTAAATTTAAAAAAGGGGAGCAAATCAACGAGGGCCTCTATAGCCCTCATTGCCACTACCCCACCATCGTCGAAAAGGGCTATTTACGATGGGGCAAGGGTTGGCCTAGGTTGAGCAACCCTAGCCGATTGCCGTTGAGGGCTGTGGAGGCTCTCACCGAATGCTATCTCCCTTTTTTTTTTTAAATAATTAATTTAATTAATATTTATATTAAGAATCAAATTTGGGGACAAGACGACAATGTTTTGCACATTGATTATTGAGTAGACAACTCTGGCGAGCCATGTAGACCACATTTATTTTTAAAATAATGCCACATTGGATTTCCAGCTACCTTCGCCGAAGTTGGCACTTAAGTATACCTTTTGAAAGTTTTGACACTTAGATGTCCATCCGTGTCAAGTTTTGATATTCATGGTGTGTTTTTGCTTGGAAAAATTTGACCTAAGTTGGACAGGTCTAAAGTCGGAATCTACACGAAGACAAATGAATCCAAGCGGGAAGCAGAATCTTGGGAAAATTAGCAGAAGAGAATCTCCCGTGCATGAGTGCATGATTCCACCCCACCTCTTCTTCCCATACCTTTCATTTTGTTTTATTCTATGTTGCTTTATTTTTGCCCATCTATCTTAATATTAGCAATATGCCCGTCCAAAAATATATACTGATTCGTGGACGGTTGAGATTGATGATAGTAATGTTAAGAGAAGTTTTCTGGTACTAATTCAAAAAAAAAAATGTGAATAAATGCATCAACGATGTAATTTACCATATGATTTAATGAAATGTTGTATAGATTTTGTTGTTTTGCCCTATCAATTAAGATTTTACAATTTCTTTTTTTATCTTGCCTCCGATTTAACTTTTTATGCCCACCACTTACATCGACTATTAAACTCTAGAAGGTATGCGTGTGTCATTCACAGTTAAAAGTAGGTTCGAGGAAGAAAATGAACAAATATAGATTTGTGAAATATCCTCTTGTTCATTTAGTGAAAATAATTTCACTAGTCGTGAACTTTTTTTTAATAGGAATTGAATTATAAAAAAGATGGTGGTCTGTAATGCCTCACTTTATTATATGGAATAAGTACTTTCATGTAACCTCAATAAAGTTTGTGACATGAGTCTATGAGGTTACGCACTTAAATAAAAGTTCTTTCAGACATAATAAACTCGATAAGTAATGTTTGCCTGAGAAGACTTCTTGTGAAAATATTACCCTTTGCGGTTGATACTTATGGGAGACTAGAATATAATTTCAAAGTTCTCATTCTTATATAGGAAGGCCTTTGTATTTTTTTTTTATAACAAAATTGGTATTTTGGAATGAGATCTTCCAATAATTGATGTCTATGGTGTTAAGTCCGGGCCATAATGGGAAAAATTAAAACAAAATGGCAATAAGAATGCAATAGAGAATTTAAAAATCAAAGTAGCTTGCATTAAATATGGAGGCTATAACTTCAATTATTGAACTCTTTCTATTTACATATTGTCACTTTTTCTTGGAGTCCTTTTCCCCGTTGCTGGGGAACGAAGCTTCCTAAGTACATTACTAAAGTCTCATTCAGCCATTTTAGTCCAGGACAAAAAGACAAACGAAAATGCCCCACATATGATATGACCAAAAGGTCATTGAGACTCGCATATCCATTTGTTCAACTTAATTAATCTTTTTTTGTTTTTCATTTTGATATAACTCCTGGCACAATGGCTAATGTAATCAGGTGGTGGCCCAATATATGTTGAAATTTCAGATTTTAATAATAATTAAGCGGGAAACAGACAAAAGAAAAATGAAAAGGGTCAATTGATTGATGAGTCCATTGAGGAGAATCTTGCGGAATCTTTTCTGCTTGATGAATATACTTTTTACTTTGCTTTGTAGTCCTAATTATGTGCCCAATGAAATCCCTTCTCTGTCTCCCCACAGGAACATCCACGAATGGGATTACTCCGTACATTCTCGTGGAAGTGGAGTCACTTATTTTTATTTGGCAAGGTCTAATAATTATTTATTAATTAATTCGTAAATGGAGTAACTGTGATTATCTAATTAAATAGGTGCTTGATGAGTTTGATAGAAAGCTGTTGATATGGCGGTCTCCAGCATTGTGGGTCAGCTTAATTTCAAAGTAATTAAAGCATCATTTGGCAGGTTCTCTTTTACATATTCTCCTAATTTTATTAACTGATATGGAAAGCAGTTGATATGGCGGTCTCCAGCATTGTGGGTCAGGTTAATTTCAAAGT
This sequence comes from Eucalyptus brandiana, assembly GCA_014182725.1. NCBI lineage: Eukaryota > Viridiplantae > Streptophyta > Magnoliopsida > Myrtales > Myrtaceae > Eucalyptus > Eucalyptus brandiana. The sequence continues at coordinate 53,638,402 of CM024675.1, read as the reverse complement.
AATTAAAGCATCATTTGGCAGGTTCTCTTATACATATTCTCCTAATTTTATTAACTGACTATAGTAAAGACAAGTTGTCTGGTTATAGGTAGTGTAACGTAATGCGTATATTTGATTTAGTTCCCGGGAGTTCTCTTTTAAATAATTTCAAATTTTGGGTTTTTCCTTAAAGTATAATTAGAGGACGCAAAAATCGAATACATTAGGAAATTTTCATCATGAAATTACCCAAATTCAGAACCTGTCATCCAGTCGAAGAGAAAATAATCGTGTTGTCGATTTTCTTTTTATTGAAAGAAAATTGTATTCATTACCTAAAAGGATACATGAGAAGTACGTGGATTTTATAATAAAGCAAATAGAAACAGAACAAAGTCCAAAATACTGCGAAGCAAAACAAAGTCCAGAAATTAAGAAGGATCAACATAGCACTAGTAGGGTTTAACACACAATAGATCTGTCAAGCAAAATAATTAACAACTAATTACTGGATCTTATATATTCACCAATGATGTGCACAATGTCGAAAATTTCTTCTTCAGTAACTACGGTGTTGCTTTTTGGCGTGTACGCTTAGATTCGACTTCCTCTACACTATCGTTGTACGGAAACAACCCAAACATGTTGAATAGACACAAATCTAACATTTGTAAGAGCAAATCTTCATAGTTTAACAATATGCTACCATCAAAATTAAAGGCAGAGGATCGGTACATGAAATGAGCAAAGAGATATCAAATCCCTAAAATGATATTTATTAAATTATCATATCTAGAATCAGATTAGGGGAATTTAAACTCTTAGATTTAGAATAAGGAAAAATAAGAAAACACAAACAAAATCAACAAGAAAGGGAGGATGGAGTGAGACTATAGAAAGAAAAGAAGGGGAGAGAAAAAGACCTTACGCCGACTTCAAAAATATCACAAAATTTCATTCTTCCCCGAGTTTGAAGCAGCCTAAGAGAGTGGTTCCAGGGAAACGGAAAAGTTAGTCTTTATCAGTTGAATTCCATAGTGTAGAAAGAATCAACGACATGACTACTTTAGCCACTTTACTAAAATGATTGGCTTTAGGTGATGCTATTCATGTAGCAGAGTGGATCCAACTAAAGTAAAGGGGGCTGCTCCTTTCTGATCCAAAAAAATGAATTCCTGGTTGCTTGCTTCTCACTGGAATGGGTGAACCACCTTTCTCGGGCACAATTTGACAACGGCCATCCCATACCAATTAATTTCTAATGGCAAATGATGCCTGAACTAAGTCTATGATGAGATCATTTGTTAGGCAACTTTCACGAATCCAACCCTAAACCCCCTCCTAATATATTGGATTCTATCGAGGTGGTATTGGGTGACGCAAATCAAGAATAATAATAGAATAGACAGTTGGCTAATAAGAATTTACTTCATTAGGTACCGCGTGACGCATAATTTTCTAAAAAAATTCAAGTGGTCTCGGTCTATTAATAATTCATATTATCAGACAGAATCAATTGTGTTTCCTAAATCTTTCAGAACCGCGTCATTTTGTGAGATTCGAATAGGTCCTGACAAAATTAATGGCTCTTTTAAAAAGTTTTATGAGTTTGTGAAATCCGATTGACTGAGTCCCGTGGAAAAAAGATATTATTCAAGAAATTCTCGAGCTTTTTTTTTTTTTTTTTTTTTTCCCTTGTGTGTGATTAGTGCTCTTAATCTTCGTAATTATTGGAGCTTCTCTAGTCTCAGCTCATTGGTGGACACAATAGATAAAAGTCGGGGGCGGTAGACTTGCACTAAAAACTCCATCAAATCACACTGCCCTCTTTTGGGAGCCAAATGGTAATTTAAACCTTTATTTAATTGTAATTAATTTATTTGGTGGTTATAGTATTACCATCTAGGGCTGTGTCTACATCATCACGAGAGTGGACCCAGTCCAAACACATACACACAATTTGTCACTGATGCTGACTTGGTTCGGCATCATCACATGCCACGTCGAACAAAAAAGACACAAGAAAGCACAATCATCATATGACTGTTTCTATTTAAACTAAGATATACGTATAATGTCTATGTTTATATACAAGGTAAAGCTTTGACCCCAAAACGGCAAGTCTAACTCCAACAGGATCGTTTGTATACTTTCTTTGTATCCACAGAGAGATGGATGAGAGCAATAACAACCCTGGGGTGGCTGATAATGCCCCGGGCGACGATGGGCAGTTCAAGGAGCAAGACCGGCTGCTTCCGATAGCGAATGTTGGGCGGATCATGAAGCAGAACTTGCCGCCGAATGCCAAGATCTCCAAGGAGGCCAAGGAGACGATGCAGGAGTGCGTGTCAGAGTTCATCAGCTTCGTCACGAGTGAGGCGTCCGATAAGTGCCGGAAGGAGAGGAGGAAGACTGTGAATGGAGACGACATCTGCTGGGCGATGCAAACCCTAGGCTTCGACGACTATGCAGGTGCTTTGAGGAGGTACCTGCATAGATATAGGGAAATAGAAGGGGAAAGAGTGAATCAAGAGAAGGCTGCAAGCGGCGGTAGTGAAGGATTAGCAACAGATCATTATCGCTGGCACGAGCAATCCTCGCATGCGATTATTGGTCATCAGGATCATAGCAATAGTCGAGCGGAAGAAGCTTCAACCTCGCTCTTGAGTTTCGACACATCAGATCAGAGGAGGAAGAGTGGTTCTTCTTCAAGGCCCTATTGAAGCTGCTCTTGAGTAGTTCCTTCTAATTTTAACCAGATTGCGACTATTTGAATTGATGAACAAGGTTACTGATTAATTTTTTCAATTTCTTTTTGTTTGGTGTTGTGTCTTGTGTCTTGTTTTGGATTCAAAATCTGGTACTGATCAAGAGAGAGTTTGTTGAGTTGAGTTTCGCTTTCGATTTCATAGCTGCTCAAGTCATCGATTGTGCTCGTCTCTTGACTGGGAATCCCTGATTGCAAGTGGAAGCTATGGGGATTAGGCACTTTGCGGATCTGGATCTGAAAAGTTTTGCTGAATGCTCTGATGTTTAGGCTATTATTACCACAGACTTGTGCCAAGGAATCTTTGCCTCATTCAACCCGACTTTGCAGAAGAAGATTCACACACATATAAGGTCAGTAAATTACTTTCATCCTCATTTTCTTTAGAGTTGAAAAGAGACATACAAAAAGTCCATAAAGTATCTAAAATTTACCCATAATACACACAAATCCCCAATCCACTATTATTATTTTCATAGGTTGTTCCTTTCTAAAACATTACTAATGTTTTTTTAGTAATATCGAGTTTGCTACTTTATGTATAGAGACAAGCTATGAATCAAACTTAGCCATCACCGACAGTGTAGACGATGGTCATGAAGTCATTGTCTAGGGTTCCATTATTCACAGTAATTTGAAACTCTCTTGAGCATTCTGTCCTGGTTTGTGTTTGACTGGAGGTTAACATATCTCTGTCTGGGGTTAGGGTTTAACCCTGAATTTTTGGGGCTGTTGGGGACCACTAATCAATGTTAGTTGGACAACGACTAATTCATTGAAGATTAAAATAAGAAAACCTGCACTTATGTAACATTCAGCTTGAAAAGAAGAGGACGAGTGAGTTTAATTCCTACATGGGAACATGAGCAATATATAGATTGATTAGTGAGATAAAGACTCCTGGGGCTCCTTCTGTAAGTACAAAAGCAGTGTATTGTTTTCTCGGGTTTCCTCTTGAAGCAACGCGTATTGTACTTACAGTAATCTTTCTAACTGTGGAGAGTTTCTCTTTTCGAACTTTACAGGGGCTATATTATTTTTTTAATTTCAAAAAGAAAGAAAGAAGAATTGGGGTTGCTTAAGAATAAAAAATTGATAATGGTCTAGTTGAAAGACTAAATGGGGAACAAAAGGAGAGACCCGAGAAAGCATTAGCCAATCCCACCTTGTTGGCCGTACGGTGTTGCAGAGAGTTCCTTGTCGCAAGAATAATTGTTTGATATCTTCTTTGAGTTTCTTGATGGGTGGAATGATTGGTGTTATATAGAAGAACGCCCAAAGAACAAAACCCATACACCGGCCAAAACCACTTTTGCTCTTCTCCTCTTCCCATGGTTGATTTATGATTTTTAGAAGCGAATCCCCAATCCAATCATGCATAGCTGGAGATACGCATCATACACTTATTTATGCAAGATCTTGATACGTTGTCTATGAAAACTTTAGGTTGTGATACGAATCTTTCTTAAAAGTTTCTTTTCTCCCCTAATTCAAATTTTATATAAGAACCTTTTAAGTCGAATGCAACAAATGCCGGTGATTAAAAAGACAGTGGGCACCACTTAGAGGTGAGCATGGTCCGCGTGGCGGTTCTCACCCTAAAACCAAGATCCACCCACTAAGGACCGTTTAAAAAAAAATTAGAATAGAGAACCGCATGTTGGTTCTATGGATCCATTTGGGAACTAGAACACCGCCCAGTTTGGTTCCCGGGTGGATCCATGGAACCGGTCCCATCAAACTTTATCCATTTAGTCTGATATATTTTAGCAAGCTAAAGTAAAGCAAAAAAACAAAGAACTTCCATATTCTTGATTGCAATATTAGTAAAATGATTGAACTCCTATTAAAAGTTGAGAGTTGAGGCCGTGAGTTGATGGGTATTGAGCTTGAGAGTGGAGGCTATGAGTGAGAGAAAGTGAGATAACTCAGATTGCGTAAGAGTGAGATGAGACAAGCACTTATTTAATGGGTGTTAAGCTCCAAATTAAGAATTTTTGGGTTTTCATTTTTCTTAAATTATTTTTTGGTCGAAAACTCTTCAAAAAAATTAAATATATATTTATATATTCTAGGCGGTTCCATACTTAGAGTCGAGAATTGGACCGATACCCACCAGCTCTAATGAATTGGAACTGAGAACCGGACCAGCTCCCTTGGGAGCTGGTGATTTTGGTCCAATCTAATCTAGTTTCAGGTAGTCCGAACGGTTTTTGATTCTTTTGCACACTCCTACCACTACCAGTCTCTTTTTGGCTTAATGTTCAGAGTGAAAATGAGTGCCGGACACTTAGAGTGCCAAAACTTGAATAGTAAAAGATTAAATAAGAGAGTTGGAGATCTGAAGTTGGTAATGTGGGGACTCTTTTCTTTTGAAGCTTGTAGTGCTTGAAGATCCAATCATACGGCCAAGAAAGGGGATGTATTTAGAAAACTATACAAGAGTTACAAATAGAGAAGAATAACTGACCAAGGTTAAAAGTAATAATGATCTTGAGTTAAAAACACAGGGTGCAAAAGAAAGATAAGTGTTCCAATCTAAAAGCTATAAGTGGCTTAATGTGAGCAGCTAAAAGAAAATGCTTTGTTAAGTTACCTGATATTAGTATCAGTAAATAAGAAAGTCAGTGTCCATTCTAAACATTGATAAGTCAAAAACATATTTTGAAACCTTCAATACTATTAGCAAGGCCCATTGAATACCCAAGTAACTTTAACTCGGTGAATTTTCACTCCTGGTAATTACCCTAAATGCTTTTCGGGATACGTTTGTCACGCCCAAAATACTATGTTAACATGTCTTTCACCGTCAAGCTCTGAGAACAATTTATGCACTAATTCCTATTCATTTATACATCTTGAAGTTAGTAAAACAATCCTACTAATTGATTTTTCTGGATTACACCATATTCAAATACTACGAAAATTAATAAATTCTATATTAAATAAACTATTGAAATGTTCATAAACCTTCAAAGCATTTTCATCAATTTTTTTTTTTAAATTTTATGTTGCCCTCTTTGACCCTTCAAAAAATTTAATAAAACCTAGAAAGTCATATATGTAAATATCATTGCCGAAAACTAATGTTCTTTTTAAATATTTTCCTCGCTTAACTAATTTAATGACGGAATCATAATTTTTTGTGTTATCAATAATTCATACAAATCATTTATCATCTTAATTTCCTAAATAATATTTAAAAACTGAAAAATTTTCAGGATGTCATATTGTTAGAGTATTTGGGCTTGGCCGCTATGGTCCTAGATCCAATATTGAATACCCGGGCATGGACAACGTTGTATTGCTAATTATTGATTACATATCTCACAATAAAAATTAGTGTGCCATAAATTGAAGAAAATTGTTATTTTTGACAAATCCTATCTTTATATTATTATATTGATTCTCTTATTAAAGAGCATGATCAACGAGATAACTCTTTTAAGAAAGAGTAGATATTTTTTTATTGTGGTAATATATATCGTCAGGTTTAGAGAAAAGTACTTGGTAAACATTTATACAGTACATACTACATAGCATGTCAATAAGTTTTCTAGGGAAAATTACCAAAAAAGTCATAAACATATGACTAGCCAGAGGAGAAGGCTAGTTGCTAGACTGAGGCGATTAGCCTAGTTGAATTGAGGGTGAGCTTACTTTGCTGTCGTTGGGCAAAGGTTGCCCAACCATTGGCGAGGCAAGCCCTCATTGGATCGGTAAGGGTGAGCTCCCTCACTGGATCCATTGGTGAGGGATTGGCGAGCTCGCCCTCACCTAGATCCAATGAGGGTTCGCCTCACCCTCGTTGGTCGAGATTGAGCTTGTTCAGCCACTAGCAAGGTGAGTCCCTATTGAATTTGGGTGAGGGCTTGCCTTGCTAGTGGTTGGGTAAAGTCGCCTATGCCCAATGATGATGAGGGTTCATTGGGCGAACTTGCCCTCACCCAGATTCGACAAGAACTCGCCCAACAATCGTGATGGGGAGTTGGTTGATCCATCAACGAGGCTCGCACTCCCCAAATTTGGCGAAGGCTTGCCTCTCCAGTGGTTGGGCGTGGTTGGGAGACCAATGGTGGGGCGAGCTCGTTCTTAGTTTGGTTTGGTCAGCCACCTCAGTCTGGCGACTAACCCTCTCCTCTAGCTAATCACTAAAAGGAGGGAGGAGAGAAAAAAAAAAAAAGAAAGTGAGAGAGACAAAAAAAAAAAAGAAGGGAAAAATAGAAAAGATTAAAACATTAATAAAAAATTCAAAAATATAAAATAATATTAAAGATTTATTTGTTGGCGAATAAACTAAATTAACATAATTGCAATAAGTTTATGACTTTTATTTATTTATTTATTTATAATTTTCTTGAGTTTTTCATAAGATTGAAATGACATTAATGTTTTGGTGCATTGCTATTCTTATCGATAATGAATGTTAATAGAGGAAACTAAGATGATCTTCAGTTCATTATTATACCTTATAATCAAGTAAAGGACTTTCACTATTTGTCATTACTATGAGTTCTGCACATCCACTAATTTCTATGTTTACTTGAATATACGGTTCACTAATTAGAGAGGAACTAAGCAAAATTATAGAAGACCTTGCAAAGGTTGGGAAAACAAATCACTAATTTTTTTTTAAAAAAAAAATTATATTATGCTCAATTCGAGTAACCAATGGAAGATTGGTGATTAAGCTAAGATCTTCTCCAACCAATCTCTGCCCAGCCCTTCTCAAAAGCTACTTAAATTCAGCACGCGTATGTTAGCTAATTACATCATATAAATGTAAGATGCAATTTGGAGAATAATTTCACAAAATATGAGTAAGACAAACTTTGCTTAAATAGTCTATAATAGGACGATGCAAACAGCCGAAGTAATTCACAAACTTCGCTTTAATGGTCTCTAGGAGGACAAAACAAACAACAAAATATAAATTTCTAATTTAAACTTATATCATATCATGGGCATTATTTACTAGACCTCGTAGGTGATCCCTACTTTGAGCAGCCTCTTGTGGGGAATGTTGAACACTTCCTCTTGCTGCCTTACGCACCTCTTCAACCAGTTGTACAAGCAATTGATCACAAACCTCTTGGCCAAGCCTGAACCACTTGAAGCTATAACCTCACTCTCTCCCATTAGGTACATGATGCCTCCACTCTTGATTGCTTCATCTACCAATCCAATCTCTTTTCGCACCCTCTCTTCATTGACCTTTGCGATTCCATGGTCACTAGCCTCACCTTGCTTGTCGGTGGCGGGAGGCGCGTCGTTCTGAATGTGATCCTTCAGTCGATCGATCAAGACCTTCTCGAAGAATTGCCGCTCCATCTTCGCATCTCGATATCCATATCTCACGACGCACTGATACAGGCCTGACTCCTCAGGCTCCACCTGTCGAAAGATGAACCGCTCCTCGAGGGGCACCTTGCTTATGGGTAGCGACTTAATTGAGACGAAGACAACGATCGAGTGCAAAGAAGATACATTGGTGACATATTGGGTAAACATTGGGGAAATGCCATGGACGAGCTCAGTGTAGAATAGGGCGACCCCGGGAACCCGGTGGATGTTTGTGTTCGACATGATCATGACGAGGGCTTCCCTTGAGACCTTGTTCTCCAGCACATACTCGTACTTCTTTCGGTATCCGTAATTCCATATGAACATGATGGTGACCATCATGGCAGTGAAGACAAGAGGGACGTAACCCCCTTCCAAGAATTTATAGAGGACCGAGCTTAGAAACATGTACTCCGTGAGCCCAATGGTGAGGACATAGAGGATTATGAGGAGTATGTTGGTCTTCCAAATCATGACCATCACAATAACGAGGAATGTGGACGTGACATTGAAAACGAATATTACCGCAATTCCTGTAATAGAAATTTACGAATAAATACAAAATTTTCTTTCAATAACCCCAATTAGGTAGCTTAATGAATTAGGGTAGACTTAATATGTGTATATAGTATCATCCTTTTTGCTTACCATAAGCATTGCCCAACTTCAATGTGGTTTTGAAGCCAATGGTGACTCCAACACAGGCCAACATGAGGAGTGTGTTGACCTCGGGTATGTAAATCTGACCCTCATGCTTTCGCGAAGTATGCACGACCTTAACGTTTGGGAAGCACCCGAGCGCGAGAGACTGCTTCACTATGGCGAACGTGGCCGATATCATGGCTTGACTTGCTATGATCGCCGCCATCACCGCGATCACAAACGTTGGCCAATACACTGGTTCTGCATCAAACCATTAAATAGATTCATTGTATGACTTGACAGGATAAATTCTCTGCATTAGATGAAGTAGCATGAGGAAGCGTACTTGGTATCGAACTGTAGAAAGCACTAGCAACATCTTCTGCATGCTTTCGGAGATACGCGGCCTGACCAAAGTAGGTGAGGATGATTGAAGGAAAGACAACTAGGCATGAACTCAATCGAATTGAAAGGATATTAAAATGCCCCAGATCAGCAAACAATGCTTCAGAACCTGCAATCATGGGCTCAAATCGTAAATCCACAATTAACTTCTTGAAAAAAAGTTAATATATCTTGGTTAAAATGAAAAAAATGAATTGACTCGTAAATGAATCATTTGAATGATGTTTTAGTATATGTTATCAGTTATCAATAATTAAATAATTAATCAATGAAAAAAATTTAGATGTTCGGATTACCAGTTAGGCAGAGAATCACTCCTCCAAGAGAAATCCATGCTTCCTTTTTGTTTTTCATGAAGTACTGGACGATGTAGAGCGGATTGACAGCTTTGATCACTCTCGAGTCATATTTCACAAAATTGTAGATGCCGATTAGTGCGATATTGAGGAACCATAGAGAGAGGATCGGGGCAAAGCTGTATCCGACTTTGTGAGTCCCGAACCTTTGAACTTGAAACAAAAATATCAAGATCACCACAGAGATCCACATGATTTGATCATCTCCAAGTGAATGTGCAGCTTTTTTTATGCCCCCAACAGCCGACAATACTGCCTCCGAAAAAGAAGAAAATAAAAATCAGAATCGTCTATTATAGCGTGATGGTTATATTGTAAAATTTTCTATGATAGGATGTACTATTAAAAAAAAACATTAGGATATATATATATATATATATATGCATAAATTATTACCGGATATGCATGGCGTGAGAATCCCATCTCCGATGACCATGGCAGTCCCCAACATAGTTACAAACAAGAGCAGATACTTAGCCGCTTTGCTATTCTCGAGCAACGACTTCATTGCAGAAGCCCGTCGGAGGCGGCGGCTCGGCACCTCAAGTCGGTAGTTCGAGACTTCCTTGTCTTCAGCTTGTTGGTTAGGGGTCAAGCTTGCCTTAGCATAGCGGCACATTAGAGAGTACAAAGCAAACGTCCCTCCTATATTGTTATAGCCAAAAACCTAACTACATTAGTGCAATATTTGGTATAGACAAAAAAAAGAAAAAAAGAAAACCCTTCTATGTCATATAAAATTTTGTGGTATAATGGTGAGAGAGAAATCGCTTACCATCCCCATTGTCATTTGCCGATAAAACAATGAAGACATACTTGATCATGCCAATGAGGACGATTGAATAGAAGATTAGAGATAGCGCTCCAAGGATATCGTCTTCATGTTTTATCCCTTCGGGAAAAATTCCTGACATGACATAGAGAGGCGATGTGCCTAAATCGCCGTACACCACCCCGATGCTTTGAATAGCAAGCTTCAATGTCATCACCCATGCCAAATTCTGCATTTAGAAAGACAAACCAAATCATGATCATTAAAGGATTTCCTTAGCTTCACTCTTGCTGCGATTTTGTTTTAAGTTTCAATTGGTTATAATAAATAGTCCAAGATCAAACATAGGAAACAAAAGATGCAAACAAACAATTCGATAGAATGGTAAAAATTAAACTCCACATATATCTTCATTTAACTCCATTATTTTCACTTCCCTCTATATTTTCCTAATCACAAGCCTTCAATTTTCACGCCTTATAACAATCCCATTACTTTAAAATTTGCAAATAAATCAAACTGGAAATTTATCTAGCTAATTAGCTGATATATAATGGCGAACGTCACAGACATTTAACCATCCTCTTAGGATTTCTACCTTTCTTCCCTATGCATTTTTACATTTAGCTAATTCGAGTGATATGCCATTCTCAAATTCTAAACAAACATATCCCTTTCAAATTCATATTAAAATGTTTTTTATCAAGTCGCATAATCGAAAGGAACTGAAAAAAAATGCGTGATTTCACCGATGGACCGATGGAATTTCAAAAGTTGAATCAGCTACTCATTCATTCAAAAAAAAAAAAATCTAGGAACTATATTTGAACTAATTATACCAAGGAGTAGCCTGAATTTTTTTTTTTTTTTCCAACCGGAGTATTTTTCATGAAAGAAAAACTTTATTCTTTCTTTTTGCTTTTTCAGGGAAGAAGAACACTGACCTCTTTGGAGGAATAACCATGGTCCAACTTGAATCGTGAGGTCTCTATGTCGAACGAATCGAATTTCTTGATTCTCCTCGATCCCTTGTCTCCCTCATATCCGTCAGTCGAGTCGACTTCCACGACCTTCGGCCCCTCTTCCTCTGTTATACCGTCCCGCTCCATTGAAAGAGAGAGACGCTCCATTGAAAGAGGGAGAGGGAGAGAGAGACGAGAGTGAGTGGGGATAATTACGTGACCACCTGCTTCATAGGAGAAACAGAGTCACCGCATCAGAAGGAAAAGAAGGATCCGTCCTATTCATCGTGTCCCGTGAAATCCAGAAAGGAAGTATGCATCAGAAGGAAAAGAAGGATTCGTCATATTCATCGTGTCACGCGAAATCCAGAAAGAAAGAGATTTTGAAGAGAAAATAATTAATGAACTTTCTCGAATGAGGAAAAACTACTTAAAAAGAGAACGCGTTTCTCACGCGTTTACGTCTGCTGCAAGGGGAAATTACCAAGAAGGAGAGGTGTTGCCTAGTTTGCTGCTAGAGACCATCCTATTTTTCCATACATATCTCTTTACAATCTGCTTTTCAGTTTTGAAAAAAAAAGGGTTTGATTTAATACCATCGATAATCTATTTTGTCTAGAAAAAAGAAAAAATCTATCTCGTGAAAGCTGCGTGAATCTTTTTTTTTTTGGTAATGGGGTCTCTCGAAAAAGGCATTAGCACGTGAGATACTTTAAGAGAGAGAGCCGTCTTTAAACCGTCCTTCTAATCTGTAGATTGTAAATTACGGCATTCATCCGCTTTTAATCTGTGTTAATCTGAACGTGGTTGATGTTGGTAAATATCGGAAACCCATTAATTAAAAAAAAATTTCCGAACTCCTCCATGTAGCCATTATAACCTTTCATATGATATCTTTTTCGTGGCTAATCGTGCTATTATCTTGTTGTCATTACTTGAGGAATTAAGTCTGAAAGTTGAAAATAGTGGTGCGGGCCTATCACGTGATTTTTTTGAAAAGTGCAGTTTTCGATTTTTTACGTTTGGACGTACAGATTTCCGGATGTTAACCGTACTCCTATTTTATGGCAAAAAAACAAGACTCGATTTTTGGAACAACATCTATCTCTGGAAGCAAAAGCTACCGTATGCATTGGTCATTAATTCGCCGGGTATCACCGAGATCAATCACCTAACTCTAATTTTGAGCAAGGCTATAACTTCATTACTAAATTAAGAACCCTCTTTTGGAAGATTATATTTTCAGAATTCACTGAAAAGATTGAGGAGAAAGTTCGTCGGTGAGGGTATAAAAAGCATGGGATATATTCAAACGAAATACTGCTGTTGCATCATTGTACGGATCAATTTCCCGAGTCAATAATCTATCCCTATCTTTTAGTTTTTAATTTGATTAGCATAGTTGTTATTAACAAAGAGTAGACTTTCAATATGGTTGGGCGGACGGCTGCACAAGTGAAGCCCTAAGGTCATATTTTTGGTCATATCAATTTTAGGTTAAGATAGGATTGGATAAATAGGATAAGAAATCGGAGAATTTTACTATATTATATTTACCATTTAATGTAGCCAATAAAGCCATATACTTTCATATTCTATAATGTCCATTATTTGATATGAATTGCAAATTAGCATAAATGAACTTGAAAATGTACAAATAAAATGGGTAAGACTCTCTCAAATAAGAAAACGGAGATAACCTCCATCAATTAATCAATCAAGGATTATCGTAATATTAAATAGCAAATAAGCTCATTGCAACATTCTAGACTATGCGACTATGATAAGAAATGTGAATGAGCACTGGTAATACTGACGAGGTAGGTCAACTAGCGTATAAATTAGAAAAAGAAGAAATATTTAGAAAATCTAAAATAAATTGAAAAAATCATACACATTAGTGTCGGCCATGTCACATAAAATGGCTGGTGCTTGATTAGATTATCACGTTAGTAATTTCTGGTCGAAATTGATTAGGATGACTACATTGGAAAATTGTTAAAAGATTTAAGACATATTGATTAAATTAGAAAGTTTAGAACTGAATTGATAATTATATAATAAGTTTAGGATTTTATAGGCAATTTTCCCTTTCTTGTCACCGTTCCATTGATTAAACAAGAAACTAAATTTTAAAGCTTGATTTTGGAGAATTTGAATTTTAAACGTTTACATTTTTGGGAAATGGAACAATAATTTAATTTTGTTGAGCTTACTGTTTTATTAAATTAAACTTAAAAGTCTTATTACATTAATTACTTTCCGCACCAGGGTTGATTAACGTTTTTGTGGTCCAAATTTTTGAACAAACATGTCCCGGTAGCCTTTTTTATTATTATTATTTTTTATTTGTGGAAGAAGTAGAAGTATTTTTCTTGCCACCGTTCGCAAATTCATGTTTCGGTGCTGAGCGCATAAATACAATAAGCATTGAGGGTTTACTTTTAGGAAAAAGTGATTGTTTGTCCATTTGTTTTGCGGAAAATGTATTATTTCAAAAATATTTTTTTTAAATTAATGGTTTACTTATAAAAAAAATATATGAAAAAAATTTGTTTTCATAGTTTACACAAATTTTTTTACTATTGTTTCCAACAAAAATAAATATTCTTAAATTGCTAATTATTTCATATGATATAAGTGAATATTTTTAGGAAAATATTTTTCAAATCATTAATTTTCACGAACAAACATGACTTGAGGACACCCGTCATTTTAAAATCAAAAGAGTTGCTTAGAAATTCAACAAGTATATACTATTGTAGAAAATATTTACTTAACCTGATACATATATACCCCCATCCCAAAAAAGAAAAGAAAAGAGTTGGATCTTAGTAAGTTCTTAAACTACTAAGTCTTGGTTCAACCTAGACCTTGAGGCTTCCTAGACATTAAGCAACTAGAGGGGATTCCCTCCTCTTGAGAAAGATAAACATACAAAGGAGAGCTCGGGGTTGGGCATGTGGGTATCGGCATGTTAAAATAAGGAACATAGTCCTGTCATCTACCAGGAGATTTGATAGGCAGGGTAGCCTCAACTCGGAAGTTCACACTTTGCCTGGTTACATATATAAAATAAAAAAGAGGGCCTGATACATATATACAATTAAAAAGAGAATATATTATATACATATTTAGCCTCTTTGCTCTGCTCATTTTCAGTATATGCCTGGTGGCTGAGCTGCATGATCATATCTTTTGTCGACTGTCGTCGACTTCTTTGATGCTAGTTTGCAGGACGGTTTACAATGTGTACTCAGAAGCCACCTCATGACTAGTCCCAGCAATTGTATGATAAGTATAGAAAAACCTTTGAAGAGTACATCAATTCAGTGGTAAGAAATTAGAAATTGCGTTGTTTGTGCTCTTTTTGTTTAGTTATATGAGGGGCATATGAGATATATGAAATGAGAAAATTACCAAAAAAATCCTAAACCTATTACAATTATGTCAACTCAATCATAAACTTATTTTTTTGGTTGATTAAGTTATAAACCTTTTACAATCATACCAGTTCAATCATTCCAGCCAAAATTAGCCGGTCGACACTGATGTGGCCAATGGCCGGGCCGGCGACAATTTTTTTAATAATATTTTATTCTTTTGAATTTTTTTTCTTTTTTTTTATAACCTCCTCCCTCCTTCTTCCTTGGGCTCCGGCGATCGACCAGAGGGTCCGCTGATTGCCAAACTAAAGTGGTTGGGTGAGCTTGCCTCACCATCGCTGGGTGAGGGCAGGCTCACTAGGCTACTGGCAGGACCAGCCCCTGCAAGATCTAGCGAGGGGCTTACCTTGCTAGATTTGAAGAGGGAGCCTTGTTGTCACTGGGTTCAACGGGGGCTCGCCTCACCAGATCTGGCGAGGGCTTGCCCTCGCCCAATGACGACGAGGCGAGCTCACTTGGCAGCCTCAATCCAATGGCCTAGCCAGTCGCCAAAACCAAAGGAAGAAGGAGGGAGAAGGAGGAGGAGGAGGGAGGGAAAAAAAAAAAGAGAGCGAGAAAAAAAATATTATTAAAAATTGTTGCCGGCACTAGCCGCTAGCCACGTTGGTGCAAGTTGGCCAATTTTGGCCGGAAGGACTGAACTAGCATGATTGCAAAAAATTAAGACTCAATTAGCTAAAAAATAAATTTAGGATTGAATTAATACTATTGCAATAGGTTTAGGATTTTTTTGGTAATTTTTCTTGTATGAAAAATACGGTGACAGTAGGGGGAAGGGTTCGAAACTTAGCGTGGGTCGATGCTTCAGTGCAAGCTACGCGATTCACCTGTGCCTAGGTCTATGGTGGTGGCCCAGTTTACCCCAGGGTTTACTCCACCGCGAAGCGGTGCACGGAGGTTCCTTGGGTCACCAAAAAAAAAACAAAAAAAAAATACGGTGACAGTTCAAAATTCCGGTGGGAATTGAAGTTCTATCTGTTTATTGTGTAGCCTACAGGCACGAAGATCTGCCATTAATGAGTGACAAAATTCCCGGCTGATGTTCCTCAATATTAATGCTAGTATTAGGGTGCCAGTGGGCATTAAACGATTGATTATGGTTTTTTTTCTTCTTTTTTTTTTAATAGCAGAAGGGCATCAAAGTTTTAGTTAATGATGGCAATTCATCTTTTGAGTGAAAAAACTGGAACTGGTTCTTGTAGTTGAAGTGGGAAATATGCCAAGATGAGATCATCAATTGGACATGATATGAGAAAAGGGCGACACCCCATTGACCAATGACTTTTGAGTTGTATGGCAGAGTTTATCAAGAAGCTTTAAGCTACACAGTGAAGTGATCAAATTTGAATGCTGCCTCCTTGTGAGACATGAGCAATAACCAAGACTCGTTGGTATATCCGACATCTGCGAACAAGTGTGTGGTAATGCGCGAAATAGTTCCTTACTCTGAATCTGACATAATTAGTGCGATTGATTCGTTGATTTTTTTTTTTTCATGGAAAATAAGAAATGTATTAGTGTACTTATGAAGCCCGTATTGACCTCTTGAAATGCCATATGAAAGCTTTCTTTTAATCATTGCATAGAAAGTATTTTTTAGTACTTAATCACATTGATGGTTGAAAGTGGGAATGTAGTATTCATGACATGGACGTCCTTCTCCAATGATATAAGGCTTGGAAATTCCATTATTAACCCTTTCCTTTCTGTAATACATACTTTTCACCGTGGACAACACGTCCTTTGGGTTCTTGAGTATTCTATTTCCATTAATTTCAAGGCCTCTCTCTGATTCAGGAGTTGTCTTCATTAAGGGATAAGCATGATGAGTTTCTGCTGAGAGAATTTGTGTTCAGGTGGGCAAACCATAATGTAATGGTCAATTGGCTACCTTGTTTCTTCTATTATGTGGATCAGTACTTCGTTGCTCGAAGATCATTGCTGCCCCTTAATGAGGTTGGTCTGACTTGCTTTCGTGATCTGATACGTCACCAGTGACCTCCCATGTGTGATGGCAGCTGTACCGAACATTTGCAGTAAAGTTTATGGTTCTAATATGCCTGAATAATGCTGACTGCAGTTTAATAATGTTGACTTTTTCCATATGTTGTTGACAATTATTTCAATGCACTTGATTGATGATGTTTTCAGGTATATAGGGAGTTATATGCAGAAGTGAGGGATGCTATCATCTCCCCGGTATGATTGTATCCATCCCCTCTGATTCTTGACAGGTTTTTTTTTTTTTTTTGGTAAAAAGTACTAATTATATTAAGCAAAGACCAACTATACAAAAAATTACCGTACCAAAACTTACACTCAAAATGAGAAGAACATTATGAGTGGAAGGATGCCGAGATATAAAAGCCACCAAATGCGGCACACAAACTACAAAAACACCCTTGGCTAGGGAGGAGAAAAGATCCACAGCTACCACAACAAGCAGCAACAACCTTGGATTGAGCAACATACACGCGTAAGCTGAAGTTAGGGAGGCGATTAAGGGTCCCCGAAGAAGATAATCGGGTTAATGCTCCGCTGCAGTCTTCTATTCCTGAAGTTATCATCCACGTTCCTGAATGTGATAGCCTTATCTCTAACCACTTTAAAAAGATAGTTCTTTATAGTCGGGACAGCAAGTGGCTGTTCTCTAAATATAATGCGTTCGTCTGTAACGATGCAATCACGCCACGGTATCAAGTAAACCTTCGGCTTATAGCCAAGCGCAGGCTTCCCACTTAGGCTCTTTTATTATATTCTTGACAGGTTTTTTAATTCTTTTACCTGCTTGAATTTTGATTAGATTGATCAAGAACGTGAGGGAGAGCAAATTGACCCAGCTTTAGTGAAGAATGTTTTGGATATATTTGTTGGAACTGGAATGGGGCAAATGGATTTTTATAAAAGTGACTTTAAAGCATGATGCAAGCCTAGGGGAGGCTTTCTCAAACAATAGGATCGGGAGAGTGACTCGCGCACAAGAAACGGGACGAACAGTAATTTCAGCACTGCGCAAGCTCAGGAGAACAGTCGTATCTTTGTCGATACAGATCGGATCAACCTGATTCCAAAGCCAAATGAACAAAGACTTCTGGATCTACAATTTCTGTATTTTGGGTTTTCTGAAATAAGCACTGTAGGATAGTCAAAATTGGGTTGGAAGTAACGAACAAAACAGAAAAAGAAAGGAACTTCGTTGGTTGCTCTTCTAGGCCTCCAAGGAAGTTGAGGAGGCACCGATTCTTCTAGATCGATGACTGCAACTCTTCAAGGATGCAGATTTCGAAAGCTCCGACTCTTCAAGGACGGAGTGAAAACTATTCTAGGTTTTCAAGGTATGAACGCTACAAGGTTCATGATACTTGCTTCAAGCAAAACTTTTCATTTATCAAAAGTCGTCTGTCTTTTACAAGGGATTTGATGGTTTATATCATCAAAGAAATAAAAACAAATCGTTGAAACTAGGAGAAATAAAAACAGAGCATTGAAAATAGGAGAAATAGTAAAGAGCATTGAAAATAGGGAAAATAGTAAAGAGCATGGAAACTGTAAGCTAG
Organism: Eucalyptus brandiana; assembly: GCA_014182725.1. Taxonomy (NCBI): domain Eukaryota; kingdom Viridiplantae; phylum Streptophyta; class Magnoliopsida; order Myrtales; family Myrtaceae; genus Eucalyptus; species Eucalyptus brandiana. Next base: position 53,620,173 of record CM024675.1, on the reverse strand, counting down.
TAAAAGCGTCACGCGAGCTCCCAAGGCGTCTTTCAAGCTTCTGGAATGGACTAAAGATATCGTTATGGCTTCTCGGTTTCGTCGAGCTTGAATGCGGGCTGATCTTCTTGGTCGAGAGAGCCGGTCTTCAATGTGGGCTGCATCAAAGCATCACTGCTCGAAGATACTGCTGCTTAGTATTCTAGGAAGGCTCCAAAGTGGATGCTGAAAAGACTCTTGTCCAGATTACATGCTGAAGGCAATGCCAATTTTATACCATTAGCCTGAAATGTTGCGGTGAATTGTTTTTGAAGTTATTAATCCATGTTATTGGCGATCACAGGCTGAAGAAACGTGAGAGAGACAGGGTTTTTCATTACCTGCATTCGAGTAATGAGAAGGAGATACTTGCGGTTGGTAATTGGAGTTACCTTTGGAATGACGATTTGGCATGGAGTTGTGCTGCATCATGTTTATTTAGTCTGTCCACTCTGATTTGCAAGTTTTACTGCCTGATTTCTGCAGATAGTTCGACATGAATTACTCTCTGCCTATGCATACCAACTACTTGAAAAAGAGTATAGAGGTGTCATGCATTGCTTAGAGATGATAAGGTGCTTGCTGTTTCTTTACTTTATATTTTTCCATTTGTTACTTCTAATTTTTGTGAAGGAGGATGCTTTATTACTGACTCGAATGTTTTAGGCGGAGGATTTAGAAAAAAGATGAGGCTGTTTTCTAAAGTATCTGGGGGCTTGGATCCTGCTGCAAATATTTTTAAGCAGGTAAACAACAGTAGAATTATCCTTTCTCTAGGGAATTAGGTTTTTCTATGTATTCTCAATCTTATTTTGGTCTTATTTGCGCAGCATGTTACCGCTAAGGTACATCTTTGCTTGGACAAGCTGAAGATGCTGCAAGCAACGGGAAAGTGTGCACATTTATTTTGTTTCTCGTGCTCTTTTAACTTGTAAAACTGCTAAAGTGCATGCTTTCATAGGATTCCATTAGATATAGAATCTTAGTAAGTCTTCGAAAATTGTCTATGTTCAAGGATTTCTTATATCACTCGGCTAAAATGATTTTTACTAGTAGGTTTTGGACTCTAGTGTCTGATAAGACACTTCATCTTCAGTAAAATCATAAGAAGTGTACTCGTCAACACGATGTAGTGACAGAATTGTAGATATTTTGTGGAACTCACAGGCAGATGCATTTTTATATGAATTGATGGACCTCTTGTTGGGAAAAAAAGAATACATTTATGCTTTATTTGTTTCAAATAAAATGATTATTTTGGAAAAAACATTTTTTTTACAAATAGTCACTTATATAATATGAAAAGTTAGTTAATGAAAATGATTTTATTATCAACAACAAACTACGTCCAAATATGTTGGTGGATAATGATGATAACAATTCTTGTTTGTTTATTTTTGTAAGTAACACAAGCGATCCTTCTTAGAAAAATGTTTTCCAAATCATTCATTTTCCGCGAAACAAACGGAACCTTAACGATGAACCATTTTAGTTACTGTCAGTAAATTAGTCATGAGAAAGCTGATTTTAAGAGGTGATTAGAGGTCATCTGATGCATTCTCCTATTCGAACTTGTGTCTTAAATTTGGCACACGTATAATGACGTTTCCATATTCCTTGAGTAAGCAAGCATGTTTAACTGGTGCATGCACCATTTGCTTTAATTTTCTGTCAACTGGGGATGTGAGTTTCGAGGACTGAAGGATAAAATGGGGCGTGCATGTGAATAGTTGCTAATTCTCAACCTCTGAAGTTGGAATGAGAGACTTGAACTAAGACCAAACTTGCCGCAAAGCATCCTGTAGCACCATTGCTTATTAGTGGCTCGGAAAATTCATTTACGTCAATTTCTCTCTCTGGCCCATAGAAGGGGAATAGTGGTTGTTTGCTGCTAAGCATAGTTTTCAAATGTCCACTGGAAACTGAATAACTGGAAAACTGTTAGATGTGTACACTATATAGTTTGATTGTTGTGATGCAATCCGCTTTAAGATCTGGTTGAACAGTTGTTTCTTTAAAGTGGTGATCTGATGACTGTTGTTTCTTTTGCAGGCTGCGAAGATGAATCCGGTTGGTCTGCAAGAACATGTAATTATATCTATTTTTTTCATACCTTATTTTGGATAAAGGAGGCTGAATATTGAAAGGAAGCTGATATAGGTGCACGTTTTGCAGTATTTTGTGAGAAAAGTGATTGAATTAAATGATAGGTACCTAGCATATGTCTACAATTGTTTCAAGAGCCACGCTGTTTTTCACAGGTATGATGCTGTTGCTGCAGGTTCTGCTTCTGGGAATTTCTATTTATGCTTAATCTCAAGTTCTCTGCTGTTCTGTAGGCTTGAAAGGAGGCTTCCGAGGTCTTCTTCAGTAAGGAGTCGGTGGAAGCTCAACTGCAGAACTGCTGGCCACTTTTTTTGACAATATACTAAAGAAAGGTGGTGGTGAGAAGTTGACTGATGAAGCTATTGAGGAAACGCTTAAGGTATTATTTTGCACTTACACACTAATGGGCTAATCACATCACATTCTACCGTTCTTGATTCCTTTTTCTTTGGTCATTGCACGCGTGGTAAAACTGGTTGCCAATATCAGTGATAAAGATCTATTTGCTGAGTTCTACAGGTGATTACTTATCCAGCTCTTGCTAACCTGACTGCAATCAGAAGTCCTCTGTGGGCAAACCATATTGATGGAATCTATTGGTTATTAACTCTGGCAGGAAAAAGCTTGCGAGGAGACTTCTTTTTGATTAGAGTGCTAATGATGATCATGAGAGAAGTATTTTGACCAAGCTAAACCTACATAATGCGGCCGTCAATTCACCTCATAGATGGAGGGAATGGTTGGTTGCCCTAATTGTCACTGCTGATTAACTGACTTCTGCAATATTTGATGCTAGACCAACTATTTTCCACAATTTGCTGAATTATTTTTCTTTCAGATGAGAGATTTGACATTGGCAAGGGAAAACAAAACCAGTTTTGAAGAGTACCTCAGCAACAATCCTAATGCAAATCCTGGGATTGACTTGACGGTTACTGTTGTGACAGCTGGCTTCTGGCCGAGCTACAAATCTCCTGATTTGAAACTTCCAGCAGAGACGGTATGCGTGTCATCCTTTTCATCTTTCGCTGTTTCTTCAAGGAAGAGTTCTGTATGCTGCGCATATGTGTATCCCCTTATCCATTTGTTGCACTACATTTAACAATTTGCTTTTTGCAAGAGTTGTTAATATCACTGGTCGTTTTTGTGTCATCTTAGGTAAGGTACGTTAAGGTTCTCAAGGAATTCTATCAGACAAAAATGAAGGAGAGAAAACTAACGTGGATATACTCCTTGGGAACATGTAACATGGCTGCCAAGAACCACGATATTGTTGATATTGTTCCCGTATTTTCTCTGCTTACCTTAAGCATCCTCAATCAACCCTAATTTAGGGCTCTTGTAATATCTTTATATATAGTTTGTACAAGAGAGATCACAAGAGAACATACAAAAACTACGATTTCTTCATATAATTGTTCCATCTTTTTCCACCCTTCTCTTTTCCTTTTGTTTCCCCCTCCACAGTCACCAGGATAGATATAAGGGGTCACCTGCCACAAAGGGACACATGCGAATAGGCATCTGCTTTGCTGCTTTTCAACACCTCAGAGAGATTAAGTGAGTCAGAGATCATGGACCAGTTAAATCTGAGCAACAGCAACGTTGTTAGACTTCTGCACTCATCGTCATGTGCCAAGTACAAAATTCTCAATAAAGAGCCAAACAGAAAGACAATATCATTGACCGATCACTTTGAATTTAATGCGATGTTCACTGACAAATCAAGAAGGATCAAGGTATATATTGTTGCTCGACATTTTTCCCTTAGCTTTCAATTCCTATGCATTCAAATGACTGCGATCTGCCAATCACCAGATTCCACTCCCTCCTATGTATGAGAAAAAGAAAGTAATTGAAGACGTTGATAAGGATCGGCGCTAGGCCATAGATGCGTCAGTTGTGCGCATCATGAAGAGTTGGAAAGTTTTAGGTTATCAGCAGCTGGTTATGGAGTGTGTCGAGCAGTTAGGAACCATGTTTTAGGTCTGTGATGATCTCTATCTTTTCTCTTAATCATTGTTTTTTTTGCTCATCTCCCTTGCAAATGTGTGCTCATCTTTATTATCTGAGAACTTGTCCATTGCAGCCTGATTTCAAGGCGATCAAAAAGCGGGTAGAAGATTTGATCACTCAGGACTATTTGGAGAGGGATAAAGACAATCCTAATTTGTTCAGATAGCTTGCATGAAAAACTGCTAGTCTTCCGTCACCTACTGAAGTTGCTGCAGATATGGGAAACGACAGAGAGGAGTTCAATCATTTTCTTTCCGAAGGTTTTGGAAGATCCATGAGTTCAGCTGTACTTCTTCCACTTGATCGATTGGGAGTGCACGAGCTGAAAATACCTGTACATTTTGCCTTGAGTGCCAAGTATCAATGGTTAAAGAATATGCACCCATCCTGGAAGATATCATGTAATGACTGTCTGATACTTAGAGCGGGACCATCCAGCGTCTTCCGTACCGGAGCACACAAATGACTATTGGTATTTTTGGGTTAATTTGTCCTTTGTCCTAAATCTCAAGAATGAGATTCTACTTTTTCTTAACATAAATTATTATTCTGATTTCGGGTTGTGCAGCAATATGTCGGAACTTTCTTTTCTTCTGAACTGGAGCTGCAATTAGGTTTTTTACAGCCTTGCTTCATACTGGTTCTTCATGGAAGGGTAATTTATAATTCTCACCTCATTTTTAGTATGTGTGATGGTGAAATAACTTCAAGAATTTGATCATAGTATTGTGTTAGAACTTTGGGTGAGTGCATTGCCAAACTTGTGCTGAATCATTTGATCATGCAAAGTTCCTGTGACCAATAAATACACATGGTTGGTCAAAATTCGGAAGGTCCTAAGAATTTGATAGAAAAATAGTGGTCCAGCACTGAGAAGTGAAATTATATCTCTCGATGTTGTCTATTGAAGCAGCCTTCAGACAGATTTGGTATGGTTTTAAACCAAGGTCTCAAGTGCATGGGAATGAATTCGCCCGTTCAGCACTGTGTCTGCAAGAACAAGTAATTCTACTATTTTCATATCTTATTTTGGATAAAGGAGGCTGATTATCGAGAGGAAGCTTAGACAGGTCCACGTTTTGCAGGTTTCTGTGAGGAAAGTGAATGAATTACATGACAAATACCTAGCATATGTCAAAGATTGTTTCGAGAACCACCCTCTTTTTCATAAGATATGCTGCTGCTAGTTCTGCTTCTGGGCATCCCTGTTTATGCTTAATGTCAATTTCTCTGCCCTTCTGTACGCTCAAAAGGAGGCTCTCGAGGTCTTCTGCGATAAGGGTGTCGTTGGAAGCTCAAGTGCATAGCTACCGGCCACTTTTTGTGACAATATACTAAAGAAAGGAGGCGGTGAGAAGTTGAGGGATGAAGCTATTGAGGAAACGCTTGCGAAGGCACTGTTTTGCATTATACACCAATGAGCTAATCAAATTACATTCGACTGCTCCTCATTCCTTTTTCTTTGGTTACGGCACAGGTGGCAAAGCTGCTTGCCTATATCAGGGATGAAGATCTGTGTTGCCGAGTTCCATAGGTGATCTTTTATCCACCTCTCACTATTACTTGCCTGCAATGAGAAGTCTACTGTGGGCAAAACTGCTGGCCACTTTTTTTGGTTATTCTATCTGCTTCACATCGTGCGTTGTAACTTGCTCTGTTTGTTGGCACTAATCCTCCGTTTTATTTTTATTTATTGAAATTTGGATTTATAAAATAACATGTGTACTATTGAACTAGCGTGATTGGTCATTTTCTTACTACTATTATTAATATTACTATTACTATTATTATTTTTAATTTTGAATTTTGTTTTTATTTTTTTTTGTCAGTCCTACTCTATGTCTATTCTACACTTACTATCAGACTTTTGCCCTGCCTCTTGCAGGGCGTGGGAGTCGAAACCCACTCCTGAAACTTATACGTTCCCACCCCATCCCCCCTTGAGAATGTGGGGATTTGAACCCCTCACCTCCCCCTTTCATGTTGGAAGGGTGGCCACTGGGGCGAATCCCAATGGTTAAAAGAGTAAAAATTGAAAGAATTATAATATAGCTATCTTGCAACTCCTCTAGTCATTAATGAAGCCATCGTAGTACATATATCTTAATTATCAGCATTGGAGATAAGTACTTTGTAAAACGTCCTTACATCATATATCAGTGTATATATTATCTTAATATGGATTAATATATTTGTTATAAGTTTGAAATGACGTCAAAGTATTGGGAATCTACTTGACCATACGGTTCACTAATTAAGGAGGAACTACGCAAAATTATAGTAGTTCTTGCCAAGTTCGGAAGAACTATAATGTGTTTAAATGAGAAATTTATATCAAGCACCAACTCAAGCAGATAATGGAAGCTTGATGACGTAGCTGTGGTCTTATACATCCAATTTCTGTCAAGCCCTTCTCAAAAGCTACTTACATTCAGCACGCATATGTTACCTAACTTCATCAAATAAAGGTAAGTTGCAATCAATACCAACTGTATGGCTAAATTAAATGTGTGTTGAAGAACAAATCTACAAAATATATGATTAAACACTCTAACCATATTTACCATGAAGAGTTTCATAAAGTAACACAAACTTTCCTTAAATAGTCTGTAGGAGGACAAAGCTAACAACCAAATATAAATTTCAAACTTCAACTATACCATATACTATTAATTTAAATCATGGACATTTCCGTTAGATTTCATAAGTGATCCCTACTTTGAGCAGCCTCTTGTGGGGAACGTTGAACACGTCCTCTGGCTGTCTCACGCACCTCTTCAACCAGTTGTACAAGCAATTGATTGCAAACCTTTTTGCAAAGCCTGAACCCCTCGAAGCTTTCACCTCACTCTGTCCCATTAGATACATGATCCCTCCAATCTTGATTGCTTCATCCACCAATCCAATCTCTCTTTGCACTCCCTCTTCATTGATCATTGCGATTCCATGGTCACTGGCCTCACCTCGCTCGTCGGCGTAGGGTGCGTTGTTTTGAATGAAATCCTCCCATTGGTCAATCAAGACCCTCTCGAAGAATTGTGGCTCTATTTTTGCATCTCGATATCCGTATCTCACAACGCACCGGTACATGCCCGACACCTGCGGCTCCACCTGTCGAAAGAAGAACCGCTCCTCGAGGGGCACGTTGCTTATGGGTAGTGACTTGATTGAGACGAAGACAAGGACTGAGTGCAATGCCGGTACATTGGCGACATATTGAGTGAATATTGGGGAAATGCCATGGACAAGCTCGGTGTAGAATAGGGCGACCCCGGGGGCCCGGTGGATCGTGTTTGACATGATCGTGACAAGGGCTTCTCTCGATACCTTGTTCTCAACCTCAAACTGATACTTCTTTCGATATCCGTAATTCCATAGCAACATAACGGTCATCATCACGGCAGCGAAGAGGAGTGGGACGTAACCCCCATTCAAGAATTTGTAGAGGACTGAGCTTAGAAACACGTACTCTACGAGCCCGATGGTGAGGACATAGAGGATAACGAGGAGTATGTTGGTCTTCCAAATCATGACCATCACGATAACGAGGAATGTGGACGTGATAACGAAAACAAATGCTACCGCAATTCCGGTAGTAGAGATTCCCGAATAAATGTGAATTTTTCTTTCGATAATCCCAATTAAATAGCTTAATCAATTAGGGAATTTGCATAAGTGGGCTAAATGTGTGTATATAGTGTGATCCTTTTTGCTTACCATAAGCATTGCCCAACTTCAATGTGGTTTTGAAGCCGAGAGTGACTCCAACACAGGCCAACATGAGGAGTGTGTTGACCTCAGGTACGTAAATCTGACCCTCGTGCTTTTGCGAAGTGTGCACGACCTTCACGTTTGGGAAGCACCCGAGTGCGACTGACTGCTTAACTATGGCAAACGTGGCTGATATCATGGCTTGACTTGCTATTATCGCCGCCAACACCGCAATCACAAACATTGGCCAATACACCGATTCTGCAGCAAAGCATTAGATAAATTCATTGGATGTCCCAACAGGATAAATGATGCACCGGATGAAGTAGCATAAGGAACCTTACTCGGTAGTGAGCTGTAGAAAGTGCTAGCAACATTTTCACTGTGCTTTCGGAGATATGCCGCTTGACCAAAGTAGGCGACGATGATTGAAGGAAGGACAACTAGGCATGAACTCAACTGAATTGAGAGGATATTAAAGTGCCCCAGATCAGCAAACAATGCTTCAGAACCTATAATCAAAGGCTCAAAGAGTAAAACCACAATTAATTCTTCAAAAGAAGTTATATATCTTGGTTAAAATGAAATGAGAATTAACTAATAGATGAATCATTTAAATGATGTTTAGCTATATGTTTTCAGTTATAATAATTAATCGATGAAAAGATTCAGATGTTTCGATTACCAGTGAGGCAAAGAATCACCCCTCCAAGAGAAATCCATGCTTCCTTTTTATTTCTCATGAAGTAATGGATGATGTAGAGCGGATTGACGGCTTTGATCACTCCCGAGTCATGTTTCGCGATATTATAGATGCCGACTAGTCCGATACCAAGAAACCATATAGAGAGAATTGGGGCAAAGCTGTATCCAACTTTGTGAGTCCCAAACCTTTGGACTTGAAACAGAAGGATCAAGATCACCACAGAGATCCACATGATTTGATTTTCTCCAAGTGAACTTGCAGCTTCTTGTATTCCCCCAACAGCCGACAATACTGCCCCCAGAGAAGAAGAAAAGGAGTAGAACCATCTATCGAAATTCAACCGAGAGAAGTAATTGTATCAATAAATAAGCCGAGACGATGAATGTTGTTTTATACTACCGATCATTTCCTTTGTAGATTAAGGGAAAAGTTGGAAACCTATTGGTGCATCCTTTTCTTTTCTTTTTTTTTTTAAAAAATCTTAATGAGAATATTACTACCGGATATGCATGGTGTAAGAATTCCATCTCCAATGACCATGGCGGTGCCCAAAATAGTTACAAATAAGAGCAAGTACCTGGCTGCTTCGCTATTCTCGAGAAATGACTTCATGGTGGAGGCCCGCCGGAAGCCCCGGCTCGGCACCTCAAGTCGGTAATTTGAGACTTCCTTGTCTTCGGCTTGTTGGTTAGGGGTCAAGCTCACCTTGGCATTACGGCACATTAGAGAGTACAAAGCAAATGTCCCTCCTATATTGTTGTAGCCAAATATCTAATTACATTAGTATGAGATTTGGTATAGAGAAAGGGGAGAAAAAAATAAAATGAAAAAGGACCTGCTACGACAAATGAATTTTATGGTGACATGATGAGGGAGAAACCGCACACCATCACCATCGTCATTCGCCGATAGAACAATTAAGACATATTTGACCAAGAAAATGAGGATGATCGAGTAGAAAGATCAAAGATAGCACTCCGAGAATATCGTCCTCATGCTTTATACCGTCAGGAAAAATTCCCGGCATGACATAGAGAGGCGACGTTTCTAAATCGCCATACACCACCCCAATGCTCTGAATAGCAAACTTCAGTATCATCACCCATGGCAAATTCTGCATTTAGAAAGGCGTAACCAAATCATTCTCATGAAAGCATTTCCTTAGCTTCACTCTTGCTACGATTTTGTTGAACTCTCAATTGGTTATAATGGATAGTCCAAGAACAAACATAGGAAAGGAAAGATGTAAACTAACAATTCGAGAGAATGATAAACATTAAACTTTTTCTTAATAAAAAATTTTCAATTTTTATGCCTTATAACAATTTCTTGAGAATTATCAAAAAAATATTAAACTTGTAATTATGCTAATGCAATCCTAAACCTTTTTTATGCCAATTCAGTTTGAATATCTTTCATTTATGCCAATTCAGTTCATCCAATCAATTTTGTCGGCCGACGTTGATGTGGACGTTAGCCGGCACTAACTGTTCTGTCAACGCTTACGCAATAATTTTTAAAATTTTTATATTGTTTATTTTTTTCCTTTTCTTTTCCTTTTTTTTTTCTTTTCTTCTTTTATTTTTTCCCATAAGGCAAGGCCATGGCCGCCTTCGCCCACAACTTATGAGGCCCTTGCAACATGGGCGAAGCGACCATGGCCTTGCGCCCAGATTGGGGCCTAGCCTCCCCCAACGGCCAACCGGCCACTATGGGAAAAAAAAAATTAATAAAAGTTAGAAAAAAATATTGAAAAAATTACCATGGTAGCATTAATCGGATGGACTGAATTGAAATAAATGTAAAAAATTTTAGAACTGAATCGGTACAAAAAAAAAGTTTATAACTGAAATGACACAATTACAATAGGCTTAGAACTTTTTGGTAATTTTTCTTAAAAATTTCAATACTTTAATATTTGTGAATATATAGATCAATATTTGTATATCCACGCTAGCGAAAGGAGATTTCTACTAATCAGCTAATATATAATGGTAAAGCCCACAGCCATTACCCATCCGCTTTTTTATTTCTACGTTTCTCCCCTATCCATTTTTACATTTAGCTAATTTGAATGATAATGCCATTTTCAAATTTTAAACAACATATCCCTTCCTGATTTAAATTAAAAAGCAGTTTTATCAACTCGTGTAACGAAAGGAACTGGGAAAAAAAAGGGTTGTCGTTTCTATTAATCCATTTCACCGAAAATTGGTTTCCTTTCGACTTTTAAATATTTTATTAGTCACACGTTCATGCAAAAAAAAAAAAAAAATCTAGGAACTTTATTCGAACCAAGTATCTCAAGTAGTAACTTGACATTCTTTTTTCAACCGGAGTACTTTCTACGAAAGAAAAACTTAGGGAACAGGAAAAACACAGACCTGTTTTGATGAATGGCCATATTCTGACTTGAATCGGGCGATCTCTATGTCGAACGAATCGAATTTCGTGATGTTCCTTGACTCCTGATCCTGGCGATCATATCCGTCAGGCGAGTCGACTTCGACAACCTTCCGCCTCTCTTCTTCTGCTATACCCTCGCGCTCCATTCAAGAATCACAGCACACGAAATAGAGAGAGATGAAGAGGAGCGAAACCACCTGCTTCAAACGAGAAACACAGTCAAGCACTTCAAAAGAAAAGAACACGAAAGGATCTACCAAGGGGTTTGACCGACGGTGAAACAAAACTTCAACGGCATCGCACTTATAATGCGTCCTGTCATGCGAAAACCAGAAAGGGAGAAAGCAAATTTACTTGCATGCCAGAAAGAAGGGAAGTGACAGAACCTCTCCCGCTCTGGAGTGGACCAGGCAGAGGAGATTTTATAGAGAGAACCATGGGCGAACTTTCTCGCACTAGAAAAGGCCAATAATAGAACGAGACGAGGGAGAAGACTACACTTTTCTTACGTCGCTGTGCTTATTGCAAATAGGAAATAATTGAGGAGAGATAGTGTTTAGTTTGCACATAGAGACCAGCCTATTCGTCCTCACGTATCTCTCGTGAGAACATCTCAAATCTGGGTTAACAGATACATCCCCTCTCGGGCTTGGGAAAGCATTCGGTTTAACACTCCCCCAGTAATCTATCTCCCGAAAATGCGCGAATCTATTTATCTATTTTTTTGTAATGGGGGTCTCTTCTGACTTTCAAAATACGCATTAGCCTGTGAGATAATTTAAGAGAGACCCGCCTTTCGACCAATCTTTCTGATTTTGAGGTTATAAATTACGGCCTCCATCCACTTTTAATCTGAGTTCATCCGATTGTGGTTGGTGCCGGTAGAAATTGGTAACCCGTCAGTCAAAAACTTCCTCTAGCTTCCTCCATTAAGTCATTATTGTGAGATTTTGTGTAACGACTGCCGGCTATTCTAAATACTTAAACTATTAAATGAAAATGATATTTATTATTTAAATATTTTAATACTCCCCTGCACGCGTGGTTTATTATTTAAATATTCTAACAATCCCCCTCACACTTGGTCTTGTCATTTGCCTAATACTAAGCATGGAAAATTAATTAGAGAGATAAATGGGGCTCTGAAAGATTCGAACTTAGAATCTCTAGTTTTGATACCACATAAGGTTTTGCGGGATCACTACCAATTATTCTAAAAATTTAAACTATTAGATAAAAGTGTAATTTATCATTTAAATATTTTAACAATTATAACATTTCTACTTCCTTTATTTCACGGAGAATGGATGATTTATAAAACATTTTATTAAAATTGATCACATTATCGTAATTGTCAATAAAATAGAGTAGACTTTCGTTGTTGCCTTGTCTTGTTTCGGACGTCACCCTCTAGAAAGTCGAACCCAGTGGCTCGGGCCACCCTTTAGCGAGCTTTGGGTGTTGAAGATGTAACGTCATTGGTCTCCACTGTACAAATATTATCCGCTTTGGACACTAAGTCTCCACTATACACATATTATCTGCTTTGAACACTAAGTTTTTACGGTTTTGTTCTTCTCGGGGCAGCCCCTACTACCCCAAGAAAACACGTGTATATAATTAGAGGAACTCAAACCTTATAGGCCAGCCCAAGACTCCCCCCCGGGAAAACACGTGTATATAGTTAGAGGAACTCAAGCCTTATAAGGCGATGTGGGGCATGAGACATGTACTTAGCATTGCCCGCATACCGCCGATGTGATCTTAGTCTGTCCCTCCGTATTGCCCACAGCGCCCTTACTATGACGCCACACACCGCGAGAGTCAACTTTAATACAATTTATAACACCTTGGGTCTCCATTGCACACACATTGTCTACTTTAGATACTAAGTCCTTACGGTTTTGTTCTTCTCAAGGCAGCCCATACTACCCCAAGAAAACGTGTGTATATAGTTAGAGGAATCCAAGCCTTATAAGCTAGCCCAAGACTCCCTCCTAAAACGATGTAGGACATGAGACATGCACTTAGCCTTGCGCACGTATTGTCAAGGGGATCTTAGTCCGTCCTTCTGTACTGCCCTAGGTCTAGGTCGTCATAGAAGACGTTAAGAAAGGACCTATTAGAGTAGTTTGAGAAAAGAAACCAAGAAAAATGTCAACAAATATGCGAATGACAAATTTAGCCTTGATTTAATCTCGTTGGAGGCAATGAGTAAGGATTTCTAGGCTCGATAGTCGGTGGCTTGCCCATCAACAAGCATGTGGGAAGACACCTGATAAGAGTTGTTATTATTGTATTCCGAGTTCAAACTTGTGTATGAAATCTGATCTGACTGGAGGATCTAGATCAGTTTGTAGAGTCGAACATGTTAGAAAAGATTCCGAAGATTCTCTCGAAGGGTATAAAAATATGAATGTGTTTTTTTTTTTTTTTTTTTGTCGGTTCTATTCTACTCCTACTCTAACTCTCACTCTCAGACTTTTGTCATGCTTCATTGTAGGGCGTGAAAGTCGAAATCCACACTTAAAACTAAGGCTGCGTTTGGTAACGTTTCTGTTCTTTTTTTGTTCCAGGGAACAGAAACAAAAAAAAGTGTTTCTGTTCCAGAAACAGTTTTTGAACAAAAGAACGCGTTTGGTAAGTGTAAAAAAAAACTGTTCTTGAAATAAAAAAAGAACAGAAACACGTTTGGTAACTGCAGTTAATTTTTGTTCCTAGAATAGAAAAAGAATAGAAACACGTTTGGTAAACTGTACAAAATTTCTGTTTTTAATTTTTTTTAAAAAAGTGCTTTTCTCTAAATAAAGTTTAAACGAGATGAGAATTATCATTCTCATGAAATGCTCATTAATTTTATTTTGTTCATGGTGAGTGAAGGCAAATTTTTTCATACTTGGTAGAAAATTTAAAATGTAAAGTTAGAATCAAATTTTTTTCAAGTGCTTTTTTTTTTATTTTTGATTTTTATAACATTTAAACTTGATTGAATTCTCATTCTCATGAAATTGTCATCAATTTAATTTTAATAATGGTGAGTGAAGAAAAATATTTCCCACATAATCATATATGCATACTTAAAAAAAAAAATTATAAGTAAAGTTCGTACAATAAGAAATATAAAAAAAAAAAAAAAAAAAGGAGTACATCTCAACATGAATCCTTCCATACATGACATCACAATAATGAAGCATTATAGTTCATTGTTCAACTTCATTACAGTAAATACTTAAAAACAATATTACAAAAGTCAACAAATCTCCTGCATATTGTGATCCCTTGCCCTTTTATTTGCAATACTTATCCTAAGCATGTTCATCCCAGATTCCTGCTCATGACTAGGATCTGCAACCTCCACTTCTGTAGGTCCAAATGGATACTCCGGATCTCCATAAATGGAAAAATTTCTGTCCATCCTATCTTGATCACGAATGTAATTATGAATAGCATAACATACAATTACAACAAGTGCTTGCTTCCGAATTGTAAATGGAGGCATATGTCTCAAAATGGTGAAGCGATTCTTTAATGCCCCAAATGACCTCTCAATTACATTTCTTAGTGAAGAGTGCTTGTAGTTGAATAACTCTTTTGCTGTTCTTGGCCGTCTCCCACTCCCTCTATATTCGCTGAGATGGTATCGTTCCCTTCTAAATGGAGTTAAAAATTCCGGAAGTGCTGCATAACCAGAATCACACACGTAGTATTTCCCTACAACATGATATATATAAATTTGTTGTGATATTCAACCATAATATAATCACAAATGTTTATATAAACAAAATAAATACCAGGTGGTGGTCGAGGAAATTGCAACCGAGGAGTTTCAAGTGCTGCCGAAAGCACTCGACAATCATTGGCAGATCCTTCCCATCCAGCATAGACGAAAGTAAATTTCATATCAAATAAGCAAACACACAACACGTTCTTGGGTGGTAGTCCCTCTCCTGCCTCTAAATCGAACCTGCTCAGACACTGGGATAATAGCATTTATATGGGTGCCATCCATAGCACCTACGCAGTCCTGTCAATTTATTGCCAATATAAGATTATGAATAACATGTATTTGACGATATAAAGTCGATATAGAAATCATACCTTGAAGTAGCGCTTATAACTAGGATCCATAAGAATTTCTTGTGGGATGACATCAAAGGACGGTGGTTTGATTATCTCCTTTGCAAGTTGGATAATTGCTTTCAATACTTTGTTGAAATACTTGCTGATCGTTTCTCCAGAATGTTGAAATCTCTCACATAAATCTCGGTTTGAGCTACCGTGACAAACCAAAGATAAGAATATCCCAATTTGTTCATCTACTCGAATATATCGACTATCTTTTAACCAACCTCTTACTCTCATCAAATCACATAAATTCAGAAAAACATGCCTCTCCATCGTGAAGGCTTCATATATCCTATCTGAATGTCCAGAAATCATCTCCATTATCCATTCGGATCCTAATAATTTGCTGTCCCTAATAGGTTCTCTTGTATGCACGGACCTGTCAATGGCAACCGTGCACAACCACGCTAGAAATATGCGAAGATCATCATCATCCAAGAATTGTTGAACTTGTCCTACCTGTTCACTACATATACTATCCGATCCCTCTTCCATAATACCTATACGATCACAAAAATATACAAACATCAATATAGATTTTGAAAATATATCCAATAACAATCAATAACATAAGTCATAACATAATAGAAGATGCCATTATATGTAAGTAGCAAAAGTCTCAACACTAATGTCTTTAAAAACTAAATATTAATACATAACATAAAGTTATACAATCTTATGCAAGGTCTTTCAATCCATAATATATTTCCAAACATCTTTAAAGATGATAAAGAAGTCCATTTTTCCTTTCAGGGGTGGATTTAATGAAAGCCACCCTCCATGAGGCACTATCGCATGCTCGATCCACTACTTTGTTGTAAATTTCTTGGTCTATCTCGGGCATACTTAATAGAATATCCATCACAGCCTCTATGGAGAAAGGGTCCACAGGTGATGCCATAACCCCGGAAGTCGCAAAGCTATTACCAGATTGACTTGACTTAACTTTCAAAAAGTCTTGTATGGCTCTGCAAGTGTCGTCAATACTGTTTTGGGTACTCTTCCTTCTCCTCTTAGTGTTTGGAGTCCTATCCAATCTGTGTTTCCCACGAATTGAAGTTCCAGCATCGTCTGATGGGAAGACTCCCTCATCAGTGTGGTGATCACCGAAGTCATCTGTATGGCTACCACCACTCTCATCATAGGCATTGCCACCACTGTTGCCACCGCATGCATTGTAACCACTGTCGGCACCACCTCCATTGCCATCATCGTTGTCAGCTTCCTCTGACACTGTCACATTTTCAGCATTTCCAAGGCCATATTCTCCAGTAGCATATGTACCACCAAATATAATACATAGCTCGGGATACTGGGGAAGTCCATCTTTCTTGAATTTGGCCCACTCTACATTCTCCTACAATTTTCACAGCAATTAAATTTCAGCAATGTAATTATACAATGTAAAATATACATATATAATGACATCAAAATGACCAAAAAATTAGAAAAAAATACCTTGATGTGATCTTCCCGGATGTTTGGATCGTCGACGGAACTCTTTTATTGACATTATCCCAACCAAATCCAAACCGAGACATAAGTTTCGAAAACTACCATACTGTTTTCTCGGTTGTTCACCTTGTTTCTCACTGGACCATGGTATATTGGCACCTGTTTGTCTAAAGAATTCATTTTGGATATTCCTCCAACCTGCTTTGTTGAAAGTAGAAGAGTTCCGATTTCCCTTTTTGACCTCATCCACCAACAAACCGATAAATAGGTTAGTCGCCGACTCGGTCCACTTTGCACTGAATTTTTGTGGCTCTGATGCCATTTAATCTTTAATCGGTTGAGCAGCATATGAGTTATCGGTTAAATCAATAACATAATACTATATATGCCATACATAAAAGCATTATCAAGAGATGCAAGCCAAGAAGACTTAACTTTAAAAACGATAATTCTCGAACTAACTTGTGTAAAACAGATCATAAGCTGCATTTGAGCTACAAGAACTACATGCAACCTATGACTAGCAATGATCAACCAACCGAATGCTCTCTCTCCAACCTATTTTTGAGCTATGTAATGCGAAATGATCAGCCCGAGCATTTCATTGTAATGCTACATACAATATAATTTTGTTGCTATAACTCAAGTTCACGTGTTACATTTTACAAGGCGGATGTGAAGTGATTCTTGCAAACAAATCACACAAAAAAATAGGTGGAAATATGGTACAACCGAGCTCTTGGGCTCGCCACCATCCACAAGATGGATTACTTGTTGATCCACATGCATTAGATGTTCGGATTCTAAACCTCCATCAGAGACCTTGATGAAATGGCAATCCACTTGTATGTGATTTTTTTTTTTTTTTTTTTTTTGCTTTTTTTTTTTCCCCGTGGTTTCATCTCTTCATGTTCCAAGTGGAGTAGCATTATATGCAGGTTAAAGTGTACAAAAGTGGTCCCTCTCTTGTTTCACATGGCTATAGAAGTTAAATTACAAGACTAAAAATGGGTCTAATGTACCGAGCTGTGTGCATATAGATGTAGCTGTCTGAAAGGCAATATTATCCAGGGAGTGGACGGAGTGTATCGGAGGAAAGTGGTTCCCACTAAAACTCCACCGCTTCTCAACACTCAAGTAATTTCTGCAACCTGCCCATACGCAGCAGAGGGGTTGAGAACTTTATATCAGCCACTTGATGGGGATGAAGAAATAGTGTGTTTATCAGGAGCTCGTTCCACAACTAAAGCTCATTAAAATTTGACCTGTAATCACCAAAATTTCTTTTCCATATCTTTTTTCACATCATTGTACCATGATTAGAGAAACTGAATCTATCATTGAGCTAAGCCACATTTGACCATGATGAAATATGATTTGAGCATTTTAGGGAGGAGTTGTAGAATCATGCAAACTAGATCCATGAATTATCATTATTTCTCATGCAGATATCAAATGACAAACTTCAAAATTACCCGCAAGAAGTTATTTGAAACATTACGATTCCACAACCCCTCAAAACCCAAACTTCTAGAATTATGCTAGTAACCATGTAGAGCTATAAAGGTTTCAAACTCCCCAAGCACACCTCATCCCCTCTTCCACTGCAGTATCCTGATACTGGGTCAATATAGCATGGAGAGGTATATATATATGAAACACTCCACAAGTTCGCTAGAGGTCTCTCATGGATGAATCTACTAACTTAATCTAAGCCATCAGCTTCACTAATGCCCTTGTAACCCTTCGCATAACCGCACAATGTTACTAAGCACCTCATAATTTGGCTGCGCCGCGCGAGCCACGACCGTGGCTGCTCTGCCGAGCCAGCTGCTTCGCGCGAGCCACGATCGAGCTGCGCCGCTCCGAGCGAGCCACGGTCGAGCGAGCTGGCAGCGCAGCTCGCTCGCCCGAGCGTGGCTGCTCTGCTCGCTCGGCAGAGCAGCCACGGTCAAGCGAGCTGCTCGGAGCTCGGCATGAGCGAGCTGCGCCGCTCGGAGCTCGACACGACCGAGCTGCGCCGCTCCCAGCGAGCCACAGCTCGCTCGACCGAGCCGGCGCGCGGCTCGCTCGCCCGAGCGTGGCTGCTCGCTCGCTCGGCGGAGAGCCCACACGGTCAACTCGGCACGACCGAGCCGCGCCGCTCGGAGCTCGGCACGACCGGGCTGCGCCGCTCCGAGCGAGCCACGGTCGAGCGAGCTGCGCTGCTTTGCTCGCTCGGCAGAGCAGCTGCCGAGCAAGCAGAGCAGCTCCGGCGAGCAACCGTCGCCCGATCCGCGGATCCGGGCGACGGCTCCCTTTGGGGGTCGGCGTCGCTCGCTCGAGCCGCTCCGCCGAGCGACCACGTAGCTCGAGCTCGGCGAGCAGCAGCGCTGCAGCGAGCGACGCTCGCTTGAGGCTCGAGCGAGCGTCCGGCGGTGGTCGGCGAACGTTGCTGTCGCCGAAGGCCTCTTCGAACGGAGATGGAGGAGCAACAGGGCCTACCTGGACTGGGAAGCTTCAGCCGGTTGACGGAGCACCACCTGTCGGCGCCGAAGAGTGAGCGGAGTGGGGAGGCGCCGGAGAGTCGCCGGAGAGTCCGCCCGAGTGGGAGGCGCCGGAGAGGGGAGACGTTGGGGGAGAGAACGAAAGCTTCGCACGGGCACGAACGAGAAGTGTTCCCGTTTTGTTCCATTTTTGTTCTTTTTCGGTTTGCCAGAAGTGTTTCTGGAGAAGAGAAACAACTTTTTGTTGTTTCTGATTTTTGTTTCAATTTTGTTCCGAAACGAAAAAACAAAAAAAAGAAAAAACGCAAACAAACGTTTACATCTTTTTTTTTGTTCCCTGGAACAAAAAAACAGAAAAAGTGTTTATAAACACTTTTGAGAAACAAAAACATGCAGGGCCTAAATTGCCCCCACTCCAACCCCGAGAAGGTAGGGATTTGAAACTCCCACCTCCCCCCCTCCATGTTGGAAGGGTGATTACTGAGGCAAACCCCAATGGTTAAAAAATATGTGTATGTTGATTTGGTGGAATAAATACCCAATTTTGACTGAGCAAAGATGGTCCCAACGGAGGCTAACGAAATAAAAGAGGTGTACAAAAATTGTTGGGCAGAAGAAGTCTAAGAGCAGCACGCGTGGCACTTGGAGGGGGATTGAAGAGAGTTCAAGCGAAACTTGGCGCGTGCTCAGTTCGTGCCCTGAGTGAAAGTTGAGTTCTTTATTTATAAACACTTCAAAGTGAAAGTAATTTAAGATTCCATCTGTTTCATAAAAAAAATATTTTTCTTATTTTTTGCCGCTCGGTTTGCATAAGAAAATGAGTCTATCGAAAATATTTTCGATAGAAAACTATGCTTAAACTCAAAAAAAAAAAAAAAAAAAAAAATGGTTTGTCTTTAAAATAATTATAAAACATTTTTGAAAATATGATTAGGTACTTGCATTTGGATCCAAAACACTATGTTTGAACATAGAAATTCCAACGCTAATTCCCGAGTCTCCAATGCTTGAGTTAGGTCCATCAAGGTTGGAAACAAGTCCATCAAGACCGAACCTAGGTCCATTAGGGCTGGCTCGGGACTCCGAGTCCCAAACCTAGGCCCCTGCGCCTATGCCTAAGTCCACCGAAGCTGGGCCTAAACCCCTAATGCTCGTGCCCTTTGCTTGGCACTAGAGCCTGTGTCCATAAAGGTCGAGCTCAAGCCCTAATGCTCAAACTCTACTCCCCAATACTCGAGGCTCAAATCCATAGTGTGTGAGTTAGTGGCACTCGAGCTCGGTCCTTGATTAATGAAATGATGGTTCTTACAAAAAAAATATTTAGTAAATCAAAATTTCAATTATTTTTATCTTTTATAAAATTTGGTTTTTTAATTTTATTTATTTATTTAAATAATCCAATTTTTAATTATTTTTTATTCCCTTCTTCCCTAGCCGATTGTTGGCCGCGGCAATGGCCAACAATCGACCACAAGCGGAGACAAGCTTGCCGAAGCGTGATGAGCTTCTCGCTCGCTGATCTGCGAAGGCCAAGGCCTTGCCCATTTGGCAAGATCGAGCTCACCAGCCTTGGGTGAGCTCTACCTTGCCAGATCTAAGGAGATGGAGCCTTGCCCAAGGCTGGCTCGGCTTGACTTGGCAGAATTTAGCAAGCTCGATCCTTGCCAACTTGTGGCGAGGTTTGTGCTTGCCTAAGGCCGATCATCGGCCGTCACCATGGCCAACGATTGGCTGAAGAAGAAGAAGAAAAAAAGAAAATGAAAGGAAAGAAAAATAAAAATAATTAAAAAATTATTTTTTATAAAAAGAAAAAAATTAAGTAAATATCTAGCGCCCTTTACCATTCCTCGTTTTATCTGTGGTGATTTCGTGTTGTTTTAATTAGAGGATCTCGGTTTTTGCGCGAATTTTACAACAAGAGTAGAGAAACAGCGAGAGAGCACTATCAATAAAGGAGAGCCAACAATGCATAACTGGAAAAATCGAAATAGGAAGTTAAAAAAGAGGTAGCTGGGAAAAAGAGAATTAAATTCATTAATATTCCCAGTTAATCCCCAAGAAGTCGAATGGGTTGGTCGAGCGATAAAATCATTATGATTGTTTATCTAGAGTTGTTTAATATCGCACGTTCAAATCTTATTTGACATAACCTTTTGGACCATGATACGATGGAGTATTTTATTGCGTATCTAATTAATGATAGTTCAGACGAAAATGAAGAACTTTGCCATATATACATGAATTGTTTAGTTTTTTTCCCCCCAAAGTGTATCAATGTAAATAGCCGCCCACATAGAACACCATGCTATTGCTCCCGAAAGATCCACAAGCTCACCTTAAATTCATAAATTCAAGTATCAAGAAATTTCCCACCAATTCAATGGAACAAATGATGCTAAAAAATGAAGACTAAGAACGCGTTTAGTAACACTTCTGTTTTCGAGAACAA
This sequence comes from Eucalyptus brandiana, assembly GCA_014182725.1. Classification (NCBI taxonomy): domain Eukaryota; kingdom Viridiplantae; phylum Streptophyta; class Magnoliopsida; order Myrtales; family Myrtaceae; genus Eucalyptus; species Eucalyptus brandiana. The sequence goes on along the minus strand of CM024675.1, from coordinate 53,598,695 downwards.
TTTCTTATGATAAATGATTTTTTTTATTTTATTTCCGGAAATAATTTCTAAACATCTTAAATAGTTTGGTAACTGTTCAAAATTTCAATTCCCCGAATAGAATTGCGTTTGGTAGTGTACTCAAAATTTTTACTCAAAATTATTTTTTTTTTAATTTTTAAATAATTTTATTACTTTTTTCCTTTTTTTTTCTTTTTCTTCTTTTCTTTTTTTTCCTTTCTTTCTCTTCTTCTTCTTCTTCTTCTTCTTCCTCTTCTTCTTCTTCTTCTTCAAGTTGCCGATTGCTAGACTTGGGATGACCGACGACCGGCCAGATGAGGATCGACAACCTCACCGGAGCATTGCCTGCCCTCGTCAATGGAGCCGTGGTTGGGCGAGTGGCCTCACCTAGATCTGTGGAAGCCAAGCTCGCCTAGTCTGGCTCGACCGAGCCTCATGGTGGCCTGGCAAGGTCGATCCCCGTAGGCGACTGGGTGAGCTCAGCCTCGCCAGATCTGGGCGAGGCTGAGCCTTAGAGGGGCTAGGTGAGCCTTGCCCAATCAAGCGAGCCTCATTGGTGACCGGGGGAAGCCTGCCTGGCCACCGGTGAGCTCGTCGAACCTCGCCCTAGCTTGGCGAGCCTCCAGCGAGCTTGCCGGACCGGTTGCCAATGATCGACGACGAGGGGCGGCGGACGACGGATGGCAACGAATGGCAACGAATGGCAATGATGGCGGTGGCAGTAGATGAAGAAGAAGAAAGAGGGAAGAAGAACAAGAAAAAAAGAAAAGAAAAAGAGAAAATAGGTGCTTGATTCTCGAATGTTCCCGAGAACAAGAATCAACTCTTTTTTTTTATTCTTGATTCTACTCCAAATCTGTTCTCGGGAACAAAATTTTTACCAAATACATTTTTGTTCCAAATATACTCTCGAAAACAAAAAACATAAACAAGCACTATCTGGCAAGTTGCCAAACAAGCCCTAAGTAACCATGCCAAACAAGCCCTAAGTAACCATGTGACACAATCCTCCTTGGAAAGGGTTGATTTCACGTGTGAATTCCACCCTCTTAGCACAATCGTGTTCTTATTGATATTGTTAGTGTGCAAATCCATTGACCAATATATCAAAATATATCAAAAAGATATCACTATAAAGGCAAACTGTGAACAATATAAAGAGAGAAATACTAACACTTAAATATAAATTCGTTGCAGAAAGAGGTGGCGAATCCTTTTCACTTATAAGATTGTAAATTTAGCATGGAAAAGCAACACGTGATCCCTTCTAAGAGTGCATTAATTATCATCATCATCATCATCATCATCATTGAAAGTAAGTTACGATTAGCTAATAGCCATGACTTAATCATCCTCATCACTAGGAATTTTGTCAAAAAAAATTTAGAACTATTATACGACAGTCAATTCAGTTATAAAATTTTTAGTTTAGCCAATCAATCCTAAATCTTTTGACGATTTTCTTAATGTGGTCTTAAAGGTCGTTTAAACAAATTTGGCTAAAAATCACTAAAATGGCAGTCCAGTCAATGCTGCACATCCTACATCGCAAGATTGATGCTAACCTCAATGATTTTAACAATTTTTTTAATTTTTTCAATTTTTCATTTTTTTTCAATTTTTTTTTTCCAATTCCCTCCACTAGGTTTCCCTCCACTAGTCATTGGGGCCTCAACAAAGGGAAATAGGGGGGAAAAGAGAAAAGAGAAAAGAAAGGAAAATAATCGGAAATTTGTAAAAAAAGAAAATTGCAAATTCTTGCTAAAAATAGTTGAAAAAGTATATAAACGAATCGTCAAAAAGGTTTAAGGCTTAATTAACCAAATTGAAGAGTTTAGAATGGAATTGACTGTCGTATAGTAGATTTAAGACTTTTTAAACAATTATCCCTCATCACTATTTCTATCCATCAAAAGAAAACCTACTCACTGAACTTTATTACTTTCATTAGAGAGCGATATCTTAATATCGGTCTCTTTAGATTTTAATTTAATAAAATTAAGTGAAGGTTAATGCAAGTGTTTGCCTATGGCTTCTTGTAGTTTTTGAAAGATAATATTTTTTAATAGTTGAATCCCTTATAATCTCTCCATATCGACTTATAGTATGTCTTTTATGAGTTGAAATGTTCGTAGGTACATTTTACAGATGGTAAACTTCATCATGTAGTATAAACTTTTGTTTTAAAGTGATTGAAGACTTTGAAAATTTTATCTTCTGCTAATTATTAAAAGCTTCTTTTTCTCATCTTTAAAAAAAAAAAATTGCAAGGAGATATAAGCATATTCTAGAAGAATGTTATTAGAATGGTTTAATAAAGTGTAATTAATTCATATAACTTTTGAGTATCTTTTAGACCTTTTATGTACTGAAGCCCATTTTAGGGGTCCACTTAACATTCCTACTTGAATGAATTTTCTATATTTCAGACCCAAAAAAAAAAAAAGAGTTTCTGTTGATCATTAATCATCTGACACGATACAATGGATCAATTGAAAAATAAGCTCAAATTTTGGCTAAATTCACGTGTGAATAAGGTTTTAAGTAGAATTTTAACCAAAACTCAATGAAACCTAAAGTTGAACTATCGAACTTTGGAACCGTAATATAAGGCCATTAATTCAACCCATATAATCTGTTATCCGAGCCCTCAGCCCAGCCCATGTCTTCTATATCCCAAGCTCAGCCCATCTTCATTTTTCTCTTCTACAGATCGTGTGTAAGAGGAAGAAGACCAGCGACATTACCAAAGAAGGGAGCTCTCCGCGAGAAGGAAAGAAGGGAGAAAAGAGAGAAAATTTTAACGCACTCACAATCCTAGTGACTTGTCAAGCCGAATCAACACCGTTTTGTAATGCCGGATAAGTAATCAAAGCCTCTATTCATCTAATCAAAGTAATTGTCAAAGTTATCACATGAAATTCAAATTTATGTCAATTTGGAGTTGTTGCATTTGATCGAGGACTTGCCAGGCTATGTACACACAACTAAAGGGGTGAGCATTGGTCCAGGGTCAACCATGGACCAACCCTAGACCGGCCCAACCATGCCGGTCCTAGTCCGGTTCCCAGGGAAACTAGGTCGGTCATTGGTCCTAGAATTCCTGAACCAGCATTGTGCGGATTGGTCCTCGATCATTGGTCTTGAGAGTTCCAGGTCGGTCCAACCCTAACTATATATAATATTACTTATATTTTTTTTTATGCAGAGAAAATCTTAAAATAAATGGTGTCACAACATTAAATAGCTTTTTAGTGAGAAGTTCAAGTAATTTTACATTTTTTTTAATAACTTAGATTTTTAATGTATTTTACGACATCAATAATCATAATTTACAAATGAGGAAAATGTTTTTGTGAGGAGTCCTCACGACATTCAAAAAAGCATAAATAGATCCTTATGGCATCCTCCTCTAGAATTCGTTTTCTTTTGTTTTATTTATCCTCTTAGTCTTCAATTTACTAAAATCAAAAGAAACAACTTCTTCGCTCGCCTCACTCGCTTTGGGTCACTTGTACCACTCGCCGCTCGATGCTCACTTGGCTTGTTGCTCCCCGCTCGACATTTGATGCTCATTTTATTTGACGCTCACCCTAGTTGACCCTCACCACTTGCCTTGCTTAGCTGACCTCACTCATCATCGAACTCATTAGGTCGGTACAATCCTCGGTTGCCCTTTCAAAGAGTATAAAAAATGAAATAAAAAATTATTGATTGGTCCTGGGTTGACCCTTAAACCGGACCGAACCTATTGGGTTAGTTTGGTCATCAATCGTTTTTTTAAGAAGTACAAAAAATGAAATAAAAAATTATCGATTGATCTCTGGTTGATCTTGGAACCGGACCGAACCCATTAGGTCAATCCGGTCCTCAGTCACAAGCTCAATGGGGTTGGTTCTCAATCCCAAAAATTGAGAATCAACACTATGCGGGTTGGTCCTAGGGTTAGAGGGCGGACCGGCCCAGTCTAGGATGTTATGAATTTATAGCAATTTATGGATTTCAATTTGAATCTACAGTTTGTCTAAAACGAAATTTTGAAATTGGCTGCACATACTTAACAAATTATGAAGAGTAGATCTAGGGCTGAATTTCATCTATTTTTGGCAAGATTTTGGGTTGGCCAAGTTGGGGTTCATGTAGTACATTGAAGAGAATTTCTATTGACTAAAACTAAGTATGGTAGATAAAACTATGGCACGAACAAGTTCAATGCGTGAGTTGCGCATAGCAAACACCAATGGTTGAGCTTTTTGTTGGTGCGTTGGTGTCATTTATCGACAAATAGGTGTAGTTTAGTCAATCATTTGTTAGAATATTGTTTTCCTCAATTTTTTATGTCGTTTTTAAATTATTTGTTAGGAATTCAAGTGCGTCGGCTTGAGTAACTATAGATTGGTTTTCAGCTTTCTCAAGTGAGTGATATTATTTCTTCTATAAATTTACAAAACTTGTGCCTGATATATGGTAGAGTTTTACTATAGTATGAGTTATTAAGAGCATGCTTCTTGCATAAAATGGGACTAAACTTTTGGGCTAATTCCATAAAAAAGCACAAACTTTAGGTGTTATCCCAAATCTAGCCCGAACTTTATTTTGTCTAAAAAAAAGTACGAACTTTAGGTGTTATCCCAAATCTGGCACAAACTTTATTTTGTCTCAAAAAAAGGCACAAACTTTAAGTATTGTCCCAAATCTAGCCCGAAATTTATTTTGTCTAAAAAAAAGGCATAAATTTTCACTTGTGTCTCAAATTTGCCATCCGTTAACCCTCATTCAACAGTCATCCAATATGGCATTTTCACGTCAGCAATAATATCCAACACAGCAAAACGATGCTGTATTCGAGTGTTTGGAGGAAGTGTTAAATTTAAGTTTGCCTTCCAATGATGTGAACTTTACAAATGATTCTCATGGGAAAAATAATTCAGCAGCTTCAGTTCCAGGGGACGAGACACATAGCTAGGGCCATTAGATCAATTAACAATTGGCAAACTGTTTGCAATGTCAGAAACTGGGTTGAAAACAAAAGATTACATTACCTTAAAGTGAGATACTAAAAGCGTGTGCATCTTGTAGGAAGCCTATTTATAATAGAATTACTTTATTTTGTCTCAAATAAAATTTGGGCTAGATTTAGGACAACACCTAAAGTTCGTGCTTTTTTTTTAGACAAAATAAAGTTCGAGCCAGGACAACCCCTAAAGTTCATGCTTTTTTTTAAGACAAAATAAAGTTCAGGCCAGATTTGGGACAACACCTAAAGTTTGTGCTTTTTTATGGAATTGGCCCCTAAACTTTTACTACCTATTTAGTCAATTGAAAAGGCATTGGAAAGTCTTATGAAGTAGGTTTTTTTTTATTTTTTTCGGTCCTACTCTATGCCTGTTCTAACTCTCATTCTCACACTTTTAACCTACTTTTTTGCAAGACATGAAAGTCAAAACCCATATCTCAAACTAAATCATCCACACCCAAATCCTCCTGATAAAATAGGGATTCGAACCCCAAACCTCCCCTTCTCATATGACAAGGATGGCCACCAAGGTTTGCCCCAATGATTTTATGGAGTAGTTTGCAAGACCATTT